>JAFBJZ010000332.1:0-1200000 GCA_016785225.1 Psettodes erumei | reverse complement strand
GTAGCATTTTACTCAAGGTGCTACACTGTGTCCCAAGCACCTTATATTTCTAAATCAAGCACAAAAGAGTGAGAAAGAGCCACACACAGAGCTGTAATGGAACAATAAAAGAGTGGAGACATAAACCAGCCATCTGGAGATGCATTATGTATCAAAACGACAGGACCTTATAAATTTGAACTCTTAATTATAAATGAACCACTTCTCCTCCTCCAGCTTGCTGTGGCACACTTGAAACCTCACCTGAGCAGCAGCATATGTCTGATTTCTGGCTCTACTGCTGCACTGTGTCTTAAATGGGGTAATAAGGCACAGATTTAGCACCAGTGAGCTCTGACTGGTAATGATCTTTTCTATTTTTACATTCCATCTTACTGGAGTAACTTGTAAGTAACCACAGCACCAGGTTTTTATAAATTATCAGCTGATAACGGGTAACAAGCATGTAAGCATATAAATGAACAAATGTTTGGATTTGAATAGTACATCCTTGACCCATCATTAACATATAGCCTAAAAAGTTAGATACCTTATATGCAATTCACAAGTAAAATCTACAACTTCTCATACATCACTTGTGCATAAGCCCTAGTAGTATAATAAGTGAATACTACAATTGTCCTATTGCTTTAAAAAGTACCGAGTACCGAGTGTCCATTACTTCGTTAGTCTAGGTGCTACTTTTTCAAATTGGCAAACATTCACTCCATCTTGTTGGGAGACAGGGACGGTTGGTGCTGACATGGGACTCACGTCATAGCCACTGTTGCGTATGCCTCTCCTGGGTCTCTCCCTCATAACGAGCAGGTCCATCTCCGTTCCTCCAGGACTGGGACTGCTCAGACTCTGTCTGCTGCGATAGGCCGCCTGACCTACCTGGGAGTGCCTGCCAATTAGAGTGAGGAGTGGATTCAGTACAAATCAGACCTGGGGTAGTTATTAGGTTAAAGCATTTCAATTATTTTCAGCCACAGTCTTAGTGTGCCTGCAGTGAATGGGAGTGGAAGGCGGAGGTAAGGACTGGTACAATATACAACGGAAAAATACAATAGATATAGAGGAGATTGAGTGAAAGAGCTGTGTAAAAATAAAATGATCTTTCTAAATGATGTGTTACATGCCAGATGTGAGGAGAGCCTTGAGGTTTTTCCACAGTATAACTGCAATACTGATAAAGCATCAAGTACAACAAAATAACAATGTACAATAATTGACTGAGGACAATAAATAACTGCTTACATCCTTATCCTGCTCACCAGGGTGGGATATAAACACAGCCATCCGACCCTTCACTAACACACAAGCCAAGATTCAAAAATTGCTTTCTCTTCTGAGTGCAGCCGAATACGTGTTAATCTGGTGTGGAAAAGACTGTTTACACACTTGACCTAAATCTGTAGTATCAAAAGACTGTCCATATTTTTGTGCATGTGTAACACAGACGCAGGACAGAACTAGTGCAGCGCAACATTCAACACCCTGCCAATTCTCTTATCTCCATTGTGGAAGCTCAGGACTTGGATCAAACTAATCAGACAGACCTGATGGGTCTCTCATTGCCTACTAAGACAGGATAATGAGGATAATTAGAGGGCACAATTTCACTTATCTATAACCTGATTAGGCAAGGCAGTGGTCAGCGCTTTCAAATAACTGGCCAAGGTGAGAAGCCCAATCAGTCATTATGGTCATTGCACTAACTGTATCCTAATATCTCGAGAAGTCTCCTCACACCCTTATGTAAGCATGGATTTTCCTTTCTGTTTACACTCAGCCAAACCCAGGTTCCACTTGTTTTTTTTCCACTCTCCCCTCACCTCCTGTGAGACTTGACATAAGTGGAACCTCGCTCATCATCAGGCTCCAGTGGTCTGCCATGCTCACCGGCTGCCCTCTCATGGCCGTGCTGCTGTCTGTGGGCCAGGGCTCGACCGCTGCTGCCACCATCATTGGAGGGGAAGTCATAGTAGCCCTTCCTCTTAGCCTTCAGTCGCAGCTTGTTCCTGTAGTGCTCAATGTCTGACTTCTGCTTCAGAGCCAAGTTCACCTGCAGAGAGGAAAGTGCAGGATGCGAACGAACATAGGGAGATAAGAATGGAAACAGATGTAAAATAAATGATCAGTGGGATCATAAGAAAAGAGTAAAAATGAAAACGTTATGCAATAATCACAGAGACATGTGATTATTGGTTGTTTACTATTTCGTTATGTTTACCATACAACTTCAAAGTTACAGCTAGTGTGAAAGAATGATAAAGAAAAGTAAAAGACAAAACTGAAAAAAGTGTGCTGCATCATGTTACTGAACCAAGTGCTTCCACTTGTTCTTTGATCTAGTAATAGCAGTTTACTGTAAAGGTTGGATTGTATAATTATGTGGGGAATAACAGGTCACAAGACAATTTCATGCATAGCATAATCTTGCCTCATCTCCCCCTATTGAATCTTCACAAATCAAATAACTAATTCAAAACATGCTTTAAATGCTCTTTTCTCTCTTCAATTTAATGTCACGTGACTGATGCATCTTTTAATGCCCTTGAGGTATTTTCTATATTAAACAAAATATTCACAGCTAAATAAGAAAAAGATTTTTGTGGATAAACACATTTAGTATTTAAGAATTTAACAATCAAAAACATTATAGCTGACCTGTTTCTACAGGACCGTCAGCATGCTATGATAATGACTGACCCCACAAATGTTTCACATTTTGATTCAAAGCTTGCTTGACTGATTGGTGCCCAGCAATTTCTGTATCTACCCTAAACAAGTGAGAAAAGTCAGAATGAAAAAACATAGATCCACAAATTGCTCATATGTAACAACTAAAAGTGTTCTTACTTTGGTAAACAATAGTGTTTTCTTGTAAAACCAAATTGCTCGTAGTAAGAAGCTGGTAGAGAAAATAGGTTTTCCAGGACGTGCGCGTACAAGTGTTTATTTGTTTATGCATATATTTGTGTCTACGTGCATGTTAGTCGTGTGCGTGCGCATCACCTCTCCATTGACAACGGCAGAGTCCTGGCTGCGGTCAGACGACGCAGGGTGTGAGTAGCTGGGCTGAGCTGCCATGGGCTTTATGGAAATGAGCTGCAGGGAGCCAGAGGAGGTGTCATATGGATCTGAGGAACAGAGAGGGAGTTCACTCACAAAGAGACTACAAATACCACTAATCATTACATTGTCAGTCAAAGAGGAACAAACTGTCACATTCCCCTCTTTGTCTCTCTGTCTGCCTTCACCCCCTCCCACCCCTCTCTTGCTCTCATCACCTTGTGTCTCTGTGGCTGACACTGTGGGATTATGTCAAACATCAGTCGTCTGCATCAGCAAATGAAGTGGTGGAAGGGGACAATAGATCACAACGATAGCTTTGGCTTTCAAGGTTGTGGCACTGCATCCCTGTGATAGATGAAAGAAACTGACTTTGCACTTTAATTCCTTATCTGACATCAGACAAACTAGATTCAGTTCTAGCTTCCCCTTAACTCAGCTGATGAATTATTCAAATCCAGCCATTAAGAAAATCATAATCTTGAGAGTGCAATCCATTTTAACAGCAGAGTATTTTATTTTGATTAATTTCAACTCACACCCACAACAAGTGGAACGGTTAGCTTTGGTGGACACGCACAGGACAGTGAATAGTTTGATGTGCAAAAGGATTTTACCAAAACAGCTCAACACCTTAGAAGAGCATGACATAGCGAGCATTCATATGGTCTCTCTGCACCTTTTTTTTTTGCATTACTGAATGTGTGCATGTGTATGCGTTTCTGCTGGTGTGTCACAGCATCCACGACTCATGACATTCTGTATCATGTCAGCAGAGTGTCTGTCTCATGCATATTCATCAGGTCCATCTCCGCCTTACTGCTGAGTGGCTACCTTTCTGGCTATGAAAAAAACAGCTGCAGTGGCAGTGCTTTTCTCTTAGGGTTCTTGTGTGCATGAGAAACCGAGCCATTTCAGAGAAGTTTTTCATGCGGGAGGGAAGTGGAAAAGATTTTTGGCATTTGTGACATAGCTGACCTTGCCTGCAAAGGAGATGCAGAATAAATTATTAGTATTTGCATCAGAGTGTGACTCTCACCGTCCCTCTTGCGCGTCTCCTCCTTTGTCGGTTTCTGCTGTGCTGTGACTTTCGGCACTGTCAAGCCCCTGCCGGAATTCGGCTTCTCTGATTCGTTGCTGATGACGGAACCGTCCTCACTCGGCAACTTGCTGCAAGTAACCATAGCAACAGGAAAGGCGGTGAGCTCTCGGAAAGCTGGGCACGCAGCCAGGTTATGTCATCCCTCCCTTTTCACTACCTCACCTTCCTCTCCCCCTCACTGAAGCATGAGTCCAGTAAATATAATAGATTGTTATTGTTTTTTTATAATGAAAAAAAGTGTTCATACAAAAACTGTCACTACATACTGCCTGATTTCAAAGAATACCAGTCGAAATTTTGATAATTCAATCCTCTGTGTTTAGATGTTGTTAATTGAAACCCCCTGGTTTTACATTGAAATGACAGCAACTGCAAGAAAAATCAGCAGACTGTCCCAAAACTGTAGCAACAGTTTCACATTTTCTGATAATGTTGAAATCTAGTGATTGCCTTGTTGAGTTCTATGTGACTGTACATTTATCTGCATGATGACATTTGTGTAACTTTTTATGGTCATGTCTCTACGTGTGTGTGTGTGTGTTTGCGTGCGTGCTTGCGTGTGTGCTTGAGTGTTCATGTCCAGGGTGAAGAAAGACTGGTTCTTCCATTAATTGGACAAACAATTGCTTTATCCAATTCTTATTTCACCAGCTTCAAACGCCACACTGTAGTTGGAATTAGAGCTGATCAGAGCGGCGGCTCAGAGGACCACGAGGCTGACAGCGACATCAAAGCACCATGGTCTATCCCCTAATTGTCTGGTAAAAAATGATAACGGCAAAGAGAGACAGTGGAGCAGCAGCTGCCCTCCCCTGCTCTTGTTAAAGGAAGCGCTGCAGAGCGCTAACTCCGTGCAGCTAACACAGGCTTGGACAAAGATGTGTAACATGTGAAAAATTAATTGAGGTGTATGGAAAACATTTCCAGTGGCTGTTTGAGAGGACTGAATGTTTGATCCTATGTTATTCTTTGAGGCCAACAGATGTGTGAACTTAGTATAAATGAAGGGATGACTTCAGACCGAAATTCTAGGTCTTAGTGTACAACATTTGTTTAAATCTACCATGAATACCAGCATCCTAGGACTGGATTATTACATTATACTATCTATTCCCTTTTGAAGCTAATTAACAGTTTTCACCTCATAGCATCATCATGTAGGATTCTCTTTCAACAGGCATATAGGGACAGATGTCATTTTAAACATGCAGTGCAACAGGCGAACAACAGATTTTCACCTTCACTCAGATCACAACTCTGAACCACGCTGCAACATCCACTGAGTTGTGCAGTATCTGTTACCTGTTATATTTTTGATGTACTTGTTTTGTGTCATTCCAGTTCCTGCCTCCCGCTGTTTCCCAACCTCTTCAGCATCCTCACCTGTTCTTCACACACTTACCCCTGTTGTTTCCCACCAGTCAAACCTGTTTATATACTGCCCTGTTTTTCTTAGCTTTTTTTTGCAGGATCCCTGCCAGCTACTGTTTGAAAAACCCTCTACACAATACTACTACTGTATAGTACATGGCGTCACTGTTGCTGAGTAATTTATGAAATAGCTTGTTATGTCCAGTATATCGCTGCTTGAAAAAGTGATACAATAATGAATGATTATATCTTCAGACATGGCCTCATAGGAGCCTTTAAGACCAAAATTTTGATAAACATATAAGTAACTTTTGCCACATTGAGAGGCTCTGAAATCATTACTGCAGGACATTCAGTCCATTTTCTGTCACATAAATTATGTTTGATATTAGCATCCTGCATGCCTTTGAAAAATGATGCCCCTATGCTTTTACCCCATTTAATAATTTAGCATGATTTAATGTGGCAATTAATTTCAGAAACACCACCACTGACTCTCAGATGAGGAAAATGGTCAATTTCACCTGCCCATGCAGCAAACCACATTAATGACTGCCTATCATTCAGCATGAGGGTAGAACGAGGACAGACTACAGGGCTGGAGGGATCCTTGTGTTTTATGGCGCTGCCTTTCTCTATGCGACCCGGGAGACAAAGCAGGAATGCAATCCATGAGATAACACACACATACTGCAAACAAATACATTACACTTTGGGTGCTTGCCAACTGTTTCTGCTGAAGGAGATCTCTGAATACACTGATTCAGCTGACTATTATCTGGTTGAGGGTGCAGCAAACACGTTTCCCTCTGACATACCAACAACTAGACAAATAAGAGCTTAGACTGATGAAAGTTGAACCACGTCTGAAAACCTAATCTTAGTCTGGCTTTTCCCCTGTGCTATCCTCACCTTTCATTTTGCCCCTACATTACAATATCAATATGGTATTACTTCAGGTATAGCACATCATGAATTAAAATTTATTCTACGGCCAAAATCATCTGGATGAAGTCAAGATTTTATTCTACTACAGTAACAGCATTGTTCACTCAGTTAAGCCCTTTGTCCCTGAAAAATTGAAAATCGTGTAGAAGCTGTAGTTAATGAAGTCATCATTTTTAAAAAGCTTTTTCACATTTTTCATATTTTTTGGTGATACAGCATGAGGAGATGACTGTATAGATATAACAATACCTTTTGCGTTTGTCAGCAGTGAGGCTTTTCTTGTTGGCAGTCCCATCTTGTTGCAGGGCCTTTTCCAGCGAAAGTGGCGTGTCCCGAATTTGTAGAGACATCACTAAGGTATCCTGACTGACAGGCAGGGTCTCCTCATCGCCTCCCTGTTGGCCGAGGTGCTGCTTGGCATAGTCAAAACCCTGCACTGGCTGGTGGACAGGGTTGAGTGAACGTGGAGAAAAACACAAAAAGAGGCACCTTAAGGAAGATGGATTTCCCACACACCGTGGTCATAAAAAGTCATCATTGATGGGAGAAAGACATATGCATTAGCCAACCAGAATGGTCACATCTCAAAATAGCTAAAAAATGCACTTTTAAGAAATGTCCAAAGGATTTAAGGGACTGAAATGGGATGACTGTGCAGCTCTGTCTTGAAATAGATAAGCACAGATTTAACTGAGGCCTGTTTTCATCCTCTTCCAAATTCTTGTCAAAAAAAGGACTCACAGTGGGCGGTTACAAGATGAGATTTGCAGACTTTCACAGAAATATAGTAATGAAGTTAAGTTAAGGATAAGATAGGAGGAGGATAAGAGGGAGGAGGAAGAGGAGTAATTATGGTGTTCTTCCTAACATTTTTCTCTTTAAATATGTCCATATTTTTCAAAAAGAATGTTACAGAAGGGACCAAACGAGTTCAAAGCCAGACTCACACACACACTGAAAAATTTAGGACCAATCTAAGCGCAAAATCAGAAAATGACAGACACATATCACAGCATCAATGCAGTCATGCCATGATGCAAAATCAAAGTGATAACCCCCTGACTAAAGAGCATGCATCCTGCGTTTCATATAGCACACACATATATAGAGAGAAGTAGGAGTATTCAGTTTTTCAGGTCACTGGTCTCAAAAGGGATATGTGATGAAAGTTTTTGGCCTACAGACAGTGAGAGTAACACAAGAGGAGGTATTGCTGAAGCTTAATTTAAATTTTAGGAATCATATTTTTTTCACTTATAGGAAAGAGTCAATAATATACACTGTGTAAAATGTTGATGGAATCAGGTGTTTTTTACATGATGAGACTTAAATGGATCTCAGAGGTTCTGTTATAACAAACTACTGAAAGTAGCACTGAAGTCACTTAGGCTGTTTAATACTAAAGGTTTTATTGCTTTCTCTCTAATGAAATTCCATAAATAAAGCAGTGGGATGTGCTGAGTGTTATACTCTGCATTTTCATTATTCTGCAGTGACGTATACTAGTGAACCACTGAGCACAAAAAAACAACAGACATGGAGGTGGAGCGACAATTTTGATTAGGACATTGTTATACCCTCAATGCAACGATAATGCAAACTGTTTTCAATCTTCTCAACACAAAACAAACAAGTGTCAGTGCACACACAGACATGAACACTCCACAACCGATCTCCATAATAACCTATTCTCTGTTAAGCTAAGGCGTTCAAATTTGCTCTCAGAAGACTGCTATAAGAAGAATAGGCAGTACCAGCCTTTCATCCGAGAAAATCTCATTGTGAAAGCTTTGTTACTCCAAAGTGTTGTTGTTGTATCTTTAGTTTTCTTCAGCACAACAGGATCTATTGAACTATATCATGGGTGATGTTTTCACAGAATCCCATTCAAATCCCACTGCTGGCACAGCTGAGCATTGCAGATGAAAACAGAGATCAGTAATGAGAGGATAGAAAGAAAGGCAGATACCTGATGATAATAGCCCACATCTCTCCGATATGCCATCTAAAAACAGAAGAGAAAGTGCTTTAAACAGTGTATGGTGTTCAAATTTCAAGATTCACTACAAAACTGCCAACACATTAAAAAAGGTCAAATGGATGCAAAGTCACAGATAATATGGATCAATATAATATATAAGAATAAAATATTCCATTGTTTCCTAATATTTTCTTAAAAGTTCTCAGAACAAACCATGTACTTTGGCACTAATTACAGATAAAATAGAGAATAGATCCTGAGAAAGTTATTTTTGTTAGTTCAATTACTTATGTTGAAGGTATTAATAAATTGAGGAGGAATTTCCTGTGAGGTAGTGCTCAGTTTAAGTCCCAGTAGTAGCCATATCCACTCATCATTTACTCCTTATTGGAAAATACTGAATTATATGTTTATTCATAGACACATTTCACATTTTGTATGTTCAGCTCGTTTCATCTACCCAGCAGTCCAAAATCCAAGCATATTCAGTTTACATAATATAAACCTACACAAGGCAGGATTATAACATTTGAGAAGTCTGAAAAAAACTGAAACACTGAGTCAATTATAGAGCTTGCATGATTATCATTTCGTCTTTAGTCTACTTCAAGATGGACAGAAAGAGAGATACCTTAGCTCGGGGATTGAGGTTGCCAATGGCATCGGCTTTAAAGTCATTTTTATTCTTCCTGCACAGCACAGCTGTGATGATGATGATAATCAGTGTCACTACGGCAATGGGGGCCAGCACTGCAGCAATTATCCAAAGGTTATTAGGAGGGTTCTTGACCACAGCTGGAAGGGAAAAAATCACCATCATCATGTCATTACATGACATCCAATGGACTGAGGCTTGAATGACAATAGTGAGTCCACTGACTGTTATATTGCAAGTGTAATATGCAGCCTACTTCTCCTGCTAAAACATGCAGAAGCATCCGTCACACTGCATACAGCTCAACCTGATATACTGTGAGCCTGAACCAGCGAGTGTAGGTAACAATCTGAGAATACAGCAGCATGCTCCCTCTTCCACTGTCTCCCGACCATCTCCATCTCACCCTCTCCCCCCTTCAAATAGCAGTGAGCGGCACCGCAGCCCAAATAAACACTATGTCCTGCCGCGAGCACTTCAGACAGATTAGAAAGCAAGGAGCTTTCTCAACCTTTTTCTTCTTCTGCCTTCAACCCGAGCACCAGCTCTTCTTTCCAAGCTCAGCATGAGCCATGCGTTTTCCTTTGCATGTCTGCCTGTCAGTGTTTCTCTGTATTTGCCAACTTGTCAGATGTGAGACCAATGCTGTGCTTACGCTCTGCTTGCAGCTGGACAAAGTAGCCCAGGGTGAGCGCCATGGTCTGTGAATCCACTGTGTTAAGGACCTTGGCAGCTGATGTGCCTGGTAAAGGAACGCCATTGTGCTGGACATAGTAGGTCATCTCCGCTGGATTTTTCAGCCCTGACACCCTACGGATGCTCACCATCTGATCGGAAAAGAAAAGAAATGGCATACACTTTCACACTTTAGCATACATGTTTCCTTAAATTACTGTAACTAAGCACCTTACATTTCAGAAAAGAAAACAGAAATGTAAAATGTTGCATCAAGGCATGGAGTCTCATGAGAGAAGAAAAACACATGGGCAGCGGAAGGTACTTGTTTAGTAAAACATTCAACCTCTGAATGCACCGCTTGTTTTGATGAGCAATTAGCAGGTGATGAGCTGAGAGGCTCACTAATTATGAGGGTCTGACCATGAGTAATCATACTGGCGTTCACAGAAGAGCATATAAAAGTGTACATCGCATGAAATATTCATACTGTGAGAAATAAGCCAGCAAATTGATTGGTTCAATGCTTCATTTGACTTCTGACCAGCATGCCAGGGCATTCAGCAGAACATGAGAATAAGTATCTAAAATGACTGACTGTTTTTACTTTCTAAGACAGTGCATCGTTGACTTGTTTGTTCTTCCAGAGGAACTCAGACCTGGCATTCCCTCAGGGCTGTGGTGCCAGTTTCTTACCTGGACAATGTAGCTGCCTACAGTAGTGGCTCGTCTAAAACGAGTGCCCTGCTGGCCTGCCAGCACAAACAACTCTGCCAGCCGCTGCTCCATTAAACTGGCAAAGCTTTGGTACTGTCCCTCCAGGCTGGCGTTATCCACGTCCTGGATCACTGGAAGCGTAGAAGAAAGAGGATGGCCAGATGGTTGTTAGGAGAGAAAATAAATTATTGGCTGGGAAAGAGAGTGACACAAACATAGAAAGGATAGAGGCAGAATTAGAAATGTGTGTGTGCGCGTGTGTGTGAGTGACAAAGACAAATTGAGAATTCTCATATTTTTAAACAGCAGCATATGTACCCCTTCACTGTAAAGACATAGTGGTATTATTGCTAACTGACAAACTTAAATTTAAAAAAAGCTTATAAATGCTGGGGTATGTTGAAAAAACTGGTTCATATGAACGGGCTGTCTAATTACATCTGAAGGCAAGAGTGTTTATGGCCGTTCTGAACGCACTCGATGGCGGTGAGACTGCTGTCGTACAGACAATACTTTCACTATTACGCTTGTTTGTACATATGAGAAGTGACAAGCATGAAAGAAAGAGATCTTGACAGATAAGTTTAAACCCTTCTAGCTATGTCACTGTGTTCAAGTGTGTGTTGGGAGGGGGGAGGAGGTTGCTGGTTTTCAATAGTTACACAAGTTGTCAGATGCAGAGTCTGAAAAGTGTCGGGGAAGGGGATCGTGGGGAGACTGTTCAGAACTTTGGTTGTAACATACTGACTCCATGGCAAATCACTCTGTACTAATGTTACATCCACAAGTTAGTTTCATCAGTACCCTGACGATTGCTTTACTCCTTCAGCTTACCTTGAATCTATTCTGTTTTATCAACAGTTGAAAAGCAGTAATCCTGGTTGTACAATTTATTCAGTGCAACTAAGTCCCATTATCTAGGGGACGACCTTGAGCTGGCTCAGCCTCTCATCACAATTAGAGCAGGGCTGAGAGCTGAACCTGCACAGCCTGAACCTAAAGGCCCATCCATTATAAATTGAAGTATAGAGTGTTGCTGCCTTTGAACACTGTGAGACATATTTTTGCTGCGTAGTATACGTAGTCATAAGTAAAGCTCAAAAGATTAATACTAGATTTTAAAAAAACAAGAGCAAGAAGGTGTTATGGTTTTTCATATTCAGTAAAAAAAAAAACAACAACTAAACAATGACATCCCAACCTGTGATAACCCAGAAGTCTCTGGTTGCAATGGAGGTGTTCAGATTGTGATACTCCAGTGCTGCAAAGACAAAAACATTATCATTAGCCTAGACAAACAGCATTTATTCTTTGTATTACCATAGCATGTACTTACTCTTTAACACTTTGATCTATTATTCTGTATAGATTTTCACTTTACTTTTATTGTAGCTGTGGGTAGCAATGGGTTTTAAATTTAAAAAAATGCTGAAGATGAAAAGTGAAAATATTAAAAAGGTGAACTGAATTTAAAATCATTTGATACCCACAAGGAGACAAACAGTAAAGGTTATGTGAAAAAAAAATCCTGCATCTTTCTCACTACAGTACAATTTACATTTGGCTTTACACATTTTTGATTTAATTTTATAATTTCGAGCTGACCAGTGAGACAAAATATCTTTGTATGAGTCATTAGCATTAGTCTTTTATTTAATGGACTGCAATCTACAAAAATGCACACATATAACAGATATAAAATCATCAAGAAATCAAGTGCTTTTATATGTGGGCCCACACTTCCTTTCATGAAGAAGAGGGACAGTATTTTGTGGGGTTGAGATCTCAGTTTAAAGCCTCGTTATCACTGCATGTCAGACAACTACAGAGGCAACTACAGCTCTCAGCTGCCTGTGTGTTCTCTTACATCTATTTCCTGCCTGATTAAAGTTCTTGTGCTGGAGGCTGGTGCAGTGTTTGGTGCCGTATCACTGGCCTGTGAAAGCAGACATGCTACATAAATGTACACTTGGGCATGACAGAAGAGAGCAGAGAGGTGTGCTTGTGTGTGAGTGTGTGTGTGTGTATATATGTGTGTTGGGGAGGGCATTCAATGTACATTTACTTTACTGCTGTCTATAGGTATGAATCGTGGAACACAAACTGGCAAAGATGTTTCACATAAGCCTCAGCTGTTGTGTGATGGGTCCTTTCAAGAACTGACAAAAAAAAGCTTCTAATTCACAAACAGAAAGCTGTTATTCAGACTATATTTTGCAGCTGTACAGGTTGTAGTTAAAAAAGGACATTTTGCTAACAGCCTCACTCATATTCCACCTGAGTGAAACTGTTTAAGAGCAGAGGGGGAGTGTAAAAGAGCTGAATGCAGCAGTTCGGCCTACACAAGTACCACAGGAACGTTGGAGTACTCAGTGCTACAAACAGGCACTTCGGAGTGGTGTGAGATCCCGGGCCTTTTCTGTCAGAGCAGAGCCCAAGGTGGTGTGAGAATCCCCCACCGTTAATTATTTACAGCGATAATTGGCTTTGAAGTGAGGAGGCAGCCGCTGCCAGCATATGCTCACACCTCCTGTGAACAGTGTAATATCACTAATGGCAAGGGTACAAAACAAACAGAGCAAAACCACTGACACACTCTCCGTCTTTCTTTTACCCTCCCATCTAACTGGACTTTCCTCCATGTCCCTTTCTGCTCCATTAGAGTCTCTTTGTATCTTGTTGCCTCCCTCTCATTTTCTGCTCCCCAGTCGAATCATCCTGCCCATGGGTAACTTTACTTTCGAACTTAATTCAATCACAACACAAAGTGAGCTTTAATTCAATGCTCACTAGCAGAGCTTCTATTCATCTTGATTTAAACAGTGTGTAAACGAAACCTGCTATCTACCCTCAGTGGCACTGATGCTATATTGCAATTCAGTCAGCAGCATCCAACAAAGAATCCAATTCCATTCACGAATGAAACCTTCTTTTCCCAATTTGGAACATTTTATGTAGCTCCTTGGTATCCCATAATGCATTGCAGGTTGGTTGACTATGTACTGGAGCATTTAAGCAGCCCACTTCTACCGCATCCATAATGGAGAAATATTCAGTGACCTGTGTTTACAAGATATTGGGTTCAGCTGGTCATCAGTCAACTGTAAATACATCACAGCGGGACTGATGACAGAGCCACCGCAGGAGGCAAATGATAGAGGCTGATCACAAACACTACCTGTTAAACTTCTGGCCTGTTGTTCATCATGAAATCTCAGATGAAAAGTCACACCTGAATTTTTACACCAGAGTTACAATGAACTTGGCTGAGTTTACTCCTGGTATTAAGCTTCCCCAGTCGGCAAGCTCTGGCTGGGGAAGCGCGTTTCAGCCTTGCCTTGTTTGCCTGAACTGGCAAACGGTGTGTGGATTCCAGATAGACAGATATTATCTAACCTACTCCTGTCCTGAAAGCACTTGACTGAACATGAACTTTTGGCTCTAAATTCTGCTGAATATGGTCAATCACTCTGGGAGGTGAGAAACGATCTATAGTCCATTTACCTACTGGCCTCAGAAAGTGATTTTAAAAAGTGCTTTCTGGACTGAGCTCACATGGGTGGTAGTACTGGGAAAACCCTGTCTTAATTTGTAGCTCAAGCAAAAACTGCTGTGATCCTCAGTATGATGTTGCATAGTCAAAGCCCTGTCTTGTCAAAGTCCAAAACCAAAGGCCAAGACCAGAGTCTGCAGACATTAAAGCGGTGGAGCTCGTTAGAAACCACTGAAATAAAGCAAGGGAGACATATTTCTGTTCAACTGGGAACCTAACCAGAGGTGCAATTTCATATCCACAGATAATCTAATGTCTGCCTATCTCCTTAACCCAAAGTGTCTTTTTTCAAAGATGTTCTCCAGACTTCCTTGAGCTTGATGATACAGAGGTTTCGATTACACAGAATTACACGATGCAAGACAGCGAGGCCACTTTCACATAATTAACCTGTAACACCATGTCTACACAGGAGGTGTAGCATTGGCAGCACATTAGCAGAGCAGCATTACCAGCTGCAGCAGCTTCAGCCTTCTAAAAGTGTCTAAACATAGAATGCGTTCAGGCACAGTGCAGGGTTGTAGCTCAGCTGCATTTTGATCGCACTCAGAGTCCAATCAGCGTACTTACACACTTAAAACCGAAGATAACAGACTTAAAGCATGAGAATATGCTTCAGGTCATGTATAATATACGTGAAACATGAGCTGTTACATGGCCTGTGTGGACAGCTGTATTTATTATAAAAGCTCATCTGTTCCATCAGATGTGCATGAAATGGATGCAACTGACATGACCCCTTTGTAAACACGCTGAAAGACTGTTGCACCGGACAGATTGTTTATCCTGCTCATGCTATTGGCTTTTATCTGTAGATATTTGAAGTGAAATGCAACACACCTGACATGATGCATCTGTTTGGGAACATAATGGCAGTTATCACCTGTTACTGCTTCACAACAATGGTAGATAAAGGGATCCTATATGAAAAATTGTGCACTAAGAAGCACATTTGTAGAATGCGAAATGTGGTTCTTGTGAGACATTGATTCTAACAGAAACTTTCCAGGCCAATTTCAGGTGAAAATGTGTGTGTAGAAGGAGCTTCATACTCTGTCATCTGCAAAAACCCAGTTCTGTTGCTGAATCTATATTTTGAATTTACTGTTCTCAAGGTTGAGAAAAGATGTGAATCTCCCCTAAAGGGAACAATAATGTACCATAAAAATGATGTCTCATTATATGTCAAAGCTCCTCATCTGTCATATCTCCCTCTACCGAGCAGCACACATATCATTCCCCACTTACAGTGGTGGGGATGGAAACGGGCTGCACAGTGGGACTCAGCTGGGATTGCTGTTTAGACTCCTGCTGACTCCCTGTCACTCTTCATTTGTTTTTCACTGGGTATAACTCTAACACAGACGGAGCGCCAGCCTGAGTGTGCCCTCAAAGGAGGCTGAGATGAAAGGCGTGGGCTTAGTTGTGTCTTCGTTGCATCGACTGTGTTTAAGTGACTCAATCATTAAAAACAACTGCAATCATAAAAGCACCAGAACAAACAGCCAATTACTGAGAAAAATTCTACCACTGAAGAGACAAATGTAAGCCTTCAGAGATAATCCTGCCCATGTGGAGGTGGACACTGTGATAACAACACTTGCTACATTAACTCAACTGCACTTTCCAGGGCTGGAGTGCATCTTGACTTCTACGAATATGGTCAAATAACACAGTGAAATGTAGAAACGAAAATGAGAGCAAGGGTGCTTTGTGAGAGGTTTATGGAGAATCTCTTTCAGGCATCAACACAAGTAAAAAAACAAATACAAGTAAAACCTTTTTGGGGGGGGGTTGAATGTAATTTGTATTTGGAGACAAATCATTCTCAAGTGAACAAGAGAACTACCTCTTGTGTCTCTTCTTGTAAGGCTACTGAATTACTCCTGACTAACAGATGTATTTCAGAATGCAAATTGTAACTTACGCTCAGCAATGATAAGTGGTGGATAGAAGAGGAAGTATCCCACCAGCTCAGCTGACAGCTGACCAAGGAGATTTGAGGCAGTGGTGCCATTAAGGAAGACAGTGCCATTACTCACAGTGTAGACCAATGACACAGCAGGAGAGCCTGCTGCTTGGGTGACACTCAGCATCTGGGAGGAAAACAGGAAGAGCACAGACGCAGAGAAAGAGGAGAATGACCCCCCCCCACAATGCTTCAGATTACGTTAGATTTGCAGAAATCCCGTGGAACGAAATGACAAACATCAAAAAATCAATTACTGCCTTGGATCAAGAAATATTATGAAATTAATCAAGAAGTGTGACAGCTAGGAAACTGGCAAGGCATGAAAGAGCGCAAAAATACCGTAGTGTAAATTTTTTCATCTATGCATAACTGTCAAATGAGCTTTAATATAGGCTGCACTTTAATGTGGCAGCTGATTAAAGTGATGGATACACAAACATTGCCTCCCTAAACATAATTAATTTGCATCTGAGAAGCTGCTCTTGTTTAAAAGGCAAAGCCTGATGGGACAGCTTTGCACAAATTGCAAATAATTTGCATGTGTTTGTAGCTCCCAAATCACCAAAACACATGGTAATGTTGCAACAGGACAAAAGTTAGTATCTATTCTAGTAGATTCCATCACTCCCAACCTCTAGCTGATTTGGTGGATGGTTCTTTCATCATGAAAACGGTCCAAAAACCTGAATACTACACTGTACAAGATTCAACACCAACATAATGTTAGCAATAACAGCCTTAGCACTGTAACAGTAAAGGGTAGTGCACACAGTGTTATAAGGATTTACACCCATGTTCCACAACAGTACCTGAACAGAAAGCCTGCTGTTAGTGCTGAGCACTTTGGCCTGCGCTTCTGAAAACACCTTCTCAAGCCTCTTTTCCATCATCTGAGAGAATCGGCAGGACCGAGGATTATCGCCTGCTCCCACAAACTGTAGCACTGGAACATAAAAAAACAAGATGAATCGATATGAAAATGACACTGACCAATATGTTTTTGCTTTTAATTGCTGCCTAAGATATATGTCCGAACTTAAATACTGAACAGTCATGTAATATTGTCAGGTCCTCCTCTGATATGGTAACACATTTTTTTTTACTTCCCAAACCTAGTTTCCACTGAAATTGCTCCAGTTCCACAGTCACAGCAGGAACAAATAACTGCAAGTCTCAAGCTGATCTCTGACTTATCTTCTTTTGCTTTCATCCTGACTCAACACTAGCTGACCTGTTTTCAGCTGGAAGCCAGTGGCTGGGCTGGGTCTCCATAATGCAGCTGGGAGGGGCAGGGCTGTTACCATGGGGAGGTACTGTCGCAGGTCTGCAATCAGCTTATCACGGCCGTAGGAGTCCAAGCCTTCCAGCACTACGGAGGGGGGGTACACCATGTCCCCTCCAGTCACGTGATAAGCCACAGTCATGTTGGGAGAACCAAAAACAGTCTCCACCTGAGGGAGTAAAGTTGAAAAGAGAATTATATGTCTTTGTCTTTGTTTTTAATAGCTCAATGCTTATACCTGAATGGGCGATGTTAAACCTTTTTACCTCTGACCACATCCAGGATCCATAATGGGTGTGGTAAGGCGTGGTCATTACTTTTGATCAAACCCAAAATTGATCGAAAATGAGTTATAATCTCTACCTGACTTTCTGCCATCTTTTTTATTATATATACAAACATTATGCCATACTAGAAATGTGTGTAATTTCAGTGTTTTTCACTGAGCTTGTTAAATACTGTGCCATCCCTTGCAGGACAAAAGAGGTATTTCATCACACTGATGCAAAAAAATTTCAATGTTATCACATAGCTGTTTGCAGATTTATTCACACCAATACATTCAAATACAACCACCAGGTATTACAGTGACAGTGGCCTCTTCATAAACAGTACGATAAAGTCTCTGACAGCTGACAAACTTCATCTTTTTGTATCTTGGTGCCGACCATTTTTTATCCATTTTAGTACCATATGAAAAATCACAGTATGAAAGCACAGACGTGAATAACAAAAATGAATGATGGCTCCATTAGCTCCCTCAGTTACATGGTCCTGGTGTCACTGGCTCACTGTCAAACTGTCATGGCTTACTGAGACGCTCGTACAGAACAAAGCCAATGTTAATGTTATTAGTAACACCTGCACTTTTCCTACCGTGACAAGTAAAGACATCTGCTGTGAAACAAGCTTAAAGTTTATTGTCATATTGAAATGAAACAAAACACCTGTGAAGTAAACTATTCATGGTTAATTGGCAAGAACATATTTGTGTAACAGACCTTCAGACTGGATCTTAAGGTAGTGAGTCGTATTAGCTAATGAGCTGAATGACACAATATCGAATTGTATTGAATCGATGGAGCACTTAAGGCCGCGTCCCAACTATTTGCTAATGAGGGCATAAGGAACAGGAGAGAGAGTGATCATGGAATGGCGATATGTGAAGGGCTGATAGGAAAGATAGAGAAGAGAGTAAGAGGTGAGCGAGACATGGGAGAGTGTTAAACAGGGAGTTTGGGACAAAGAGGCTTGTGTTCCTTCACTTCAGGTATCGCTGTGTTCTCATTGTCACAGAAACAAAGGTGAAATCTTTGTGTTACATAACAGTGTGTCATGACAGGAAAAAAAACACTGTACAGGTTTGTCAGTGAAAGTTTGACTTTTGGTTGAACTGTGCTCACATGGAAACCGGAAAGGGAATGATGACAGATGTAATGAAACTAGAAGTGTGTGTGTGTCTGTGTGAGAAAGAGAGAGTAGTGAAACCATTCAGGTCCGTTATCTGAACCCATCTGGAAGCCCGCGTGCTGACGAGAGAGATCCACTGGCCGAAACACTGAGAGCCCACAGTCTCTGTGAGTCGCCGCTCTACCTCCTCACAATTCAGCCCTCTCATGAGCTCTGTGAAAAGAGCCCTTTATTATCGCTTCATCTTCTCCAGCTTTACCCATGTGAAGGTGTTATTAAGAGATAGCATTTCGAGCAAGCCACGTATTGGTAACACACCCACAAGCTCTTTCTCAAAGAGTGTGAAAGGCTGCCAACAGACAGATCTCAGTTTTGGCATTCAAAAATAGTCCCAGGTCACTGGAGTGCCCTCACTAGAAAAAAACAAAAATGCATTTTTTGTTGTTTTATGAAGATTTAAAATGGCTTTTAGTCTTGTGGTCCTGTTCATTTAGTCCATTTCTCATCATCTTTTTAGCATCAGCGTGGCACATTGCTCTCCTCCTCCCAACCATCTTTAACCTATAATTAAATACTGAAGCAATTTCCCCTGCCAACAACTAGCTTCCCATTGGATGAGAGAGAGTGGTGCTGCTAAAAGGAATCCATGCAACATTTGAAATGGGTGACGGGGGTGCACTGAAGCAAGACACCGTCAGAGACCACGGAGCAGGCTAACATGTGAGAGCGCTGACCTTCACATGGGCAGGACAAATACACGGGCCTCACTTTTGATTATCTGATACTTCCACATCCAGAAATACAACACGCCAGGACATTTCACTGGATTGCAGATTGCATACAAGTGAACCAAACTCACACACAGATGCACTTAACACTTGCTCATGATTGCAATACTCAAAGAAAAAGGCACTCCCAGCCACTGGAGACTAGGGTAAGAGGGCACATTTCTGTTTCATTTATTTTATAGACACTATCTGATTTTTTTCAGCCAAATAAAAATGTTGCCATTCATTTTATCCCCATATGTTCAGTGTATAGTGTGCACAGTAAATAGATAATATCCTGCCAAAACGAGCTGACCTCTTTTCCCTAAAGAACTCCTTGAACATACACATCTCTACTTCTCACTGATTTTATTTCAACATCATCTTATAGCCAAGAGGTGCTCCTGATACACAGTGAGGTATTAGAGGCTTATTGGAAAGAAATAATGAATTTGGCACAGTGGGAACCATGACTGGTTCCATAAACGGCTAATCCACAGACACAACAATCTTTGTGTGTGTGCAGGATCTGTTTATGTCGTTGCTGCAGGGGAAATGCTGAGTTGGGTTTCCTGGGTTTTTGTTCAACCAAGTGTGCTGTCCACTCCTCTATGGTAAGACTGGCTTCTGTGGAGTGTGGGCAGACTCATTGGTTGTAATTAAAATAAGAGTTGCCTCTTGTAAATATAAGGGAATGGGGGCAACAGTTCTCATCTACAGCACCGCTACAGTCCTAATCTACATCTTGTTTTAGTGTTGGTACAGTTACTCAAATATGTGACATCACCCACTGCCTTCTGGGACACATTCAGTCAACCTAATTTCTATATTGGTCCTCTCTCTTCTCACATAGCCTACATGAGGGTCCTTGGTTTAAGTGTCTACTTCACTCAAAGCTGATAAACTGCCACATTTCTGGTGAGGGCACAATTAGGAACCATTCACTGTTTATCAGTGCTAGAAGACTGTTATTGAGTCCAAGACCAATCTATGATATATCTGCTGTAACATGTGAGATAGACACTTCAACAGTCTGTCCATGACATTCAGACAGGCTTGAATATCAATACATTTGAATAGATTTTACTATATCAGGCCAAACTTATAACACTTCCCAAAACAAGGCAGACTAAAACTATTTTCTTCCTTTCTGAATTAATTTAAATTGTGTTTTTGCATTTATGTGGATTCTAGCTCTGCTTTAGGCGAGATTGTTTTTAGAATGGGGGCAACTTGTCACAGCTGTTAAATCTGTGTCTCTGTACTCATGCTGGTTGATGCTGTAAAGATAAAAACCAGCAGTGTTGATTTCAGCCACAGTTTTCACTTCCAGAACAGTGAGAAAAGATAATACTACCTGTAAACCCAGCATGTCACTCTAAAACTGCCATCAGGTTAAGGTTTCCCCTTCAGCTTTAAGTGGCTTTAGTGACATCTTTTAGGCGTCAGAGGAATTCTCAGCACTTCTTTCTGAGATTAAACACTTTTCTCACCATCTTTGAGTTTATTCATATGGATGAATAGATGTGCAGTAAATATCCAGCATCTGCAGAAGTTGTATTTTTCTTGAGTGATGAACAGTAATTAATAACAGTCTGACCTGTGCTTGGGCAGCAGTGTCGTTCAGAGCTTTTCGGAGGCCCTGGCTGAGTCCTCTCCGCAGGTTCTGCCTCTGGATGCTGTCCAGCCTGTTTCTTCTCACATAGATGGAAACGACTAACAGAGATATAGATACAGAGATAAAAGATAAGGATGAAGCAAAGATAAAACATTTTACAGTATAATACATTTTCACAATTCAGTCCTCCCCACACCCCCAAGACTGGGACAAAAGTATTGTTTACCTGTTTTCACCCACATTCTCTCTGTGATGTTGCACTGCTGTGGCGGAGCCTCCGTAGTGGTGGTGGTGAAAGGGGAAATGAAGACGGTGGTGGCGGCCCCCACCCTGGGAGGGCTTGTTCTCAGGACAAGTGGAGTGAATGTTCTCCTGCTGGTTTGAGTCCTGATGGTTGTGGTGGTTGTTCTCCTGGTAACAGGCGTGGGTTGCAGCGTGGTAGTGGTGGTGGACTGCGTAGTTCCAGTGATGACTCTTAGGGAAGGCGTGGCCGTGGTGGGATTTGTAGTTTCGGTGGATGACGCTACAGTTGCTGTGGTCAGCTTCACAGAGGCTGTGGTGGTTGTGGCGATGTCCAGTCGTGGGGTTAGAGGCGGTACCTGAGATGTCCTGTCAGTGGGCCCAGCAGAAAGCGTAATTCTAACCGACTGAGAGGGGGCAAGACTGGCCTCTTTTTCTTTGGGCAAAGTGGGCGCAATCGCTCTGGATGTGCCGGCATTTAAATCGTCTGTCCCCGCCTCTGTAATGACAGCAAATGTGTCAGTCACAAGCTGCGAGTGATCAGCATCTATTGGTGAGATCAGACTGGGTGGCAGGGAGGAAAATGTGGGTGGTGCAGCTTTTAATGACAGAGATGATGATGATGCAGTGCTTGGAAATATGGTGGGTTTGGTTGACAGTATCTCATCACCTGAATTTAGTGTTGAAGATGACAAGGATGACCAAGACACTGATGTTGAAGCTTCAGAAGACACTGAGGTGGTGAGATTCATATGCAAGGAGGACACCTGCGAAACTTTCGTGCGGCTGAGTGATAGAGATGAAGTCTCTAAAGGTGATGATGATGTCGTCGGCACTTTTGGTGACGTTGACCCCTTCAGTTTTAAATCGCTCGTGTTACTGATACGGTCAGTGTCAGAGAAACTGTGTGCAGGGTTGTTTGGACGCGTGACTGGCATATCATTTGCCAAATGTGTTCCAGAGTCAGTGGTTATGTGAGAGAGAGGCAGAAAAGTACCTAAACCCCACACTGATGGAGCAGCAGCACTGTTTTCAGTGGCTCCTTGCTGTACACTGACAACCTCAGAAGATCTGAGATTAGCTTGGGACAATTTCATACTCTGTTCTCTAAAATCTGATGTTCCTGTAACATATGTAAAAGAGGAAGGTTCTCCAACAGTGGGATAAAGTGAATACAAATCACTGGTAATGACTGTTGGATCAATTGAATTCAACATATGCACATTATGTTCTTGTCCATCTTCTGGCTTTGGATGTTCATATGATGGGTCATCTGCTGGTAAATTAGAAATTGCCCTGTCAGTGCCAGTAGATGTACTTTCTGAGTTAAAGGCACTGCTCTGAAAAGGCACAGGCTTGGTGGCTTTCCACTTTGTATGTGGTGCCATTAATTTTGTGCCAAAGCTGAAAATAGCGCTCGCTGTCTCAATGCTGTTTGGTCCATCACTGGAGGAAGCAGCTGCCGCTGCAGAGGGAGCAGTGGAGCGAATGGTTGTTTGTCTGCCTAAATAAAAGTGTGATTTATCACTACTCACACTAGTGATTGGTCCCAGAGCAAGAGAAGAATGATTTGTCCTCCGTGTTGGGATGATCACTGACTTGGAAGAAGGAGAGGACCACTCATGACGGCCTGTGACTGTCACATCGTCTTTACGAGAAAGGCTTTTAAGAGGCCCAAATGGTGCATTGAAAGTTACTGGAGAAGAAGAGATTTCAGCGGGAGATCCTTTGCCAGAGCCGTCAGAGCCTTTATTCAACTCGAAAACCTCCTTTGTTGTCGTAAAAGATGCTGGTGATGTTTGTTCATTTCCTGCACTAGTTTCTACTTCAAAAGTCAGAGGTACAGTATAGCCAGCTCTCTCAGATTCTATAACATAAGCAGAGACTTCATCTGAAGACGCTGTCTGCTGATATTCATTGGGATATTGCGTTAGACCAGACTTTGTGTAAAACTTGTGGGGAAGTGTAAGTAAAGATCTTGTTTGAAATGGTCTTTGTGAGGGAGTTATTTTGGGCGATAATGAGGCAAAATCACTACTGGCAGAAACTACAGGCAAATTACTATGGTTGTGGTTCAAGCTGTGGCTGAGGAATAAGGGAGATACGTATGTCGGCTGAATGGGGTGTGAAAAACTTTCATGCATGGTTTTATGGGTCATCTCCTTTGGTGACCTAACTGGCAGCACTGGAGAAAGAGACACTGTCCTACTGTTGAAGGAAAATATCATCTTCAGCGTCGTCCATCCTCCAGGCCCCTGAGTTATGCCATTGGGAGACCTCGCTCGTGTTACAAATTGCTGGAGGTTTATGACTTCATTACTTGGCAAATTAAGTGAATCTGACTCTGATGTGGAAGAGGTTGTTCCCATTCTGGTGGACTCAGGCCTTGTCCGTGTTAGTGAAAGTGAGTTATTCTGGTGGGCTTGGGTGGAAATAGATTTGAGCTGTGCTCCTGCTATCTCTCCCTGGTTGTAATTTATATTGATGGCAGGAACTCTAGGGCTGCCGTGACCCATTGCCATCAGTAAATCACTGCTATCAGATGCACGCTCCGAGGATACCATGCCAAAATAGATACGCGTTGGCTCAGTGATGGTGATTTCAGAGCGAGAGGTTTCACCTGGTGGAATCTTGGAGGTAATTGTTATAAATGATCCACTGGGTCTGAATGCCATTGCTGGTGATGCAGTTGGATTTACAACATGTGAACTGATAGGGGACTTGAGAGAATCTCCGATGCTTTCGTGAACAGAAGTATGACTATCTGCAGCTGTTTTCTCGTCAATTTCTGCACGTGCTGTTCGATTCAACATCTGCTTTGTGACATGACTAGAAACTGAATGTTCTTTTGGATGGGCAGACGGCAGAGTGGATGTGGAATATTGTGAATCTCCCTGCTGCGTTTGAACAGCTTGACTCTCTTGATTGGAGGCAAATGAGGTGCTAATTTCAATATTACTGGCCGACGCAGAGTTCATACTGCTGCGCATCTGAGTGGATCCATATAAAAACTTTAAAAGATTTTGTCCATGGTTAGAAGAAGAATCTGATGTATACATGCTGGTTGCTGGTGTCTTGATTCCAATTGAGCTCATACTCCTTATGTATGCTCCACTCATTGTTTCTGCTGATGAATTAAAAGGGTTTTTTGTAATTTTATTGCTCTTTTCAGTTCTGGTTTCACTTGGAAAGTGTGGTGGTTTGATTTTTGTGCTTTGCAGTCCCCATGTAACATCTGGTAGGCCTGCAACTGCATGTGCATCTGCAGTGGTGGACTGTGTGTTTGCTAGACTGCCTGTCCAACCCAGAGACCCTGCTGGTTTAAACGTTGCTGTTTCTTTCAGTGGGGCAGGGCTGGACACAATCCTTTGACCTTGAGAAGTTGCATCTATCCACTGAGACAGAGAGAATAGAGACACCAAGGATGACAACACAGAGGAAGTGGATGGGCTTGGGGATGACACTGAAGGTGATAATGAAGGAGATGATATTGTTGATGATGCAAATGATGGGTTTTTCCTATTTCCCACATGCGATGGCCTAGAGACAGACGATAACATGGTAACAGCCTGTCGTGGTGTGGTGTGCTGGTGAGACGTGGTGGAAGTCAGACCTGAGCTGTTGGTGGCGGGGAGGATCCTATCTCCCACGTATGACGATGAGGAGGACATCTCCGAGCTGCGGCTGGAACCATGTGAAGGCCATTGGGTGGTGTGGGTCTCATCCCTGGTGATAGTCGGTGAGGTTCTGCTTTGATCACGGCTCACTGAATGTTTGACAGTTCCTGCCATGACAGTTAAGACAGAAGAAAAGGCGGCCTGCCCCGACAAACCCTCCCCCTCGGACTCTGAGTCACCATCTGAGTGGAAGGCTGAAAAAGGCACCTCCTCTGCAACCGACGGGTCAGTCAACGGGTGAGCAGGAGCAGCTGTGGCTGCGGGGTCGCTGGGTAGAGACGAGGAGCCGGAGGCATCATAGGTGGATTTTTCTGCTAATGAAACAGACAAAGAGATGACACAGTGTTATTCACACAAACTTTGAAACTCTGTAACAATATTATATTTAATATAGCACCACCATCTAAAACAGCACCCTTTATACAATGTTTGTCAGTTGTAACTAGACTGATACCGATACCAACCTTTGGGAGTTTAAAAAAAAATTTCATCTTGAAGCTTAAAATGTTATTATAAAGCTGATCAATAAAGCATTGAATTTGAAACTCAGTTACAATCTTAATTGGCTATTGTCTGGTAATCATTGTACCCTATGTGCCAAATGTTACTCAGGTTTATAAGTGTAAACACATCTTTCTAATAGCCTCTGATAGCACACCAAGGCCAGACATTTATGTATTCCCGAAGGAAAGAAAAAAGAGACAATCTTCAAAGTGGAACAAATAGAATTATTCAAGAGGCGGGAGCCGTGTGCTCCATAAGATAACACCACCTCTAAAAATGCACAGTGGACTCATGTTAGCATTTCAGCGCTTCTGTAAAAAGCAGACAGAAGAAACATACGGACGCTTACATCACAGTAACTATCATGGAGATGCAGGAGGTGATCAATGCACCAAGGCGACCAACGTGGAGTCGTCTCTCATCCATTCCATGTCCTCTGCTTTCCTTTTCATTCCCAGCACATCCTCAACACATCGATACAGAGGTTCTTTTATCCATTTAGAAAGCTTTGCAGTCCTGTCACATCTCCCACCCCCTCAGCATGTTTCCCCTGCATCCAGCTCCCGTTCACATACTACTCCTTCAGTGTCAGAGGCACGAGCAGGATAGAAACTGAGTTTTTAGGAGGGAACCATTTTGTTTAGCAAAAAGAGGCAAGATATTTTCACATCAGTCATTTTTGCTCGTTCTGTTTATTTGATCAAGTTCACTTGATCAAATACATATTTGAACATGAACTGTAAAATTCTCAAAATTCACTTCACATACCACGGAAATGCAAGGCCCCTGAGTCTATGTTTTCTGAATTACACACATGATGACTAGCCTGAGGCTGTGTGAACTTACACAGATGGCACTGCAAAGCTATCTGAAGAAATCCATCTGCACATATCAACAGAACATTGAATGAAACCTAATGTAATAGAATCTCATGCCTACAAATTCAGTCTCTCACTTAAATGTCACCAATATCCCGGAGAACTGACATAATGCTTTTAAAGGGATAAATATCTGAATTTCATTAACTGCCAGCATTCATTTCTTAAACACAGCCCCTTCAAACCGTATTCATTTCATCCCTTTTCTTCAATAAATCACTAATGCGTTAAAATGTGATTAGTGAAATTGCTATACTACAATTTTTAAATCCATTTTTTAAAACACTTGGATATAAAACAAAGAGCAGGGAAGGAGGGAAATGCGTTTCTGCTGTCACAAAAGAGTTACATAGTGAATACATAGCAAAGAATATGTGTCCTGCTTCAAAGGCAGGTGGTCTCAAGTCAAACCACGTGGCCATCAAAGTGAAAGAGGACTTCCTGCACCTCCTCCCTCCCTATCCCTGCTTCTCGTGCCCAGTGGCAACATGAATTCGGATGGTGGCCAGTCCAGGCAGAGGTGTGTGTGGTCCACCTGCGGTTTGCCACCTGCTCTGACAGGGCATATGGGAGGATTTCAGCACCGACGGGGAGGACAAGGTGTGCAGATAAAAAGGAGAGAGAGAAAGCGAGAGGATGATTAGAAAGGGTGAGCTGGTGCGGTATGGGGAAAAAAGAAAATTGACTTGGGTTGTGATGGGAATTTTTCAATATTTCTGAAGAATAAAAGATAAATGGGTCATGAAAAAAAGATGCAAGCAAGGAGACGTGTATAAAGTGATACAATACAATGTTTTCACAAAAAGCCAGAAAAGTCTTTGGCTTGAATATTTCAACATCCTATAGCTTCAGTGAAAAGTTGGAACAAGTGGATTAAAAAAATCTAGGCTATTTTCAGACAGTGTGGAATCAGATTTTTTTCAAGTTAATTACAAGGAAATAATAGGAAACTAAAAGGGAAAAACTGGATATTTCGGGGTTAAACACAGTTGCCTTCGGGAAAATGACAGTCCAAATGTGTATGATCAATAAAATCTTTGGTTTTTTGGTTTTTGTGCACTTGTTTAGTTCAGAGACAACCCCAACTGTCTCTGAAACACACTGCAACCAGCAGCACACAAACCACATGCCTCATTTCCACACTCATTTTTTTTAGCTCTGCAGCCAACATTATCTTTGAGCTTCCAGGACAGAGACATGACACTGCTAAGGCTCCCGCTGCTCCACTCACATTATACACAACGTCTCCTTTTGCTCTGAGCTGTTTTTTGTTCTCTTATGTATGTAAAATGGTAAACAAGAGAGTATAATTCAACAGCTAGGTGGACGGAAACCCTGGGAGCAGAGAGACAGATCTGAAAAGCCTGGTCCACTTCCTCTCGGGAAGTGCTTCTGTAGTCCCTCCTATGTTTTAAGACTGTTTATGGACTGCAGAGGAATATAAAATTGCTCTGAGCTGTTGTTGTTCAATTAAAATGATAAACAAGCGCTTCAATGACAAGGTTGGGAGAAGTCTGGAAGGGAAGGATTTCCAGTGAAAACAAGTATTTGTATGTATGCACCGCACATATCCTCTCTGTCCCTTTTCTGTGTATGGAGGCATCATGTCTGTGCAGGGCTGCAGAAGCAGCAGTGATGCCAGGCATTGCTGAGGTGACAGTACGGATGGGAGGGAGAGTCAGAGGCATGCAGCACTGGGTTATTTATTTATTTATTTATTTGCACAGAGGGTGCGTGCGGCACAGCAGGCCGAGACATGCATCAGCTGTCTGGAACATAGCCCAGCGAACGCTTAACCCTGCAATCACGCAGGGACGTGCACATGTCATTAAGAGAAATTTTCATTTAGCCGCCCATTCACTGCCCCCGACTAAGAGGTTACAGCATGTATTTGGTTCCAACTGACTGATAATCTGTTTGTTTGTTAAGGTATGTTACGGTTCATAAACTTCAAGTGAGGACAATGAGCACGCCATTAGTTTATAATGTGGATTTGGAAATTGTTTAAATCTACGTTAAGTAATTTATGACAGAAGAAACAACGCACGCTTCTTTTTACAAATCATTTTTAAATCATAAAACCTCGTTCAGTTCAACACACTCAGGTTTTACTGCTCGATCTGGTACGACCCATAGCTTATGGTGGCTAATGTTCAGAACTTTAGACACACATTATTGTTCAAATGACAATAGTGAGTAAGTCTGCTGGCCATGGCCTGGGTATACTTGGAGAGAAATGATTATTGCACTGGCTGGAATGTAAAAAAATACTTTTCTGTTTAAAAAAGTGTGTGGGGGGGGTCATCTTGCATTAAAGGACTAGATAATAATGTGTTCATACATTACATCAAATATTCTCTCTTTGAGAATGGAGAGAGCACCAGCGTAACTACAGTCTTTCACAGTTAATAGGCCAGCAAGTGTTTAACTTGCTTATTTCTGAACGTTGCTCTAACAAGTTTTGCTGCCATGGAGGAAATTCATGAAGAAATTAGTTTATAGCCTCCCAGCATCTTTACTGCCGAAATGAACCATGGAGAATAAAAACAGTCAGGGAAAAAGACAAACTGCAAAATGCTAAATGACAGAGAAAATGATTCAGAGAAGAGAAAATCTTTTATCTCTGATAAAACCCTGTTTTATCAGTGTTGACCAGTACAGTACGCAACACAGTGTGATCACTCATAAAATTGTTAAGGGTTACTTCAGAACACGGCACTTTGTTCATCAATGAGCATGTTTCCTTTGATTTTCTTCTTGCTAACGGTACAGTAAAAAACAATGCCTTATCTTGTGTTACTCTAATCTTGTAACATTGATTGGATTAGTCCAAATGTGATTTTAAAATGAATTCTTGGAACTCCAACTCACAAATCAAATGAAACACATCCTGGGGAGGACCATGCACTGGACAAAAGACATTGACAGTGCAGTCTCTATTTTTCTCTATCCTCCTTCTTACTCTCTCTTTCTCACTCTTTTGCTCCAGGTAAAAGTCACCCTATTCACTGATGCTAAGGCTCTTCGTCCTTTGCAGCCTGACAGGTTGACACACTGACTTCCTGTCCTGATGCAGCTCAGGACGCTGTATTCACGGCTTATGTTGTCCACTCCTGTTAATGCTCACTGAGGCTGTTCTCCACTGTCCTTTTCCCCTGGGTTTGAGCCAGCCTTTATTTAGGCTTGAATATAATGATGATATATGCTGTTACATCACAGAGGTCTGTCAACTGGTTATTATCCTGAAATATCCTCATTTTTGAGTGTGAGACAAGGTGCAGAAAAGTGATTTTTATTCACGTGCAGTACCATGGATCTGGTAACTAAATTATGAACTTTCTAAATAACCCAACACTAGATACTACATTAATTTCTCCTGTGTCTGCCTCTCTATATGGTACATTAGGATAATGTTCCTATCAAGTGATTCTATGTTTTCCCCTGCAGACACTGGCTCAGTAAAACTCACCAGAGAGCCATTATTCAGGGCTTTTAGCAAGCTTTTTGGAAGGTGACAGGGGACACATTCCCTCCAATCTCTCATGGGGGATCATATATCTGCTGGCTCAAACCCTTTTGGACAAAGATGGACAAAAAGCAGCCAAAATGAATTGATTTCTGGGCCTCATTATATAAACTCAGACATGAAGGTACTGCAACAGCAAATACAGACACAGTTCTGCTGAACAAAACAAACCAGTGCAAAAAAGAAACCGCTTTATTTTGGTTTTCAACACTAAACACAAAGAAAATAGAAATAAGAACATTTGTCTTGCGCAGAGATGGTCAAGTGTTCCAAAACATGAAAACACTGCTGACCAAAGAATTGAAAGTGAACTTTTACATCTGTGTATTGCTAACTCTTGGCCCCTACTGTCTACATAAGAAAAGAATATCAACTTGACTACTTAATGAGCCAACATATCTCAATTATCACTTAAAACATGTGTATCATTAAATGCTGCTTCTAAACTATCCAAGATAATTGTTTCTTTAAGTGTTTATTATTATTATTGTTATTATTATTATTATTATTATTATACAGTTTTCCACTGGCAACTACACAAAAAACTGTAGTAACCAACCCTATTATCTATTGTGCTGTTGAGCTAAGACATAAAGATATCTATATGCTTACATGGTAACACAGCAACAACTCCCATATAAACAGCTATTGCATCAGCTTAGAGTTTGAACTGTCAAAATTAACACAGATGCCTTGATTTCTTCATATATTCTTGAAATGGCAATGGGAGGAGTAAGTAATCCTTAAAATTTGATACCAAATAGTTAGACCAAAAACTGTGACAAATACTGCTGAAAAAAAGACTTTAATACCATTTCTGCTGTTGAAGAGCCTAAATAATTTTAGCACCTATGTATACCTTTAATGAAGGTTCCCCCACAGAACCTCAGACTTTTAGGGGGCGTAATGGCTGAGTGGTCTATCTAATATTGATCTTAAATAGATACACAGCACCTCAGCTTCGTCAGCAGAGCAGCAGAATAAAATGTGGCGCTGTTTCACTTTCACAGGAGGAGGGTGAATTGCCACAGATTACTGTGCTTATGGCTGCAATGTTCAATACACAATGTTCTCAGTGTCACACTAAATTCTAAAAAGAGGATCACACCTGAGGAAACTCTTACATCTCATAACTTTGTGGAAAATACTCAGCACTGTTAAAAAGCCAGAATTAGATCCCTCAGTAATGTTGATTAGCATGTGTAATATAAAAACCCTCCAGATCAGTCTGATCTGATCAATCTGATAAAGACTGACATAACAATTGTGTGAATGCTGAATCAGTAACTGTTTCTTTAATGTAAAATAGCTTTTCTTCTGTCAGTAATGACATACACTATAAAACTGTTAATATGAAGGGGTGTAACAAAATTCTCCAAATCCACTGTCTATCAATTGTGTCATCCAGTTACCTGACACAAGACTGTGGACAATTGTATCCCAGCTTTGGGTTTCAGAATCTTTATACCACTAGAAATTACTTATTTGCTTTCAAATGTATAAAAAAAAAGTGAAAACAAATATCCACTCAACTTTTTCTCACAGTGGGCAATTTTGCCCTGTCACAGCAGGAAAAACACAGATATTACAAACAACAGTAATGATGGGTCTGTTCTGGTTGCCACCATGCACAACAACAGGACCCTGAAAGTGAAGTTAAATTCATTTTATAATTAAACCCCTGTGCTTTCCCTGCAATTTCTTCTGGAGAAAAAGGTCAACATCAAGCCAAAGTTACTCCCAAATGATCTAAAATATAATAAATTTCTGGTATCAGAGGTAGACCGGCTGAGGGAAAGAGGGTGCATTTCATCAAAAATCACAATACTTGCACCGACGATTCCAGATTAATGGTAGGCTACATAAAAATGTAAGGTTGAAATATTCCTTTGATGCATGGGGTGATCAGACAGGACAACTGTAAGTCAGAGTAGAGTTCTGCAGGAAATCACAGTCCCATTAAACCCACCAAATATAAGTCATCTTTCACTTCTGCTCCAGGCCCAGAGGCAGCACTGGCCTTTGAACTGTCAAGGTTTAAAGGAGACAGAGCATATGCTACAGATAACAGCAGAGGTAAAAGCAGGTACTGTCTTGCCATAGACACATCATACATTCACATTTCTTTGATTTGTGCATGTTATGTTTATATTGTGGCCTTACAACTCTCCAAACTGGTTCAGCAATCTCAACACCCCTTAAATAAATCAGCAGAAATAGTATTTATATTACTTCCGTTTTCAAATAACCTTGTCCTAGCATAATCCAGCACACATACAGTATGCATGTGTGTACATCTGACGCAAACACACAAAGAAGGGACTGTACCAAACTGAATCTTGCGGCCATCTCCTGGGGCCTTACATATCAGAGAAGCCGGGGGATGAGTGTGGGAGTTTAGCTGCTTGCTGGGTCTGTGATGGGCCTGGGGATTACAGTAGTGGGTTTGAAATGGCAGGTGGGGGTCAAGGGAGGGTATCAGATAGCGACGAAGCAGCTGCTGGGACAAGGTGAACATAAATTTGAAGGTCACCTTGAATCTGGACATGCTATTTAATGATGGCTGTATTTGTTCCAGTAAAGGTTGAATGATAAACATGCAACTTTAACATTAGAACAAGATTTGTAAGAGGACATTAATCATCTATCCTGTTACTACAAACGAGTTTAATGTCTGATACTGATCAATACTATCAGGGACAGCATAACAGTCTATTTATATATCTATATTTATCCTGTTTATATTCCATAGCTGCCTCAGTATCGGATCATGATGTATAATTAAGCGCTTCTCCTTAATGAGAAAAGTTTGGAGATTCTGTACCTGTTTTCATAAACTGAAGCCAGCAGTAATCAGCTGAGAGAGGTAGAGGATCAGGTTTAAAGGGATAATTTATGGGACAGGGGAGGATTAAAAATATTGAGATTAAGTCAAGCAGAGGTGGATGAAGTATTCAGATCTTTTACTTGAAGCAAATGAGCAAACTATGAATACTGCAATGTAAACATACTCAATTGTAAGCAAAATTATGTGGTGGAACTAGTTTTGACTACTTACTAACTACCAGTTTCCCTCTCAAATGTGTTAATATAAAAATTATGCAAAAGTATTATTATATAATACATATATACAATATACATATAGCAGTGTTTTCCCACCTATTCACCACATGGACCACTAAAACAAGACAATCCTACAGCTGAACGCGACTCAGGGTGGGTTGAATGTATTCACATTTCCCGAGAAGAATCTCAAATTAAAGAAAAGTCAGACAATGTGACACATTTGTATGGCAGACAACGACCATGACTGCGTAACAAGCTCCTGCGAGGCCAAAACCCCCTAGACTGAAAACCACTAATGTACGAGAGGGAGTAGATGTACCGAATCCGACCGTATTCATCGACTGTAGCGCAGCAGAGGTTAGCCAAGACAGGACAGAGGGAAGAGGACAATGAGGGATAACAAGGTGGGATAAGCCTGTTAAGCTCCCAGGATCCCGTCTGAAATCCACACTTGAGTCAAGCACAAGAATGTCAAGATGTATGTAATACAATCACAGCGCTGTATAACTTGGGGTCACTTCAAGCATCGGGTCACAACCTCAGGTTTTACCAGGTGATGGTATTTCGAATTTTTAGGATTCAAAAGGGTTTTTTTTTACTTAGATTAAAATGTTCTTGTTTCTCAAGAAAAGGACTGTGTGATTCAATATAAACTTAATACACAGAATGTTTTATATTTTTATTAAAAATGTTTTAAAAAATCAGTTTTTTCAGCATCTCAAATGTGAAATTTTGCTGCTTTTCTTCATCTTCTACTATTATGTGAATAAAGTGAATAGCTTTTGGTCTTGAACTGCTGCGGTAAACGATGTGATGGGCAGTCTACATAGTCATTCACTTCTCATATATTTTATCAACCTTGAGATAAATCACTTCATCGAGGAAAAAAAAATATGTTGAGTATAAAAAGCAAGTGCATGGTGTCCACACTGGGAACCACTACTTGGTAATGAGACCACTGGTTATGTTTTGCAAATGTTGGTGAGTTTCTGGAGAAGTATTAAAACGGTAATATCTTTTTCACACAGTGCAATGCCATTTAACACACAAGATTATAATGTGCTTTTTCTGTTCTTCAGGTGCATAGCTGCTCTCTTGCGAGGACAACAGAAATACCACATAACACTACACACCTTTGGTGCGCGTTCGGAGACACCGAGAACAAGAGCAGAGACACAGACAAAGCGTACTGGTGAGAATAAAAAGAAGAAATAGCTTCATTATGTGCTTTTCCACGGCTGAATACCAGGTCAAACAACATATGTTTGAGCTACGACATGGACACTGCTCACACTCTGCATCACAGCGATCGGACGTTCAACCTTGACACTCCACACAGTCAAAAGCAAACACAGAGATCACCACCGACTCTGGCAGGCAGCGTGATGGATGAGCTCTCGAACAAAGGCCTCTGCCACATCCTCAATGCACCACAACACAACGTGGCCCCTGCACGCTGCAGCTAAGAGTGTGACAGTGGTCATATATGATCCTCCCATCACACTATCAGTGAGGATGAAAAATACAGATAAGCCAGTCTGCACGCTAAGTTAGCACATATAAAGAATACACCGGTGGTATCAGAGCCGGCGAGCATCCTGCAGAGTAGCAAAAGATATACTGTCACACATCATCTTTAAAGACCACACCAGTCTTTTTACATATTTTATCCAGTTTACTTCTGCTCCCCCATGTCAGAGTGCTGCTAAACCTCTTTACCATGCTGCAGTGTTTAAGATATTCCTGCCTAAAGCACAATTGGTTTTATTCATATCAATATTGCATTAAACTGTAATGAAACTCATCTGCTTTTAGACCTACTATTAGTTAGGTAACATTATTGTTACATTAAAATGCAACTGCAATTAGAGACTGATGTAAAAAAAAATCTTTAATTTTTTTTTTTAACTGACACATGCAATTCCACAATTTTGTAATACTCTTTTAGCTGAATAAAAAAAACATCTAATTAAGCAAAGTAATTATGACAGCAGCTGAGAACAAAGAGCTCCTCAATGCCATATTCACAGTTAACAGATAAGTACAATCTGAAACCATAAAACCTGTCCTTCCATAGGCCAGCTTATATATGTGAATTAACAATTTAAGTAAGAGCGAGGAGGATTTGTTAGAAAGAGGTGAGACCTGACAGCAACTGAAGAACCAAACAGTTGAAGTTGAAAACTGATTTTCCTTCTGATAATGTTTCTAGCATCCACAAAGAACAGTTAACCGTAGTGGGAAGAACAAAAATCAATGGATAATACTTCCAAAATTGCTTTGGCAGAAGGTGCACAAAAACACTAATGTCAGTCTTAAATTGTGACATTGCTTTTTCCCAAACACCGCTTTACAAATAGTGCTGGCTCAACAATTCCTTTCTTATGAAGCTTGGGATGTTGTAACACCCAGGGACTGAGCATCAGCAGTACTTGCATGATAAACAAAGTTCACTTCAGCTTAAGGTACCATGCATTGAGGTAAACAGCTCATTAAGATTTGTGTCAGCTGAGGGCGAGAAAGGCACAACTAAAGCGATATCTTATTTAAGTTGTATTGTGCAGTGTTACAGATGGAGTCACAGAAAGATGAAGCTTTCACCCATTCCATGACGTTAAACTAAGACTCCAACACTATAAAGGGAACACATACTCATTGCCTTTGAATTGATTTTCTGTCCTAAACAAGTCTATTCTCAGGGGTGTGTCTATAATGGCCATCAAGAGATGCAACATATCTCTTTAAAGTTAAAGTTGAATTTCAGGGTTTGGGTTTTTAGAGGGGACAGGGGGGAAAAACAGCTTTTCGAAAACTGTGAGAAAAGCTCAGTTCGATGAAGTCAGGGGCCGTGTGACAGTAATGTCCCACACATATTGGGAGCATATGATGCAAGTCAAATCACTAGCACCAGCACCAGCTCTTTCCTGTGTCAACCAGTACACTGTAGCTTATTGAGGCCTTGAAACCTAGTCAAGGCCACAGGATACATCTCTTCAGAAAAGCAGGATTTTTTGATCACATTTTTTTCTCACGATCAACACATTTCAGGTGCTGTACTCTTGTGAGTACTTCTTCTGTCAACATAGCACCTCCAGGGCGTGTTTTACGACAACCATTTGATGGAACATCACGTGATGCCACTGATGTAGTGTGTGTTGCACATAAGCATCTCAGTGATCACTCATTTTAAATTTCAATATAGCTGATTAGTACAGAGCTCTTGTCAGTAACCTGCGTGAATTTGCATTCACATAAAATAGCAACTTGATCAACATGCAGCAACTCACTGTCCGCCCGGTTTACGAGTGAAGCATGAACAGTTTTTTAAGATACTGCAGCTGTAGTACAAGCTGGTGTTGTCGCTTTCTGCTTTTGCAGTTGGTATAACAGCATAGTGGATTCTGCCACCAAAAAGTGCTACGTGGTCTCAAATGCTTTGACTGCAACAAAAATACATATCTTTATACAGAAGATAGTATCTGAAGGGAGCAGTAAAAGTTCTGTTTCTTTTGAAGTACAGGCCTGAAAAGAGAATTCTCACTCCTTGGCTGAAAAACATTTGTTGCATGTAGATAAAGTGAATTTTCTAAGACAGACCTTTTGGCAAAATCTTTGTGTAAACACACCTCTTCTGTGCCACAATGGGTTCAAAAAGAGTCTCCAAGTTCACAATCCCATGGATCTTGGATATATGGATTCAGTACATTAATCGAGGTTTTATTGGCAGATGATTCATAATTTAAATCAAATCTTCATTTGGGTTTTTTGATTAAGATCATAGATCTGCTCACAGTACCACCCCTGTAGTTCTGCAGATTAACTTCAGATAGTTTTTTGATACATGGCTTTAAATATTTAAACTTGAACAAAACATTCCAGTGAGTGAGAGTGCACACTGTATTCTTCCATCAGTATGAATCTACCTCTGAGCCAAAAGTGTGTGTCTGTCTCTTTAAATCATCCCTAAGCTGCACTTCTTTGTCCCCTTTTCTTACAACCTTTCTGCTTAAATTGGATTTTGTGTCAGTCTTCTCATTTGAACATGTGCAACTCCCCTATCCATACTACAACGACGTTAAGTATGCACAGCTTAATAGGTGCCATCCATGTCTCATAATGACGTCTACTGTCAAGGAGAGGTTCGTCTCCTAGGTGATGATATTATTACCGAGCCATGTATACCACAAGGTATCTTGATCTAATCCTATGGACACACTCTTGACCTTCATTGGCCATCTAACACAGGCAACACAAGAAACAAGTCAGGAACACGCGCATATATACACACACACTCACCTTCGAAACTGTATTTCACTTTTATGTTCAGTAAAACTGTTGATTTGGTTTGTTTCTTTGGTTGGTAGATAAAAAAAACATCCATTATTGCAATTAAAATTTGTATTTTTAATTTTTTTTCTGTGCAGTATATCATGTCTTGTGCCACGCTATATTTCAGCTCCAAAAATATTGACTTGATATTTGAAAGCAAACATCCAATACCGCAGTCACATAATTTAAAAAAACCCCAACTATTTAGCATTAAAATAAAAGTATTGTCCCCTCACTGCAGGCTACAAAGTCCTGAGAGTGGCAAATTGTGCCACACATTTCACAAATCTGTCACACACAAATACACACATGCTAGGACAATCTCTGCAGACAAATTAACATGATATCAATGACAGATGAAGGGAAACAAACTGAAAATTGCATAGACCTCTGCTACAGATGGGTGTGAGCTGGAGTATGTACAAAGGGCCTTGTTTACGTGCGTATGTGTGCTATTCTACAGAGGCGCGTGGCTGCGGATCAGTCCAGTAATGAATTGGCCTGTGGGGAACGGCCCATCTTATTTTAAGACCGAAGGGGGACTTCACAGCCCTAAAGTAAGGGCATAAATCAAACAAATGCGACATGGTATAGATTTATGAATCTGCATAAAACTGAGTGCAGTGTTGTGTGGGTGTGTATGTGTTGCTACAGGAAATGTTCCTTCCCCCTTAAAAAAATCTAAATTTCATATAAAAATATATAAAGTCCTCAATTGAAAATGCATGACACATTTTAAGGTTCTATCTTTACATGTTTTTCAGTTTAATGCATTTAAACGTCAGCACTGTAAATCTCACAACATTTTTACCGCCCAATGTGATAAGTATAAGCACTAAAACCTGCTTCTATATTCTGTCGGGGGGAACATATTTTATGTCCTAAGACAGCCTGATTACTGATTAATAAGATAGGCTTCTAAAACTGTTGAACATTTAAATGCTCTCTGAGTTCAGCTCATCCCTCCCCAGTACTCACGATGCATCACTGATGCTGTCATCTATGCAGCAAGTAGGCTGCCTCTGCTCTCAACCTGCCTCACTAAAGCCAGAAATCAGAGTGAGACCCTGACATGGTGATGTCCTTGGGATTTAAAATGAAAGGGTCCTTTGTAGACTATGAGTGGGATGCTAATGTTTCATAGTCATGATATACCACAGCCAACATCTCTCTGCCTTGGCACTACATGAGGATCACTTCATGTAATGATTTGGTTATGAGCAATGTTCAAGACTGACATCCCAGCACTTGTTTTTAATGAATAATGAATTGTAGGTAAAGAAAAATTCCTATCGGGGCTAGATGATGTTTCAAACCAATATTGGTTTGAGGTACATAATCCAGCTGTATGAAAATTTCTCTGATATTAATATGAGTTAATCAGTTGTGTATTCCACCTGAAGAAACTCCTTAGAAATTAAACGAAAGTTCGAGAAACGTTAGCAACTACCTTCCTAAGTTTTTACTTGTAATTCATTGCGATTTCATTTAAACGACAGAATTCTACAAAAACTATATCACATTTTTCTCCTCCTGATGTCCTCAGGATGCGATCCTGTTGGATGTCAATGCATGATTAATCATCCCAGCCTCGCCTCAATTTCTTTATAATCCAATTAGCATCCACAAAAGGATGCCATGCTCACATTTACATGACAATATCATAGCTGTGGTCATGAGAGTTTTTGACTGAAAAAGGGGTCACAGACCAACAATGTACCATTCATTGGTATTTTTCTATGTTCACACTAACTCAAATGACTACTTGTGATGTGTAAGTGGTTGCTTGCAGTAAAAAAAAAGTTAGTAGAGCTTTGGAGTTCACACTCATCATATTATGAACAAGATTTTCCAAGAACTGAGTGTACACTCTGCCTACACATATTTTAGTTCTTCTCAAATCAAATCAAAATCAAAAGTGCTTTTGACTTCTTACATTAAAATGTTAAATGTCTTCACTAATTTGAGCACGGTAAAACTTTTACGGATTCAGAGTTACACTGTGGGATACAATTTAAGCCCCTTTTATACATATATATTATTTTATGATTATATTTGTCATGAGCTAATGGCATTTAGATGTAATCACAAGTATCAGTGAAATAGTTTTACTCAGTAGAAGACTTCAGAAAAGTTCTGCGGTAACAATAAGCGCGAATGTGATTCATGTCTGTGTGATCAGATTTGAGTGTTTCGCGCCTGTATGCGCACTGTGTTAGCGTTTTCCTGTGAATACCCTGCTAGCTGCTAAGCATGTGGCATTTTGAAGGCTCAGTGTAATGAATGTATTTGTGTGTCTCAATGATCTTCCCTCCTCCAGCGTTTCAAAGCGATTAGCTGAAATGCCACCATCCGCAGACGCATCTGTGTGAAAAGGCAAAGCCTACAGCTACATTTAGCATTACACTTAGCATTTCCATTTATAACAATAGCTGACAAAAACTGAATATGACACAATGACAGTGACACCATTAAATGTGACTGATGACCCCATCTGTGAAGAAGCACATCTCCCTCTTTCTGACTGTCTTGTCTCTCTCATTTATGCACACCATAGATCGAGCCTTGTTCATTTCTGCTAAAAACCGTCTTAAATTTTTAACTTTCATGTCAATAATATATTCCAGGGTCAAGGCCCCATCTATGACTCCCAAGAGATGCTCCTCTGGAATATCTCATAGAGCTATAGCCAATAAATTACACTTTAAATGCAATGTTAAAGAACTTTTACAGGCCCTAAACACCCATGATAAAACCCACATGGGTGATTTACTTTAGCTAATACGTTGTGGGGTTTTTTCAGGACTGTATGGGCATGCGCAGACCATGTTCGATTGATATCTCCTGGACTCTCCTCCTCGCTTTGCTGCAGCTGCTGAGATTAATAAAACCTTTGTCATCCTTACTACTGCAAGTCTGGTGAGCTAGGACTACTGAAAATTTCCTTTGCTAGGTGGGTAAACTAAATTTGAGAGATTCATTAAACACAAAACAGGTCGTAATAATTTTTATTCTAAAAGACAAGGGCAGAGAATCAGGCCTCTTATGCCTCTTCTGTCATGGTCCAGAGTGATGAACAGTGGCCTTGTGCAGAGTGCTGTGCTGTATTATACAGTGCGCCCCAATAAATCAAGCAGCCCGCTGTCCTTTCTAAAGCAGCAGCAGCAGCAGAGCCAAGCCTGCGTCTGCCATCAGCTTGCACCTAACAGCCACAAGACAGAGAGACATTGGAGGAGGAGACCAAAGAACAAAGAGGCACAAAGATACAGAGATATACTGGAGGAAAAGATGGAGATACACACAGTCCACAAACACAATATTCCCTGATTGCACTGAACTGTATGTGGGATAATGCGTGGCAGATGGTCTGCGATACTAATTAGAAGCCTGTTCGGCCTTTCTTATCACCACATCTATGTGTGTGCTGCCTGGTTTGTTTACAGTGGTGAAGGAGAGAAGACTGCAGACCTTTCTGACTTTCTCTCAGAGCATTCTCATCTCTGGCTGGCTCTCAAGTTTTTGCATAATGTTGAACAGCACTCACAGTCTCCCTCAAAAACATCTGCATAACTTGCAAAAGAAAACAGATGGAGAGAGAGCTGTGAATAGAATGCAATCAATTCTCAGGGGGGAAAATTCATTATTGGTTTTGTAAATTGACTTTGCAATTTGATATCTGTCTGCTCTCAATGAGTAATGTTGGCATCATGACGGATGAGATGGGACAAGCTGAAACTCCACCTAAGGAGAAACCAACCACTTATTCGGCACAAACAACAGTCGGGCACATACATCTCAAGGTCTCCCGGCATGCTGACCCGCAACATCATTAACTGTGGTACAGTAAATCACTGCAATGAAGTGACATGAGGGAAATAAACAGAATTTACAGAAAAAATCTTCTAATCCATGTGCTCCTGAAAACCCAGAGCTGATGCAGACATGTCCAAGAGTGAGTCATGATTGTTGTTTTGGGGTTTTGTTTTTTTTTTAACCACTGTGACAACCCTGAAAAAAGGCTAACCGAGACAGAGGGAAAGAAAACTGCAAAATACTGCGCCGCACAGCACAAGACAAGCAAAGATGAAGGAGCATCACAAACCAGAGGCAAACCACTGACAGCGTTCTGATGTGCAGCTCCCTGGTCATTTGGACATGCGTTAACTGCCACTTTATTGGTAAAAATCCTGACTGCATTGCAAATAAGAAATGGCTTGGAATCTTACTGTCATGTCTCCTTTCAATGAATCCCTAAGCAGAATGTGATGACTGGCAACAGCTCAAGGACAGCGTCTCATACAGCAAGAGGTCTGCGAGGTTAACCCCTGTCAAAAACCAAGCTGTCAGCACTCGAAAGCAACAGGGCAGGTTGTGGTTTCAAGGATAAACAGAGCTGACGTCAGAAGAGATTCATTTGATTGTGGAGGGGCTAATATATTCCTTTGCTCAGCTCCCTCTTCTGTGCGTCCTCAAACAGCTCGCCGAATGTAATTTAATCAGCTGTTAATAAGAAAGCAATAAACCAGACAAGAGATCCTGCAAGTAGATTAAAGATCAATCTAACTGTGTGAAAAAGCTTCATCTTTGTGGTCAAAATCACTGAGGACACCCACACCAATACTGCACCCTGCACTGTCCTCCACTCCACTGAATGTTTGAGGGTTTGAGGGGAAAATGTTACTGTTGGACAAAAATTTGTGTTCCCATAGAAACCAGATCTCGAATTGGCTCCACACATAATGGGAGGAAGCGGCGAGTCTGGATACTACCAGCTCACAGCCAAGCGAGGAGGTTTTTTTCATTTAGTACAACTTACACACACACAGCAGTGGAGCCCAGCCAATACCGATATTGAAATTTAGGGGGGATAAAAAAAATCTATTGGACAGTAGTAATTTCTTCAACATGAACAATCAATCTTGACACAAGCACCACGATATGCACATTTTACAAATGAAAAATCAACTTGCTCTCAGGTGGACAAACTATGTGGCAGGGACACTTAATCCTAAATGAGCTCAAACCTGTCTCAGCATTTCTGCACTGCAGTGTATTGTTAGTTATCAACATATATCAGCGTGGCCCATTTATCAGTCTAGCAAGTCAACGGCAGACTGTATTTTAATGAATTTTTGAAGAGATGTGGAGGAAAAGGACTGTAAACTCTATGTTTGTCATGTATTATTTAGCATTTATGGCCGGTTGTCTATCGTGGTAATCATAGTATGTGACTTTGTGCAAATTGTAAATGGCGATTTACAAATATAACAATGCAAAAGCGATGACTAAGTCAGATTTCCTCCACTGTGAAAGGGGGCAACACCAGCTTGATTTCCCCAACATGATGGTTATCATGTCATCAACAACACAGCCTGAAATGTAATTTTCCCCGACAAAAGGCATATCATGATCTACTGTCAATATTAGATGGCCTTCTGCTCATGATGATATTTATTGTTATGGCTGAGTGAGGTGTGATCTGTCATAGTGTTATTTAATAGTAGTTATGTGGGATGCAATAGATGTACAGCTCACTGCACAGGACTTATTGGAATCATTTTCGAATGTAAGATATTATTAGGCCAGGGATTACTGAATCAGTGGCCTGCTGTCACCAAGTCAGTGTAGCTTGTGGTGTTTCATTGCCCAGCATGCAGCAACCCAAGGAATCTGCCTGAAAAAGAAAGTATTTTTTAAATTTTCCTTTAAATGAGATTTTGTTTTGGTGAGACTTACAGAAAACATGTGGTACTTCTTTTGAATCTTTTGAAGCATTATCTTTCTGAATTTCTGGGACTTTACATCATCTCTTTTCTTGCAAGGCCATTTGCTTGCACTTAAGTAAACAAATCAATCAACCGATTACAATCCAGAGAGGAGTGACGAGGGCTGCTCCTCTTCTCTAGTGTACTGGATTACATCACAGATTTACGTGGAAAAGATGCACGGCTTGACTGTGAGAAAACTCAGCTTGCTACACGGCTAGAAGACATCATGCAGACTAAACACTCCAATTTAAAAGACAACAGAGTCCACCATTTGTTCTCGGTAAACCAGTAGACCAGCACAAGACACGAAGGACTATACAGTCCACGTTTCCCTTGAATGAAATATAAAAGTACCGTTTTGCCTCTACCACCACATATGTAACCATATAGCTCAGGTGCTGCTGCTGCTGCTGCTGCTGGGCTCATGTGTTTAAGAATGGATGTGCTGACTGTGAGAAGGAGGCGGAGGATGTGGGAGGGAGGAGGAGGAGACTCTGCTACTGTAGCAGTGCATCAGCAGAGGTGAGTCTACAGCCCCTACATCACAGTTTGCTGACTGGAGAAGGGTGATGGAGCTGCTGTTAGATATTCACACTTAACACTTTGCAAAGAGTCTTGGTGAGAGTTCCATTTCCATCCGTGGTCGCACAGAGAGTTCCAAACCCATTTATACTGGAGTGGAGTAAATAATCGTGTGGGGAAAAAAGGTGATAAAAATCAGTGCAAATGCAGAGACTGTTCGTCTTTTTGAGCCAATGTCGAGCGGCTATGTCGGCAAACCTAACCCCAACTGCCTTCTGCCTTGCATGCCGCCAGAGATGGACAGACCTACAGTGGGCTACAGTATGTGTGTCATTAGTGCTGACCCAGATGCTTCGAAACACTGACTGTCCTATGAACGCGCTGCATTCCCACAATACCCCCCCCCCCCCACACACACACACAGCTCAGTACACATAAAAATAATGTTTAATAACCTCTGTCATAGAATACCGAAAGCAGGACAAAAGGGGTAGTGGAGTTGAGACGAGAGACAAAAGTTGAGGGCGAGAGATAGCTCACAATGAGTTCAGCTGCAGAGGAGAAGCAGAGATTTGAGATCTGTGCAGAGCACATCTGATCAGTGAGACAAAAGAGTTGACTGGCTTCAGGCTCAGGTGCAAGGATTAGTAGGTGAGGGAGTTACATCACACACAAGCAAACCCTGTGCAGTCCACCATCGACACCAGCTCTCATACAACAATTCACGTCAATGCTGGTCAGTGAGGGAAATAATCCTGAGTCGTAATAGCTGTTTGGACACACACCCTGGCTGCGCAGATTCCAGCGCAAAAATAACAGCTTTCGGCAGTTCACGGCACATGCAGAGAGCTTATAGGTGATCCCTGTGGTGATGGACCGCATAGTGCCATTTTCCCTCCCTAAAAGAAGATTTAGTAGCCTAAGATGTTCAGACGACCACAGCTCCATCCATGCAGCCAGTGAATCATGCACCCGGCATCATAAATGTGCGGATTACAAAACGATGCCAGTGTGAAACAAAAGATCTCTCATTTCCCACCCAATATGCTGTAACTCTTAAAAGATGCCACTCGCGCACCGTGGATGTGACACAGGTTAATGCAGCGCATCAGCAAGCGCTCCCTCCGCTTGCAGTCACAGCAGATGGCTCGTTCGGTTTGCTTACCCTCTGCGGCCAAAGCGCACCGGACAAGAAGCGAAAGCATGCCCGCACACAGCAGACAGTTCGCGAGCAGCATCCCAGCCGCTCCGGCTCGCCACCTGGTCCTCAGACATCTCCCCTCTCCTCCGGCGCCCGTCCTCTGCGGCGACCACCCGCCGGGGTCCGCTTTGGGGTGACCTGTCCGCCCACTCCTCACACCGGGAGCCATATCCAGTGGATAAGTTGCTGAAGTTTCTGTCGTAAATAATACATTGGATCAGTCCTCGTGCGTTGAACGGGAAACACAGCGGTCTCGCGGTCTTCGTCGTGTGTCCAGGGCTGGAGGGGGGGTGGGGGTGCGAAAGGGGTGGAGGGGGTAGGGTGGGGGGGGGGCGTTGAATGGAAAGTAAGAAACGCGCCCTATCGCTCCGCTCCGCTCGGTCTACCCATCATCACCGTGTGGCGCAGGGCGGCGCGCACCCTCTGCCAAGGGTTTGACATTTTAGATGAGGGCGGTAAGCTGCTTCATTCAGACCCGCTGCGTGAGGATGACAGGCATTTAGATGACGGGCAGTGACATTTTTTTTAAACAGATGCGGCTGCCAGCGGTTGGATGCATAATCTAAAGGTCTTCCACCCCTCCCTGGTCGCACTGAGCAAATCAGTGTCTGGGCTGTTAATTGTCAAGAGAAAGTCCAGAGCTGAGCGGTCTGCAGGACGACCTCTGCTGGGTGTAGAAGACAAGACATCACTCCGCACGGAGCAGGTAAACTTACTGATAGGCCTGTCAACCATGTGCAGTTCCATCGTGGATTAATATTCAGATGGGCACACGGCTGTAGACTGCTTCAACCCCAAATAACAGGTTGCCAGTGTACTCCTGTCCTTTGGGACTAAAGTCATTACTACCTGAATATTTAATTGCGTGTGGATACAACCGTGGCTGTCGTACCTCCTCATCTCCACACGATGTCAGCCCAGAACCAGAAAACCACCAGGCTCCAGGCTGAAGCTGTAGATGGACCAAGTTTTCTAAAATGATGTAAAAAGCACGACACACTCCACTTATGTTAACCAAGATTTTTACGATAAGATCATTTGGGAAAAACAATCTCACCCCAAGATCCATTTAGTAGCTGCTCTGAGGCTTTCAATCATATCACATGATCTTTGCCGGTAGATGGGAGATTGCCCAGTACTCAGGGAATTGCCAACATAAAAACTTCCATTTTTCCAGTCTATATTTTGGAGCCGAACCACATTCGATTAATCAACTGACATGTTGCTATTATACCTTTAACTCATGTGTCATGGTGAAAGTATAACTATCTCTGATTCCAGTTTATCAGATGTGAAAAATTATTTTATCTTTTCACTTTTGTTGCACAATTGTTAATTGGAAAAAATTGGATCTTGAAAACATGAAATTTCAAGATGTCTCCATGGTAATTTATCCCCACTTTATGCCATTTTAAGCTTTTATAAATAATAGATGAATCCAGTGTGTCCCATACTGGATTGCAAATTTGTAGTTGTAAGCTTTGTGTATGTTGTTCCTGACAAAACCAAATTAATAATGAATATAATAAATACTTGCATGTAACTATGCTTTCGACAACCACTGGAGTATGAAGTGCCAGTGTGTACAAATAGGATTATCAGTTAGATTTTTCACCCAGCTGTTGTCCACACACAGACAAAAAAGAGAGAAAAGCACCCGCATGAATATGAATAACTGAAGACAGCAAGTCAGAAAGAGGTGCATCAATACATTTTTTTAATTCAAAGTGAATCTTAACAATAATACACCATAAAGTCTTATTTTGACACTCACCAAAAGAGTCACCTGGAAAACCCGCTTAATGTGACAAAGTAGAGAAGGCTTGGTCACACCTAAATCACTGAGAACTAGAGAGGAAACACTATCGCAAACTGTAAAGAGACATCACATCCATAGAGTTAGTTTTCCCAGTCCTCATACTGTAAATATTGCACAGTGCAATTGCTACATGGCAAACTAGTGTAGCACAAAATAAAAAAAGCTACTGAAACAAAAACAGAAAAAAAGAGAAAAAAAACAAAGCCACAAAAATTCTACAGGTATTAAAACAGTAACAGTTCAGATTTCATAATCAAGTCTATTTGATGAGCAATCTAAACAGATGATTCTATAACTTGCAGTGTGAATTAACTCTGAAATTGATAGATGACCAGAAAAAAAAAGAAAACAAGAGCTCGAGTAAAACAATCCTCATCAAATCAAATCAAAGAGTAACACAGTAGCACATTTAGACTAAAACAGACCCTGAATTAACATCTCTAAAGGATAATACCGCAGCAGAGGATTTTTTTTCATATATCAAAGTCATAACTCTAATAGTAATCATTGTTTACAAATGACTGTTTTATCTGTTAAATGTTACATGAATCCTCAAAAAAAATTACCCATAAAGCAAAGTGTCAATTGTGTGAAAAATTAAAAACAGTTTTAAGATTTCTCTCCTCTTGCATCCATTCTGTTACTAAACAAGTACTGGAGAGTTTATGCAGGCGCATTGCTGGTGAATACCTTTGGAGGAATCAAAACACAGATTACATTTCACATGCTTATTACTGGGGAACTATTTCAAGCACTAATCTGCCAAGTTCATGCCTTGTCGTCATAAGCTTTCTTTCCCAAAACGATACTTCAGTATGATCAGTAAAGCATACAGGTAAGAAAAAAGCCATAAAAAAACATACAGCCATATCAATGTCAGTGTTTAAATATAGAGTATTGCACTCATGACTGACTGTGCAGAGAAACCACAATAATCTCCTTGACAGAGCAGTTACCACCCAGAACACATAATAAAACAGCCAGATAAGACTATTCCTGGATATAAAACATGGCTCCTCTGATTTTCTTAAAAAAAAAAAAAAAAAAAGCCAGTGTTGTTAACTGTGCTCTGGTTACTACTGCTCAGCCTTAACTTCAACTTGCACGGTGGAAAAGCCGCTCTGAGCAGACAGCTTCTAGGCAGACAAAGTGAAGCAACTTAGGTGTACATGCAAGGTAATGTAAAGCATGGAGATAATCTAAGAACACTTGGTGGTGCAATGACCGCACAATGTAAAGTATTGCATCTGCTGTTCAGCCAGAGTGACTATCCAAAGATCGTTGAGTGTCATATCATTCAAGGAGAAAGTGGATGTGTGTGTGTGTTTTTTTTTATAGGTGTGTTAACAGAGAGACTTTGGTGGTGGCTCTCTGTAACAATAAGAAAACCACCACTGTGTACATGTCTTCGGTCATGTCTACAAGCAGACCAGAGTAGTACAAGTCCCTGGATTGACACTGTGATGAAATCCTATTTCTTTTTCTTTTTTTTTTAAATTATTGGTTTGAGTGGCCATCGAAGGACTGTCTACATGTTAACGGACTGTAATCGGATTCTATGCCTTCCTCCTCGAGTAAGCCGAGAGGAATCACCATCAAATTCAAACTTTCTGTATCTCAAGGCACATACACAGTGCTGCTCACACTGTCTCAATTTCAGTAAGGAACACACAACAATGGCCACAGTTTTGCATTGACAATACGGGATTTTGATATGAGACACTCATAAAGGGGAGAGCGATCCGAACACAAGGCAGTTTAGAGTAACAAACTGTGAAACTGATATCCTAGCCAGATATAACATTGAACAGATAAAAAGGTTGCAATAAATATTTGTTAAATCAATTTTTAACAGTAAAACAAGTTCTAAAACACATTATTTTGGAACGGAAACATTGGGCTAAATTGATTTTTGGACACAGTCTAATCACCCAAAGCCTTACAAGTCTAACGACCTGTATGTGTGTGTGTGTGTGTGTGTGTGTGTGTGTTTGTGTGCGAGATGGGTGGAAACATTACTGAAGCATCCTAATGAACACAATGGATTTTTTTTTTTCTGGCATCTCACAGTGCTCCTGTAACACACTTAAAGAGTACTGGTAGTATATCATATACGTACAATGAAAAAGTTAAATCAATCCTGCAAGCTACAGCTTTAGATGTGTACAAAACGTCAATATGAAAACATACAAAAATTAAGTTACATCGATACATCATTTATATGCAGTGATGAGCCCAAAAGGTTAATAAGGATAAAATACTGATGCAAAAAACACACACCCCGAGAAACAACAAATGCAACTAATGTTCATCATCAGCAATACAGTAGTTACAATGACACTCCAAATATGAACGCAAAACACAAAAAATCAAAACCACTTCTATTTCAGATAATTAGGGACCTATACAAAAATAGCAACGCTAGGTTTAAACTCAGAGAAATCACCTAATTTCACAGCTATCGAAGTGGCAATCATCATATAGCAGCTTATCTATGATACATTCAAGAAAGAAATGATACGACTTATTAATTGCCCAATAAGCTAGACAAAACCTCGGCCGTTTTTAAATACAATTTTTTTTTGTTTGTTTAAATGTTGTTTTAATTTAACCCCATTCTACAACTACAGTATAACTGAGGTCTATGCAAACAGAATAGCTACCTTGCTCAGGAAATGAATTACAGTCTTTGGTGCTGCACAAGCAACTTCATTTGAAAATTAAAGACAAAAAAAAAACACACACACACACACACACACACACGCACACACTAGTAAAATTAAACAGAAAAAAATGCACACACAGCATATCTACATATATATATAGACCGGTGCTACCATTATATATATATATATGTATATATCCTCCCTGACGGAATGTATAAAATAAGCAGTTGACACTGATAAGCCTTAAGCCTTTAACAAATGGTATAATGTAAAGGGAAAAAGTTAACTTTGTCACACATGCATAAATGAGAGAATTGCACACAATTAACTCACACCTTATCAAGCATCTGTACTAAATAGTCTAGCTCTATAATATATGTCCATATATGTGTGTATATCAAATACTGCATGGTTTGCTCAGGCTTAGAAAATCCCATACCGTTTAATTTGCATTTTTTTTCCTTACCTAATCAAAGCCATGCCCACCACATGTCTAAACATCTACGAAACAAAGTGAAAACACTCAAAATGAAAATACGAAGACGAAAAAGGAAGGAAAAAAAAACAGAATCAACGACTATTTAGATTGTATTGCAGTTTCATCAAACAGTACAAATACTGTTAGTAATAAGAGTTTCACTAAATAGAAAGTGATTATCAAATATTAAGCAATACTCAGTACTTGCACTTTGTACACTAGTTCATTCGGGAGAGGGGGGGAAACGAAAGAAGAGAAAAAAAAAAAATTTTTAAAATGAAACAGCAAGCATTCGCAACAGCAAAGCATGCTGTTCTTCTTGAAAGAACAGAAGAAGTTACTCACTACACTGAAATATACACTGACTCCAAAAAATAAGCACCGCTTTCCGCGATACATCACATCCATGCAGGCTATGCATGGACATATACACGTGTGCATATATATACTCACACATAGAATGCATCGACTGATTGGAATTTCAAGTGCTGCAGTCCAGTACATTAATATTCATGTATATAGTCATATATAAGTAGTAACATTAACAACCTCAAATATGTAAGGCACTATGGCTGGGGACAGTTATACAATGCAGCGAGTCTTGTGACACAAAACAATAAGAGCAACGTCTATGCATCTTTCCGTTTACATTTTTGCTCATGCAAGACCACATGCAGCGTGAGGAACAACCCTATTTAAAATCGGTTAATTGACTTGACATTGCTAACACCAAAAGACACCGAAAAGGTACAAATACTTCAAACGCAGTACAACATACACTGTGGACGACATGTGCATCTGTCAATCTAGAGCTAGAGACTGGGATGGCTTTACAAATATGGATGTGTCTTGCACACGTAAGAAGGCAATATAGAAAAATAGCTGGGATCAGGGGTGCAAAGTCTAACTATTCAACACCACCCCCATTATTTACCTGTTTTGAGGAGTATTCATAGAAGATCCAATGCAAAGATATATCAAATGTGCAAAACACATTAAGTGTGAGTTTAACTACCCATTCATTCTTTCATTCAGCCATTCATACAGTAATTCCTTCTTATTTTTTGCCCAAATCATCTCCGCCATTGGAACTCTTATTTTAAAGCTTGAAGTTCAATTACACCCAAGTCTACATGATTGAAAAAATAGCTTGTTTTCTCTGTGGTTGTGCCATGGTTTTGGAGATGAAAACCATGTTTGTGGTTTAGGATGGAACTCGCCCTGCTAACTTAGCCCTCAGGTGGTACGAAGGGGACCTGGGCAACCATGCTCAGATGTAAGGGTACTGGTTTATTTTGGTAGGACTGAGAGGGAAACTGGCGTAGGCGGGCGAGGCAATGTAGGAGTGCGGGGGAAAGAGGGGCTTGAATTGGCCCTGGGGGTGCAAGGTGGGGGAGGGCAGCAGCCGCGGGTTGATGCCCACTGTGACCTGATGCATGATGCCTGCCGGGTGGGAGATGCTGTAGGTGGGCTGGAGGACGGGCCGAGAAGCTCCAGGGGAAGCCAGGAGGTGGGCCACGGGTGCAGCAGTGACCAGGGGACCAGAGGGGGGGTAGGACAGTAAGGTGGGCTGTGAGTGCGGGTGGCCCCCAAGGTGGGGGTGGGGGCCCGTAGTGTGGTTTGGGCTGCTGTGGGACAGGGTGAATGTGTGGCCGTGCATGGTGGGAGGGATGTAGGCCTGTGGTCTCCGGTGGGCAAAGTTGCCGTTCCATTCCTGATGGCAGGAACCGAAATGCTGCACCTGAAGGAGAGAAGAAGAAGAATATCGGTCCGATCGGACTCACCCCTGTTCATCAACGCCAGAGTTTGTCTCCCCAGGCCACTAGATGCTGCTGTTTTCCTACATGGCATCAGTCATTAACAAATCAACACATCCTCCGCATCTTAACGTGTAACAGTATCCAGCATTACGATAATCTATTAATTCACTTTGTGTATTAGAGTAAAATGCCTAAACCCTCATTTAAAACGTTCACTTACCAACTGGGTGTAATTTGGAGCAAAGCTGCTGGAACTGTCAGCAACAAACCAGGTGAATTAAGATCCATTTGACAAAATGAAGTGTGCCCTTGGCTGCGACTCTGCTACAAAACTGAAATATTTTCGCATCACTTGCTGTGCCCTTTATCACTTAAATGCACAGTGTAGTCACAGCCACTCTAGTTACTTTACAAATTGGACTTTGTGGGCCGATTTGACTTCTCCACACTCCTAAAATCGGACAGATGAAGGGCATGATGACTTAACATGGAAACATAATTGAATGGGGCCATATAAACCAGCATTGCCTCTGTCGGTGACTCAACCTAGGTTGTGCATTAGTGGCACGGTCCCTTTATTCCCTGCGATCTGTTGACTTATGGAGATTAACTATATTACGCAAGCTCCCATCATCATCACTTTGTCTCCAGGCAAACAAACGGCTGAATGGCCCCGACGTCTCTCTGCTTCCAATAACCAATAAACAAGTGAAAACTTGTCTACGTGTACGTGGTTGTGTGTATAGGTTTGCAATTGTGTACGACATGTCTTTGTGCGCTCACCTGCCCAAAACCTATTGGCTGCTGCTGCTGAGGCTGGAATGCAGGGGCGATCTTCTGCGGCCTGTTGAGGAGAGGCGTGGAGTGGTGATGCTGTCGCCAAGGAATGCCTCGCCCTTTGGACTGGCACGAGGACTCTAAGACTGAGGTCGGAGGTCATACAAAGAGTGGCAGAGAGAGACACGGGGAGATGGACATGACGCTGCAGTCAGTTGGTGTCCAATTTATAGCCACATTATAAATAACAGGCAAAAACAATAAAAAAAAAAAAAAACAGAGAGATCAGATCAAACCACAACCACAGAAATGGCAACACTCGTGGCAGGAGGCTTTGCAGGCTTGTCAATGATTTCAGCTGTGTTTGATCAGCCCCAAACCTTTAGACAGAGTGGGAACTGGAATATGATCTAGATGATTATAAATAGAGATGTTTGGAAAATCTGGGAGGGGTTTGTAACTAAGCTTGTTCATAGAGCTTATAGTGGGGTCAGACCATCAGCTATAAATACAACCAGTAGCACGAGAATAGCAAGCCGTGCCCTTTTATGTGAGGCTTTGGATGCAATAGTTCGAGGGCTGGGGAGGGAGATGCCTTTGACATGAAAGCTAATAGGACTCTGTATGATTTTCTCTGAGGATTTACAGTTGAACCCCCACTTTAAAAGACCTATAAAAAGGGCATTCTTAAATGACGACGATGCTGAAAAAGACAGCGACGTCCCACTGACCACAGCTGTTACGAAGCCCACATACAGCATGCATAACTGCGCTTTAACCCCTGAAAGACACATTCAGCACACATTTATTTGTTTTTGTCAACCAGAAAGCGGTTAAAAAAAAAAAAAAAATTCTGCTTGACATCCATGATTTGAATGTTTCTTTCTGGGCACTTAACTTTTTGTGGCAATTATGCATGTCTTGTGTAGCTTTAAGGAAGTGCTCATCCACACAGATACAGGGGCTCTCAAGAGTCGGTCGGGAGCCAGAGTAAGGAGTGTTGACAGCAAACAAATATCCACTCCAGAGATCAGAGCAGATATGTCGTGGCAGGTCGCCCATAATCACCTGTGAGAACCTCTGTGGCCTACTAAGACAGTGTAATCCCAGACCATGTGACCTGTGGAGCAGACAGCAGCGGTGGTGACGGGCTCATTGAGCTAGCATGACCTACTCGTGCACTTGCTTAGTCTTCTGAGCGGATAACACCGTCAGGGTGCACTTCAGACACACAGCAACTGGGGAAAAGGTGTCATGGCATCCGCTTCATTCACACAACCATTTCGGTTTTGAGGAAACCGGGGTCTAATACTATGCCGACCACTGTAACGTCCAGCAGTTCTAAAGTATAGAATAAAAAAAACACAAATTTCTCTCTGTATGCTTGACACCCTAAATGAATCACAACACCATCTCAAGTCAGATTGTAATAAGGAACACGCAACATGTATTTGTGCTGCCGGTGCATCATATGTCCAGTTTTACCTGTGTTGCCAGGTGTTTCACTGACAACAGCGTTGTTGATGTTGTTCTGCACCCTCATTGGAGGCACCACAACGGTGCGAACTGTGGGCTTGTTGGGCTCAGTCTCCGGGGCAACGCACGCAACACGCGGCTCGCAGTTCTGGTTGCTGTCAGCGATGTAGCGTCGCTCTGTGAATGGACTGTTGCTGTGGCCGGAGGCGTTCGAGGCGGGCGAGCTGTCCACCGTGTCACAACCGCTTTCCTGCTCGTCGTCCGACATACTGCAAGGGGGGTGTGGGGGGTGGGTGTCAGCGAGGGGCAAAGCTGCAGCCAAAACGTTTTTACGAGCTTTGTTTGTTTCATCTGCACGGACTGTACCTGTTAGGGTGCTTGCAGGGTGAGGTGCTGGACTGGGCCGAGGCAGAGGAGCTTGTGCTGAGCGTGCTGTCCGGACTGCTGAGTGAGCAGACTCTCTCCATACTGACAGTGCTCTGACACGCCTCGCAATCTGCGCTACCCTTACATCTGCGTGCAGAAAGACAGGGAAAACACAAGCAAAACAATTAAGACGCCGGCATTTCTGGAACCAAGTTAGATACACCACGGGAAGGAAGCCGAGCACTCACTCCCCCATCGAGTGTCTTTGTGCGCTCTCCTCCTCGTCGCTGCTGATACTGATGACGCTGACAGTCGGGCTGGCCAGGTCAGAGATCACCATGGCCTGCCGCTGCTCCTGCGAAACTGAAAGCTCCTCACAGTCGGGCTCCGCTTTACAGCAGTTCTCCTCATCGTCCTGCTCCGCACCTTGCTCCTCTCCAGCAGCGTGCCCTTCCTCTGGACATCTGGCTTTCTCCTCCTCTACCTCCTCCACATTCTTTGCTGTATCAGCCATCTTTGGGGACTGGCATGCTAAGTTTTGGATGTTCGTGTTTTGGGAGAAGTTGTTGCCCCTGCAGAAGAAAATGCATCACGTTCAGGGGAGGGGAGACACCTTCCGGTGCATAAATGCGGTTCTTAATTGCGTGAGGCAAAGCCCGTGTGTCGTACCTGTTCACACAAGGCTTGGCTCTCTTGTTGGCAGTTGGCTGCGGCCAGACCACATGTGCAATGCCTATGTTGATCGGCTGGTGTGTGGACATGGTCATTTGGTTGGTTAAGAATGGCTGCGGGTGTGCAATCATGGAGCTGTAATGGTTACCATGGGGACGCACTTTCCTGCATTAAGAAAGCAGAACATTGCAAATTGAACCAAGAGCCTTTAGCACCATTACTGACCAAATGGTCTCCGTCGCGGGTCCCAAAGGACATGTGTGAGTCATCGATCATTAACATTCACGGGGAGCAAGCACGCTGTATGTCGTATCAGAGCAGTACAGCCATTCCCCAGGGTGTGCCGAGCGAAGATAATAAAGCACTAATAAACAGGGTTTCATGGGATGGGAATGGGAAGTCAAGCCACACATCACAACAGGATGTAGAAAATGCACTGGGGGGGGGGTTAAACAAACAAATCACTTACCCCCAGTCCCCCAGTCTCTGTGAGCCCGCCACAGTGTCGGATGCCAAATTGGTTGACGGTGGGGGCACTGACGTCACCTGCTGCCAAGTGGGCACCAAGATCTGCTGGGCACGGTTGGACCAGGCCTGTCGGGAGCGCATCAGAAGCAAAGCGCTTAGATCTAGTGTCAGTGATGCCTTCAACTGCTTGCACATCGAAGATCAAATATGAACTTCATTAACCCACACGCAATCACACAAACGCATATATGTGCATTATTTAATTTTTTAAATTGAATAATAAATAATTATATATATTCCCTGACTTCTCATGTCATCATTCCCATCTCTTCTACCTCCTTTACCTGTGTGATGACCCCAGGTCTGATTTGTATGGGTTGTATGGGGGGGGCTTGAGTGACCAGAGGCACAGAAGCCTCCATTCGAACGGAGTAGCCTGCTGGTTTGGCTGTGTTGGGGGGGATTCCTGCAGGGGCGACGGACAGGAAAACATTTGACTTCAAGGCATCTGGTTCCAACCAAGGAAAGAATAATCAACAACTGAAATGATTATGTACATGTCCTACCTTGAATGGATGGTGGACACAGAATGAGTGCCTGTTGAAATGAATCGTTGCATCCAAACTGGCCACTTCCCGTCTGCAGTGTTATGCCAGGGTGCATCACTGAGGGGGCTGATGGGGCTAACCCCTAACAAAGAGGAAAAAAAGGATATGACTGGACCATTCTGAGGTATTTAAATAATAAACAATAGCACTGAAAGGCCAGTAGATGGCGACATTTACGTCAAGACCTGTCTGTTCCTCAGCCAGGCAGAGCCCAGGAAATGTCTTGTGCTGAGAGATTAGTGGGTTAAATCATATAACTTTACCCCCGGACACTGGATAGTGGCTCAATATTTACTTCTCATTAAAAGGCTGCTCTTGATCTGTTGCTATCGCATTATGAACGGACCCCTTTTCAAATGGACATGCTCATAAAAATCGACTGGCAGATCTTGAGACCAATTTGTCCAGGTTCACCATGGTCAGATTTTTTTTTTAAGGCTGGCTATCTTTAAAAGTTGTCCAACAATGTCAAACTTTCTCTTTGAGACGGGACCGAGGGATGAACAAAGAACAGACAGAGCATGTGCCTCTGCTTCACCACTCACGCTGCTCCCGTGCCTGGCTATAATCACATTTATTGAATAACAAGAACTAGGCCTATATTGTTCCGCCACAGCTCCCGCATGTCGCCCAGCCCCCACACACATGATAGTAAACACAAAGCGGCCTTTCAGAGGATAAAGCTAAAAAAGCTGCAATGTTTTCCTGTAAAATCCTCATGAACAACGACGATTTGTTATGTACTACGCTGCGCGGCAGACACAAACATTACAGCTGTTTCAGTGTGCAAGGCATGTGCATATCCTCATATTCTCTTTATATTTGTACTGATGAACCACACATCTAGTCACCATTATATTGTTTTACAACTAATGTGTCCCAATTGGTCTGGATCTGGCTTTTGAATAGACGTCAAGATGTTTTGCATGATAAAGATCTAATACCAAAAAAAAAAGGGGTCAGCTCCTTGTTTCTCCTCGGCAACAACACTGATTTGCACTGTTGCCATGACCTCAGAAACATGACGTGATTTTGTTGCCATGACAGCAGTGCTAAGACGCAATAAGGCAGGAAAGCAAGCATACACAAGAGCAATAAAAGGTGAGGAAATTGTCTACATGATCGGTCTTCGCAGGAGCAGATGAACAGAACACACTGCATGTCAATCGCCATCTGTGATCATTCCGTTACTCAGATATTCAAATTTCTAGCTCAGGAAAGAGAAAAAGAAATAACAGATTTTATGTAAGGATGTGTTCTTGTTCGTCGGCTGGTTCCTTCGTTTCCCTGCGTGATAAAAGACACCCCAACACCCTGGGTAGACTTACTTGAGCGTGGACACCAGTCATCTTACTGAAGGGGTGGTTGACTGAGGCAGCAGCGGTCGTGGTCACAGGTCTGACAAAAGGACCTTTATTTCTATTGGCTGCCTCATATGCAGTGGGACGAGTCCAGCAAACATCCATGATGTGGAAACACGACTTGACGCTACGGGCGGAAGAGACGCGTGCGGAGTTCAGGATGTGTAGGAAGTGGCAAAACGGCAACGTGCGTGAAAACTCGGGAGGCAGGGCGGACTCACTGGTTGCTATGGGGAAAGTCAAGCAGGTGTTGCATTGTCACGAAGGGGTGGCTGAGGGCTTCGGCAGGGGCGATCCTCTCCTCTGCATCAATCAACAACATCTTCTTCAGCAGGCCCACAAACTCCCGGCGGTCTGCCTTCTCCGCTAACAAGTCACTACCTTCCAGATTCATCACCAAGTTCACCTGAAACACAAACAGTCCACTCTTCAAACTGTTCGTGAACAGATACACATATTACAAGAGAAATGGTACAGCACAGTATGCTTTGTGTATGTAGAATCAAAGGATTATTATGATTCCTTCTTTCCCCAAGAATGAAAAACCCTCAGTCATTATGAATGATGAATACACAAGAATCTCCTCTGACTTGTACAAAAGTACAGACCTGAACAAGCACCTTTGCTGCCTTGGGACTTTCCACCTGTGGTCTGTTTCTACAGAGAATAGCGAATGAAACCTGAACCTTCTTTTTTTTTTTTTTAATTTAGGTTTAGCGTTTAACTAAAGGGAAGTTAAGCTTACAGGTGCCCTTTTCTTTCCCCACTAATAAGATGTGTTTGCTCTCTTCTGTTCAGACAGACTTCCTCCGGTAAAGACCTAGTAGCCTACATCCTCTAAACAGTTCAAGCCGAGCTCCCTCTGAAGTCGCGTTAAGCACACCGCGGCCCCGAGCAGCTGAACATACATGCGCTATGTCATCCAAACAGCTGAAGATGTACTTCCTGGCTTCCTTTGATTTCATTCCCGTCTCCGTCTCGTGCTCATCTGTTGCCTGCAGAAAAAGAAATCGGTTAGCGGGGAGGCAAGAGACGATTTCAATACGGCGGTTGGCGTGCGTGGTTGTGTTGTGATTTTAAATCGATTTTATACTTGTAAATGGGTTCATTCATGCAATGTTGACAAAAAAGGAGCAAAAATACTAGCGCTCCCAAAATGCATTGCCTCTGCTAGTACATTTGCTCATGAAAAAAAGCACACAAGCCCAGGCTGAAACACAGAATGTGAACCAATGTGAACAGAATAGACTGTGAGTATAATATTTTTTGACTGGACTTTTGAAAAAGACTTTTTTTTTACAGTTAGGCTATAGAAATTTGCTTTGCAAGTGGCAAAAACAGTAAAACCTGGTCCAACTTTTGCTTCCACGTGACGCGATTTCAGGGAGGCAAAACAAAAAGGTAGAGGTTAGTTGCTTTGAATCAGCGGCGAAAGGATTTCATCTGTGTAAATAGTGCTCACCTTTAGTCTCCATGCTGCATAAGGTGAGTCAGACTCTCTGCAAAAGAACCGCACCGTCTTTGTCCCCGCGTTCAACAAATGCTCTCCGGGCAAACCTTGCGTCTGAGAAATGTAGCGAATCTGTCGGACACAAGGCGGGTAGAAACGAGAACGTGAACAGAAGAAGAAACGCAGCGTCGCAAGGTCTGTGTGCTTTTTGCTCTTTGTGCAAAATTATCAACATTTATCGTCATTTCAAAATGTCACTGTTGCTTTTGGTAATGTCACCATCATCGCAGCACTAATTTTCCTTTAGGTGCTGTTGACAGGAAGTCACTCGGAGCGACGTGTGCGCGGACGCGCGCGTGAACGCGACGCCTTAAAGATGTCACTTCCCTGACAAACGGCGAGGACCTTGCACCGAGGCGCGGCCGGTGTTTACGGTCTCTGACAGGTGTCAGGGTCTTTTTTCATATAAACTCCGATAACGGCTTTTCCTGTGGCCTCAATGCCAAACGCTTGGCTCGGCGAGGATAGCTCTCAGTACGGGCTGCTGCGGGGCAAGAATGTCACACGCAGGTTTATGAGAGGAGACCGGTGAGAAGCCCGGCTGACGTCAATCACGCCCAAGTGCAAAGGACAGCCGCCATTAGAGATTCAGTGTTGCTAGGAAGCAAAGAGAGAGGAGAGGAAGAGCCCCGCATTGTGAGAAGAGCGAGGATCATATTCCAATGTAGCATATAACACATTAGCATGGTGAGGCAGGTGCGTGCCCTCAAAATGTTTTCGGCGGCCGCGTGCTGATCTTCATGTTTCCCCTCTCTGGCCCGATCGTGTAACGCAATACTGCAGTGTTTCTGTGTATTGTGCTCATGTTTGCGGGCTGCAGATGAGATACGTTCGCTGGGATTATGCTGGCATGCGCGATGATCGCGATGCCGTCTGTTTGAGAGCTTCAGATGGGATGGCGGACTTCCCCTCGCTTATCTCGGGGCACATTAAGATCTTGGGTAATAAAACAGACGGCCGCTGTCGCACGTCGCTCGTGAATCGTCCTTTCTTTCAGTCGTTTTCTCAGTATGAGAAACTGCTGTCTCATTTTCTGTCTTGCTTTCCCTTCGTAACACGAGCACGGGCATTGCCGACAATGTCACTTCCACGAAACTTTGCCCGGAAAGTCCACTGACCACCTTCTTCTCTCATTCCTGTGGTTTGGATGTGATGCAGTTCGGTGACGTCATGCCTATGAACAGGCAAAAATTTATGAGAAAAAAAAAAAAAAAAAAAAACAAAGCCACTGTGCGTGGGTGGGAAAATTGTTGCGGTGGGAAAACCCTTACTTTTCCTCGAAGCTGCGTTTCTGCAGAGATCTCGCAAACCAGTGAGATCGCTGGTGCGAAGCAGCCGCTTGACAAAACAACTATCTAGCGAGCCTGGGCCTGCTACAGGGCAGACAGGAAGCAAAGGCAGTCTTTATCTTATGGCAGGCCAGATAACATTATACACAATAAAAAGGTGCATTTTAATGGGGCCCCTCGCCGCAATAAATAAAAGTGCGGGTCATTTTAGAAGAGCACGCCCACGGCCTCCTGCGTACCCGTGACACTGGGGTTTAGTTTGTGCCGGACCACAAACAGGAAAGTTCATACCGGAGCCTTGACGTGTTTAACTGCCACTAACCCAAATCCTTTTCGCTTCCACTGACCCTGCCTACATCCTCTTACGCTCACAGATCCTCCAGGATGCCAGCGAGGCCGAGCCCCGGAGACAAAGGAAAAATAAATCAGAGAGCGCACATTCCGTTCGTCTCGGCCATAACGCGCGTTATCCCCTATGACAAAAATGCTGCGTGAGATGATAAAACGTGAGACGGAGAGTGTTAAGGTTGTCGCCGCCGAGAGGTGGGTAGCCTCCCGCTGCACCGGTGAAGTAAAAGATGGTGCGACTGGGGGGGACGGGGCAAGGGGGGGGGGTCCGAGTTATAAATACAATATGCTGCGTGGGATGGAACAAGACCCCATGCAGAAAGATAAGAAGAAGAAAAGGGGGAAGAAGGGGGCGGCAGGAGCTCCGTCAGCGCCAACCAGATCACCCTGTGGCCCCTGGCCGACACCTCACACCAGCAGTCAGCTGCCCAGCTGTTTACTGACATGCAGTCACCTATTTATTTTAGCCGATAGCAAAATTTACATGCTTCCTATTTCCAAGTTGCGTTGTATGTATACACTGTATATGCGAAAGACCCCAAAACTGCTGGTACGGATTGTGGAAACTCGAAGGACGTGCGTTTATTCATATCAAGAAAAGTTGGAGCAGCTAATTTTATTTAAGAATGACAGCTGACGCTAAATGATTGGACTTTTTTTTTTTTTGCATCGGAATATGTCGTGGCCAGTGGAGCCGTGGGTGACCGCGAGTTTGTGTTCTCGAACGCTACTGTATTTTTCTGCTCGGAAAAAAAAAATCCTAAATGACTGATGGTGGTTCATTTGGAAGAACTTTAATTGACTGTGTGGGCATAGTACTTTTCTTCATTATGAGCTCTCAGAAAGCAACTCAAACCAAAATTAAAGTTGTGAAATTTCACCCCCCCTCCATTACTGCTTTGCTCCTGCAGTGTGCAGGGTTGCTAAAGAAAGACAGTGTTTCCCGTAGGGGGGGGGCGGGGTCCGAAAGCAGCACGACATCGTCTCCTTCAGCTCCTGTCAGAAATCGCAAGGGTTTAGTCAATTTGTCAAGTCACTGGGGCATTTACAACAGGCGTCAACCCACCCCCCCCCTTCCAGGAGGATGGTGCCTCCGCCTCAGTGCAAGACCATCCTGCTAAAAACAGGCCCGGGGTTGGAAGTTCAGTCATCCCAGAGAACATACACAGCTTAAAATTCACTGCCGGTATTTTAATCAACGCACAATAATAGACAGTAACACGATGCGCGTTGCGTGGTGCAACGTCCAACGGGCTGGGGTCTAAAGCCATTTAACTCTTGCTCCCTCCCCTCAGGGAACTACACCCGCCCTCTGCATTTGGATGCAACATGTTTGGATTTCTGTCTGATAACCGCTAAATACTGGTACTACATTCCACAGGTGGCCTCTCAGCTCTTATCTTGCTGTTCATTTCGCCGTCTCTCACGACTCCCCTCCACGCCAACTTCATTCCATCTGCCTCCGTCACCCCATCAGCTCCGAGAGGTCCCTTACTAAATTAAGGAGCCCCCCCCCCCGGATATCTCTAAAGCTGCTTTGCGACATGCTGACTGGTGCTGCAGCGCTCGAGTCAAACCTCTTTTGGAGGTGTTGAGTTATCTCTCCTGTCTCAGGCCTGGTGAGAATGAAAAATGATGCCAGGCCATAAAAAAAAAAGCGTGAGCGCGGCGTGCAGCGGGGCTGAGTGCTGTAATGTAGGGTACTGCGCAGGGCAGAGAGGAGGATCTGACTGTGGCTCTTTTGGCAGGCTTTGAGTAGATACGGCTCCGGGGCAGGGGAAAGCCACTCAGCATAAGCCCAGATCAGTCTCGTCCCCGGGAGGACACTGTCAGGGCTCCACGGGGAGGGGCAGGGGTCCAGCAGCTCTTAATAGACATAGCATCAATCACAAGAACTTGCCCTTCTGCTCGCTGCCACCGACGCCAGCCGACGTAATCCCCGGGCCTCGGGGGAGCTGCACGACCAAAGAACCAGTAAATTGTGCACTAATTTCTTACTCTAAGTCACTCGAGCCGTTTGTCTCCTTCATTTAAACAGTCTGTGTGTCATTATGCACAAGAGTTTTGGGGGGGGGGTTCCCCCGGAACCTCAAAAGTATCTTCTCCCTCCCGACCGAACCACCCTCGTGCAGAAAATCCCTTCAGCATCCTTAAGACGGCATTAAGCCTGGAACTCATACAGATTAAAGTACCAGATTTTTCCAACTGTACAGGCTGTGATAATGTTGCATTCTTGTCCGAGCTTCCAGCCATCTGGCCCCAAACTCCGCTGGCAGACGCTCCTACTGCCCGCTTTGCTTTCCAGCTGACTCCCTGCAACTCTTCTTTTGGGAGATTTTTCGACGGAAGCGGCCGCGGATCAACTATCCTGCGAACTTGAACAGCGGGAGGCATGTCTGAGTCAGTAACCCGAGAGCGAGCTTATAATAAAAAAAAAAAAAGGGTTGCGTGCAAACTCCAAAGCCAACGCGCTCAGACCTCGCCTCTGCGGGTTTGCCCTGGCTGGAAAGAATACGGGGCGAACGACTGAGAAGAAGAGAAGGAAAGAAGAAAAGAGGAGAAGAGACTGGAAAAAAAAAAGAGACTGGGTGGAAACAGAGGACATAACGCTGCCTTGACGGCAACATGGGCAACGTAAGAATGGGTGGGAGGGCGACCTATGAGAGAGGAGGTGGTGGAGGGGGTGAAGCGGTCTCCTGTAAGCACCGGAAAACAAACAAACCAACTGTTGTGTCGTGTGGATGAGGTCCAGAGAGAAGAGACGGAGACATGGGAAGTGAAAGCAGAAGGAGAAGGTGCTGGATGAGCTAAAAAGAAGGGACAGTGGCGGGTGGTGGTGGTGGGGTCTTAGATGAGAAGGCGGTGGTTTACCTGGTCGTACTCCAGGGCCCCGGGGTAGAGGGGCCAGCCCAGAAAAAGTTCAGCTATCACACAGCCCAGGGACCACATGTCTATGGCTTCACAAAACGGCAATCCCAAAATAATCTCTGGAGCCCTGAAGACAGAGAAGACAAAAACAAACGGCCGTCAGGCAACAGTAAGGCAGCAGCGACGTTCAGCATGAAAGTATCTGTATCTATGAAAGTCAACACAGAATTTAGAAAAAAAAATGCAAAAACAGCTTCAGAGGAAAAGTACTTCCTTTTAGGTGAGGTAAACTCTTCATATTTAGCAACCAACAGTTTATTTTTCAGACAAAACAGCTTTGTGCATTGCAGAGAAGGGGTCAGTAGTGGATTTTTGAGGCAGATTAAATTATAATAATTAGGAGAATGGAAAAAGCTGATGGTCGATTGCTGTTCTGTACTGTAAAAGTGATAAAAGTAATAATAAAGTTAAATTTCCCAAAGTTAGAGACAAATGTTATTATCGCAGAAGCACTCCAGGAAATTAGCATGTATTAGGGAGCTGGCCCTTTAGCGCCCCAGCGTCAGCAGGAGTTAAGCGTCATCATGCACGAGGTGCGTTACTTCTGCAAAACCAACTCTTCGTTTCTCTGAATGTAACCATTGGTAAGAGAACATCCGGAAGTGCGATTAGGTGGATTACATCGTTGACATCTGCTGGCGGGATTAGCTGCTTCTGTTGCATGTCCCATCATTAAATCCCGCTCTTATAAAAGTCAGTCAATGCTCTGGATATCCCCGGAGTAACAAGGATCCGACAGGGTGCGATTTAATTTTCTGAACGGATAGTTTGGTGGCTGGACAGTTTAATTCCGCCCCTGTCTGCCAGTATTGCATCATGGGTAAAGCACAGATAGTGCCACATTATATGTTGAGGACAAATAATTTTTTTTTTTTTTTAAAAACAGTCATATATGACACGAAATAAATGTATCCCGCATTTTCTAACTGTCGCCAGAATAATGCGTTAAAGATTTTCTCATGGAGTCTCTAGTGGAGTCTGTTGGACAATTATGCCCCCCCCACATTCCCATAAAGTACACGTGCCATTTCATGGCGCCTCTAACAGATGTTTGATTATTATCTGGAGTTGATCACATGCACGCAGATATTTTTGAAAAGCGGCCCGCGGATGATCGGAAACGGCCGCAGGCCCCGGAGTTGTGATGCATAGTCCTTTGCCTTAAAAATGCGACACTCTAACCCACGACCTTATCGTGCTCACGACTCGGAATAAAGCTGTCGTTATGTGTATCATTCCCTTTCTTTTAAATATAAATCCTGCTCGTGTGCGACGCGATGGCTCCTCAATCTCTAGTGTCGAGCTCAAATTGTTTACGTTTAAATGCAAGAGTTATACCTGCAGACAACTTAAAAACGTCTCGATTTCACTACTAGTGGTCGCCCTGCTTTTTTTTCCTCCGTGCGCTGATGTCAGTCTGTAACTATCCTTTATCAGTAATGTCACAGGATCCTGATGACGGCCAGTCAGATGGGATCATGCGCTACGCGTAACGGCGCGGAGCGACTCCCTAGCCGGCGTTGCGCGTGCGCTCGAGCCCGCCGAGCGTCAGCAGGTTGAGCCAGTGGGTTAGCGGGTCAGCCGGGCGGGGATCAGAGCTTCGAGGCAGGCTGCTGTATCTGAATAAAGAGCGCAGTCACTACTTCTTCGCCCTCGTGCCGGCTTAGCGTCACTTGGAGTGACGCTGTGACGCCGTGTCACGGGGTGGGGGTGGGGGGCTCGTGGTGACGCGGGCCTGTCGGCTCCAATATAGGTAAGACGTTTCCCGCCTGACGGCTGTGTTTGGGGAAACAGCGCAGAGCCTGTAGCCGGTGACAGTGCGCTGACAGGGTGAAGTAGCCAGGCCGCTTTTGTCTGATACAACTCTTCCTCCTCTTCCTACTCAACTGGGTGAGGCTCGCTGCGCACGGACTCCGCATCACACACCTGCGGGACAAGTCAACACTGCACCTACAGCGACAATTAGAAGAAGTAATGGTAATGCGAGCCGTCTCAAATAATGAGGGATGTGTATTAAGAGCCAGTAAACGTTACTTATTTCGCTTATTTTACGCAACAACATTGCTGGTTTACGGACTGTATAATTCTATTAAAAGCAAATGCGCTGAGGTCCTGCTGCGGCCCTTATTTCAGCGGTAATTACATCCTTGCCATAACGTAGTAATTATTGCCTACATGGACGGCAGCTTGGCTCAGAATAACTCAACCCTTAAGATTGCATTAGCGAGAATGACGGCGACACTTTTCACTTCTGCTGCGCCGGTACGGAAGATATACACCCGAGCAAATATTTGGGTTCTTGCTCGTGTAAAGGGATCCATCCGGTCTGCGACGTCTCCGGCGGCGCAAGGACGGAAGCTGCGCGTGGACGCCGGCAACGAGGCTAGGGTCTGCTAAAATAAGTTTTTTCGGCGATTTTAGCGCGCGGCAGCTGGCGACTCGGGCGACGCGGCCGCAGACGGGCAGCTATGCTAACCATTCGCGCCTCCCAGGCATGTCCTATTTATACTGGACAGGTTTTCCCTGGAGGGGTGAGGAGGGAGGGAGAGAGAGCGAAGCCACACATCAACACAGCCCCTGCATCCATCGGGGGGCTGATACGGGGATGTGCTGTAAGGCTGATGAGGAAAAACTTGACCGATTGGTCGAGCGGTTTGAGGCCACCCCGTAGCCCGGAGCTGCCGCACTTTCGCCCCAGTGCATGTACGACAGTCAGTTCAAGATGAACTTGCTTCCTTCTCCCTTAAGTCAAAACGAGCCTATTAATTGGTTCCTATGCAGATGACGAGAGTCGCGACCAAACAAATCAGTATAAATGGGTACAGGGGATTTTGATCCACGTGATACTGTACGCTGTACATTGAGTCGATGCTGACTGGCGGCTATTCCGTTTCATCTCTTGCAGCACATGACAACAGCCTTAAGATTGATTGCCCTGGGCCGTCTGCAGAATCCTGCAGCCTGGAAGAATATATCAACCAAAATAATGACCTCAATAAAAATAAAAAATTTTAAAAAACGTTGGCTTAGGGAGTCGGATCGTCGCAAAAACCTGAAACAGTTCTATTTTCAGGAAAATGGCAATGACAGAGATCAAGGGAAGGAAGGGACGGATGATTCAAGCCACTTCATGAGTAGCTCTTCCTCATCCCACCAAAGTGCTTCTGGGTAAACAGAAGGCCGTTACTTTGCATGGATTGAAACAAACAGAGAAAAGCAGGTCTCTCTCCACTGGGTTGGTTTGGGTTGGGGGGAGGGGTTGCCATGGTTGCACAATTCTATCCTAATCGACGTAACTCAAGCCTCGTCGCCCTCCTGTGAAACCAAAACCGCTTTCCATCTTGAGGATGTGACGTACAAGCCGAGGGGGGCCAACACGTGTGACAGCTCCGGGGGGGGGAGCAGAGGTCGGTGCAACAAAAACAGGGACCCAGTTGCGTATCCTGCCTTTCCCTGTCTCATCACACCTCGCAGGAATAAGTGGACCGGTGAATGAACGGCTGACAGATGACCGACAGGCATCTTTTAGATGAACCATGGAATAAAAGTAACAATGGTCTTGCTTAACGCGCACACAAAACTGCAATTATCGCATCCCATGCATCGATCTGATTCTGATTCATCCATTCAACCACGCAAAACACGTGGGTACATGCGGATGTACAATATGTAGCAAAAGTAATAGCCAAAAAGAAATAGTAACTTAGTTAGTTACTTATGTACACCAACAACTCCGGATGCATCGCACCACCATCAATAATTTTACTGTCCATTAAACGCAATCGTTCTGCTTCAAATGTTTTAATGTGCACCCAATATATCTTTGTGCAGAACCCGAATGTGTGTTCCCTCACTCGCGAGACAAAAAAAAAAGGCGGAACGCCTCAGGATTGCCGACTGATAGTGCTCTCGCCGTGCAAAGGTTGGAAACGAATGACTATGATTGAGACACAAGTCCACAACATCCCTGTGTTCAAAGGTTTCTATAGAGCCTCGCGCGTTATCAGTGGAAAAACACCTTCAGATGCAGCAGAGGAACAGAAAGGCGCATCTTCAAAGAGCTTTCTCCGCCTGCTCGCAGCACCGTCACGCACGTTTTTTGGGGTTTTTTTTTCCAAAACACTCCCTGGTTCACGTCTCCAGTTCCATCCTTTCTATCGCCGCATGCCGTTTCATTTTACAGATGCTCGTTATGTATAAAATAGTTATTAACATCTGCCAAAAAAGGAAAAAAAAATTATTCAGATAATAGATTTAGGTGTGGCCGGGCGAAAGGCACGAACAGAGCAAGGTCTGCCCGAGAACAAACAACACCGCGCGTTGGCTGCTGGCTTGTGTTTAATGGAACCATCGCCGACAATCCCTCATGCAAAACGCTGAGTTCAGCAGCAGCAGCACGCCACAGTGCCAAGTTTAACTCGCTCCCAGTGCAGGTATGACGGTCGGCAACGGTCACAAAACAAAACCCAACAGGACGGAAGGAATGGAAAGAGTCGTTTGCCTTTTTATTTATTTATTTTTTTTTTACTGCTCCTCCGTTGATGGGCCCCGATCGACGGTTTCAACAAGCTCATCGTTGCGCTCCTTTGCCTCGAACAGTCGCTTCCCTTCTCTCCATCAATCTCTTCTTTTCTTCCCTCGCCGTTTGCTTGTCTTGCATCCGCACGGATGCTTGCGGCCCAGGGCGATGCTGCGTTGAACCGATGCGTAGACGGAAAAAAAAGAATTGCGCGCGCTAAACCACTCAGCTGCTGAGGTTCAGTTCCGTGTTCGCTGGAAATAAACTGGGTCCTCTATTCCTTGCATCTCATCAGGACATTGGATCGGGGGGTGTAGAGTGATAGAAAAAAAAAAATTTTTTTTAACAGCGTGGCTAATTGTTCCCTTCCAGTATGCGCGTCAAGCTAGACTAAATAGATCTGCATCGCTGTCTCGTGCTGCGAAGATACAACGTAATAAGCTTCTTCTCGGACTGTGGGTGAGACAGCAAACCACATTTCCCCAAATGTCAGTGTTCCTCTGATATACAGGTCTGCTCGGTGTTTTTTTCACCCCCAACTTCAACCCTGCATTTTTTTACTCACCTGAAAAACTAAAATACAGAGCAGGCTTCGTAAGAGGGGTCATGACAACGCAGAGAAATTATCCCCGTCTGCATTTCTTATTCATGGCCATTATCTCACGCTCCATAAATAGCCCGTCTGACGCTCCCTGCTCTGCCCTCACAGGGGAGGAAAACCGAGGGGGTAAGGTGGCATTAAACCGGCTCACGCGGAGAACAGCAAACAAGGGAGGCCTCTCGGCGAGCCTCCCCTGGTAAATAAACTCAGCCGGGGACGCGGCGACGGACGGACGAACGCGGCGCCGCCGCCGGGGGAGAACGGGGGGCTCGCGGCACGTCTCTTCCGGGAAAACGTAATTCCGCACGCTCTCAGAGCACCCTGCATTATTCAGCGGTACATAGAGGCAGAGCGGCGGAGGCGGCGCTTGCGCTCTGATCTGCCCAGACCTTAGATTAAGGATACGCGGCTTTAGACACGTACTACAGATGTAAACCACTCAGCGCGCTGACGCGGAGCCAGAGTTTAGAAAAAAAAGCACCTCCTCCTTCCGGCGCAGGTTTCTTCCCTGTCATCTGAATCATAGCAAACTGAAACCGTTTGCACTGACTGCATCCCATCTCTGGGCTCAGGATAACGATAATGCCTGAGGTCAATGGAGCTATAGAGTGGGGGGAAATCCTGGAAAAATAAACACCAAAGAAAGAAAGCCCAGCACGACTAGGGATTTTTTTTTTTAACTTCGATGTGACGCATGTGACATACACACACGGCAAACAACGCACGCTTCATCAAATGGCTTTTCGACAATTTACAGCCTTGATGACAAGTAGCTGCCAACTGTGTGGCCTGTGCCATTTTAAAAAGGCGAGATCTCACAAGCACCTCGTGAACGTTTCAGCCCGATGACTTTAATTTCGGAAGAGAACAACGAGGGCTCGGGGACCTTCTGGAATACAAAGCTGGTACGGAAACGCGGAAAAACCTTGAAAAACTGACGGAGGATCGGCGGAGACACCGATTTCAGAGCGTCAGGGTGGACACGAAAACCAAACGCTCACATTTTCTTGATAAAATGCGGCACGCTGTGGGGGGCGATGCCTAATAAGGCTCGCTAACAAGCAAGATCGCGAGTCACCCCGAGCTACTCTGGCCACATAAATACCCAGAAACACTCGTTACCCGCTAACCCCGAGAAGTTCACAAAAGGGCAGGCATTTGTGCGCGCGCACACACACACACACACACACACAACATCTGAGACCACGTGGGGGGGTTTACTTGCTCATTCTGCAAAAAAACGCCAGACGTGATTTTGCAAGCGGCTTGCGATTGTTGTACTAATTAACAACATCTGAAAGTATAACTGAGAGTGAGACGCTCGGGTTCAATTAAAAGACATAATCTGGACAACACAGTTGAGAAAACAAACATGTTTTTTTTGATGGGGGGTGGACTGTTTCCTGGCAGAGGAGGGGCGTTTCTTCCAGCGGGTAAAACAGCAATCAGCAGTAACGTGAGAAGGGGCCCGAACTGATAGTGAAGGGAATGCACTGGTGTGAAAACTGACACTTGAACATTTGCAAAAAGGATCATTGTGAAACCAGAAGCTAAAAAAAAAAAAAAAAAGTTTCATTTTCATGTTGGGGCTGCGACCGAGCCGAGAGGCTTCCAGCTTAGCTGACCGCGCAAACGCGCCCGGCGAATTGGCGGGTGGCCACTCGCCAAATGCGCGTAGGCGGCGGAAGCGGGGTGTCTCTGTCAAACTTATTGGTTTGAGCCGATGAGAGGTTTGATTCGTCGCCGACGATCCGATGGCGATTACAGGCCGATAAATATTTTTGCACAAACCCGAACGGGCACGTTGGGAGGGAAAAAAATTATCAAAACAGCTGACGTTGGAGCCGGTTGACCTTGAACGAGTAAGTGCGAGCTCTCCAGTATTTCGAGCCGCCCCTTATTTCATTCTGGCCGTCTGTGTGCTTTCGCCATCTATAGAAGTCAGAGCGCGCTGGCCGCCGTCCCGTGAGCTATTTTGAGGAACCCTTCACTCTCAGCCTCAGCAACGCTGCTCCCTCGCTGCGCGGGGGGCGCGGGGCTACAGATGGGGGCAACCTTTATTCAAACCGGTTTTCATTACATTAGCAATTTGCAAATGAGAACAAGTCCAAGATAAAACAATAAAACTGCCGGTCCGGTTATAGGTCGCGGCTGAGCCCGTGAATATTATTGCACAGTATAACTGGCAAAACAGTATTCGGCATACGGCTTGCATACGTTTACATGTACTGGTATAATTAAGTTAAGCCAGTATGATATGGTGAAGATCATTTGTTTCCCGACTTCGGGACGAAACGCGCCGCCGCCGACAAATCAAAATCGGTGCCAGCGAGAACGGCTTGCACAGGTGCCGTCACGATTCTGCGCTCGCGTGTCTTTTGCGTCGAAAGACAACGCCGCGCGGGAGGAACCCGCCGGTCGCCGAACCTCCAGCTCGTCAGAGCCGACAGACGCGGCGAGACAAAGCCGCGGCGGCGTTCGCTTCCTCCCCTCGTCGGCGCACAGCAGAACACAGCAGTTTTATTCCGGAGTCGCTTCCTCCGGGGGCATTTACAGCGCGGATGTGACGACATTCGCAGAAGCGGCTTGACGAGCGCGCGGGGATGAAAAGAAGAAAGGAGGCGTGGCTGAAAAGTCTATTTGCGCGGTTTCCGGAAAAACTGCAGCCCAGGCAGGGGTCAGAGCAAGCATTGTCTTCTCAATTTAGTTAGTGGTGGTGGTGGGGGGGGGGGAGCTACACTAAACACAAAAGGAGAGAGACATCAAATCTTCTATTTATATCATACATTTCAATGTCAGTATTTTAATTCCCTGTGGACTCTGTACCGCTTCACCGGCTCAGCGTGCAGCCAGTGAGAATTATTCAAATGCCACGGAAATGCTTTCTGCTGAAACGGATAGCGGTGACCTGAATAAATCCTTCCCCGTTCTCCGCGGCCTCAGGAAAACAAAAAAAACAAAACAACCAATACCGCAAAAATCAATTACCACGAGCTCGCCATTACAGTAGATCTCGGTGACATCGTCCCGCCGTGCCGTACCAAGCCGTAAACGACTGGTCGGGGAAACGCATTCTGCAGACATTCCAGACAAACACGCTGGATGGTTTACGGTCGACGCTAACTGCGTCCATTTTCGCCAACGCGTTTTCATTAAACGTCCGAGCCTGGATTACAAAGGTGATACCACACGACTGCTTGCTTTATCTCGACGATCGCAGTGGAACTCTTAGAGATGGAGAGGATGACTCCAGGGGTCAGACAGTTGTCGCGTGGAGACAGGAAACAGGGGGGAGGAAAAAGTCCCGACACGTCGCCGCTAAAATTACATCAATCGCTGCATCAAACTGACGCAGAGGTGACGTACAGCGAGAGAGGAAGTGTCGCCAGCCGCCGCATTTCTTTCAACCACGAAGTTCCCTAAAACGTTGCAGGGCAAACACGCTAACGCTCCTCTTCCTCGCCAGGAGACCTTCCGATCTGAACGCTGCATCTGCTGCGCCGCGCGGCCGTTACTGAGGCGCCGCATCTGTTGAGGGCGAAATTTCCGACGGCAGATGATGAACCAAAGTGCACCCGGGAGGCGGCGGGGAACATTATTGCGACAAGATTTACTGGTGTTTTGTTTTCGTGACTCGCGAAAATTTGTTCTCCTAGTCCCTCCGGCTGCGACTGCGGAGGCTTTCAGATGTTTAGCGGCACATACCACCACCCGTAACTCACATTTGGTGGAGCGGTCGTGTATCGAAAGATCGCGCGAAGCGTGAGGCGTTGCAGGACCAGCGTAAACGGGGCGCACTGATTAAAAAGGAAGGATGTACGTTTCACTGGATGGAGACTCGAGATGCAGCCGGTGGAGAACCGGTGTGTTTGTGTGTGTGTGTGTGTGTGTGTGAAGCCCCTGTTAGATTAGTTTGAATATGCCCCAACGTGGGAACCCCCACTCCATACATCCCAGATCAATCCTGACTGTCACAGCTCATTACTGGTACTTAGGGAAAGGTGCGAGTCACTTATAACGTGACTTGGTGGAGTCCCCTCCTCGGTCGGCCTTTTAGCCGCGCCACCTGCGCAGCGGGCGCGTGTTGCCGTGACGAGATCGAAAGTTGCGGTCTAAGCGAAGGCGGACGTGGCTGTACGGTGGGACCTGATAACGGCGCCAAGCGGCGCTGAGGAAAAAGAAGAGCTCTACAACTTCCCGCGGTGTACACATCGCGTGCGCGTCCATGCTGACTTCCTTTCTGAACGCGATATAACAAAGGCTCGCGTCAATCACCTGAAGAGGTTATGCAAAAAACGCAGCAAAGATTTATTTATTTTTGACTCACTGAAGCCACGCAAAACAATTCAAAACGACAACAGAAGTTTGAAACCCCTTTACTGATGATTCAGAGCAAAGTCTTTCAGGTGACAGCCCGCACACACACACACACACGTTCTGCCTCAAGATAAAACCGTTCGCCCGACGCCGCAAGTCTCGACGCCATCCCAAAAGCTCTACGCAAACGAAGGGCAGGTACAAACCAAACAGTGAGCTGTGCCTGTCTTGCCTCTTACGCAACAGTTGGTGCCACTTCTGGTGTGTTTTTCCCCTAATCAAACCAACCGTGCTCCTCTAATAACGTCACAGAGTGATTTATTTATCCTGCCGGCGTTCCCCCGGTGCTCATCCAAGACACCCAGGTGTCCCGACGTGAGCGTTCGGTACTGCATCTACAACCACGTCAGACCTCAGAGCCTGCAACAACGTACTTGCGTGCGGAATAGAACACGCCCAACCTTTCTCGACTCGATTTTACTGCTCGCGCCGCATATTGGTGTCGGCCTGCAAATATTTGACTATACGTGGGAGGTTTTTTTCGCCATCGTGATTTCTGTAAATTCTTTCCAGGCCAGAGCAACTTTGCCCTGAATGCAAATATACCAGAAATGCTCACATAATCAATAAAAGTTTGTTTTGGGTTTTTCTTTGAAAGTCTCACAGAACACAGTTTTCTTTCCCATGTGGCAAAGACGTGAGATTTGGTGAGTATCCTGCCTATAAACTCGCAGGGTGGCATTTCCCCCCCCACAGTTGGCGGTATGTGGGCCTGAATCAGGCAGGATGTTGCGCAGTATGGGAGGCCTTTTTTTTTTCCTTTTTGTTTTTGTTTTGCAAGAGGAAGGACATTTTTGTAACCTGACCGCGCTGGTCCGGACGCCAGCAGAGACTTGAAATTAGTTTTACCTGCCTCGTTTAAACTGAACTAAACTAAACTAAACTGAACTAAAGTTTCTGTACTCACCTATAGTACCGCGACTGGAGGTAAGTGGAGCACACTGCTTTGGACACGTGACTGGCGGAGCCGAAATCGATCACCTTCACCCTGTACGGTTGCCTCACCGGGTCCACCAGCATTATGTTCTCCGGCTTGAGGTCTGCGTGAATCAGACCCATGCTCTTCAGCTTCTTCAGGGCCGTGGCTACCTGCTGCAGCACGGGCCTGATCACTTTCAGGGGCAGGGGGCTGAACTTGTTCTGCTTCAGGAAGTCGTACAGGTTCTGCTCGAGCATCTCGAACACCAGGCAGGTGTGGCTGCGGTGCTGGAAGCACTCGAAGGCCCGCACCAGGTTGTGCTCGTCGGCGTTCTCGCCGCTCAGGCGGGCGAGGATGCCGACTTCGATTTGACCCTGCCGCGCGTACGAAGGGTGGTTCTTCAGGATCTTCACAGCCACCACTTCGCCGGTGCCCCTTTTCCAGCACTTCACGACCTGGCCGAAGGTGCCACGTCCCAAGAAATCCAGCACTTCGTAAGTATTCTTCATGGAACACAGGACTTCATGCTGCACTACCTGATAGTCCCCATCGCCTCCGCCCGTCCCTCCCGCTGCACCCGCAGCCCCGGGCCCCGCGCCCTGTTTGGAGGGGCCCCCTCCGGCCCCCGCGGCCGCGGGTGCGGCCACGGCTGCGTTCCCCACATTCGCTGTTTGCAACATGGCAGGCAACATTGACAGTTCCTCCACAATCTGCATGGTGCTCCCGCGGTTATCCAGCTCCTCACTCTTACGTTTCAGCCCGCATCGCTGAGAGCTGTCAGCCGAGTTTAAACCTCCACAGTTCTCTTCCCGGTCGGCCCCCTCCTCGCCGCCTCCCTCGCCTCCTCCACTGCAGCCCTCTCCCCTTCCCCCTCCTCCTGCCCCTGCTGCTCCACTGCTGCCCCCACTTGCTGTGACTGTCTGCCGCTGCTCCTTGCCCGGCAAGTGGACGACCCCCGCGTCCTGCCGCCGCTGGGCCGCGGCTGGGCCTGGTCTTCCTCCTCCTCCTCCTCCTCCTCCTCCTCCCCTTTTACCGGGCTGCTGTCTCTGCACGCCACGCACCACCACCGTCTGCACTGGGTACTCTTGTCCTCCGCGCACTTTCACGCCCACTGCGAAGTCTCGATTCACGAACGAGCGGGCTTGTTTCGTCGGGTGCACAATGCCAAGGGTTCTGCTGTTCAGATAAGTCCGCGGGTGTGCCCTCTCATGGTACACACAGCTGCTGGGCTCAACTTTGAGTTTCTTCACACTGCTAAAGGCACTTGTCTGGGTTTGATAAATGTGTGGTGGGTAGACCAAGACTTGTGAGGCCATACCTGCAAGAATAAAGACAATAAACAAATGGGTCATTAGTTTGGATCCTCACTAAGCAACATAAGCCATTTTAGCATGTTACAAAGAATGGTTTAAAAAAAAAAAAAAAAAAAACACACAAGGGTGCCAAAAACTGCAAACAGGATTATGAACAACATATTATGCAATACAAAAAAAAAAAAAAGAACAACCATCTACTAGTTTCACCATCGGTTGAAAAAACAAAGAACTGCCCAGACTGTTTTCCTTTCTTTATTTGCGTAAAGTCAAGGGCGGGTTTATGTTGCTACGAGTCCAGAACGACCGATACCACCAAGGCCACGGTGTTGTTTGAATTACTCCTGCCAGAGGTACCCCACTAACATCTGCCCGCCCGTCGAGCCGACGTGCTGTACGTCAGGCGTGACCGGAGCGGGAGCGCGGCGGTCTGGCGGCTGCGGACGCCGTCGCCGTTCCGCCCCGTGCTCCGCCATCCCGCCGCCACCTCCGCGGTGGCTGATGACTAACTTCTCAAAAAGGTTTGTCTGACCTTTTCCTACCATTTCCATGCATCCTACTGCAGGTCTCCAGGCAACCACCGGAGAGAGAGGGAGAAAAAGAGAGAGCGGATAAAGAGACAGACAAAGCCAGGAAAATAATGTCACAAAGCATCATCAGGCCCATGTGTCCAATTACCTAAGACATGGCTTATTCTTCTCTCTTCCCTCAATGCGTGTGTGTTTGAGGGCGGATGAAGAAATTCATGGGGGGGGCTTTGATGGAAAAGGAGCAGTGATGTGGGAAAAAAAAAATAAAAAAGAGATTTCATGACCCTGATCATCTTTAAAAACCATATTCGAATGTCTCGGTGACCTGGATCAAGACTGTCTGTATGTCACACGATGTCTGACTTTCATTCTGGGTATGAGTATTCTCCGTGAGGCATATAAACAAGCAGGTCTTACTAGTACCACCATCATTCTAATGTCGACTTCATTTTTTAAATAAATTCAGTAAAAGTCAATCTAAAAAGAGGTTTGGGCGGTTAAAGCTCCGCCTGCCTCCTAAAATAAATATCCCCAATGGAAAACACACTTGTTTTGGGATAACACTAACGCTTGCAGCCACCCCACGACTCTATTCTGAGCAACGAGATAAGGTCAACCAATTCCTTGGACAGCTTCCTGCACGATCGCACCCCGGTGTCGCTGTTTGGCGGCACCGTTTATCATCTACGCCGTTGGAAGCGATTCACCAAATTATTCCCAAGCGGGGCTCAAGAAGGGCTGCCTGTCTGGTTTTGACTGCGAGTGAAAACAAAACAAAAAAAACAACAAAAAAAAAAAAACGCGAGGCGCTCCAGCAAGAAATTAAAATTGGCCACACCGGCACACCAACGTCCCGCCTCTCCAGTCGGAAAGTCTGCCGCAGTCGCGCGAATGTCGTCGGAAGCACTGAACACACTGCAAAATGATTGTGTTGTGGCAGCCGGCTGGAGGTTGTCGGCGTGGAGATCGCCCGTCCTCTCTGCGCCAGCGTGGGCACGGCGTGTGGTCCGACAACACGCAGGGCTGGATGAGGTGGAGCTTTGAAATTACCCGCAGGTTTGGGTGCAAACTCGCCCGTCTCTGTTGGGTCTGCTGAGGCGGACAGCGGCGCCCGCCTCTCGCCCGGCGTGTGCCGTGATGGCGCGAAACTGTTGTTCGGGGGTAAGTTGCTAGCGCGCCAACATTTACGGTGTGTCGCTTGTAATTTGGAGCCCTGCCTTTGACGCGTTGAAGAGGGGTTTCAAATTTTTTGATCCGTAACTGAGAAAGATGAGTAAGCAACTGCACAACGCTTGCATATGATGCATCTGGCTGCGATGAAGTAACTTGCTCCACTTTAATTTGACAGCTCACAAAGAGGGTGGGGGGCAGGTGACATCTAAGGACAGCTCCGCGCCTCTCAGGACAATCACTTCCTCCGCCCTGTTGCAAAACACCTTGACAATTGTCAAAATATAGTTAAAAAGGGGAGAAGAATGGGAAAACCTATAGAAAGCAACACAGACGCCGCACAAAGGCGAAAGGTTTTCTCCCTCCTTCCTCTACAGCGGCCTTACCGCCAGGATGGCAGCAATGCACGCAACAAGAAAAATACACCTACATGGCCGGACTATAGCCAAACCACACTGCATTGTTTTCAAGTATAATGGGGAAGGCTGAGAGAGAGGGAGAAGAAAACGTGGACCGAGTTGAATAGATGCGCAGTAATCTCAGGCGTTTTTGTGCCACGGCCAAGCCAAATTAAGTATTTCATCACATATGCATGGCTTCCACATGAAACACTACATCTGCACTGAGAGTTCTTCTCTGCCCGGGGAGTGGAGATGTTAATTGTCTGGTCTGGAGATAGAGAGCGCGCTGTCTGGTGCCGGGGGTCCCTCGACGGAGGGGAGCCTGCGCTTGGACCGCTCTCGCCGCCGCGAACAATCAGGATGTCTGGATTGGGTACGCCCGCTTAGCGCAATGCAACGCCCGAATTCAATTTGGAGTGAAACTTAACTTGAGATGTAAGTTCATTTCCGACCGCACAAATGCAATCAGTAAATAAATGGTAGGCCTATGGCGGACACGGGGGCAGCGAAATAGACAGCCTCCGTTGTTTGAAAGCCAAAAGAATGACAGCTGCTGCTATTATTACCATCTGGAGCCGGATACTCCCTTGGACAGCCACGAGGCTCCTCCTGTGGCGTCGCATTACATCCTTCAAAGCCGCGGAGCCTTTTCCAGCAACCTTGAGCTGCTAAGTAATTGCCCGCCGTTGAACTCCTGACCCTGACCTACTCGAAATTAAACGGAGAAGAAAATAAACACGAGACACCTGTCTACAACGAACACGTGGTACTGAACGATGGCTCCCAAAGCGCCGTCAGCCGGAGAACTGTGACAGGTGACAGGTGACGGGACAAACAGGTGATGACGTGTCACAGCATGGTGGTGGTGGGGTGGCACGACAGACACAAAATGAAGTCATCTTTCCACCTCGCCCCCCCCCCCAAAGACAACAAATACATGGGTTGATCTAATCTGCTGTCAAAGGTTACATTTCAACTTAAAATTCAGGTAAAGTTAAAAAAATATATATTATTAAAAATGTCAACGATATGGATACACACTGTGGCGCACCTGAGTTAGACGTGTTCACCGAGGCCGCAGCCTTGACAGGATCTTCCGACGTGCCGAAAGGCCGGACGATCGCGCAACTAGCTCAGTTTTACAGCTTCCATTTACCGTGACAGACGTGGGCGCTCCGACCCCATAACAACACTGGAGAGCAGCCTAGCATGTGAGCTAGCCCCATTAAAAAACACACATGATCCAACCCTAATGAGTGGGCCGCTGCCAGGCTGCCTCCCAATATGCCAACAATCCAGCCCTAACTCGGGCTGCGTGACACTGGTCCAAATCAAAGTCACGACTTGTTCCACTCTGAGCCCACAATTTTTTTAAATTTGTCGTCTGCTCCGCAGAACCCTTCAAAATGTTTCGGTTTTTTTTTCCCTGTGAGTTTAAAAATGACTTGTATGCTCCGACAACTTGGGCCCGCAGCGGCCTGCGCTCTTCCTCGTACGCGTGGGGGCGATGGTGTGCCGGAAACGCCGACGCGGCACACCGGCGTTGTTGACATGTGAACCCCAATTCATCGTTTAAATGGCACCCGGGCTCCCTCTCTGCTCCCCCGGCGGCGAGAGCGGCGTTGATCTCATTCAATAAGCGCGGCGGAGGATGTGGAACACGGCAGCGTTGGGGTCACCCGCTCGTGTTGGGCGATATCGGGCAGATAAACGGTAAACCCTCGGGTTACGCCGACGTGTACGGAGACGCCGAATAGCTGCGCGAGCTAAGTACACAAAACAAGGCCGAGCGTGTCTGGTTACAGCCGGAGGAATGACAACCTTCACGTACGTCTTCATACATCACTGTTTATACAATCAAATGAACACAAATAACATAGGACATAACTTCGAAAGGGTTGAAAGGCTTTTTCGCGTGTCAACAGGACTCATGCTGCAGGGTTAGGGTCTGGCGACCCGGAAGATGTCCGCTTATTTGTGAAACAATGACGATTGCTACATCATATGTCAATTTAGCCGCTCTCCGCTTCCTGCCGTCACCGTCCCTTGACCCCGGAGCATGGGGCTGCCTTCTCAGCTCACGACCCCTGCCCCCGCCACCTCAGTGCACGCTGCCGTTCGTCGCTTGCGTCTCGTGAACATGATCTGCTTTGCTCATTATATATTTTTAAAAAGCCCTGTGTTCTCTGCAGCATGTGACCACGTGCTATTTCAGCTGTGAATTAATGGATGTCGTTTTCGAAGCCGCCTCCTCGTTCGATTAGCTCCCGCGCGCAGGCAATATCGTGAATACTCTGCGCGGCTGATTTTTACGCTGAATAGTCAGTCCTGATACCTGAGCAGTGGATATCGGCCGATACCGTTTGTTTCATTAATGAGACGATCCTCCCTTCCTCCCGAGCTACTGTGAGCTGGAATGTAAATTTTGAATTTTTCTTTTGCAGATGACCTAATTTTATTCCCCTCGGGTGATACGACGGAAGGTGGCAGGGTGCGGTACCAAGTTTTTAATTCTCTGTGCACAGTTGTGCTACTGCTGAAGCGGACGTTAAAAGATGCACCAGGTTACACAGATGAAGCCATCCCAGTGGCAGCGGGTTTGTGGGCTGCTCACTTTTTTTTTTTCACACTTTTTCCTGGGATAAACGAGCTGCCATGACGGCGCCTGTTGTTTTTTGGGGGGTTTTGCACCCTGGACTGCTCCTGCTTCGTGCTAACGCAAAGCTAGCGACACGGTCGGTGGGCTGCTGGAATAAAACCGACTCTGCCCAACATCGAGTCATCATGATAATGACAAAGGACGGCACAGAACTGGACCAAATCGATCGGCCCTTTTGTCGCCGATCCAGCAATTTGGCTCATTATCGGGCCGTGTTAGATCAGAGTGTCCCTCCTTACTTCACAGTGCGATTCAACGCGGCACGTGCCGCAAGCAGTTGTATTCCTAAGATTATGTTTCACACTGAGGCTCCGTAACAGAGAGGATTTGTATATGAACGCCTGACCTTAATGTGCAGGCACATGCTGATATCGTCCCGTACTGTACACAAAGCACCGACCCAACAGCTTTCTGGATGAGATGAAAAGGAAGTTTTAAATTTAGAAACTGAGCACGCTCAGATCAAGAAGACAGACGCCTCGTCCCTCCTGATACCGGCCATTCTTGATTACTGTCGGGGAAATATGAAAATACAGCCACGGGCACAGTAGCAGAGTGAGCTGCATTACTTAAAAACACTTTTTCTTTTTTTTTTCCCCTCGCCGGCCCCTGGACTCAAGTGTCTGCTGTGTCATTAAATCCTTAGGCTCTGACAAGATTGCTGGATGCAGTGCGCTGGAGCAGATGTTTACCTCTTGGGAAAACGTTCCACCCATCACTTTTGTGAATCATGCGAGTTGCCACACGGCAGCCTCTTGTCACGGGCGCTCTCCCCCATAAACTCTCCGTCGCGCCGTTTCGTTCGCTGCCTCGTGTCCGTACGCACACCTCAAGATGACGTCGCTCGGGAACCAGTCTTTAAGTCGGCCGCAGTTCAGCCTCCCCCCCCGAGTGAAGCAAATGCGTGCGGCGTGACATCGCGTGACAGCACATTCCCCAACTCCTTTTGCCTCCCCACCACGGTTAACAACCGGCATTACCCGCTAATGCCAATTATTGTTGCGGGGGAAAACAACATTTATTTACTGGCCTCGCTGTGCTGACTTTCTTCTGCCGCAGCCGGCACCGTCACCGCCAACAACCTTGCTTTTGTGGCCTTGCTGGGGATAAGCTAAGAAACGTGACACACGTCGAGCGGAGAGTCGCGTCTACGCAAAGTGGAATCGCGTAAACATATCACGGCGCTGGGTCAAAAGGTTCACAGTATTCACAGATCGTAAGCGGGGAGCAGCTTCACTGCCGTGACTGTTTTTAGACGCGGCAGGTTGTGAAACTTGATGACCAGCTTATCTCTACTCGCAAGAATGGATATTTATGGGGAGCGATTTGGATCAGAACAGTTGCTGCGGTATTACGTGTATTCCCCCGGCGTCCTGGCCAATCAAAGGAATTACAGGTTAAAAAAAAAACAACCGCAGTAATCTATGGTACAATAACAAGGGCTCTCACTTTAAAAAAAAAAAAAAAGGCAGGTACAGTGCTTTACAGCAAGCTGCCATAGGACTGCTGCACAAGGCAAATCGGCCAAAGCTTCCACTCAGTGCCTGACGCACCCGCGGAATTTTTCAGCTTAGAAGGAAACAAACCAAAACACCCACAGTGTGCCAGACCTCAGCACCCGGGTAACACGAGACGCACTACACAATCACACAGGACACACACGCAGGCAGGGAAAGTACATGACTCTTTAAGGCCACATCGCGCGTCCGCCACCTGAGTCGAGGAGTCCCGTTTCACCATTTTACAAACAACTTGTGGCTTTATTTTAAAAGGGAAAAAAATGGGACCAGGAAGTCCAAGTGATGGTTCCCTGCCATATAAATAGCAGGTACTGCCGCTGACTGCGCTGTCTACAATTACGTGCGGGCCACTTCTGTTTTTCTGCTGGGTTGCGGTAACGTCCAATCCCTCGGGCAGGAGCTCCACGATTAACCCCTTACCTCTTCTTCAGCACGAAAAACCTACCAACTTCATGGTGGCAAAAGACCACAGGAATAATTACAGCCGCTTTAAGTATGACGAATTCAACGTTAGTTCCGTCTTTAGATACTTACACCCCGCATCTTTCAGCGTGTTTACATCTGCTGGGCTGAATAGTGTGAGATAGAAGGTAGAGAAGAAAAGAGCATAAGCTTTTAAGTTACAGGTCTCAGTTTGTGTTTCCTGTGAGGGCCCGTTTTGTTTTGTTTTGTTCCTGTGTTGGTCTGACAACTGTGCCGCACACCGGCCACTTAATGAACAGGACACCAGCCACAGCGATCAAAATATCTCAGTCTATATAAAAAGAGGGTTTTACAACACGGGCCAGCATTTAGCCAGAAGCTGACGCGAGTTTTCCACGATGATGGGTTTTCTCGACTCAGCAAGCAGTCCGCAGCCGGAACCACGACAAACGCGTGGAAAAGGGGAGCCTGGAGATGGAACCGTCATTTAATAAAACAGGTGTCATCACAGAACATCTCGTGCAGATTGAGACCAGGCAGGGTCCAGCATGGGTGACTCATCCGTCAAATGCGTTTTGTTTCATTTATTTTCGTGGCATTTTACAGTTCGCCGCTGTGTGAATTCTATTAAGTTTTTTTTTGTTACGAGTTGTGATTATGACTTAGCACGCGGAGAACGAAGTCGCCTGCGAAGACAATTGTTTTCCTTTGTCGAGTATGCGTAGTAAAATATGACACTTACAAGTTCAAGTCACTGGCTCCGTGTTATCCACGTAATGGTGCGTTCATTTCGGCGGAATCGCCCACGTCGGTTCACACGGGTTATCTCGTGACTGAACCACCGTGAAAATACTGTACATCGTTCGGGGTCGCCGTGACAACGGCGACATAACAAACACTGGAGAGTGTCCGCTGCGCTCACGGTAATAATTAGCACCGACGTCATCGCTCCAGCTGTTTGGCAGGATAACAAAACGAACACACCACGAGTACATTAACGACCAAGAGCGCCGACGGGGCTACGTGCGTGCGAAGCTACTGCTGAAACCGTATCCAGCCAAAAGCTAAGTTTGTAGCTAAGTTATGACTTTGTATTACGTCACATTCAAACTATCGTTTCAAGGGTTAGGCCACACGAATAACAGCCTTCACTGAGTCACTTACCTTCACATAGAGTCGCTATAAGTATAATCCAGGGCTTCTCTGAACATGTTATGGACTTATAAATCCATACCATGCACAGTTCGCCTGCGTTGCTGCCATCTTGTCCTAGACGACAGGAAGGGAGAGCTCGCTCTCGGCAACGCCACCATCTCCCACATTTTAAACATTAAATAACTCCTGCATGAGGGCGTCCACAAACACCACGTCGAGCCCAGGTCGTAGCTACGCAGTTCAAATTCGTCTCCTGCCTCTTAGGGCCGTGCAGCCCATCTCTGAAAGGGTGTCCGTTACCCCGTCTAGACGCGCCGTTCCGCGGCCCTGCCAGCCTCTAACATGTCCCTTTTTCTCTCGCAACTGCAAGCAAATGTTTGTGAACTGACGGCATTGGCCAGACCAGAGTAATCGATCCGCGAGCGAATCCGTTCATGACGAGTCAGGACTCAGAGGCATATTCACGTGCAAAACCTATGACCCAAATACAATGATGGTGATTGGTGTGAAGATGCAATGATTGGTGTGAAGATGCGATTCGTAAAGATGTGTTAGCTTGTGTGTATTTAATGATGTACTAACTGAGTTGCAGTAGTGTTAAAGTAATGTGTTTATTCCTATGTTTTAATAGTAAACTTATTTAGCGAGATTATCTTTTGTTGGATTGTTTATTGAAATTATAGTGAATCATGTTAACGTTAAAATCCTTTGTTATCCTTTCTTTGTCCGATTAACCAGTTGAAACTATCATCCATAAATAAATCATTAGCTTGAACTCCTGCCTGTTCTGGCCATCTGTCCTATCAGACAAACCATTGAGTTGATTATTACCCTTTAAACCTCACTATCCTAAAGAGAGAACGGTATTCCCTCAGTCCAATATTCTTCAAAGGATGAGAGGACTAAACGAATGGATGGACTGACCAGAGGGGTTACAATGTACTTTGTAAAACAAACTCAATATACTGCAAGTTGTTAAATAAAAAGTGATGGAGGGATCATTAAAGAACCAGGAAAGTTTTTTTGCATTAGAAGACAGACTTGAAAAGCATTTACAGATAACAACAATGAGAGGTAAGGTTATCAAGTCAATGAGCAAATTGTGTGTTATATTTTACAGGCATGTGACTAAGTGAATAGCTTCTAATGGTAAGCGTTTGTGATTCCACAAAGGTGTGCAAAAAATGCAATAAAAAACCTGAGCATATATCCTTCCGTTAGTTTCTGAAATGTGTTTAATATTTGTAATGCTAAAGTCAGTACATGCAGTCTGTACATGTTTCCTTCTTCTCTAAAGAGAGACTCAACAACATGAGTGTTCTTTAGGAAATTAGTGGTGGAGTACAAGCTGAAGTCTACTGCTCAGACAGCCAGGAGGCACCCAGCTGACAAAGAAAGCTGCTCATAAGCCCCTGGTGTCTGGGAAGACCAGCTGTAACCTAATCCACCAAAAGGCCTTTGTTTTTCCCAGTCCTCACCAGTCTCCACCCCAGTAACAGACAGCAAACCACCAGGCCTGGTCAACTGTAAAGCAGGTGTGAACCTCTTGTCTGACCTGGTGCATTATGAGTAAACACAGCTGGGCTGGCAATAGTGGTTCAAGCAGAGTAGCCCACAGAAGCCCCCTCTACCTTTGTTTAGCTTCTCTCGGAAGACACACAGGCATTTCCCGGATATGTTGTCCCTCCCAGTCTCACCCAAGTCAGTTGTGCTGTGTCTGTCACTTCAAGACAGACCCAGCTATATTCCTTAATATTCAGTGACAAAGAAAACATGGTCAACAGAATCCTGCAAAATACACAACAATGTCACATCATCCAGGTATCACATCCACGAACTGTTTTCCAAATTCAACTCAAATCCTAAGATATTTCTTTTTACATCTATGCAAATGTTGGATTTGCAAAGACAGTGACATTCACACTGAGAACAGTGTAAACGTGTGAATTAACTGGACTACTGCATGATGTAAGCCAATATATGTCATTTATATACATGAGTTTTATTACAGCTTTGTATATGAGGAAAATATACTTTTCACTTGGGATCGGATAACTGCTCTGTGGTCTGTTGCTATGGTCTGTTTCGGGTTGTCGGCCAGAAATACATACGAGCGCGCGCTCTCGGTGGCTGTCATTTGTCTCCCCCTGTTGGTCCGTTTGGTGACGAGTCTTGTACGACACAAAAGGAGCTTTTGTTGTGTTGTTAGCAACAAATACTGTATATTCAGATTTTAGTCAAGATAACCGTGCGTAGCCTAACTCAAAAAGTGGCTTAAAGGGTCATAACGTGAACCTTAGGGATATGAGTAGAGTTAGGGTCGTACAATGTGTCTGTATTTGTATAATGACCACTATGTGAAGCGACCCATGGGCCACTTGGTTTGCAGTTGCATGCGAGTCACATGAACGCACGTGCTCTTCATGCATAAACACACACATACAGTTGTAAAGCATACTTTGCTAATACTTTTGAATATTGGATTTAATTTTCCAACACTATTTGCATTCTGCTTCCAAGCGTAGGATCAGAAGAGGATAAACTTTAGACAGAGAAGTGCTGCACGTATAGAATTGAATAATAGACACCCCCTCCGACCTCTCTTGAAGCAACTGGGGGCATACGAGACTGCTAAAGTCATACAAAATCTGATTTGGGTCTCGTCTCTTCCTGGCTGATTGTGTGGCAGGCTAAAGTTACAATACGTAACATCTGCAGTAGCCTATAATAACATCAGGAATATTTTGTTTCATAAAATGTATCACAACTACTAGGAGGAATGGAACATTTGATTACTTAGTATCTTGGTTGAACTGAATTGAATTAGATAACTGTTGCATTTTCAAGTAGAAATGGAAAAAACGAGTGTCCCAGCTTTTACAATGTGAATATTACCTGTCTTTCTTCGTCTTCTGCGGTAGTAAACTTGAATATTTGGGTTTTCACTGTTGTTCGGACAAAAACAATGTAATCAAAGACACCTTTACAGAATAAGTGATTGAATTCCAGGCCCTGCTTCTTTTAATGGCATGAATATATATCATTTTGCAACGTGTAATTTGCGCAGTCACATTACAGATGTTTTGACCAACGTAGTTTTACGCAGACTCGTTTTATTTTGAAGGATCGACACCGGAAGTGCTATTGTTGTTCTGTTGGCGGAACGGAACACAAGTTTCACGCCATTTTGAGGCATCGGCCCGAAATTGACCAGCCAGTTGCTCGATGGCAACGTGATCGACCCTTTCGAAGCTATGCCGATTACATAGTCGGGTTTAAAATTCACCATCGCGTTATTATTCGAATCTTTATCCAACTGATATAGGCTTTCTAACCTAGGTAACTCTTCCAGCCATGTCCGCCGAGGGAACAGCCGACCAGGTATCTACATGCAGTTTTTCTGTGGGGCAAGCTAACGGTTACCGAAATGCTAACGTTTATTTTATCTATGATTTGGTGGGGATGTTTAAACGTAGACGCTGCTGCGTTATACCGTTATACGTCAATAATAGCTAGTATTACACAGCTGCGCACACAGCTGCTGTTTTATATGGGTTTTGCCGTAAACCTTTAAGTTTGTCGTGTACGCCATATTGTCTGGCTAGTTGTAGCATCGCTGCTACTTTTAGTTGTCCAACGATAACGCGTTGCGCTTAGCTGCACGTAAACTTGTTATTAACGTACGTTGGCTGCTAGATGCTAAGATAATAACTGATTGTAGTTAACCCACCGGGCTGAATAGCGTCCAGTAGCTTCCGCAATGTGGGTAATGACACACACGATCGATTTACCTGATAAATAACCACGAGCCAGGTGCTGCCTGTGGTTTTAAGCGCGGTGCAGGGGCGCAGCCAGCACTTTAGCCGCCCCCGTTAATCGATATCCAGCCATTCTCCACACAACAACATGTTGGGCCCCAGAGCCGTCACCACATCACAGCCACCACCGCGCGATCAGCACCCCCCCTAAAAAATAACCCCTTTGTCCGCGCTTTTGTTTTCGCAGGCGGCGGCAGAGTATATCCCGGAGAAGGTGAAGAAGGCAGAGAAGAAGTTGGAAGAAAACCCATATGACCTTGACGCATGGAGCATTCTGATTCGAGAAGCACAGGTTTAGTGACACAGAGTTGCATTCCCGGGGTTAAGCAAACGGGGGGAGATGGGGAGGGACAGGGGTTATGTACGGGCAAAATACTACACACTACATCCTTTTACTCACACGACCGCTTCTACATGTGTTTTAATAGTGTTGGAATGTAAACGCATTCTCCTTCTTTAGAACCAACCCATAGATAAAGCAAGGAAGACGTACGAGCGACTTGTCACGCAATTCCCAAGTTCGGGCAGATTCTGGAAACTATTCATTGAAGCCGAGGTTAATACCTTTTTTTTTTCTTTCCTTAAGTGTGCATGGCTGGGAATATTTTTTTTCTAACATGGTCGACAATGTGAATTTCACACAAACAGAATGTCTGGTACTTGAGTGAGGTTTAAAGTCACAATTCTTGATTTGAGTCGGCCGACCTGGCTACTTAGGTTAAAGTTGTCAGCTCTAACCTGCACAGTTTTCACCACAGATTTATTATCAACGGTTGAGAGTTATTATTAATAAGAATGACTAACTGAGAATCTCCTACTCAATGCCGCATTGCTGTAAAAAAACTGTTTTTCTTTTGTCAGGCTCCGGCTTGACTCATCGAGAATTGTGCCTTTAAATACAAGCAAAGGGGAAATTAGCTCTAACCGCTTCTCTTTCAGAAAATCTCTTCTTATGTTCCCAGGATTTACAAAAAGAAAAAAAAAAAAAAAAAAATCATTTTCTCTGCGCCATATTTAAATGGGGTAAAGTGCATTTGTTGCATGTTTGATCTGCAACAGTATTAAAACTATTTTAATGGTATTGGAGTGCATTAGCCTTTTATTCACTTGTCGTGTCAATTTATTGCCTCCTGTGTCATTTCTTTCGGGTAATTTTATAAAAAAAAAAAACATATATATATTTTGATTGTGTGGCCCATTCTTTCCTGGAGACATTCCTCCCCACTCCTCTTGAATATATGACCAGTGATTCATTTGCTTCGATGCCACCCACAGGCTTTGTTGTTCCGCATTCAGCGACTGATAGGATGATTCACTTTCCCTAGCACATTGGCATATCCCGATGGAGTACTTTTTTTTTTTTTTTTTGCCTCTGCCCAATCACTACTGCGTCTGGTGTTTAAACAGGTTGCTCGCAACAAGTTGCACAGTGTTATCAAGCATCGGAATTGAGCTTCTATTTTCAAAGCCCGGTGGGGAGGTCTGGAAAACGCCCACCTCCGTGCTGTGCAGTGACAGCGGCTGTGTGTTCAGGCGGTACTGGTTGTGGTTTGTTGTTGTGGGGTTGCCCCCCCCCCCCTCCTTGGGTGAAGCTATGCCCCCCCCCTTCCAGACTAGGCTTCTGCCGGAGCGGTCTTTAATAATTCACCAGAGCCTACAGATGGCACTAACTGTGCTCGTGCCAGTGAAGCATCGGTGTCGGCCTCCACCCTGCCGACTCCCAACGAAGCTGAAAGCGGGCAACGATAGGTCGCGTCGCTGTAGCTGTCAGGGAGAGGTGATTTGTAGGTCACGAGAACGTGCAGCCGATCAAAGGGTGGAAGTTCAATATTTAAAAGCGCAATGAAGCGTTTCCAACATCACAGGAGCTTTTTGTTTGTCTGGAAGACAGGTAAATAGTTATAGGCGACACAGACTTATAGAACAGAGTTGATCCAAATGAGACATCGTGTCTGATTGTGTTTACAATGACATTTTAAAAGAGCAGGTTAGAAAATCCTAATTTGAAAGTGACATCAGATTGTTGTTTGTATTGGGGTGATGTGGTTTCAGTCCTACACAGACGTTAGATGGTTGTTGCTGGAGTCGGTTGCTAACCATAGAGAGATGAAACTTCATATTCTTGGCAAGAGAGAATACTTGCAGTACAATAATTTTTTTTTTTTTTTTTTAAGTTTTGCATTGTCAGGGGATTGGGTGAGGCGTCTAAGTCTTTAACTGACATGTTGTGCTTGTGAATTTAGCTCGTGGTTTTCTGTTACTATTCTCGGACGTGCTGCTAGGAACAGTCCTGGGAGAACTGTATGGGGGGGGGTCAGATGACAGCGACCAAAGTCGAGTCCCTTTTGTGCTTAAACCGGCTTGGCCGTTTAAACTGATTCCAATTCTGAGCTTGATATACTGCAAATAGTCGAATCCCTTCCACGAGAACCCCAAAGAGCAGCTGGAGTTATGTTCCTTATCTTGATTTCTCTTTTTTGCGCGTATCATTAATCTTGTTATTAGTGAGCCGCCCCGTCCCGAGCTAAACTCCAAACTGCAGATTTTGTCCAAAACACAACCAGAAGAGAGGTTTCTGTTTGCTGGTTAGTTGAACGAGCAGGGGTTGTTTGAAATTCATAGTGTAAAGACAGCTCTCTTAATCTGGTAAGTATGTCTCCTCCCCCACTAGTAGAGCCACATGTTGGATGTGGATGGTTACAACTTTAATTTTTTCTGTTTAAGGGATGGGGGGGCGTGGCGGAATAGAAAGCAGTTGAACCGGAGAGCCTGGTCTGTCCTTGTGTTACTGTGTTGACGTTTTTCGATCTGGGGACCTTACAAAGGCCTCATTTGTCGTCTCTTTCGATCGCTTGCGTCTTTTCAGCGCCTGCTTTTCGAGAGCTCATCTCTCATCAGGATTATTACACACATCGCATTCACTGCAACACTCAGCCAAGAGTTTTACTGCTGTGTCATATTTTGGCCAATGACTTCCACCTCTCAGACTATTTTTAAGATACTTATCTGTTTTCAGTTTTTAAAAAAAACTTGCACATGCACAGAATGCTCTGCAGACGAGAAAGCTTCTTTTTTTAAGTGACTTGAGGGGTTTTTTGTATTTAATTCCTGCTGCTGCTTCTGTAAAAGCAGTAGAGCACATTTTCAAATTTGTTATGAAGTATAATGGGGTATAATAAAAACATCCCATGTGAGCAAAGTTCATCATCATTTGGATAATGAATGGCTGGCCAGAGAAATCTTTTCTTTAATGGGGGTGATGTCGTTTCATTAATGGTTTTCTGCCTCCGACCTGCCCTTTCGCAACTTTCCCTCCCACGGCTGTGTGATAGTTTAGTTGATTCCCGTTCATGTGACTTTAGGACGCGAGCGTTCCCTTTACTGTGTTAAAAGCAAGTTCATCGTGCGCGTCTGTCCCGTAACCCACTCATTCCAGCCCATGGATACGTAGTGACCCTCCAGGGTGAGCATCAGGAAAGTTTTGTGACCGGGTCGCTTGACTCATCTGAGCAAATCATATGTCACAATCCAACATTTACATCACATTACATTACAGGGAGACATTAAGCTTTTCATCAGATGTTGTAAAGATTTTCTGGATTCTGTAAAAACACCCACGAGTCACATAGAATCACAAGAATTCATCAAGGACCTTGATGAAAATCTTGTTGGGCAGTTTTTTTGTTTGTTTTTTTTAAGCTTGATGAAACTGTAATGATTTCTGATCCTAGATAGTATTTCTTAGGCTTTATAACATTTTTGTTGCATTTACAGACAAATTAACTGATAATGACTGGAAATTGGCGCACGCACTGCAGGTTTTTTTCTCACGACGAACCTGCGTCACATCTATTTTTTTTTGAGAGAGAGAGAGATGATTTCCGAGGTCACGTCGTTTTGTTCGGGTTTAGCGTAGAGGCTTTTCTGCGTCGCCGGCCACTCGCCTGCAATGAACGCAACGCAGTGACATTTTGGATTTCCGTCGCTTTGTTCTTTCGCCCCATCATTTACCAAAGTGACCGCTTCACTCGGAATTGTTAACCGTGGCATTTTCATCAGGTTGCCGTGTCACATTTGGAACGCGCTCGTAGTGTTATTTATTCGGGCCTTTGTACGAGTGGACAGTTGAGAGGTGACAGGATACAAAGGGACAGCGTGAGGGAACCAAGGACATATCCGTCACAGTGTATATGGAATACATCTGTACTAACAGGCTGTTGGACAAACCCCCTCACCCCTATTGAAAATAATAAAAAAAATTTAAAATAGGGTCACGAGGGTTTGACAGGATAGATTTCTCCCTTGTCTAACAGCTGTACTCCCTGAGTGACTTGGGAATATTTGCATACCAAACAATTACTTTTTTTTTTATAAATGGTGCTAATTTTTTTTTAATTTTATTTTTCACTTTTTGGAGCACATTAAAGTGAACACAGTGAGACGGGACCGGTCCACCAAACAAATGAGCGTCTCCCCTGTCTGTACTGCAGGAGGCTGTGTGATTGGTTGCTTCAGCTCATCAACAGTAGGGCATTGTGAAACCCGTCACCACGCCGCTCCACAGGGGAACACGCTCGCCTCAGGCTGTGACAGGAAGCGATTCCAATATCATTTTTAAAAAAAAATTTTTTCAGAGAGGGAGCACCGTTAAAGTCATTTTTCTTTTGCTTAAATTCTAATTCTGCCCTGCTTTTTTTTTTTTTTTTTTTTTTCCTGTGCCACACGGTCGCTGGCGTCTTTCTGGGTTATGTGGCGCCATCTACAAAGAAAATAAACCCCTTTTTTTTTAAAAGTAATTTGTCATTCTTGTGTGAATTTCACTTTGCTGATCTTGTGTGTGTGTGTGTGGTACCATTTGCATGAACGCATGTTTCCTGTAAGCCTTAAAAAGGAGATGAGCCTTTTGAATTAACGTTACATTTACACTCTTATTTGCAGATCAAGGCTAAAAACTATGACAAGGTAGAAAAGGTAAGTGTCCAACACACTCACACTGACTTGTGTAACGTTGATATCCACAAAAGGGTCGTCTTGCAGTTTCTAATCAGCCTGGATGTCTCCTGCCATGATAGTTTTTGGGGATTTCCGCTCGAATGCATGTCCAAGTTCACAGTGAATCAAGAGGCACATGAGAATTAATGCGATGTTTAATTTGAAGCATTGACCATCTAATCCTGTCGTTCTTGGATTAAATCCCAGATTCCCCAAAACAAAGCCTCACGGGCTGATAAACTAAGAAAGGTTTGGAGAAAAACTGTTGTTTGGAAATGAACGTAAGGCCTTTGAAGTGTGAGGTGATCCCACGCACACCAGTACGCAAACATCTGTTGTTTTTTTTACCCGCCATAGTCTTTTGATACTTTCTTATCAGGATTAAAAGAAATGATTTTTTTTGGGTTTAATCACTCTGTCGTTAACATATTCTTACATATATCGGTTGGAACAAACCAACCTCGACACCGGTTTTGCCTGCCTCGCTTGTCGTGCACACTTTTAATAAACCCCGCGAGTGACAGTCTGCCTCAAACAAACCTCAAACTCCTGTCCATTCATTTGAGTTCGCAGGAGCTCGCCGTAATACGGGCCTGTTTAATGAAGCAGTATAGTTACAGTCCACTAACTGCACTGAAGGAAAAGCTGGGAACCGCCCCCCCAAAATCTGGCATATGGGCTGCAGTAGGAAAAAAAAGGCTTTTCTGGGTTTTCCTCAGTGCGGTTGTTAATCCTCCTACAAAGGATCTGCCACTAATGATCAGCAGGCTGGTTTGAGCATGTTTTTTTTTTTTTGAACCGAGTCAGTGAAACGATGAGGACGTCCGATTATCAAACAGAAAACGGCATATCTGAAAAGTGTTTTTGTGTCTCTATTCTGCTTGTTTCATCCCGCCATATTCTCGCCCCCGTAGTTGTTTCAGAGATGCCTAATGAAAGTGTTGCACATCGACCTGTGGAAATGCTACCTCTCATACGTTCGAGAGACCAAAGGGAAGCTGCCCAGCTACAAGTAAGAAGACGCGCTGCACAGCGGAGGTTGAGCTGACGGGCGACCGCTTCAAAGCCGTGCGCCAAAGTGCACGTAACTTAATGCAGTTATCTTCTCGCCTTCAGAGAGAAGATGGCCCAGGCGTATGACTTTGCCCTGGATAAAATTGGCATGGAAATAATGTCTTATCAGGTACGCGGATCTTGAAATATTTATCTGTCCGCGCGTACGTCACTTTCCGTTATCGCTGTCGCCTAACAGCTTGTCTTTCCTTTCGCAGATTTGGGTGGACTACATCAACTTCCTCAAAGGAGTGTGAGTATTTGTGTAACGCCGCGAGAGGCTCCACCAGCGGCCTCAGCCAACCCGTCGAAAACGCTGACGCTTCCGCCTGTCGTTTTCACCAGTGAAGCCGTGGGCTCGTATGCAGAGAACCAGCGAATCACTGCAGTACGGAGGGTTTACCAGAGAGGCTGCGTGAACCCCATGATCAACATCGAGCAGCTCTGGAGAGATTACAGCAAATATGAAGAGGTGAGAGACCCCCGGCCCAGGCCTCTGCGCTTTATCTTTCTGACTGCAAACGTTTGCGCACGTGGGGGTTTCAGATGCGCGAATGTGAGCTGCGTTAGAGACCGATAGACTCACCCCCTCTGTTTCATAACACAGGGGATCAATGTGCACCTGGCCAAAAAGATGATTGAGGATCGAAGCAGAGACTACATGAACGCCAGAAGAGTCGCAAAAGTGAGTTCGTCCACGCAAAGTCTCGCAGAGAACGCACAGACTTTTGTTTTGAGCCCCTTGCATATGAAAAAAGTCAGGCCGTCTTTGTCAACTAATATAGATTGTTGGGCGTTGTGTATATCTCAGGAGTACGAGACGGTGATGAAGGGGCTGGACAGGAACGCACCCTCAGTGCCGCCCCAGAACTCCCCTCAGGAAGCCCAGCAAGTGGAAATGTGGAAGAAGTACATCCAGTGGGAGAAAAGCAACCCACTGCGTACAGAAGACCAGACCCTCATCACGAAGAGAGGTGACTGCTTGTGGTCGCGACGCGTCGCGTCTCCCCACTAGAGGGCGCAGGTTCTCCTCAGTCACGATTTCGTAGCCGGAGGGGATCCGAACGTCGGCGGCGGCATCATCGGGTGTCATTGTGTTTGTGTGTTGCAGTGATGTTTGCCTATGAGCAGTGCTTGCTGGTGCTGGGTCACCATCCTGACATCTGGTATGAGGCAGCACAGTACCTGGAGCAGTCCAGCAAGCTGCTGGCAGAGAAAGGGGTAAGAGATGAGGCCTCGCAAAACACGGAGCGCAAACCGGTTTCAGCACCACATTCGCCTGATTTTTTTTTTCTTCCTCCCAGGATATGAATAATTCCAAGCTGTTCAGTGACGAAGCAGCCAACATCTACGAACGTGCCATCGGGACTCTTCTGAAGAAGAACATGCTTCTGTACTTTTCGTTCGCCGACTACGAAGAAGTGAGTGCGCGGTTCCCTCGTTCGGTCGTGACCCGGGCCGTTCGGAGGCGGAGGGGACTTCACCGGCGCGTTTCTCTCGCTGTCCTCACAGAGTCGCATGAAGTACGAGAAGGTCCACAGCATCTACAATAAGCTGTTGGCCATCGAGGACATCGACCCCACGCTGGTCTACATCCAGTACATGAAGTTTGCCAGGAGGGCGGAGGGCATCAAGTCAGGGCGCACCATCTTCAAAAAGGCCCGGGAGGATCTGCGCACACGTCACCATGTGTACGTGACCGCGGCGCTGATGGAGTACTACTGCAGCAAGGTGAGGTCATATGAGGCGCGAGCTGGAATCGATCTTCAAGCATCTTTTTCTTCTTCTGAACTCTTCTCATCTCTCCTCACAGGATAAATCGGTGGCTTTCAAGATTTTTGAGCTGGGTTTGAAGAAATACGGTGACATTCCAGAGTACATACTGGCGTACATCGATTACCTCTCACATCTTAATGGTAGGTTATGTATAATAAGATGCACAGAGTGTAGGAAATATGTTTTACATCTAATGTTTTTGACCACATTTGATACTAAGGAAGCAGTGTTTTGGTATCACCTGTCAAAAAACTGAGCTGCAGTAATGGAAAATAAAGTTGTAACCCTGTTTTTTTTGTCTTCTCTCTCTCTACAGAGGATAACAACACCAGGGTTCTGTTCGAACGTGTCCTCACCTCAGGAAGCTTGTCACCAGAAAAGTCAGGGTAATGTCAAGGATAAACACAAGTTGTGCACTTGTGTCTGTGTCACAAAAACAAAAATCAATATCTCTCGTGACGTTTGCCGACTCCCGATTCCTTCCCTCGCTCCTCAGAGAGATCTGGGCTCGGTTCCTGGCCTTCGAGAGCAACATAGGAGACCTGGCTAGTATTCTGAAAGTGGAGCGCAGGCGTTTCACTGCCTTCAAGGACGAGTACGAGGGCAAGGAGACGGCGCTGCTCGTGGACAGATACAAGTTCATGGACCTGTATCCCTGCTCGGCCAGTGAACTCAAGGCCCTTGGATACAAGGTGTGTATTTTACGCCATATGTGGGACACAAAACGGCACCTCTTGAGTGACACAGATCAAGTTTCTGTGCTGAGATGAACTGATATTCAAAGCGCGTCTTGCCGCGTGTGCGCGCAGGATGTGTCTCGTGCCAAACTGGCAGCGCTGCTCCCAGAGACCGTGGTGGCGCCCTCTGTGCCTGCGCTGAAGGACGAAGCTGACCGTAAACCGGAGTACCCCAAACCGGACACCAATCAGATGATCCCCTTCCAGCCACGTCACCTCGCCCGTACGTACAGTACTCCTTACAGGAGGATTAGTCTTCACACGTGTATTTTCTTCTTTTTTTTTTTTTGCGGATATGTCGTTGCCTTCACAATGCTGTCTTCTTTTACATTAACCCCACAGCTCCAGGTCTACACCCTGTCCCTGGTGGAGTTTTCCCAGTCCCCCCAGCTGCTGTTGTTCTAATGAAGCTGCTCCCTCCGCCTACGTGTTTCACTGTGAGTAGCAGCAGCTTAACGTTTTCAAGCTAAAGCTTATGAACAAGAGCGGCTGGGTTGTTGTTGTTGTTTTTTTTTCTGCCACGACTCAAACAATCTTGTAATTGTGTCTTGCTGCAGGGTCCCTTTGTTCAAGTGGATGAGCTCATGGAAACTTTTAGGAGATGCACACTTCCTGAGAGTAAGTTGCTTTTGTCTGCACTTAAGATGAATCCAGACAGTGTCCCCCCCCTTTTTTTTTTTTTAGCCAAGCTAGCAACGTGGCTCTGGTGACGGCAGTCGGATGGTCGGTCGGTCACCCGCCAAGCGGCCAAAGCAAACTCACTGAGACGAAATGTCGAGCAAAATGTTTGCAAAATGTTTGCAAGTGATGCGTTTTCTTGCTCTTCAGCCGTTGATGCTGCTGTAGAGCTGATCACTGGCAGACAGCCCGACGCAGGAGGGGAGGGCAACGGATCCATGGAGAACCACGCTGTTGCCAAGTCACTCAAGAGGCCTAACGCAGACTCCGACGAGGAGGATGACAAAGGAGCCGTGGCTCCGCCCATACACGACATCTACCGCGCACGCCAACAGAAGAGGATTCGATAAGCCAACTGAAAACACACAGCGAACCCAACGAGAATGTAACCTTAATAGCTGGTATCATAGGGTAAACGTTCGTGTCCATAGTTCCGATTGTGTCTCACAGATCATACATCCTTTGATCCCTGTACAGAAGACAAGCATACATTACGCACACACATACATGCAGGATGCACACCTGAGTGTTCATGTGGCTTTTGTTTCGTTAACAGTTTTTACTTTTCATCACTGACCAAAATACTGTAAAAATAAAAATAATAATTTTAATTCAACCACTCATTGCGACACACAGCTCAGTTTTGGCCTTGTGATCTTCCAGTGATGGCAAAGCGGAATTAAACTTTTTTTTAGATAACTGGAGAGAGCGCAGTTTGTTTCAATAAAAGTGGAAAGGAATTCAACCAAATTTGTTTTTTTTTTTCATTTTACCGAACTGATGCTTTATTAGCCAGGCCTTCTCATTGCCACTAGGTGGCGGTATACTCTGCAACACTTTGTTTTTTGATCTGAAACGTTCAATCATCCTCTGTTCAAATAATCAGATTCCCTCGATAGAGGGAGAAGTAGGCAACGGTACCTCACCGACTTAGATTTATCCAGCCTACTTAATGGCAAGATAATTTTGAAAAATTTAAAAAAATTTGAACTATTGATTTGGGCAAAAAATGTTTCCTTCTGCATTTAGCTATGGAAAACAAAAATATATATATATATATATTTTGTGTAGTTGTTTAAAACCCCAGAATTTGTTGTCATATTCAGTTAGTCCCTTAGTTGTACAAACTACTGGATCAGAAAATCCTTACACAATGAACTTAAAAAAAAAATATTAGCCAGCTGCTCGTTTTTCACATAGTACCGATTGCATCATTATTAGCACAGCCTTTGTTCCGAGTGTGTGGCAGCCTGTCTCACCTCAGAGCCTATTCACAGTTTAACAGTGCAGCATTGAACAGTCCACACTGAAAAACACTTCTCCTGCCACATATGCACTGTAAAAATTACAAAGGCTGAGAAAACTCGAATTTCTAATGCAACATGATGCAATATCCTTCTTCAGTTTTCTCAACTTTTTACAAAATTGTTGACTTTGCTTATAGTTAAGAAGGCTTCTGCTAACTTGGATCTTCTTCTCACCTAATGATGATATTCCTGTTAGGGCGACAATGACATTCTTGCTTCAATGCATTTTCACCTCCAACATAGTTTGAGCTATTGTCGAATTAACAAGTTATTGTTTCAGTCAGATACAATTTTGCGTTCATAAATCAAGTACAAATATTACCGTGGTTTTAATTTACAAAAGGCTTCATAAATAAAACTAAAGTTAGCAGAAACCTCATTTATTCCTTGTTAGTTTTAACTGGTGTACGCAGTACAATTAAACATGGTGACATTACAATATCGCTGACAGTAAGCCAAATGCTCAACATGACTGGCTTCCCCATTCACAGCAAAAGCTTTGGGTTCAGGGGCGTTGTCCACTGTGAGCATTGAGAGCCAAGCTAAAAAAAAAGATGGCCTGTATGTCATCTGCTCTGAATAGTCAGTGCTCAGGGCGTGCCAAAGGCCAAAAGTCATGCGGCATGACGGCCCCTTCAAACACAACAGCCACATCAATCACATTTGGTGCATCATCTTCAAGGATGGTGAGGGTGGCAGCAGACGCACTGCCCAGCACTCTGCTTTCAGGGTCAGAGGCCTGTGGAAATCCCACAGATGTGTGATTGGGAGTTGAGCTAAACACATGTCTGAGTCAGTCTGCTCTGCATGCCAGGTATTCAAATGTTTTCTCTGCCAAGCTACATTCAGCAAAATTAGTTGCATTTCCTACAGTTACTATAACTTACCAAACGCTTAGTTGCATCGTCACGGGAAAAGGTGGGGCGACTCTTTGTGCTGTGCTTTCGATGAGATACAATGTCCAGCGGGGGTGCGACGAGATCTTGCCGTATTAAAATGAGATGATATTTCTCGTCGAGGTGAAAAGCCTTCTCACGGAGTAGTATCCAGCTGTCGTGGTCTGAAAAAGTTAGCATAGAGGATGAAAGGCCAGACAACGCTGACAAATGCCTTTGCGCCTCAACTTCCACAGTCGTGTGGTGGAGCCACGGCAATAACGAGTCATTCACGTTCTCGTTGCAGACGATATCAGGCCTTTTTTTTCACTACATATGATAATTAATTCTCAGACAACAGAACGAAAGTGACACTCACAACAAGATGATTAGTTGGAACAGCACCGGCAGTGTTTTGCATTTTGTGAATTTCAGTCAAATCAAAGGCATATTTCGTCAGTTAAGATTCCTTTAAAAAAACGAAATCCAAAAAATGTTCACGGAAAATAACGCTGGCCACGCCATCAAGTGCCTGGCGACAACATGTCCGACCACCCGCCCGCTCAGGCCCCGGAAACCTGCACACGCCAATGCTTATTAAGGCGCCATATGTAGTTCCGTATAGAAGCTTTACCTCTGAGTTATCATTTTCTACTTTGAAATTTGCAACATTTGGAAATCCCTCTTCAAAAGAGATACAAAAGAAAAAAATAATGTCTTTACTTTTGTGGGCGATATAATAGCTTCTGGATGATAAACATTAGAGAATGATTTATTTCCTTTCAAGTGTTCTTAGCAGAGCTGCCCACAAAAGTATCCATCAAGGAAGGTAATTGCTTGTTGACTTTTTTTCCCCTCGTTTCTGGCTCTCATTTTCGTTTTCTAGCGTCAACAAAACTAACTGAACAAAAGGCCAAAGGAAAGTACCTCTTATTTTCTTATTTGGATTGATAAGCTACTGTTTACCGTTTAAAGTGGACTCATGGGGATGCTGAGATGAAAGCCAGAGTGTTTTGGCTGGAAACAAAAGACAGAATATGAGAAACAGTAATGGCCTTTCGTTAACAATTAGCTCAGCATTATTTCCAAAGCAGATGGTTTTTTATTTTACAGAAGGACAGTGTGTGCCAGTATGTGAATATGAGTTTAACAGGGACACAGGGAGGTGACTGTATTCGTAGCTGTATTTGACAGAAAAAGCAATGTCCTCAGCTTGTCTTGTTGTTAAGTGGAATGGACATGAAGCTCTGCAAAATGTGTCTCAAAACTAAAGCAGAAATGAAAACCATCCAGATTTAATTTGTCATTCATTGCATGCATTTTTATCTACAAAACAGGGGCAATCTGCATGGACGAATGTTAGAAAAGCCCAGGTGAAATTTATTAAAACCTGGCCAAACACAAGCAAAAAAAGCGTGTGTCTTAAAGTTAGCCCAGGAATGCTTTTGTCGTCTTGTAATCTGCAAGCAATTTCCTCAACTGATTAGAAGGAGTACAAAAACCTGATTTGAAACAGAACCTCGAAAAAGCCGCTGAAATGCAGCTTAGGTTTTCAGTCAAGAACTACAACAACAAAAAACTTCCTCACATCTGCTTTGTGGCAACAAACCCACGACCCCTGAGGGATGCTTTTTCGTGAATGCCTCATTAGACTTTCAAATTTCTACGTTCAAATTTCCATTTGATGTTCCTCAAACTGTGCATCACGCTGTATAAGAGAAACCGCATGAATAGACTTTTTTTTATTGCTAACACTGTTACTATTGCACAAGCACAAAGAATACGTCCATTGAAAAGCGATACTGTACGCAACATACTGTATGTATGTCCTTGCTGGCTGCAGACACAGAATGCCGTCAAGACGCATTGCAGTGTGAAAACATTTAAAAAAAAAAAAAAAAAAAACTCTCAGGAACATATGGTTGATTTTGTCTATCTGAGAAAGTAACAGTCTCGCACATAAGGACAGGGACATTTCATGTTAGTGTCCTGCACCAAAGAAACATTTAAAACATTTAAGACAAGTAAATGTGTCCTTAAATATATCGCAGCTTATCAAGACTCTCCACAATTAAAATTCACATTCGTTTTCAGTAGTTTAAACTATGTACATAGAAGCAAGTAAAATCCACTTCCTTTACCTCCCAACATCACATCAGATTTTGTTCTTACATCCACATCTTTTTACAATATAATACATGATTATTTTAACTAATAAATATTACTGTAGCAACATGTTGATACTGGACAACCTGTTTCCAAAGTACTGAACAAAAATCTCGGGATGACCTTTATAAAACTGTCCCAGCAGCCGTCTCTTTTCTTTGATGGAGAGTCTCGGGTTCTCGTGGACAGTACGGAGTAAAGACCGAAGTTCCTCTTTCGTGGTCTTTTGTGCATTTTCTGAATAGGCCTTAGCACTCAGTCTTGTGCAATATGTCGATCCTGCAGTAAAGAGAGATGCAGCAATGAAGTATAGGAAAAGTTAAACTTCATGTCAAGAATTTCTACCAAAGTGCTCCTTGGTCACTCTATAACAACACTTAAGAACAAAGAAAAATGTGTCAAACCTGTTATTGTATCTGGGTCCTTCCCTTTCACAATATTCATTATTCTGTCACTAACCATCTTGTGCAATGAAACAGGAATCTGGTGAAAAAGACAGCAAAAAAAAGATGTCAAGCTTCCGTTGAACTTAGGATCCAGTATAGCATTATTATGTTTACTGGGGTTTTGGCTGTCTGCGATCTTACAGTCAGACACATTGATTTATATACTCTCTTTCAAGTTATATCTGATGTCTAATGGGCTGGAAAAACCTGCTTTTGAACAACCAATACACACAGCATTTTATCAACACAGTGACTAAGGTCTCTTGCCAAAATGTTAGTTGTTACATCCCTCCTACAACAACAGACGCGTATATGTGTATATACTGTATATATAAATGAGGCACACTCACTTTGAAAAGATCACAGTGGTTATCCATCATGAACAGAACCATCAAGTCCACCTTTCCTTTGGAGAGTCTTTTGCTATAGACGATGGCACTCGAGAAAGACCTTTTCACCGCCATCCTGTTTTCAATCTGAAAGGGAATTAGCTTGAGTTAATTAAAGATCGAACACGCACATGTATAGACCCATGGGTGATGCACACGAGCTCTCACTTCTTTGTGCAGTTTGACCTCATGTGGTTTGGCTGCAGTGGCCATGAACCTCAGGAGCCTGCGTAGCTCCTCCCTGCTGCGAGAGTCCTGCAGCTTCAGGCTCAGCTGCAGAGCCTCCAGAGCTTGCTCTCGCTTGCCGTTCACTGATAACAGACCACAGAAAATAAAGGGATGAAAATGGTGAACTTGGAAAAAAGTAGACCTTGTGCTTACAGTGGCATGGGCAGCAACATTTATGAGAATGTATATGAAACCTGCCCTTTATGCATAACCACAAAAACACCGTTAAATCTCCTGAAGAGATCGGATAGCTCCTGCTCTTACCGAGTAACTCCGAGATGCCAGAGTGGATGTCGAAAACGTGGTTGCTGAGCAGCGGTGGCTGTTGTGTGTGTCCGTAATGCCGAGCCAGGATATCATAAATCAGCCTCTTGCACCGGAGCAGGTCGTTCGCACAACCGACCAAACCTCTGCTGACCTCAACCACTAGTTCATCAGGTAGAAACTCCAGACAGTCCACTGCTCCTGACATCCACTCGTCAGCCCTGAGGGGGAGTGAAGGTCAGCGGTTTTAAACACGAGTCAACAGAGTGAACAAAGTCAAGTGACGGAGAGACAGAGGGATACAGGGGGGTCAGCTAAGCTCCTGATCTTCAGTGATTTACAGAGAATTCAGCGGTTTCCTCTAATGCAGCATGGATTTAGCCATTTGCAGGTGGAAACACATCTAAGTTAAAACCAGGTTTAAAAGATTTTTTCATCCATGTATGTCGCATATGATCAGTGGTTAAGGAAGCCGTTTGTCATGTTCATTTATATAGATAGAGGTGGCAACACTGCCCTATAAAAGTGTTCTATTTCATGTAAAAGTCCTGTATCAAAGATGTATTTGAGTAATTGTAGAGACGTTTTAGAAATAAAATGTCCTTAAAGATTCAAAATTAAACGTACGCATTATTCAGAGTGTCCCCTGTCATGTTTAATGTTTCATGCAATGAGTTTAACTGCTTCATATGCTGCTGGGTCGGCTGAGGATGCCTCCCATTTTTATAAACTGACAGCAGTTTGTCTGTGAAGCAGCTGGTAAAGAGTTGAGGTATATATTTGAACAAGAAAATTTTGTAGGAGGCAGCAATACTGTAAATCTTCTGGGAACTTACTGTGCTTCACTAAAAGCCTTGAGGACCTCTCTGTCTAAGTAACTTGACGTATACAACAGGTCCGGGTCACTGTCCATGCCGTGCAGGGCGGGAGGCCGAGACGTGTCCTTGCCCTCCAACAGGTTCTCCAGCAGGGGGAGCTCTATCAGCTGCAACAGCCTGGACACTGCCTGTTGGTGCCACACCTCGTCCACAACTGTGAAAACACAGAGTTAAAAGCCTAAAGGATCACAGATGTACACACACCAAGTGTGACCAAGCATTTACAGCACACAAAACCTCTGCTGTTAGACGTCACTGTCCTGCATCTCCACAGACAGAGGAAAGAAACTTACGTTCTTGCGAGAGGCCAAGGTTGATCATCTGAGGGGTGATGGTCGAGCTCAGGTTGAGGTTTCCCAGCACGTCCTCCAGTGATTTGTCGGTTTTAACAGGGGAGTGGGTGGAGTAGCTCAGCACCTCTTGTCTGAAGAGTCACATAATCACAGCAATCAGTGGAAATGATTGAAGAAGGGGGGAAAAACAGACCTATTACAGGAACAAATGTGGCATCGGGCTGCAAATATTTTCCAGAACCTGTGATTCAGCCACAATTTGCTGCTGTTTTGTTGATCACAGTCATTTCAAACTGACAAATTAATTCAATTCACAGCATTAAGCAATTTCTGGTGAACATAAAATAGAACATGTGAAGCTTTTCTTTTCTGTTTACGCGTCATCCCCATGAAACACTTAACTTGGCCCATACTGCAAATAACATTAGCCTCATTTAGACTGTTTGAGCACATGGCTCCTTTGAGTCTTTCATCTCACATTAGGGACGTCAGTCCTGCTCTCCGGTGCAGCCTGGCGCTGTCACTCTCGCAACAACATCAGATCAAAAGGGAGAAAACACAAAGTCCTTGCAATGTGTTAGCACCTCATCTGTAAAGGGTCCTGCCTGTCAGTGCATGCTCAACAGCCACAATTCGCCAGCCTTAAAGTAAAGAACTGACTGCATATAAAGCCATTTTTTGACATTTTGCAAAAGCCACTCATTTGCTTCGCCATGTCTAAACTATAAATATGAAACTACAGCCAGCAGCCACTTAGCTTGGCTTAGCATAAAAAAGTCCACTTTTAAAACAACATGCCATGGCCAAAAAATGCAAATATACCATGTTAATTAATTAATGAGCTTTAGAGGTGCCTTTAAGTGGTATTTGTTACATTTGCTGCAGAGCTGAGCCCACTGTTTCCACCTAATTCCTTTAATTTTTGTGCTAAAGTAGCTTCACATTGACTGTATAGACACGAGAGTGGTAAAAATTGAACTCTCAGCAAGAAAGAATTTGAGGTAGGTAGCACAGTCGGTTTCTGTTACATCTTTCTTTTCATTTACATTCTTGACTTTTAAGTTGGCATTTGAACTAAAAACTTAAAATTGCCACACTGGTAATAAAGGCCTACTGGAAATGAATGGTATCAAGCCAGGACTACATGATGGGATTTTCTCATGTCATGTCTCACTAGTTTTCAGAGGCTCCAAGTCTGAAGCCATTTGCTCGAACCGGGATTAACTCTGGCTTTCAGGAGGAAGGAGAACAAAGCGAATCAAAAATGAGTTTCTGAAGATGTTGTGACAGGAGTCTGTACCTTTCACGTGACGGACTGTAGCTGTTCTTGTTCCTATTCATGCTCGGCGAGTCATAGCCGCTCTCGATGGTGCTTGTGGAATGAGAGTTGGACTCGGTCAGCGACGATGAGGATCCCGTCGTTGGGCTCAGGAACCTGTACAAATTGCAGCTACTGTCCTCAAACGTTGCTTGCTTCTTCTCCTTCCCAAATACTTTAATGCCCACCGGCTCAAACACCCTCGAGTCCATCAGGGCCTGACAAAGGCGGACGGCCTTGTAGCGAGGCACTGCCTCATCGCCAAAGAAACGGCTCAGGGTGATGTGTGCCAGCACCACATCCACCGCCTCTGAGCCCAGGAAGCAGTCATGGTAGGACTTTAGGTTGTGCCGCCGGCGCTTGACCTCCACATGAGTCTGGAGATTGGAGATGATGCTGCTCCAGATGTAGGTGGCCCGGAAAGGCTTCCCAGCCATGCCTTTTCCTGATAGGAGGAGAGGAGAGAATCAGTGGATGGAAAAAGGGGGGGGAGGTTGGAAATTGAATATTGCACAGCTTTGTCTATTGTCTGAGCAATTTCTCTGCAGACGATTGGGCTTTCTGTCTTTTCAAAACACACACACACATTTCCTCTCCTCTGTGCAATGTCACGTAATCAGAATCTGAATTACTGAGTTACTGTATGTGGGTGTGACAGTGCTCGGTCTGAGATCAATGCATCTCTTGGGGGTTAGTAGCCAAACCCAAATCCTCTTTTGAGGCTTGGTTGGGTGAACAGTATTCATCCTAATTCAATTAACTTTATTAACACTTAAAGAATCAAATGCTGCAGTCATCAGCTACGTATATATAAAATGTGTCTGTGTAGACAAAGACAGATTTTATGCTTTAGAATAAAATGTGTCTGTGTCTACACAGTCTGCTACACTCAATCACACATGCACAAGGAAACAGAAACAATGACCATATTGTCAGCCCTCTCTCACAAGAGATATCTAAATATGTTCCTGCTGTATTTTCCACTGGATGGGCGGCGTTACTACTGACAATGACACTCCATCAAGTCCTTTCTCAACATATCTCATCCGCCTGTCTTTGTTGATAGAAAATGATGTGTATCATTCGCCACAAGCCAGACCAGTGAAAGAAAGCACTGGTCTCGGTGACATGTTACAGTGGCTTTCATCTCACACCAGGAAACATTGAAAGCCTGTTGAGCAAAATGTTGGGGGGATGATCTGAGAGATCCACTGAGACCAGAGGCCATAAATCAGACGCTGACAGCAGCAGCCAGACTCCATGTTATGATAACATAACATGACAAACACAATTACCGCCCCATCTGTAAAACTTGAAAACAAAAACACCCGGGAACAGTACAACGGGCAAACAGATGTTCACCCACTCATTTTTTAAAATAGCACGCTGAGAGATGAGGAAGGTGTGCCATAGATATCTCGGTGATCGGTTGATTAATGAGACGCATCTAAGTCAGTGTGTGTTGCTCTGGGGGAAGAAGGAACTGTCCTGAACTGGGGATTTGCATATCAGGGAAGAACAGAGGCTACAGCCGTTGTTCAAGAAGTAACATCACCTCATCATGAAAAAATCTAACAGCCTGATGGCACATATCATTAAAAATATTTTTTGTCACTTGAAGAAACTCAAAAAAAGTATCTTTAAATCTTTAAAATACGGAAAATGTGTATTATAATATTATGCAAATAGTGGTCAATATAGCCATTTTAAACTCCCTATAAATGTTAAATTACACAGGAATAATATACGTTTTTTATCAATTAGTAGCAAAAAAAAGCCGCATTATCAGAATGAAATCCTTGATTTAGGGGTTAAGGGAGGACCATCTGGAGAATCCCACCAGGGGTCCCCGGATTAGCAGTTACACAACAAATCTGATCAATATCCGTTAATAGCTACTTGTTCAAAAGGTAAAAAAAAAAGGGGGGGATTGAGGGTCACATGTGGGTCATAACAATCCTGGGAACCCGGCTGTGCTCTGTCACCTCCTGTTGCTTGCGCCAGGCTGAGATTTGAGCCCAGTTTGTATGTGTGTGGGGGGGAGAAAAAAAATAAACCAAACAGCACGTTGGAGAAGGAGACCGACCTGCTTTTCAGACGGGGACAACAGTGCGCCGTGTGTTTGCACACATCAGCGGAGGTAAATAATCGCAGAGGGAGCAGCGCAGTCAACACGCGGGGGGGATCCGTCCCCTTGTGAATAATGGTGGCCGAAACAACTCTCAAAAGCCGCGCTGATGTTTTCACAAACGCGCGGAGGTTTTGAAGGTGGCATCACGTGCAACAAGCACAGGTGTCACGAAAAAAAAATGGACATTCCTCCCAACATGCTGAGGCCGGTGAGATTAACCGATCGAGCCGTGGGACCCAGCATGAAGACGCTGGACCCCGGTGGGTTACTGGCCCGTATGAACCTCGAACCCTCACATCCTGTGCGGTATACATATATATATATTGTATGGGGGCCTGTAAATACAGTTACCCTCTACCTGTGTTTTGACATCAACACAGCCAGGCTGCTGAGTCGGAACTGAGCCCAGGAAATGCCAAAGAACCCTATCTTATTCCATAAAAGAAATAAAAAGTAACATGTATTCTTCATACCGGTCTATTCAGAAATAAAACTATATTAGTCGACCAAAACGACCAATCAAAGGTGTCACAAACATCTTCAGACACAATGAGTATCAATTGGAAAGACCATTTCAGTGGAAAAAAATGTCATTAGTATTAAACCACGCTTTCTACGGCAAACAGTCCCAAACGAACTACATCACCAAAATCATTTCATTTTCTACGTGGAGACCAAGAGTTTCAGTCAAATGCAAATCAGCAACAGAAGACATAAGATGTGATTTCTAACAGCAGGTCACAGGACTGAATGAGACAGAAACACATAATCTCAAAGGGGAGACCACATCATCATCTACTCTGCGTTTTCAAGAGAAAAAGTTATTAAATTGGATTTACCTGGTGTCCTGTGCATGAAAACTTCCTCCTGTGACCGCGAAGACAGAGACAGCCATTCAGTCCCTGTCCTCGGTCTTCAATTCACAACGTGACGCACGTAGCTGAACTACAGTCAGCCCCGAAACCGCCCCCTCCCAGTGCGATACATTATTCATGTCCCAATCACCGCCCTGCCGGGACGTTACGGTGATAATGAGCCTCTCACTGGTTCCCTCAAGTTTAACAAAAGGAGCATTAATTTTTTTTTAAAAAAACAAATTTGGACACAAGCTGACTGAAATTTTATTTTGGAGGTTGTTAAAGAGGTCTAATACACTTGAGCTTAGCAGTTAACCCAAATTATTATTATATTTTTAATTACCACACATTAGTATTTATAATACGTTTTCTGAGTAGCCAGAGGCTTATTAACTATTAATAAAATATTGCTGTTATTATTAAATCTTGTGCTTGGTCTTAAACATTATACTGGTCAAATAACAGGCTTCCAGTTCAAAGTAATGATAAAAATAAAATAAAAAAAGGAAGTTTTCAAACAACCTTTCACCCGCTGAGTCACACCCTTAAAACCTACACTGGAAGTAAAATTGATCTGATAAAGACCTAAAGTGTTTAGCCGCAGCCAACTCTCAAAACAGTAAACGTCACCGGGGACACAGTTTTGAAACATGGACTGCAGGTGCCTCAGGTGTGTGAGGCAGCCCTGATGCTGTTCCACCACATCTGCGATAACCGGCTACACAGTCTCAAGACTGCTATCATGAACAAACACGCACGCCCCCAGAGTAACCACACTTGAGCTGGAGTAGGGACAGATTTCATTAGCTCTAACCCCGGCGCCTTGTGCTCTTCAGGTGTAATCTGACAATGGAAAAACAGTAAACTGACACTGTAAGCCCAATGTTGGCCACTTGCTGGAAGGGAGACTGAAAGGAAGACAGCTATTAGGATCACAAGGCGCAGACAAGGTGCGATGGGTGAGGCACGCAACCGGGGCAAACCAGTTTGATTACTGCGCTCTTCACCTCTTTTGCGTCAGACAATTCACTTCTGCACCAGGGGAAGTGAGAACGTGCGAGCAGGACGAGAGGCGGAGAGATGTCTGCGGCTGTTCTTTTCAAACTAGTGGATTACAGAAGGAGATGTCTGCCTCCTTCACATGCTGTCGAGCTGCTCTTGCACAATGCAGGGCTCTAATGAAACAGCAGCATTGTGGGTGATTTGAAAGGGGTGCTCCAGTGCTTTTACGCGCACACATGTTTAGCTTGCTCATCATAAGAAGTACCAACTACTCAGGGTTGGCATTCAGGAGGCAGGAAGGATCTGGGAAAAGATGCTAAAGTTGCACTGTGGGATATGTAGGATTTAGTGTTCGTGGAGCTTGGAGCTCAGGATTTCTCAGCCTCTGCTACATCCATTTAGATAAAACAAGACCCTGTAAATTTTAAGTCCACAACTTTTATGTAAGTGCAAAAGTAAATTGATGGAGTACACCTTTGAAAACACAAAACAGATATTTGCCCACGGCTATGTGGTTAAGATGCTGAACATGAAATGCAATATCCTTGGTTTGGATCTGGCTGCAGATCTTTGTAGCATCTCGCTCCTAGCGTTATCCGATGAAGGCATACAATGCACCCAAAGACAATTACTTAGGAAACTCCTTGTGTGTTAATCATAACTTTTTTTTATCTGGTTGGCTAAACAAATGGCCAAGAAGGCTGAAGATACCACTAATCCACATTCAACAACCCATCACAACAGGCAAACACAAACCTCTGCCCCCTTCAATATGAATGAATATAGCATCTGAATTTAAACTTGTTTTCATGCATAAGAAAACTCTCTTTACTCCTGCACAACAAAAGCAACTCTTTTTTAAAAATATCAACACTCCAAGCCTTTACCAAAAGTGGAAATTAGTCATTACGAAATATTTAAGAGTTCACAGGAAGTCAGCATGAGTAGTAGCATAACTACCGTACGAACAGACAGACTCACCTCTTCCGTTGCTGCAGACGATGAGGCCTTAAAATTTATGCAGCTATCATATCCACATAATCACAGAGAAACGCCACACCTCCCTTTTACTTGAAAGGTAACTCTGTGCCTTCAGTTCTCAGCTGCAGCGAGAGGCCTTTGGTTGAAGCCCAGACTGGTTTAACAACTCTTCAGGCGAAGGCGTTGCGGTCAGATGTGCTGGTATTCTGTGATCTCAAAACACAAAGCTGCAACTTCAGCGGTAAGGAGCGAAACATGCTTTACACCAACACAGAAAGGAAGATGGATAGCGGAAGAGAGAGAGAGAAGTTTGGTTAATACAATCATATATTGTCATCCACAAGGTCAAAAGCAGTATTTACTCTCCTGCCCCGACGGGAGAGTAAACACGCAAGGCTCGGAAAGCCCTGCATATTTTCCTTTTCTTTCCCCTTCATACTTATCGGTCATGCAATGTCAGTCAAGTTGTAGTTTGTTTACAGTTATGATGATGATGACAAATATCCTAAAGAATTTCCTCCAGGAGGTGGCTTTAAAAAAAAAAGAAGAGGAAATGCTCCTATATGGGCATTGTATGAAGCATTACTGAGGTGTGGGAGGTCATGTAAAAGAGAAGAACTGTTGAGCAAAATGCTAAGTCCCCAAAATGCCAGTGGGTCCTTTGCTGATTACGCATAAAAATGCCAGTTGCGACACTTTTGTGAAGGATCACAAGAAGAAAAATATCTAGTAACTACTGGTTGAACATTTAACAGTGAATTATGTTTTGCAGTCTCGCCATGATTGTTTCATGTAAAAGAAATGAAGATACAGTAGCCGTCAAACGATGCAGTAAGATAGGAAATGCAGTACTTATCTCTGAATTGGAGGCAAATAGAAGTATAGCATGACACAGAATGTAAAAACTTCTGTAAAGCACAAGAAGCCATTTGTAGTATTTCAGTAAATGCTTCGTTACTCTCCACAACCGCCAAACGCGCAGATGGAGATGTTGAGTAACCCTAACCCGAACATGCCCGGTTAGTCTGTGCCACACCTTGTACAAATCTGTAGTGCTGCCTTCCATGGATTTTGCATTTGGCGTGGACTTGACTGGCTGCAGACAGCTCTAAAAACTACACGGCACATTAGGTTTCACCAGAGGGCATTTCCGAAGCCCAGGGGCCGTCGGTGTTTCGCAGCCTCTCCCGAAACACACGGCCCTCCAGTTTCTGTGCCCTTGTCACATTCACACGCCGCCTCAAGGGCCCTCTCAGTCCGTCTCCCACATGTGGAACAATGCAGCGCATTAAAAATTCACATGCTTTTCATCTGGAGAGCAGACGTTCAGTATCTGTCTTCGCCAGACGTGCCCGTACTGGAATCCCGAACGCCCGCCCGACTGGCCGTCCTCCACCCCCGTCCCTCTCTGACTCCAAAGGACAGAGGACAGTGGCTTTCCTCACACAACTGTATCTGCAGCACAGAGACACTGTTGTGTTGCGGGTTTTTTTTTTTTTGGAGGTTGCCAGTAATTCTGCATTATGGCTGGCCTGGCTAGACAATCATATTTTATTCAACAGCCCCCAAGACCCTTTGGACGACACAGTCAGCCGCCCATTCGCAGTGAATACTTTAGTCATGAGGACATGGTGGGCGAGAATGACGACGAGTTTCTTGTCGTGCTGAGAGGATATGAGCCGATATCAACTGCACACTCGTGACGTTTAATACTGCTTGGCCCTGCGCGGGAAAACGCCAACGACAACAAAGCTAAATGCATGGCAGCTGTTGACATAGCCTAAAGGTTTCCCTGTGTGATGGAGAAAACGTCATACAGGGTGTCAACCACCCCAGACAAAACATACCAAAAACTATTATCTAATATATGCGGCACTTTATTTACAAACTGCATCTTTGAAGAACAAGATTATTTTAGATAGCACAAAATTGGTAACCGTCTTACAAAGAGTCCATTTTTGAAAATAGTGAAAAATAAAACAATGAAAAAAAAGTGTCTTAAAAACTGTAATGAACAAGAGAACATAATATTTACTTCTGTGAAAAATATATATCTATTTTGTCATAAAATGTGGGCTATGTCTGTAAAGGAGTATAAAGACAACTTTTATTCATTTCATTTTACCCTCGGATTATTCAAGGTAACGATATTTGATTAACAAAATTCATTTCATAAAAAAAAAAAAAAGCAGTAGTGCAACTGCATTTTCATGACTTGCATCTTGTGAGCTAAAGGGTGTTTGAAGCGCAGAAGTTAAACCACATTATAGATACAGTATATAGTTACTGGGGTTCTCCATGAGAGAATCGCTGCAGTTCCCACCTCCCTGTTCTTTTATACAAAATGTACATTATATATATATAGTTGGCACTCCATTAAAAAATGGATGTTTTACAAACAGTATATAACTACGGTTATATATAATATATAGAGATTTTTATGTTTGTACAATATATCATCTCTGTAGGTGAGCCTACTTATCAAATGACCGTTGAAGGCTTGTTTTAACTGTAGGCGGTCTGACTTTTATTTGCTGTGCTCTACTTACTATGCCAATTGGTTTTTTTTTCTATCTAGTGCATACTCACTGGTTATAATCTGTTATTTACCTAAAAAAAAATGATTTAAAAAAAAACAAAACAGTAGAAATCTATGAAAAGGCCCATAAAAAGTGGGCTTGTAACTACAAAACCTACAAAGGCTAGGAGAAGCACTGTGGAATTCTTCCAAAAATGCTTCCAAGGTTCCCAAGTCCTCTTTTGATCAGGTTTGCTGCTTTCCGCTGGGATGCAGCGATGCAGATCATAAACTTCGCTGCCGTCCCACTGTTTGCCCGACGCCACTTGTTACGCGCCCAAACACCTTTCAGGCGGGTCAACCGAGAGGTCCCTGATTAAGATCTCTGCGTGGCTGACAGGAGAGACTTGTTCCATCCTTCTCCTCGTCTGCTGCCACTCCGAGCTGGAGGCTTCCTCTCGTTTGTTTTTGTTTGTTTGTTTGTTTGCTTTTTTTAAAGTATCGCTCAACTTAGTGTTTTTAAGTCCGTTTCTGAAACCAACCCTGTCGGGAAGGGATCATCGGCAGGCCTGCTGCACTTGATTGATTAGCTCTCCAAAGCGATCGAACAGTCCCTCGACCCAAGCGCCGTTCTGCAGACACTTCTGCACCGTCTCCTCCTGCCCCAGGTCCCCCGCCTGCACCCGGAGAGATGCGATCTGGGTCGGGCAGAACCATAAAACACCAGTTGTTACCACTTTTCCGTTATGCGAGTTCAGCGCGCAGCATCGGAACAACGAGCATCCGGAGTGAAAGCTGTAAAGCGTTGCGTGCGTGATGTCTCACCTCATCCTTACACATGAGGTATGTGTGGTACTTGTAATGCTGCAAAGAGTGGTACAGAGAGAACCACTGAGTTTTCTGCTGGTCCACGGTGTACTCCTAGAAAGGGAAAAAAAAAAATCAAAGCGTTAGAGGACAGGGGAAAGCGTTCGGATTCGGTTGCGGGCGAAACACAAACGGCGACACTGGGCCCTCTGCTGGACAGACGATTAAGAGCACACGGACGGATCTCCTCTGCGTTTCTCTCGTCTTACTTGTGGCACTTTGTTGGGCATCTTGTGGGGCTTCATGGTCTTCTTGTTGTAGGCCTTCCCGCTCAGGCGCACCTTGAAGGCTGGGGTCTCCCCGTCCTTCTTCAGCTCGGTGACCACCGAGATCTCCGGGAAGCTGTCCAGAGCCGTCTGAAGCCACAGGACAGCCGGGTTAGCGTCACGCGCCGTCAGTCCAGGTCCTGACACTTCTCTCGCACAATGCTCTTTCCCGGAGAACTCCCAATGAAACATCGATATGCACCCACCTTTAGGACTTGCCCTATGTGCAGTTTGTGAAGCAGGCGTTTCCTGTTGTCGGTGATCATCCCGTCCACTCTTTTCATATGTGGCAGCAGCAACTCGTCTGAAATATGAAAAGTTGGATTTGACCCACTATTAGACCCCCCCCCGGCTGAGAACAATAACATCCAAAAAGGGGAACCCACTCACCGTTGGCCCTCTCCAGCGCCGTCATCACATCTTCGTCCAGGGCAACGCTGATGAGCAGCTCCACAAAGCTCTTGAACGTCTCCTTCATGGTTCGTGTGTTGAGGAACCGGGAAGCAAACGGAACCGGAGGGTTTAACTCTACCAGAGTGTGTGACAGAGAGAGGGGGAAAGGATTTAGACCACAGTCAAATCAAATTCTGAATGTGAAATGCTGTTTTTGCTGGGGGTTTTTTTTTTTTTTACCATCATCTTCGCCACCTTCCTCTGCCGATGACCCAGAGGCAGTAGGCGAGAACTCCTCCTTCCACTTCCTCCTCTTCTTGGGTGGGGGCTCCGCCCTCGGCTTGAGCTGCTTGGGCCTGGGCTTTTGGCTCTGGGAGACTGAGGATGGGTTGGCCGTCAAGCCCAGCAAAGTTTTCACCTGAACGCCCCTGGGGAGGCAGAATCAAGAGGAGTTACACCCCTGAGGACCCACGTTAAATGGGGAAAAAAAAAAAATACTAGACTCAGCGTACCTTAGTGAGTTCATCGGCTTGCAGCGTGGCTTCCGGCTACAAACTCGCACATACTCCCTTTTGTTAACCGTGTCCAAGAACTTCACATACACCCTCTGGTACATGGTCTTCGCGTCTCCAAAGTATCCGAGATACTGCACGCGCACCGAGAAAAGAAAAGACATCACTCGTTTCACAGCGAACAGAGTTGCTTGAATAATCCGGCGCTCAAACACACACACACGTAGTGTTCTGCTTGCTCTTACTTACACTGTTGGTGGCTGAGAAGACTCTCTTTCCATCTCTGAGCTCGGGCACAAATTTCTGCAGCAGGGCCTTCTGGACTTTCCAGATGGCCGGAGGCTCGCTGCCTGCCCTCATTGTCACCTGGACACACGCGCGAGTACGCAGCAATAAGGACACAAAAGAACGAATACTCGACTTTGAGTGCGCGCGAGATCCGACGCGAATATCTTTTCCTAATTCTGGGCTGAATGCGGGTGTTGGAGGAAAAGCGGGATGTGAGAGCAGGTTTGGTATTGGTTTTATCAAACGGGCCCCTGTGACAGATGCGTCCTTAAAACAAAGACTCAACTCTGAACAAATGTACCCTCAGCTACGCAATCGTTCCCGCTGAACCTCGTTTCTTCCGTTCGCTGACGTCGCTTCCAGGCCGTACCTTCAAGTTCTCGATGTCCTCGTTCCTGACAACAAACTCGTCCCTCTCCCGGTACATTCCCTCCCCGCCGCTGTCCGACAGCTCCTCGTCGGTCAGCCCCTCGACGGCCACGCTCGTCAGCTGCGCCGCCAGCTGGCCCGGCGGGACCTCTTTGGAGTCGTCTTTGGCGGCGGCGGCAGCGCCTCCCGTGACGGAGTTCGCCGGGGGAGTGGCCACCCGCGGCAGGCAGGTCTCGGACGGCGTGCGGCATGGCGGGAACCTGGTCTGGTTTCATCATTGGCCCAGGGATTTGGTTGTCTGGAGAAGGGGTGTGTTCGTGCATGGTAAGGAAAGCGCTGACGAAAAACATTTTCAGAAACACTACTGGACTCCGCACGTGCAGATAATAGATCAATCTAATTACGAACTTACATAATTAAAAAAAAGATTGCACCTCACTAATAAGCATAGGCAGGGTGGCATTACCTGTCCTGCTTTTCCTATCCGAAGATTCGTCCAGAGCCGACAGCGCTGAGCTGATGCTGTTCCTCAGGGCCTGGTTCTTCCCAGTGTTCTCTTCTTCGTCCGAGCTGAACGACGGTAGCGTCTCCAGGTTCTTCTGCAGATCCTCATCCAGGCGTTTCTGCTGGGAGCACACCACCTGACTCTCCTGGGGAATCAAGGGCCCCGGCAGAGGCTGCAGTTTGGGAGGCAAAGCCGGCAGAGCGCACTGCGGCGGTTTGGACGAGGCGCACGGCTTTCTGGGGCGACTGATGGTTCGCGCGGGACTCGGCGAGTACTGCTGCTTGGGGCCGGATTTGATGAAGTCCAGGAAGGAGCCGATGAAGCCCGTTTTGACCTCGGGCTGCTTCTCCTCCACTTCGCGGATCTTCTGCCGGATCCTCTCCTGCTGCGGGCAACCGTCGTACGCGCCGTGCGAGGCAGACGGCGAGCTGACCTCACTGCCCCGGGAGTTTTGCCGCTTGGCCTGCCCGCTGCGCTTGGCTCCTCTTGCCTGTCCGATGTCCTCTTCGGGACCACCTGGTTTGGACAGGGACTTGGAGCGAGCCTTCTTTTTGGGAAAGTCTTCGCCGCCCGGGCAGTCCATGAGGCTGTCCTCCGTTTTAATACACTTGGCGTTGCCTTTGACTCTGCTCTGTAGACCTGCGGGATCATACACCTGTCCAGCCAAGTGATAATCGTTCTCAGAGCCGCCTCCATCGCCATTGGCGTTAAGCTCAGAACTGCTGTTGTGGTGGACAGGCTGACCCTGAGAGTCCGCCGCCATCTGAGCTCCGTTTAGTGTCATGGTCATGGCGTGGGAGTTGGCGTTGGTGATGATTTGCTGTTGCGCTGAGGAGAAACTGGGCGACATGTTCCTTATGTCCACGGTCTGGAAGTGCCCTTTGGAATCGGCGGGGCTTGCCATCACCGCCATCTCGGCCTCGGCAGAGGACGCGGCCTTGACGAAGTCCTGCGGCGTGACGCCGCAGGCCGCGACCGTGGCGGCCAGGATGTCGTCCACGTTCGACAAAATCGCTCTGTCGTCGGCGAGCAGCATGGAGTCGGGGAAGCAAATGGAGTTGAGGGCGAAGTGGTTCTTGGCATCGTTTGACTGTTGGTTGGCCGACTGGCTGTAGTGGTGCTTCGAGGAGTCGGGGCACCCCGGGCTCTGCTCGGACACCGCCGCGCCCTGCTGACTGTGGGTTTCGGCCACGGTGGAGCCCAGCAGCTCCCGGTCCATCTGAAGATACTGGACATGGACAGGGCCCATGCCTTGGGGCGGCTGGATGCTTTGCACCGACACCACCTTTGAAGGGTTCTGCCCTTGGTGGACGACGGGCTGCTGAAGCAGAATCATCTGGCTGGGCTCGAGGAGAACCTGAGTGCTGGGGACGGTGATGAACTGGGGGTGGGCCGCCAGGGTCTGGCTCTGGGAGTGGTGGTTTTGTTGCGGCGGCTCGGGAGACTTGAGCTGAAGAGGGTGCTGTTTGAGCTGCTCTGAGCTCAGGGGTACGTGTGAAGGTGCGATACCGGAGTCGGTGGTTTTTGTGTTGGCGGCGTCCTGACCGCTGGCGCTACTGCTCAGATGAATGTGCTGCTGGCTCAGGGAGCCCATTCTTTCATCCTTGGCCTGCGCCGTGTGCGCGTGACCCAGGCCCATGAGGTGGTCCTCCGACCGCGAATTGCTTCGGATAACGCTCTGCGTTTTGTGATGGTCGTCCATTTTTGAGACGACATAGATGACATTGTGGGCGGCCATGCTGTTGTCCGCCGCGGAGCCCTCCATAGATGCCTGCTGGAGAGCCTCAAGGTCCTGCATGGGGAGCTCTTCCAGTTTCTGTTTGCCGTACGTCGGCTTCGCGTCCTGTACTGAGGACCTGACGTTATTCTGTAAGGCTTGAGCAGTTGAAGAGTAGGTAGGCAACGGCGCAGACAGAACATACTTATGGGGCTGCGTCTGCTGCTGGGACAGAGCGTTGTGTGTTTTACCTCCCGCCGAGACCTGCATGAGGGCGTAGTCCTGTGTGGAAATGGATGCGGGCAGACTCCGCGCACATGTGAGCGGGTAAGAGGAGTTCAGGGACTGGTTGAGGGGTTGTCCCGTGGCATAGCTCTGCGACTGACTCGCCGGAGCTTGCCCCTGTGACTGGGATGTGAAGGTCACGTTTGGGGGACCCTGAGAGTGGGATGTGGGGTAGCTCTCAGAGAGATTCCCCTGACACAGGCCCTGCACCTGGCCTCCATACTGGATCTCCTGCTCCTGGCTCATGCCCGGACTGGAGGAGTAAACGAGAGTCTGACTAGCGGTCGCCGCATTGGCGGACTGGCTAGCGAGGGAAGGCAGCGTTTTGTAAAGGGACGAGAGTTTGTCTGAGGCGGTGCTGGAGGGCTGTGACTGCGTGTGGGGGGTGATGTAGGTTTGAGACAGGCTGCTGGACATTAGGCTGGGCAGGTGGACCGACTGCTGATTAGCAATCACTGAGTTCTGGTTCTGTCCTGGGGAGGAATAGCGCTCAGGGGACCCTCCCGTCAGGTTCTGAGCGTGGCTGTGACTCTCCTCACCCCCGGCAGGGTGTGGAGCCAGTTTGTCAGAGCAGTCTTTGGCCTTCGGCACTGAAGCGGATGAATAAGCTTGACTTACTGAGTCCGTTTTGGCTTGCGGAGCGCCGTTGACCCCTTGAGAGGAATCTACTCCGGCGGAGGGGCTGCAGGACACTGGAGTCTGACGGGATGGGTCCTGCTGGTAGGACACATCCGCTTCGCTGCCAGAGCCAAAGTACCCCGGCAAGGAGTGCTCTGAATTGGGCAGCTGCTCTGAGGACGTGTGCGTGCTCGAAGGCCTCTGGTGGTGTTTGATCACACTACATTCGCGCTGAAGAGCTCTTTCAATAGAGCCTGAAAAAACTGTGGCTCCGTAGGACTGTGGGGCACCGTGAGGGGCGGGCAGGGCAGAAGGGAGCAGGCTGAACTGGGGCTGCAGGAGGTGGGGGGCTGACTCCTGGGCCGAGCGGTACGTGGAGGACTGGACCGGCAACGTGGTGCCCAAGGCGGGGGCAGAGAGGTGATTGAAGGCCAGGGCGGTGGGAAGCACGGTCTGGCTCGATTTGAGATGCAGCAGGGGGTCGTGGTGAGAAAACAGGCCATTGGTGGAAGTGCTGAAGGCAGGATCCTGGAGAGACAGGGGAGGGTTGGTGGCGTAACTCCTGGAAGGGTAGGCACCGGTGTGCTGATAGGACGACAGAGCAGCGGGAGAGGGGAAAGTAGCGGTCGAAGGCAGGGCACCAGTCAAGTACAGCTCCGTGGTGGAGGAGTTTGTACCTGCGTGGCATGGAAGAGACAATATCAGGACAGGACAACTTCAAGTTGATAAATAAAAGCCGTACGCACAACTCGTATTAAATGACTTCTTCATTGCTGGGATTCAAGACTGAGAGGATGGGCGTGTTCTCACCAGCAGGCCAGGATGGGGGTCGAAAAGGAGGAAGCAGCGAGGCGCTAACAGGACCAGCCTGAAGGCTCCTCGACTCCATGGCCGACAGGAAGCTCATGATTGAGGTCTCGGAACTATTACTGTTTGAGTCAAGTGTTCCTGACAGTCAGAAGAGGAAGAGAAAGACAGTCACCGAAACGGACAACGCGGACGGGCGCTTTCGGATGTTATCAAAGTGAACGAGACGCCCGAGCAAAACAATAAAAATCAATGAGCCTAAAATGTGATTACCCTAAACTGCAGAAAAAAGGTTTTTACACAGCCCTGACAGTATTCACTCATGCAGACAGCTCTGTTTGGTTTTCTTTGCCGAGCTTTACGACATCTGCCTCTGTGATTTCTCCGACCTTAACGCAATGAACAGCTGACAAAGTTTGCAGATGATTTCGCTTTGACTGCGCAGAGGCGAAGCACCGGCCACGCGGCCGATGTTGAGCCCTTTTTTCGGGCAGCAGCTCCTTTTTTCTGCCGATGCTAAATATGTTACACGTGAAAGAGACCCTATGACAGAGTCATGTGACCTATCATGATGGCCATCTATGGGGCAACCGCTCTGTTGGTTTGCGAACGTATGTCGGATCCGCGTTATCAGGGTAAACTGAGCTTAAAATGTCATAAAACCTCACAGTCTCTCCGATTCATTTGAAAAGTAGGTCACGGGTGCATGATCGCCCGGCCCCGACCTCAGCATATAAAACAAACTGTATCAAATCAAGTACCAAGCAACAAAGTAAGGTTTGTTGTTGTCAGGCTCCACTGGGCCCTTAAAAACAATGCTTGCGTCTTCCGCAACTCACCTGCTGCGGCAGGAAGGTGGGACGTGGTGTAGGTGGGAAGCTGGTGGGTGGAAGTGTAGCTCTGCCGCTGAAGGAGCTCCGCATCGAGGTGTGTTGCACCATAACTGGGACTACATCAACACAAAAACCCCCAAAACACACACACACACACACACACACACACACACACACACACGTAAGAGCTCATCCTCAGCAGCAGCAGCGGAGCACCCAGCTATGCACGAACAAATAAATCACGTCTCTTGACGCGCAGCAAACTCTATTCACTCTATTCACTGGCTGTCAGCCGCGCTGGAACCCTCCCCGCATCTGCAGAACAAGCAACGATAGCTCGACGAAGCGCGCTGTGGCAAAACAAGTGCGCTAATTTCAATTATTTTAACCAGCGTGGCAAAAGGTCACACTTTCATTGTTTTGTCCTACAAGAAAGTCATAAAAACCTGCCTTGTGACATTTGACAGTAAAGTGGTGAAAATATTGTCCATATAACAATGTTATATGGATAATATTTTAGAGAGACGTTGTTTTAAGGTGATCAAAAATAAATTTTAGCTGACCCCGTGCACGGCAGTGTTCACGGCTCAGCGTCTGTGTCCGTCTCCGCTCTTTCCCCAAAAGTGGGAGCGCGCTGACCCAACTCTGGTGCAGCTATTAAACTGACTGTTCCTCTGTGCTTCGCGCAACCCCCCGCTTCATATAACCCCGACCATCCCTGCAATGCTAAAGGAATTCAATTTCTCCCATACCCTTATCGTCTGTTCCCCCCTTATCTGATGGCAAGCGGCATCACCTATTGACGGTCGCCTTGTGAAAGACGTGGTGAAGCAGCCTGAATTTCGCCGCGTGCGGTGGCGTCAGCTCGCTGATTTGTAAAATATTTGCAAACGCCCAGTTGATAAACAATTTCTAAATCTCATCAGCAAACCTGTGTTACATAGGCCGTGCCACAGAAGAAAGTGGAGGTAATCACAGCATTCCTGCAGCTGCAATCAGCACATTCGTGGGATCACTGACTTTATTTATTATCATTGGGGATTAATTGTCCGAATAATAACATTACTTTTTTTCCCTCTCCCAATCATGCAAGAAGTAAACAGAGCAATCGCTTCTGCAGAGCTGATCCACAAGTTGATCGCCGAGATTTACCTGCTCTGGCCTTTCTCTTTCTGCTTTGGGAGGCTAAGTGGCTGAAAAGACCCTGAGCGTTTGCACGGACAGCCCCTCGCATCGCACAAATCCCACTTATTTGAAACAGACAGTGCAATTTGGCCATCAAGCGCCGAGGCTTTGTCACTGCCAGATGAGATGCAGTAGGAAGAAGAAGAAGAAGAAGAAGAAAAAAAAAAAACTAAACACAACAGAGCCCGAGTTTGCCTCAAGTTTAGAGCTCTGGTCGCATTCGCTCGGTCGCTTTTCTGAAACGTGAAGTCACATTAAAAAAAAAAAAAAGATAGCAACGGTCCTCGAACTGTAAAATACGCTCACACGTCGACACGTCGCCTCTCGTAACGTCTCTGCCTCTTAGCTCTTGGGTAACACAGCACCAATGTGCCACTAATCTGAAGTGCCAGGACTGACATGACTAGCATCGGTAGCTAGTTACCTATCTTGTTTTTTGGGCTTTCGGCAAGCACCTGTGGGTGAAGACAACAGGCCGCTAAAAAATTGCTACTTTAAGCTGCCCGGTACTTGTTTACAGACGTAAAAACAACACTACTCTGCAGTTTGCACTAACTCTGCCCGTGTCCATGCCGAGGACACGGTATGCTAACGAAAACTAGCAAGGTGGGAGACAGTAACGAACGGCTAAGAAACCCCACTGACTACCCAAAGCCTACACAACTCCGACCAAATCCCCACATTTCTCCACCGACAACAACAACAAGGACCCCTGCACTTATTCCCCTCTTAAGAACAAAGCTAGGCCCCCCCATCACCGAAATTTCCTTCGTAAGGTGACCCGCCCTCTCCTTCATCTTTTACCTTGGTTTGATACTAGCCGTGCTGCGGTCATAGGCCCAAGAAGCTACGGTCTGTGCTGGTGGAGCCAGCGCGTCCGCAAAGCTGGAGGTCGGGTAGTTCCTGTCCATCATCCGGTGAAGGATTCACTTCCCCGACGGAGCTTCGTTGAGCAGCGGACACACATCGTAGCAGCCCGGGTCCTACCCACCGACAGAAACGACCGACCCGGGCAGGCAGTCCCGTCAGAGCAGTTCGGCGAAAAAGCAGCAACACCGTGAAGCTAAAATATATCAGGGAAAAAACCTACCTTTCCCCCCCGTTCTGAGTGATTTCGTTTATTTTTTGTTCATCTCCCGTTATGTAGAGCCGTGAAAGCCCTGCATGGTTTCACGTACCCATGTTAGTGGGTTTCCCAGGATGCACCGCAGACTTTGGCTGCAAGTTTTGTACTTTTACCTTCCTTCCACCCCAAAGTTCATGTGTCTCCCACCTGCAGGCCTGAGATCTGCGATCATGTGCTGAAGACAGCGTAACTTTTCTGTAAAGTCCATGAAACTCATGAAACATTGTAGCCTGCCGCTGCAAGGATGCTGAATGATGCAATGTTGAAATAATAATAATAATAACAATAATAATAATAATAATGTCAATGTCAGCATATTACCCACTGGTGATTTAAATAATAAATTGAAGCAAATTTTAAAATCTGGGGAAAAAATTCCCAAAATTTTGTTAATGTACCCTTTGCCACCCTTTTAGATAAAACACATTCAACCTTTATATCACTAATGGCTTCATTTTATTGACTAAATTACATGTTCAGGAAAGCAACCTTACACATAAAAAGATCAATCTCTTGGCATTGATAAAGTAGGTTAGTGACTTGATTTATCAATGCCGTTTTTCAGTAAATCCAAAGGCTGAGAAAATTTTAAAAATCCTCATATTTTGTTTAAAATCTTAATAGAGTGTAATTCCACTTTACTGGCCTGAAGCCTTTAACTTTTCTTGTATACATCTGATGATGTGTACGTTGTTTTGGTTGTACAAAGAACATGTTACTATTTTACGAATAGAGATTGCTACTTGCACACTTTTTAGTGGACACAGATCCTGCATGTCTGTCTGTGGCACTATTATTCATGGTGGATTTGTTTTTCCAATGTCAACTCATATTAAAATAAATCTCCAACACAATGGCCTGTAACCAATTCACAGAGCCTTCAGTCATTTTAACAACAACTGAAATCAAAATACGTTGTGAAAGTTGTTTCATCTACTTTCATCTTTTGTCAGTGGCTGACAAAATCATCAAAGCGGATCATTTTCACACTAAATTTCTAAATGAGCACAGAGCCACCTAAGCACCAGACACATATACCCTCACCCAATCTCACATCACACTGGCAGAGGAGACATAAAATAATTAAAATATCAATTTTATTTAAAACATCTGTACAAGATTTTAATTTCAAGTAGAGAAGATTGAGATCTGCCTCAACAAACTAGTCCTCAGTAAATTAGGTTAAAGTAATTTACAAGGTCATAGCTTCTTAAATCTTGTATTTCTGCATCAGCGAATGAAAAGGAGATGCTCTTTCAAAGTCGTTAAGTGAGTGAGCTTTGCTTCAGACATATAAGAAAAAACTGTTGTGCTGCATCTTGTTTTTAACTATCGCAGTCCTCACAGCCATAATTTTCTTCTATAATGGTAAAATGTCCATCTTTGTAAATGAAAAAAATTTGTAAAACTACCTTTGGAGAGCTTCTGCTTCCATCCATTTATAGCATAATCAATAAGTAACCACAGTGCCAATACTGAAAGCAAAAATGTCTTCACATATTAGTAGAACATTCCCATTATTTGTTGACTCAAACATCCATTTTCTAGCAGACTCTTAACTGTATAAATCAGCAAGAAAACTAGCACATTGAAAAAGTAAAAGCTGTTGACATACAGCTGAAGTACAAAGCAAATCTTAAAGCAAACTGGTAGACCAAAGAGTCAAAAACCCTTGTGTTATCCATAGAAGTATTTCCTCTTTCACAAAATTAACCATCATGTCATCAAAAGCTGTTTTACTGGTATAACTTCGAACTGAAGGAGACAGGAGTGTATGACAACACACATCGATCTGTCTCCCTGTGATCACTACTAATACTTACTGTGTAATGAAATATAATCCTAGACTTACACTCAGCCCCTCCATCCATGCTGTATCAAAACCACTGCTCTTTGAGAGAAAATATATTCCTCCAGCTTAAATCTCTAACATCAAACAAATTACTAATTCTTCATTTTTCTTTTTATAAAACAGCAGCAAACTGGGTAAAATGTATTATAAAGCTTATTCAGCATAGGTTAGGGTTATATAACATCACATAATCACATAAAAACAGTAGAGGCGACCACAAAACTACATTTGGCACCAAGCACTTCAAGAAGGGGGTGCTAAAAACATGATTAGACTGTTAAAGAAAAGGTACACAAACAGACCAGAAAAGATACAAATGTATGACAGCAGATGTAAGGCACTGTAAATCTTGTAATGATGGAAAAAATGGCATACATGGTCAAGCAGGGCAGCAGAGTGTCAGTGTTCACCATATTGTCTGGTTCTGATTCCCGAAGGTACTACCTCCGTATACTTCCAGGTCGAGAGCTAAAACCAAAAATAAGAAAAGAAGTTATAAAAATATGCGTAAATCACCTGTCTGTGATTGCATAATGGACTGTATTTGCGTGTGTACAAGAGAAAATGGAAAAGTAATGACAGTGAATTCAAATACATGTGAAAATACCCAGGATAGGGAGGAGGTGGGGCGTCATGCTGTCCACTTTTTGCGATTGCCTGCTCATAGGAAGGAAGTCCAGGAGGGTCCACCTCCTCCATTGGGGGTGGGACAACAGGTGGGAGCACAGGTTGTAAGGACACCTCCTCGAGCCGTCTCATTATTAGAGACGCATTACTCCTCCTCGGGCGGGCTCGAATGGAACTGTGAGAGAAGTGTAGACGTGTATATCAAGAAGCCTACAGTTAGAACAGGTGTAGAGCAAAAACTGTTCATCAATTAAGTGAGAAATCAACTGAAAGAAAATTAATCAGCAACTGTTTTAATAAATGACCAGTAATTTCGGACATTTTTTCAAGCAAAAACACAGACTACCCACAAGTCCAAACTGTGAGTGTGTGAATGTGAGACATGTTCTAAATGTAAATGATAATAATCAATTTGCAGACCAATCAAAGGAAAGTAATTGTTTCTTGCAATCTTAAATAGGTAACAACTGTTAAACAACTGCAACAACCGCTGTTAAATCAGAGTTGAAGTTGTCAGTATATGAAAACTCTTAAAGAGTCTGCGTTTTATATATCAGTCAATTTGTTCAAGTATTGTGGTTTATTGTGCAAAAGAGTTGGATTAAGTGTTTACAGCCTTGGAACTAATGTAGTTAAAAGATGATTTGTAAAAAGTATGGAGGGTTGACGTGGCTGCGGATGATTACAGTAGTGGTACAGATCCTCTCACACACCTTGCACGACTGAAGTTGTCCTTGCATTTGCCTTGACAGAAATACCAGATCAGGAGGCCAAAAATGACAATGGCCACCCCAGCAGCAATCAGTCCCACCAAAAGAGATGTCACATCAACCCGCGTGGGCCACTTGTCCTTCTCTGCAGACCATCACAAACCAGAGTGTAAATGGGATAGAGTTGAGCTTGTGTGATAATGTCAGTGATCTAGCCTATTACACAATACAAGTAGCCATCTGAATATTATGTGATTGTTACACTTTTGTTACACTCATCTGATATCATATATTTGGCTTCAAAGCAAGACTGGAGTAAAATTTGATTATGTACTGTGCAATCATTACATGAAAACTAAATCCAGCCCTTCGAACACAACAAATGAACTTTGCAGAAATATACTGTAGGACCCACAGTCGCAATCTGTGCAATTCCTCAAGTTGTAGACCAAGCAATACTTAACATAGCTATGGTGTGCTGCTGAACAAGTAGGGAAACAGGTTTTCAAAGCGTCATAATTGCCCTTGATACAGGGCAGGCACAAGTGTTCATTCACAACACATTCACTACTCTTCTCATTATGTTTGATGACATGAATTAAAAATGAATATATGTAACAAATTGAGATACCACACCCCCTTACCTGCAGTGTATTTCTTCCAAAAATCATCCTGCAAAACAGAAACACCATCAGTGTGGTGAACTTTTCCCTCTTTATGCCCATTTAAATGACCTCAGCCAGCTGCAGCCCACTGAACAGCATCACGTAACTGTGGCCGGGATGTTTTCAAAGACCTCCCTCGCCTCCTCGTAATTGCACACTTCTTCATAACACTCCCTCTCCAGGTTTCCAGGGACGAAGATCTCAAAGTCGAACCGGTTGAACAACAGCTGGCGACCCAGGAACGAATTCGCGCCCCCCTCATCCATAAACACTAGGAAGCGTGGAATGGAGAGAGAGAAAAAAAAACAGATTGAAAAGAGGAAGATTTATAATAGCTGGGAGTATTAGGTGAGCAGCGGGTTAAAGAGCTCACCTTCTTGGTCTTGCTCATGTTTGGAGAGTAACCTCCTGGTACAGGCCAGGTGTCCACAGGGGAGCAGTTGAAGGAGTAGAAGCAGAAGAAACAACATGGTGATGCGTGCACCTGCGCACGGACAGCAGGTGGGGCGTGAGTTGGCGGTACAGAGGGCAGCGTGCACGACTACTGTATCCCTTCACCAAACAGCACACAGATTATAATAATGTTCTACCTTACCTATGAAGAAGAGTGGCGCATAATGATTGGAAAGGGTTCAACAAAGCGAAACCAATGTAAGGGAGCGGTCCGGTAGGTACGTGTCCCAGCCTCGACGCTTGATAAGATGAATCAGGAAACGTTCAGCGTCAGTCACAAACAACTTGTTTGCGGAGAGTTTAACGCGGCTCATTGATCGCTGGCCAAAACTTATGATCAAGTCGCCCCCAGGGTCTGTCTAGACGGTTCCGGTGTTAAAAAACAAAACAAAACAAAACACAAACCAAAAAGGGGTGTTGTTTACTCCCAACAACAGATGTGCGGCCTCAACTCTTCCGAAACTACCTGCGCAGACTCGACCAATCGATCGCGTTTACCTGGATAATGTGATAAAAGCGGACGCTAGGTGGCGACTGAAACCGCGAAAGTGAGAGCGCTTTTCAGCAGTTTTTTTTTTTCACACGCTCGCGTTAAAATAGCATCACACATGCATCACCGGGACTTCTGACTCTGAGTCAGACACAAAACTGCACTCCTCCCAGTGCCGAAGCATCTGTAAGCCCTTTTGCTCGAGATCACACCACTGACGCGGCGCACAATGACCTGCTGTTGATGAACATATTTAAGCTTATTTAATTGTTGCCATTTAGGACTTTTACTCTGAAAAAGAGCAGAAACTAAGTATTTAAAATGAAAATGTAAAGGACATATTCATTTGGCCTAGGACAGAATTAGGAATATTTTTTTTATGACTGTTCAAGCCTTTTAAAAACACATTAGCTCTCAAAATAAATCCCCGGTGTGTATTGTATGAGTTTGCTGTTGTCTTCAAAAACAATACAACATTTTAACAATAACTTTTGAAGAGGCTGTAGGCTGTACATTTAATTTTAGACACTGACATCATGCTTTCAGGAAATATGTTTTGTCACATAACCTCTGGTTGATTCTGCTAATTATTATTATTTATTGAGATTGAGAGGGTGATCTCACTTTACTGAGCTGAGGGACAAATGTCATAATTTTGCCTTCTGAACATCTGAACTGCTTCAGTCTTTGTGTGTTTTTGGTCTACAGCGGTGTAGCCTCACTTCTAACGTCTGGCCACAAATTACTGCTGTAACACGATGCTATCTTTTGCGATCTTTGCATCTGGATTCTTTAAAAAAAAAAAAGAGAAAAAAAAGAAGAAGCACTAAACCTTGTCTCACAAGATCTCTAATTATCTTGGAAGCTGGTGACTACATGCAGGCCTTGTATGGGAAAAAATTTTGTAATGGGCTCCAGAGTCCATTTTGACAGAGAAGTGGCATCTGTGATGAAATGCACGTTGGCTGGTTTGGCTCTTTCCACCGCCAATGGTGACCATAGCAACCTCACAGACACCACAGAGAGCAAAACAAGCAGCAGCACACTGAAGATAAAGTTTCCCGATTCTGCTCAGCAAACCATCCTTTATAATAGTGTTTATGTTTCACACTCTCCATGTAAATAGACATATCTGCACAGAGCCTCTGGGCCTCTTGGTCAGTGTTTATGTGAAGCAGAGATAGGATGCAATTGAATATTATCTTGCTGACTTCTGGATGGTGCTAATTGAAGGGCAGTGAGAGCCCCTCTCTTGCACTTGGCAACGTCCCTGGATACTGTCTGACTCTTGCTCAGAGGAATGCTGATATGAAGAAAATGAGAAATACCAGACTTTTACCTAGTGTGTGATGTGAAATGATATTGCCACTATACCCCCACATACTATAACATTCGAGTTATACTGATAAATAGTGTTTCCCTACTGGGGACTTCATGCTACATGAGCGAACATGAGCGAGGTTTGTGCTCAAACAAGGCAAATAGTGGCCAGTGGTGGAAGAAGTATACAAATTTAGATGTTCGTGAGGCTTTAGAAGCCAAAAAAGGTTGGGAACCACTGGTAAAACCCTGAACAATGCACTTTCCAAATGAAATATCATCTCATTTGCTGAACAATGCAGAAAAAAAACTTGTGTAACTATGATAAGAAGGGTTCCTGGCATTTGCAAAGATAAGCCAACCTCAGCGCACAGTATTTACATCTGGGACATCTCACATGACGGACCATCAACAAAACAGCTACTTAAAGCCAGCGAGACAAATTAGTAGCAAGAGGAGAGAGGGATAACTGTCCAGAGTGACAAAAGGAGCTGAAAATCAATCGCTTGCAGGGAAAAAAAGAAGCATATGCCAAGAGATCGAAACTGAGATATGAGGCTTTGCAAACATTCTCTTAAGTCACATTAGTTTATATCTGCTCTGCGCTCCACCCTGCGGGTGGCTGTGATGAGGTTATGCTCCTGAGAATGTGTTTTGTGATTTACACCCTCTGATAAGAGCTGGAGATGCTGCTCCCCGTGGACAACTGGACTGAAGTGAGCGGTGAGCCTCAGCAGACCTCTGGCATAATAGGTAAGAAAACACACTGCAGCAACATCTACCGCCCATTTTATCGGAGTATAAATGTTTCAGTAGCATGGCTGCAGTGTTCAGATAATAAAATTACCTGCACAACACAAAAAAAGTAAACAGACTGAGCTGTAGCTTCATTAGTTACAAAAATGGGTGCACTGTGGATTTGGGGTGGGGGGTGGGGACTCAAAGAGTGCAATGTCAGTAGTCTGCACTTTGTCAGTTTGTGCTGATTTCATCACAGCCCCAGAGGAGAAACTCCAACAGACCCCTTTTTACACCTAATGCCTGGGCAATATATCATTAGAGTTCACATCCTAATGCTCTGGAGCGGTGCCCGCAGCAGATTTTTTGGTGGGATGAATGGCACTTTACTTTACAGCAATAGGCAAAGGAAAGAAAAAGTTACAAAAAAAAAAAAAAAACCCGCTACAATTTAGAAGTCCTTGTTTTTCCACTTTTCCGACACATCAAGAGCGAGTGAGTCATGCCGATGACAGGCAAACAGTATCTATAGCCCAGTGGACAGTTTAAAATTTGTAGTGGTAATGAATCATCCTCGACCACAAGCTCTGCGTTTCTGCTGCGGCAATAAAGCTCTGACCTCAGCAGACAGGGTCATCTTAAGTTCACATTGCCATTGTCACCCCTCATGTGTTCCCAGACAAGTGACCCACATGTTGCAGGCAACTTTTCACAGCTCATCTAATACCAGCACGCTGTCCTTTAACGAAAAGCAGATGTTGAGAGCTGCCCCAGAACGAGCCCCCATTTAAGTCACTGTATGGCATTCTGAAAAGACGATAAGGTAACAAGCGGGGTAGCCGTCTGAAAAGATTGATTGTACAGTGTATGTGTTATCCATTAATGGGACAGCAAAGCTTTTGGCTGTTTCTCAAAATTTTCAAATTATCCATCAAACAAACAGGAAAAAAAAAAGCATTCGCAGGTGATCCGCTGTTGTTTTATTGAACGGTTATAAAAACTGATCATGTCAGTCTGGGAATCTGGAAAGCAGAAAAGAGTAGGGGGGTCAGGCAGTCTAGACAGTCGGGTTAAGGTGGAATTAAGCTGAAGGTGACAGGGCTTGCAGACTGGTCTTGACGGCTGCGAGGTTGGCCTTCCAGGAGCTGAGGCTGTCGTGGAGCTGCTGCCACTGCTGCTTGCCAAAGGTGCGGTGTGTGCTGTGGCTGATGGGAGTGGAAACAGAAAAGCAAAGCATGTTAAACTGACAAAAGAAATGTCAGGCAAGGTCATGTCCCACATCCTTAGACAAATAAATATGGGTACAGTAAATGTAACTGGGGCGAGAAAAAAAAGGACATAAACTCACCATATTATTCTATACCGTATCACGGTTACACATACGGAGGCAGAGCCACACGTGCAATAACACTTCCGCTATTTTCTACCCAATGAGCGAAACATTTTTCTGCAGACCATAACCAAATTAACTCATGGACCGTGACCTGAGGGAGCAGAGTGCATCGGCCGCAATCAGGAATACAAACTATTCCACATACCGATTAATTAGTAAATTCCTGCAGCCTAATATTAGGAATAAACAGTTAGGGGAGCAAGCACTCCCCCATTCCAGGACCAATTTTCAAATCAAATTAAAAAAAAAAAGAAAAAAGATGAAACAGATGACCTTCGATAACCAGTTGTTGTTTTTACATAAACACAGTTTCGGCTTAAAAAGTTTCACCTTTAACTCAATACTAGTGACAGACCGTGTAGAGTTACACAAATGCTTTAAATTTAAACAATGAATCACTCATGAGCACAAATGATACAGTGTTGTAATAAGAAATGGGCTCTGGACAATGAGGCCTTTATGCTTGAAACAACCCAGCATTTCTAATCGCACTGCAGGTGTGGTGGTGGTGCTGGATCGGTACCAGCTCTTTCAATGCGATCACATGTAACATAGATACTCACTTACTCCAAATGTTACAGTTAAGCGTTAGTAAAACCTGATGCGTAACGGAGCTACTTACCTCACAACAACTTTTTGCTGTGTCTGGTCGATTTTGCAGTACACCATCTTGGTCCGCACAGCTGAAAAGAAAAACGCAGGCAGGAGGGGAATTAAGGGAGACGGCAGAAGCTCTGACAGAAAGCACTAAAAGCTCCTCTGACGTATGAGGGCTTCAAGAGAGAATGCACTTGGAAAAAGAAATCGGAGAGGAAGCTAATCCCAGTCGCAAAACTGCTATTCCTCCTTTTAGGCCATTTTTTTTCACTGCAGTCTGTCCTATCATTACCACTGCTTTCTTTTCTCTTTTTTTCTTTCTAAGAAGGATCATTTTTGAAAACAAATCATTTTTTGGGGGGGTGACAGTAGTTTGGTAGCAAAGTCAGGCCGCTGCTCAGTCACTTTGCTTTCTCTCTCAGCGCTGGCTGGTGAGAAACTGTGAGGATCTAAACAGAAGGGCGGATGGCAGGGAGACTTGTATGAGGTGAAAGCGCTTGTACCGTCAATGACGAAAGCCTCGACGTCGTCGGCTCCGATCTGCAGCTCCTGTTGCATGGTGTCAAAGGAGATCTCCTTGAATTCCACCGCCATGCCCATGAATGTCAGCAGACGCATCTTGGCCATGTTCTGCTCGTGGGACAGGCCTGGAGAGCAACACGCAGGGATCATTAAGCACGGGGCAGTCACAGTCGATTGCTTTGCCCTCTGGGAGTTTCCCTGTGATAATTGTTTCTACGTTTAGAAGCGAGCGGTCAGGGGATCTGCTCATTAACACAAACATCGCTCCACACGGTCTGTTTGGAGAATCCATCCTACACATGCTTTTAATTACACCTAAGCCTTTAGTAGTGAGAAAGAGACTGTTGCTGCTGACGCACACACATTCCACACGTACTGTGTTAACAAAGCTCAGTACATTGGTTCAACGCTGACACAAATAATTTGAAAAAGTCACTGTATATAAGTATGTAGAGATGCAGCTTATACCAAATAACTTGTGAGGAATTAAAAATGCCATCCCATGATTATTTTTTCTCCCACAGATTTTGACATTTTTCAAGCACTCAGTCATTTCAATAAGTCGGTTTCTGTGCAGTGATGTGGGTGCAGAAATGACGATGCTGATACAGTATCTGAAGTTGTGGCTACTTACCAAGAGAATCAATGAAGTCTTTGTTACTCTGATAAAATTTGACATACGCTGCTAGTTTTGCGCTCACAAAGATGGTTAATAGCTGAAAAAAGGCAGAGGGGGGGAGAGGGAGAAAAAGGCATCGTAAGACTGTATAATCAAAGTCCGACTTTAAAAATGCATCTAAAACTCAGCTAGGCAGCTTTCACATCAGTCTCATCATATGGCTTAAGAGAGCATTCCACACAACGGTTGCCACGTCGACTGATGGGAAATTTGTTTTGACAAATAATGTTTCCGATGTGCTTTGCAGGTTATGGAAGGCATTAAGCGAGTCACATTTTTTCAAGAACTAAACTGATGGTTCTCTCGCTACTGCGGTTGAGGTTTCGTAGCAGAAAAAACGAAACACTTGACACCGTGAAGCATTCCACGTCCTCCAGTACTCACGTCATGGATGAGTTCTCCCTCCAGGAAGCGAACGGGTTTCAGGGTGAGCAGGTGGTCAAACAGGAAGGTGTTGGGGTCTTTGAGAGCACGGACGATGCATCTAGACATAAGACGTACAGGCGGATGTAAGCAATTCATTGTACTCTGAGACAGAATGACCGACGTTCCAGAAGTTCTCCAAGTTTACCTGTGAGCATCAACTCGTGCTTGTGAAGCGTTGTCTTCTGTGTAACTTCCCAGCAGCTCAACCATCACTTTCGCTGCAGCCTCACTATGAGACGAGAATCAGAGAAGTTACTTGAAGGATAACACAGAAACTCACTCAGAATTCAAGGCCCTGAGGTACATATGTATGATACAAAAAGAATGTATATCATTTTCAATAAATGCCTATCAATGCTCTTCTCCACATTTGACATCACGTGCACACACCTCATAGAAAAAAAGAAGACAAAATTTAAGCACAATTTTACTAGGGACCCTGTATTCTTTCAGCTATCGCAGATCTAAGAGCTTCGACAGTGATTCACATAAATATGTTCAACATCAAAAAATTACTCATGCAGGAGCTTGCGCAAAGAAATGTGTATTCATATTTATCCTTCTGTGGATGCCAAAAACATGCATTTCACACACCTGTCCCTATAGGCATTTACCTTTTTTTGCAGTCAACCAACGCTTCATACACCAGCCTCAAGAGCGTGTGTTTCTTCTCTGTGTTCAGGCTCCAGTCAATGATCCACTTGCGCACCTGATCAGAGGGCACAAACAGATATCGGAAAGCTGCAGGGGAAAAAGTTGCAGCCTGTAGAAATCTGAGCAAATTGAAAGACAACTTTTTTTTTCCAACCTCATTTAACTGTCTCTGCAGCCAAAGATACACTATTCTAAATTGTTTTCACAGTGTTTGTAGTCAGATATTCCAGTGGTGAATAGACATACCTGATCAAGATCAGTGGGGATGAAGGAGATGGCATTACAAGTTGCTGCCACCTTGATGAGGCTACAGAAGACGGTATACCTCACCGGAGTGTTCTCGTCCATGCCGTGGAACAGGTTGCTCAGCCTGTGGCGCCACAGAATTAAAAGAGGTGGTGATGGGTTTGCACAGAGATTCGAAGATAAGATCGAAATTTCAGAAAAGAGAACGGTGTGCTGTTTCTCATCTTCATAAAACCTCTCAAAGCGTTTCACGCTACGAGCCACATTCACCCATTCATGCACTCTTTCCACTTGGATCCACATATGTACACACTCCTGTACGCACACACACATTACCCTGAGTTGCACTTTTCTTTTGAAAACTCATAATGCATTGACTGAATTGTGTATAAACATAACATTTTTTTCTTAGGGTATATCACACTCCTAATGCAGTAAACAGCGTCCGGACAGTCTCCATGTGGAAGGCGTTCATTTCGAATGTTTCAGAAAAAAAACACAACACAGCGGTGATGCTGCGATAGGTTTAAGGGAAGACAGTGATGGGACTCACAGCTGCATCCGGAGGGAGGGTCTCTCTCCTTCACGGAACTTCACCAGTTTCTCACAAAGGCTTTCAATGAGAGTCTCCTGCTTCTCTGTCTCCAGGATCAACAGCAGTGACACGATGCTGTTCATCACGCTCTCTACATCTGCAAAGAAACGCAGGGAGAGGGAGGTCGTTTGGTAATGAAAAACTGTTAGCCATCCAGGAGTATTTTCAGAGTTAGCAGCAGTCAGCATTATTGGGCTTCTTTCAAATATCTCCTTATGAAAAAGCTCTATTTCTCTATTTTCTGCCATTGTCCACTAATCAATAAGCAATTGATGGTTAGAAACAGAGGTGCTGGTCATCATCGCCCACCTTTATCATCGTCTTTGAGGCAGACATCACACGCCTCGATGATCTGAGCCAGATCAACATGAAGTCCACCTTCAGAGTTTTCCTCTGAGATATCAGCTCCCTTGGACTTGATGTAGGCTCTCAGCTCTGAAGCCTGTGGACAGTGGCATCAGTAGATACATAAATCCTAGCTGCACAAAGAGTACCAAGCAACAAATATATAACAGTGTGACGATAATGTAAAAGAGATTTGGGGACGGCAATGATCTAGCGGTTAGATTAAGGTTAACCTTAAGTTTAGGCTGTAATGATCTCGTATGCAGAGTGCATTGGATGTATCATCATTTTCCCGTCTGTGTTTATGTAGATGTGCGGCTAAGCAGTTAGCATTCTTAGCTGCGTTACGACTTTGAAGACATCTCTGACAGCGTTAGCCGCAAAAACATCGATCTGAAAGCTGCTATAGGAAAGAACTACCAAATAATTTACACGCACATAACCCTAGCAGTAAGTTTAATCATATAATAAATCATCATTATTATCATATCTACAATGTGCGTCCCCACAGTCGGCATGTAGGTAATCGGCGTGTACCTCCCAGCAGCTAAGAATGGTTAGAATATTAGCTAGCTAGCATGCTAAGCTATTCGGTTGGATAGTTTCTATTTATCACCTCATCCGCGGGCGGAGTAATACCAAAATGAGATTCTAATTGACAGGGGTCATACCTGGTCTTCTTCTGTAATATCGATAAACGCCGGGACGCTCATTGTTGGTGATTTAGTGAGCCCAGATGATGAAATCCACGCTCACACCACTGGCGAGACCTGAGCGGAAAAGAAAAAGGGAGCAATGCCGGTGGAACTCTTGCTGTTCCGGTTCAGAATCTTAAAGCTACAGTAACCTAACCTGGAAAGTACCGCAGAGGAATTTGTCATGGCACAAAAGTCTCATTCCTGCTTTGTTACTTTTAGAACCTACGAGTAACTTTTAAAATATGTACCACTATAATACGCATGAATTATATTGAAATATAGTGAAATTATACAAAAAGAATATCCCTGCTACTGCTGCATAGCTTCAGTTTATCCAACCCCCTCCTTCAGATGTCAGACAACCAAGTAAATATTTTTTAGTCACCTAGACTTCCAGCAACATATCATAATATTTCATTCCTCTTCATCCGGATATCAATGTCCTCCCCAGGAGATTAACCCTGGATTTCTTGAATGAGAGTTAGGGCCTACAGAGGAGATCCTGATCCCCAGGAGAGGTTATCTGATTGAGCTTCAGTCCATCTGTGCAGACCACCATAGCAGGCCTGACCCAGGGCTTTAAAACTCCTAAAACGCTGTCAGTGTCAGAGGGCACCACTCTTCCATCATACACTCCTGACCTGTAGGCACACGTGTCAGGCCTCTGTGCCAAGTGGGATCCTGTGTAACACATTGTTACCATTGGCCGGTCACACAGAGATTGAGGCGAGTGAGGTGAAGAGGCTAAGTGGAGCAAGGGTTCACCCTAAAACTATGGAGTCAGGTTACTAACATTTGATGTGCTGACCAGGCTGAAGATACTGCAGAGTGTTTTCCCTTTCCAAGCTGCACTGTAGCTCACAGTTCATCTGTCACAAAACTATGTGTATTTTTGGGGAATTTCTACACCATGGAGAGACATCATGCCATGTAATAATTCCTTGAATGTCTGCTTGTCACATATTTCTCTAAGCAGTTACAGTTAAGGAACTGAACTCTGTCGTGTTCACCAGTAAGGGAACTGAGTGGTAGAGTCTTTCACCACAGTAGTAGTACGATGCGTCATTCTTTTGGGAAGGCAAGTGCCTGGTACCACATCCCACCCTTGTATGCTGTCATGGCAATGAATTTATAGCTGCTTCTCCACAAGTGTGCTTGTGTAACTCTGAGGCTTTCATTATCTGATTAACAGCTGTTGTCAAGTGCCTGGTGTATTTCAAGGCCAGAATAAGAGTTTCATGGGCTTTGAAGCTCCAGGTGCATACATGACATTGTTTTTGTCTTCTTTTAAAGCTCTTTAAAAGTGCCACAGTGTATTGTGATACTTAAAAGCCTTTATAATACTCATGGCAGAATGTCCTGAAAATAGCATGGATACTGCACGACAGAAAACCCTTGAACTCCAAGGAAACTGTACCTGGTACATATATTAAACCAGGAGTTAGGCTGTTTTGTGTCATTCTAAATCTAACCTAGCAATGTAGTCTTCATAAAATATATATATTTTCAATCTATAGCAGAAATTGCTCATGTACAGCAACTTGCACTGATGAATGGGGGTTTATCTTGGTGTATGCATGCAGAATTCAGTTCAGTCGGCTCGATGAAGTCACAAATTCCCTCAAGGTTGTGAAAACATTACAGATCTTGCCAAATGTAATTCATGTCCTCTTACCTCCTCAAGAAAATGTAATGTTTTATGGGAAATAACAATATTCTTACCCACACCCTTACTTAGGCCCACATAGTGTTGAACATCTTTTACTATGGATAAATATTGTAACTCCAATTAAGGTGATTATTTTTACTTTTTCAGTTGAGTGGAGTTTTTTTGTAAATCAAGCTGCAGCCTCAAGGAAACAGAATCAGATTCAATTAAAAGTGAGAAACAAGGAATTTTGTAAATTTTAGTGAAATTTTAATGTACTAGATTTGGACCATATCTCCATTAGGTCACACAGTTACCAATTTATTAGGTACACCTTTTTAAATACAAATGCAGTCAACTGCAGCCATACAATAATTCCTAGCGTCATGAATATCAGAATGTGAAGATTATAATTATTCAAAAGGAATATTAGCTTCAGTTTATATGTGGGTATGAAACATTTATATTTGTAGTCGGTATATCTAAAATGACCTCATATTTATTTGATTGGAAAATCACACTGTTCCTAAATTGCTGGCAAATTGCCTGCTCAGCCTCCTCAAAGATAAATGACTGTGTGTTTAGAGTAAGTTGGGCCCAGGTGTCTGCTTTTCCCCCCTGTCAGCCAGCCAAGTGGTGAGTATCCATGTAAACCAGCACCATGGTCATCATCCAACATGGCTACCTACCTTCCACCCACTAATTGTCTGGTTCCCACAGTTCTGCCTGCATTCACAATCTCTGAAAAATCCCCTTGCTCAGGCTCATCTATCAGCCAGTGACCTTGTCAGGCAGCATCGCATGAGTAACTTCTCTACTTCCCTAGGTGGAGCGAATGGCTTGTTAATTACTTATAAACTGACACACCCTCCCCCACACACGTTCACACAAATACAAGAAACAAACAATCATATGAAGCCAAAGACTTAAAGAGAGGTGAGTCAAGAGTCCACAGCGATCCAAAGAATGCTAAATCCCATTGGGGCCCTTCTGATGGACTTTTATTGTCCACAGCTGCAGAGATATATTATAAACCTTTTACATACTTCTTGGTTTTTCAGTTACTTTGAATATATGATACATGACTGCCATCAAACTGTTTAAATAGATAAAAATAAGTTTCACAGCGCTGCACTGCTTATCCACTCTTAATTACTAGTACTTCATTAGATAGATAGATAGATAGATATTTTATTGATCTCCAAGAGAAATTCAAATTATCTCACCCGAGTTCTCACATATATTTAGATTTAGGCTGCTGAGCCAATAAACATTTATTCATAACAGCTAATACACAACAAGGTCAGTGCTAACATGCAAGGCAGCTGTTACACCATGTTAAAAAGGAGCAGTGTCTGTCAATATCTTTCTCCTTTCAACCCACTCTCTGCTCCACACTTACCAGTGTCCCTTATTTTCTCAGTTGGTTAATCGATTGGTTAAGAAACAGAAAAACTATTTGATAACATTTTGAGGACCATTTAACTGACGAGAGTGCGATTTTTCAAGCAAAATTAGAAAACTTGTTCTCTTGTTCCAGATTCACAATTGCAAGGATCTGCAGATTTTCTTTGTCATATGACACATGTTATAGTTATTTGATGGCTTTGGTAACTTGCCATGGGCCAATTAATTAATCAAGAAAACATTTGCTGATCACTTGATAATGAAAAAGGGGTTTTTGGTCTGAACACTTTACTCTGGAATTTGGTGGAGACCAGAACCAGAGCTTAATTGGGAGTGAATATTGTGCTTACATTTGTCTTACATTTGTTGGCCAGAAACACAACTCCAAAAGAGTCACAACAACTTTGCTAGCTGGAGACATGTTGTGGCTGTGTATCTATCATTGTGTTCTTGTTCTGATGTTTATCCGTCCTCTCCTGGCCACTAGTTAATTTATGCAGCTTTAATAAAACAAAGCTTATTCCATATATACAAAGAAAAGAAATCCCTCTGCTGTAGGAATGTGCTTGTCTGACTGGACGCCTGCTGTCTAATGCAGTGTTTCATACCTGTGGTCGCTTATTTCCTTGACCAGCAAATCACACAACATAGCTGTAGTTCAATACACCTCAGATTGAGGCTTATTACAATTCCTTTTTTTCATTCAATTAGAGATTCATTGTTCTTTTATAGACCTCCTAGAAATCGCTCAGCTGATGTGTGCAAGCCATATGCATCAGAAGCTCATGCTTGCTATATCACTTAATGACGAGCTTCATATCACACCAAAGGCTACAGCAATCAATCAAAGCGAGTTTGCATTTGTGGCGTTGAGTTATCTGAGGTCGTTAATCCCCCACCCGCCAACCCCCCAGCGGAATGTACGTGCTCTGTTTGAAACTAATTGCAAAAAAAAAAAAAACAAAGTTACAGTCTTCCAGGAAATCTGATGTTCCTGTCTGGATCAATTGAGTCACTGCAGAGGGACTGGAGCTTCTTAATGATGTAGTGGTCTTTTGTCATCAGAGAGTGTTTATATTACACACACTCGCAGGCTAAGACGAGCAACAATATTTTAGAAGGAATGGTCAAACAAAGAATCAAATTCATTTCCACTGGGGATAAGTTGCACAAGGTTTGGCTTGAAGCTATAGATGCCACATCTCAGAAATACTAATTAGAGGCATTTTAAACTGCGTGACCTTTTGCCTTTGAGATAACATTTGGGCCATTTCATCAGTGCTGATAAATACAGTGCTGAAGACTGAGAACCATTAAAATTTTCTTATTCATGAATCTGATTGCTTGGACAAAAAAAAGTGAAGAAGAAAATGATGTATTTTTTTCCTTATAAAAAGTTATGCTGTGTTTGAAAAAAAAAACTATTTTAAACAACATTTGACTTTAACCTACAAATGACAAAGAAGCATATAAAAACTATCAAGCTAATAACTTTTATCTTTGCATGCCATCCATAGCATTTATCATACAAAAGCTTAAGCACACTGGGACTGAGAAAGTTGCAGTAATGTGGCATTTCCCTAAAGTCAAGAGGTTACTCTGTTCATTTGTGGCTCAGTTGTGGTAATTTGTCGTCAGAGTCATCCTGTAAATGTTTGCTTGTCCAGCCCTCAGAGTGAGACTTATGACAACAGACAGTAACCACGAGAGATATCTGAAATGTTTTCTGATGACTGCTTACGCCCCTGCTGCAGCTGTTAGGGTGTGACAACATGGAAGAGGCTGTGGTTTACTGTAAGGAACTGATAATGGCCGGCCTTGATCCTGACACACAGGCACCTGCTGGCATGAGGCATACACTGGGTTATTCAGACACATTTCACATCACTGATGTATAGAGGAGTAATTGATAGGCCTCATTTAATGCTGCAGCTTGTCCAGTGTTAAACAAGCTTTCAAAAGACAGATGATCAGCGTCGAGTTTAGTTGAAGTTAAACATGAACACTTGACAAATATCAAGGTATGTCAACAGAATCTTTTGCCACAGTAATGTCTTAAAGTTTGAGCCATAACAACAAGCATCCGGTTTGGTAAAAACCATTCATGTCAGCCTCTTATTAAATTTCTGTCATTTATCATATCCACCAATCAGAGAACTACAGCCATGTCAACAAGCAGAATGCTTTGAAAATGCACTACCAGTCGCAGTATTAGCATTAACACAGTTAATTCAGCTAATTTTATTGGAGCTATATGGAGCTATATGTATGTGTTTTTACCTGGAAATGAAGTACAAACAAGTAGCACTATAAAAGAAGCCAAACGATCACCATGGAATAATGCATAAGCACAAAATTACATATGATTCCTTTTTATTCCCATTCTGTCAGTGTTGCATGAATGCAGCTGACAAATGGAATGACGGAAGCACATTCATAAAATGTCTATCAATTGAACCGTCTCAAAAATAATTTCAGGCTTAATGTTCTATATTTGTCTTATTTGTCTTACTGTCAACAAACCTCATTAAAAACAACAACAACAACAATAACAACAAATCAATGCTTTACTGTCTGTGTAGCCTGATACAGCTTATTATTACTCTGTGTTGTGGGCTTCCATTGTTGTTCAAAACCTATTAAAAAAGTATCAGTGAGGTCACACGGTTGCAGTGGCTGACATGTTCCTTCCTTCATGATAAACATGGGCAATCTGATTTATTTTGAGTCAATAACACATACACTGTCCTTCTGCCCTAAATACACCAAATGTGTATTGATCCACAGTTGAAACTAGCTCTCAATGAATGCACAATTTACTCCCGTTTGAGTCCTGTTTGCTAAAATTAAAATGATTTAGCTTTTAAAAAAATGAAAGTATATATCTATGACCTGTTTTTATCTTCAGAAGGAAACCGCTGGCTCAGCGCTGAGAGCTACAGATAAGTCAAAGAGATGGACCTTATGCAAGAGCGGTTTTGTTCTTTTGTTGGGAAATCTTGACAATAACAAAGATTTTAAATGTCACCAGTTTTTTTTCCTTTAATAATTTTCAATATGCTGTTATTCTCAGCTTTGATCTGACTGTTTATATTCCTTGGTTCAAAGTATTTCCTCTTGCATGTGAGACATCCAGCAGCTTGTAAATGACTGCACAGTAAATGACTATGGGAGAGAGGGGAACGGTGAAAGGTGATGATCAACATGGAGGAGAACTGGTGTGTGAAACATCACGGACCAGTGTTGTGTCTGACAAGTGAACCGTGGAAATCCTTCTCCTCTGTTTCTTATCGCCAGTCTGATATGCAACACTTTGAAGAGTGCTCAGAGTTGATAGGAGAGGAAATTAAAAAAACTGCCCATCATTGTTTTCTGCGTGGGTCATATAGGGAAGAAGAACAGTGTATGACAGTGGAATTTCAGAAATTATATAAATGTTTCCAAATATGTGCTTAAATGTATAAACCAGTGTGTATAATGATGACAAGTGCGTTCAAATTTTGTTATCTCAAAGAGCAAAAGACAGTCTGGCTTTCACATATCCCAAATAGTGTTATGAGAAAGTATTGAGGGAAGAGAGAGAAAGATTATTCTGCCTGAGTTTTGTTTTACACAGTAACCTTTCCTACAGGCCAGGGGCAGATGGAAGGAAATGGTGAAACATTATAACACACTGTTGTTGTTGTGTTTGTTATCAGTTTGTTTCCATGCCCACACAGAGAAGTGAAGGACTGGGTCTTTTTTGTGCCATTGTCAGCACATCAAAATAACACCTGTTGCTCTTTGGCAGTCCCCATCTTCCGCAGGCTGTTTTGATGATTATATCATAGCCATTTTAATTCTGATTACTAATGTTTTAAAAATGTTAATAAATCATGTCACTTTAAATCACCAACGCGCTTGATTTAAAGCAGCTTAATAAACTGTCTATCTTCAGATGCAGTAGCATTATTAAAATGGAAAAAAGTAATTTCGTTTTCACGTGTCCTGCCAAGTCACATATCTGTGTAGTTTATCATGCGTCTCTTTGGCTGGAACAAACTCTTCTCAAATTCTCTTACTCATCACGCTGCAGAAGGTTGGAGTGTAGTGCATTTCTTGTTAGGGGTCAGAGGCAGTATTGACCATTTCCCTTCCTCTGCACAGTGATGTTGTTTTAAACCCTGAGTTAACCACAGATTGAGCTGAAGAATGGGTGCATTCGGGAACCGCCATCCGTCATAGGGGCTGAAAGGGTTGTTTTCTCCCGGCCCCTGTCACCTTTGATGCATCCCTGCTAAAGACTCCGCCGGGAGAGGCACGACCAGCATTTGCCTTGGCTCAGAGTCACTGCAGAGAAAGACTTTCGCTCGCTCCCCCCGGTTTTTGGCAAGATACTTTTAATTGTGCCACAACCTTTTGTACATGTAGTACATTATTTTTACGTTTCTGTTTGTTTGTAGTGGGTGGACCACAGAAGGGTTTTCAAATTGTTTTGGGAGAAATTAATTTTCTTTGCTACGTGGACATCCTCTGAATGTCTTTGTGCTCCCCCAGGGATACGGTTCTGCCTTTGTGCTTGTTTATTTTCCCAGAAAAGAAGTCAGAGATCACTTTATCTTCTCCACGGCCACAAACCATCTCCATGGGTCTGTGTTTAGCTTGTGGAGGTTATGCCTGTGATAATGGACATCGTCAGGTACACTGGATACACACATTTTACTGTAGTCCTAAAAGGCTACCAGTGTACTTCTTTAAAGATTTTTGTAAAATTATCAAGTAGATGTGGAAAGTGCCCCCCGACCCACACCTTTTCGATGTCAAAATGTAGGGGGCTGTGCCCAACAGTCTCTCTCAGGAACAGACAATTTACATTGACAGTGTCAAACATCACACAAACTAATTCTGTTCAAGCATAACATGGTTCTTAATTGTGGTTATGGGATATTTTCAAAATGAGAAATAATGCAATTCAGAATGAGGTCCTGTCTTTGACCTTTCACCAATCTGCTGCCACCGCTGTTCATGTTCTGCACCAGTAGCCTTATTGGTCCCTGTCCAATCACACTGTAATCACAAAATGTAATGTAAACAAAACATTGCATTATCTGTAAAGCTGCAGCAAGTTCTCCTGAACAAGTAAACAGAAACGTCACCAAAACTGGCCATATGAGGCACCGAGAGATATTGGCTGAAATTGTGCAATAATGACTGACAAGACAACAACAGTAATCTAAATGCTACCTCAGCATTTCATGTCAGATGAGTTCATCATTGTCCTCTGTTTTTGTGTCCCTCTTTCCCTCTCTCTGCCCATTTGTCCGTCCCCACCCTCCACTTCTTTGAAAGTTGTATCATGGGTCACTGACGTTCACTGGAACCGCAGACTAATATTCCAGATGGTGATGAGAAGTGGCTCCTTGCCCCATCCCCTGGTCTACAATCTGCAATCTTTCAGATTTGCAGTGGATTTGGAATAGCAACTTGACATTAGTGAACGATAAGATAAAAAATGAATGCAATCCCTTTATAGAACTAATTCACTGGTGGAGAATTTTTTTGTGCATCACATTGTGGTCTTAATTGTGAAGGTTTCCATTCAGTTGTTAATTAGGTATTATAGAGAATCATTTGAATTCAGACACATGTTTTTTGTTATTACTCTATACAAATAAAGTTTATTATTATAATTATTATTATTAGTAGTAGTAGCAGTAGTATAAAGTCAAGTGAAGTGGCAGTGATAAGCACATGTTGTAGTATCAAAGTTTCAAGAGTATTGTGGTCTCATCTGAGGTCAACTCTAGCTTACTGATACGCTATGCTGAATGTAGCACTATAGCACTATATATATATATATATATACATTTATTTATTTATTTATTTTTACAAGAAGCAGTGATTTGTAACACATTGTCACTTTTTCAAACTTTAAAGGAAAGGAGGAACCCAAGTGCTGATCTGACAAATATTATAATGTTAAAAGATCTGCAGCAGCTGTCTTGAATTTACAGGCATATTTCAAGTTACTGCATTCCTGTGTAGTTCCACATCGAGTTAAGCTTGAGTTAAGGTCAAAACCCCTATCTCTTAAGTGCTCATGCACACAAACACACACACACACACAATCACACACACACCCCCAGTCTCCGCTCCTAATAAATAGTTATCCTTTTGTGTGGTGTGGCTTTCCTCCAAGGCCATGCAGTTAACATACATTGCTTTTAGGAAAAAATGTATTATTACCAAAATGGGAAAATTCAGAGAACATTTTCTGCATGTTTTGCTGTTTTAATATATCAAGTACTTAATTGAATTAATTAATTAATTGAATGTGAATAACAATAGCAAAAAGATTTTTTAAAAAAACTTTCCTAACTTTGGAAATGTAAACACATTCACTTGAATTAACGCAATTGTGAAAAATTGAAGATACAATTTACAACCAAACATACAACCAAACCTGCTTTGGTATCTTTTGAATCAACTGTTTTTCACTTTTCTCATTTCTTTTCTTTGTGGTGTTGCCTCATTCGCACATTTCTAAAGGGGGTGTTTATTTCAGAAATCAGATGAGTCAGAAGAGTTAGAAAAGATGATGAATGTCTGAGAGAAAGCCACAGGTCAATAGTGCATAGACAACGTAACATGTTACACAAACACACAAATACGTTTTGCAATTTTGTTATCAAATTCTTAAAATCTATTGTTAAGCTTTGAATATGTGTCATTTTTACTACATGGAGATTTTGAATCCACACAGTGGAGATGTAATAAAATAGATTTCACAAATACAGGTAATGACAATGTTGATGTCAGCACCAGCTATTCTTTTACATACTAACTACTGCATGCATAGTTACATAATCTAAGTTCTTCAGCAGAGTCCCCCATTTTACAAGGACTTAGAGAAAAAACATCCCTCTGCTTTGTGCATGTACTTGTACACACTAACACAAATATTCAATATGAGCAAAACACTTGAACTTGAACAAAAGGATCAAGAGCAACACCCGCCCATGCAACTGTGACGTTAGTCAGAAGTGCAGAAGTCTCTCCTGGCCAGGGAGTCATCTTCTGCTCAGCCTCCTTCGCTCCTCCCCCCTGTCCAATGAGTTATGCAGTATTTGAGCCTTGAGGAGAGTAAGGAAAGCCAGACATTATAGAGACAGAGGGACAAGACGCTGTGGTAGGTACCCAGGGAGCTTGAAATTTGGGGTGCAGGTTTTGGTCATCATTACGTGTACAGTTCATTTCGTTATTCAGTTCATCATTTGAGGTGGAAAAGATGACTCCGATAGCGTATCCTTAGCAGTGACGTTTGTTTCTGCAGAAGAGATTGCTCCATCCTTGTCTTTTCTTCAGGTAGTTCTATTGTTACACTTTCAGGAGTTTACTGCTGCGTGACTTTTTGAGTACCGGACTGTTTTCTCCACTGGAATATCTTCAATTCTTCTTTGAACTGTCTCGAACTGCTTTTCAATAATGCTGACTGAACCGTATGGAGCCATGTCCATGGGGTCAGATGTACGAGATCTGACCCTCTTACCTCCAGTGCCTCCCGTGCCATCCTTACCAGGAGCTGGTGGTGGCTGTGGGATGCCCGTTGGCGGCGGTCAGTGGACCCAACTGCTGGACCTCCACCCCGGCTCTCCTTATAGCTCCCTGCCCTCCCACCACTCCCTTATCAAGCAGGAACCAGGCTGGGGGACCACTGAGCCCATAGAGGACCCTCACTGTGGACTCGGGGCCTTCACAGTGCACTTCTCAGGCCAGTTTACAGGGTCAGGACCCTGTCGGGTCGGGGCCTTCGGAGAATCAACTGCAGGCCAACCCAGAGTGTTTCCCAATGGAACCTATCTGCCCAGCTGTGTTGACAGTCCCCCTGCACCCAGGAACCAGGGTAAGCATGCCAATACTGATCCAAACTGTCTCCTTTTAATAACTTATAAATCATGGTTTATTTCAAGCCATTTTTTAAAACATTTCCTGCTGTGTTCATGATGTGACTCCATGTTTAGTGTTTGTCAGCAGTGTTGTGTCCAAGCAGGATGTTATGTGCTGTTCTGGGTCACTCTGTCCCGTGTGAGGAATTCTGGTAATGGTCTGGAAGAGATCTATAATAGTTTCTGTCTACTGGGGTTTATAGTGCTTTTCAGCAGAAATGATTTTGATGAGTTTGATCTTGGCAGAGTCACAGTCAACATTTTTTTTTACTATGGTGAATTCCTAATTCTGAAAAAAGTAAATACATCATTCATAAAGTTTCTTCAGGTTTCATTACTGCATTTTTTATTTTATTTTTTTCATATGCAATACCTGTAATCATACCTTTAGTGTAAGTATGTTATGAAGCTGTGTTAACTTTACCAAAGAACCTTCGGTAGAAGACTACCAAAGCGAAGGTTTTGTTTTGACCTCGTTTTTGCTTTCGACATTACTGTTGGGTTATTTACCCAAACTAAATATGGGATGGTTGTGAACTCCAGCTCTACTTTAACTCAGTTTCAATTCCATGACTAATAATATGCATTTTGTTTGCTGTTTTGACAGTCAACCACAACCTTCTGCAAAACTGACAGTACTTTTGTGACAGTATTAATATAAAATTCGAGCTTTTCTAACACACAACTAATAATGAAAATATAATGTTAACACTGGGTCAAACCTATCGATCTATACGGGGGAAAGTTACCCCAGTAATCCCTACATATCAACCGAAGTTATTTTAAAAAATACATACAAGCAATATATGAAGAAAATATTCTGCGTAAAGGAAGCGATGAAGTGATGAACTGTGAATCTTAAAAGTGACGTTCTGCTCTGGCCAATACCTACCTCTTTTATTTAATGCCAGACTGACACAACACAGATCAGAAGCTATCTATCTGGAATTGTAAACCAGAATCAAACTTAAATTTCTCTTTCCTGTGCAATGTGGACTGTCTATAGAATGTCTCTACATTTACTGTCTGTCTGGACTCATTACTTAGAGGTCAGAGGTTCGAACCTGTATGTGTCTGCTGACGTGACTATCAAATACAGTGCGCAGCGAGTCCAGTTTGCTCAGTGGAGAGTAGTTCCCGATGAAGTGATAAAAATACTCAGTGTCACATCTTGCAGGCTGCGGGGAAATGAAGAGTTTGTGAGTCATTTTCCTTTGAAAACCTTTCAACATCCCTCTTGAGCCAGACTCAGGATGTAGCAGACTGTCCACACTGATATGTGAATGTAAAATAAACTAATGTACACATTGCATGTAGTTGTATGATCAATGTCATACAGTTTTTTTCTATGAAACTTAACATTCTGCTTTAATTTGCTATGGGTCTTTTTTTTTACGTTACAATACACTAAAGTCAGTCTAGTACTAGAAGCAGCAATATAATAGGGTTACAATTTGTAGTGTATTCAGTGTAATAAAAGGTAGTATCTGTGCAATTCCTTACTTCTTAATGTTGTTTTTTTGTTTTTCTTTACTAAGCATATTCCACAGTAGCTCATCTCAGCCTATCAGTGCTGTGTTTGCCAGATATCTTTTTCCACCTGCCTGCAACCACAAGGCCAAAGATGGATGGGGGGAAAAAGAATATGTTAAAGGAAAGAGGATTTAGTAGTCTGATGAATGTCTCTCTGTAGTAACCCTGCCAGGCACTGAGAGTTACTACCAGGAGGATTCAGATAACTGACCAGATACTGGAGACTCTGCAAACGTCCGAATGTTACTGTCATCTGTGAGATGCTAAATCTAATGACTCCACCAGGCAAATAAGATCACTTTAACTTTCCACTGCTTCTCCTCTTTGTTTTCTCTTCTCAGGTTATGGAGCGGTGGGTTTAGACAGCAACCCCAGCTGTGGTCTCACTCCGTCTCACCATCACACCCCTCAGCTGTCCAGCCTGTCCTTCAAACACGAGGACACACTGTCGCCACCAACCAACATAGGTAACTGTCGGGCACACCCTGATGTCTTTTCGCTAAATTTACTCGCAGACTGGAGACAGTCGCATCACTGCAAGGTTATATAAGTGACCCGTCATTTTTCATTTCACAGGAGAATCGCTGTTATCCATTTCCCTTCATCTCTCCTCACCTCTCTCTGCACACACATTTATATATGCAGGCGTACATAAACACGCACCCTCCCGCTCACTCTTACAGCATGTGTATGGTTAATGACTCTGGAAGTGATAACTTGAGGAAACAGCTTTATGTGACTCTACTGGAATGTCAAAAACTGTCAGGGGACCAATATGTTATATGAAAAAGGAAAGGGAATGAAAAAGTGAAAAGGAACAGTGTTCCTGATTGGCCTGTTCTCTCCTTGAAAAGAAGAACTGTGAGCAACGAAATAAACTATCACTCATTACACAAATATATTTGGAGTGGACTTTAGGAGTGGAATGTGTTTTGAGTGTGTGTGTGTTCTAGGACAGAGAACATTTAATAACAAATATTCTTGGCAACATCATTTTCGGGAAGGTTGCAGCAATATTTCCAGTGAGTAAGATGTTGTTGGACAATGCAATGTGTGCAGCAGTAGTAAATTAATTGGGAACAATGATTTAAGTCGTGATTTTAACCAAGAAATGACAAAAAAATCACTGCTTGTTAATATTTTCCTATTTTCTTAGTCTTGCAGGATAATTAAATGTGCATAACTGTTAGCTTCAATCTCTATTTTGGACCAAATGTCATATCTTCTCATATTCAGTTGACCAACAGTACCCGGCTCCTCCTCCCATGTTCGGTTGCCATAGTCCTTCAGAATCGTGTCCCAGCAACCAGGCTCTGCTGCTGAGAAACTACAACAGGTACAGTCGTTTATCCCTGCTTTTGATGCTACTCCAGAAAAAAATTTGGATTCCCGCTCAGAAATTAAAGTCATATTCTTACCACTAACACCACATGCTGCTTGCTTACTTGCTGGTCACTTTTAGAGGTGTGAACTCTCTCTGATCCCGTGTTAAGCCCTTTGTCTGCCTCTGCACTGTCTGGATTGTGAATCCTAATTTGTTCTGAGGTTAAGTGCTGCCCACTGGTGCTCAGCAGGCCAAAACAAACACTGAGTGATCTATTGCTGATGTGCTTGAGTCAACCCTGAGGAAAAATGAGGAGAAAAGTTAAAAAAAGAAAAAAAGATGTATTCTGTGGAAATGTGAGTTAAGTGAGGGGGTGGTGTAGCTAGGATGGGGGGGATCTGCTTATTTTAACCTCTAGATGTGTTTCCAAGTTGTTTTCATTTTGATGCAAGACATCTCAAAGGGTGAACTGGGATTAAATTCTTTGAATGCCGCCCTGCGATGTTGTTGGAGAAAAGGAACATGTGCAGCCCAAATACTGGAACAGCAAGTTGATAAGCAGGGGGAAGACTTCACTGTTCTTAGTTCTCATTGCATTAACTGGAAACCCTCAAACCAACGCACACGCACACACGCGGCGCGCACACACACACACACACACACATATGTATGTCAGATATCAGTGAGTCTTTCCACAGTGTAACATATTTTAGAGCTGATTAGCGAGCCATCATGATCCATCCCTCAAGGACTTCTCAAGGAACGCCGTCCAGAATTCCCCCGAAACTGTTTCCCACCTTTAATGATACTGAGGACAGAGTGATGTCATGCACTGGTCCATGGTGTACTAGGCACGGAGGCACTCACCCCCACAGAGTGCACAATCGCATGTCCAAGTGTGGTGTGTGTTTCTGTACTACACGTTTGTGTGTGTGTGTGTTCACACTAATGCAATCTGCCAAGGTAAAGAATGGCTCAGGGCCCATGTTTTTTAATGAAGCCAGTGAGGAGTGTGGTGGGTGGACAGGATGCGTTAATAAGCCAACCATTTGGAGGTCCCCCCCCCCAAATGAAACATCTTCATTATCCATATAATGGAAGAGAAATGACAGGGAAAATGCACTGTAACATAATTATTGGCAGTTGTTTTTAATTTCTGGATTTTCCTAAAGTAACTCATTAACAAAGAAAGAGAAATCAATCAAAAAACACGTTAAAGTAAGAGTTAATCTTGTTCCATAACCTTTTACTTTACCAACGTATGAATATATTATATGAATATAACCTATTTGTTGCCTTGAAATTTCACAAACTGCCTATGTTTCACTCAGTGATAACATGTACCAAATGGCATCTCAGCTGGAGTGTGTAACATGGAATCAAATGAACAGCCTGGCATCTTCCATGAAGAGGTTAGCTTCTTTCTTTCTTTTTTTTTACACAATGCTCTGTATTCTTGAGTCTTGACCAGCAGTGTCTGTGGTAGCGCAGAGTAGGAGGAGGAAGAGGAGGATTTGACCAGATGGCTACCGCCTTGGGAAATCAGGAAGTGGAGAAGAGCATAACTGAGTGTAGTATAGGCGTTTGTTCGTGTCTGTTTAGTATTGTACTTCTATGGCATGCTTTAAAGACTATAATGGATTTTTGCAAAGTGAAGTTATTTTGATATCTCCTCACAAAAAGGACTTGGTACGAGAATCTAAACTTTTATTTTAAATATGAACTACTAACAATCAAATGTCAAGTTCCACAAAATCATTTTTCACAATCATTACTGATTTTTAAATGTTTTATACTCAAATACCCTGCTTGTCTTCTTTGCTGAGACCACAACATCATTACATTCAGTAAATGTCTTTGCATTCTGATTCAGTTTTTGCTAAATCCAGATTGATGCAGCGAAGGATTTGACCTCCTGCCCATTTCAAATCAATGAGCAAAGCACAGACAAATACACTTTATTTATTTATTGTCAAATCACCAAAACTGTTCTTACTTTGGCAGAAAATAATGTGCTTGTGTAGGATCCCCTCTCTTGAACCTAGAAGCAGATGGAGCAAATATATTTTTAGGCCTTTCAGCTGACAGTAAAGTTAGCCATGATGATGTTTAACTAGTCTGTGTGCCATGAAAAAGTGAAAGTTTTTGAAAGAATTTTGCAATCTAAATTTTCAGTGTTTTAATTCATCTGTAATTGTGCCCCTTCCCAGCAGTGGCCATGCACCCAGCTATGACACTGAACCCACAGTCCCACCTCCGCCCATGCTTGTTAGTGCCCAGTACCACATACACACCCACAGCGTCTTCAGAGGACTACAGGTCAGTTAACACACAAAAGTGCACACAATTGTACATGCACAGATATGAAATACACCAAGTGAACTTTTCTACTACAAAGCCCTGTTTAGTCTTCTTCTTCTTCTCTTTCTTAAAGGATGTCAGACGAGTACCTGGCATCGGTCCTCCAGTTGTGAAGTCGGAGGCCAGCGAGAAGCGTCCGTTTGTATGTGCTTATCCTGGCTGCAGCAAGAGATACTTCAAACTTTCACATCTGCAGATGCATGGCCGCAAACACACAGGTGAGATCATGCGATTTAACACCGCTGTCTCCTGCCCAGACCTCATCCAGCTTCTCTTCATTATATAAAATGACAAATTCATTCACATTGTAACGGAAACTTTTGAAAAAGGTCAAACAGGAACGCTGCATTCTAGGGAAGAAAATGAGTGTATCACAAGCAGGTATAAACTCAATAGCATGACTTAGAGACTGACATGTTCTAATCAAATCCATTTACTAAAAGTCAGGGGCTGGTTCACAGGAAAGCAGTTAATAAAGGCAGATGAATCTGAAAAGGGCAAAGCAGTTGCAAAAAATGCAAAAAAACGGTAGAGCTCAAAACAAGCTAACACAAGGAGCTGCTGAAATGCTTGCATAGAGACAAAGACAATCTGGCACAGAGAGAAAGGAGCATGCTGGTTAAATACTGAGGGAGGACAATTGGTTCCAAGTGCACACATTAGGGTGGGGCAGGTAATGAAGCTGGGGAGAAAAGATAAGGTGAATGCTACAAAATAAAGCACGATGTGATGAAAATGTGCAAGTCGTGCACGTAATTTGACGTGGAGCGAGTCTTCACAGAATGTTGTTAGTGCTAAGGGTTGAATGTAGCTGTGTGAGAGGAAGGCACATCCATCAGCTTAACAAATGTAGTCACATAAAGGGTGATTAAATGTGCCTGATTTTGGCGATGGCAAAGACGTAAAACTGGGAACAGGGAAAATAGTAGCGTTACTTTTGGAACTGATGATCTTAAAACCTTGGAATTTGGGGGATGATGATGATGATGATGATGATGATGTGGTCTTTTCCATTTTGCAGGAGAGAAGCCTTACCAATGTGATTTTACAGACTGCGGCCGCAGATTCTCTCGCTCAGATCAGTTAAAGAGACACCAGCGCAGACACACAGGTACAGCATCTGTATAGCACATACTGGATGTACAGGACACTGAGCTCATGGCTTCAGTTTTTACTGGAAATTTCAAAGTATCAGACATTACAATATAAAAAACTTCAAAACACGAAGTCTACAGGCAGATTGTTGAGATTTAATTTATTTAAAATGTAACTAAATGTTGGCCAGATAAATAAATTGTTAAAATATTTAGTATTTTCTCACCAGAATTATATTCCTGGCTGTGGAGAAAAGGCCTCCAAACAACCTTCGGGATATCAAATAAACAGACAATGTGACAAATCCAAATAATCAAAACATTTAGATAGTGTAGTCAGCAATTTTGTTTGTGAATGTCTGATCCAAATTTTCTGAGATGGGGGGGCGGGTGAGTCACTGAATCATGATTGTGGAATCGGGATCATTAGTTCTAAAACTCTGGCTATGGCATTCCTTTTCTGTCTCACTTCATTTATTTACACCTCCTTATGCTTTCTTTGCAAACAGAGGCCTTCGTCATTGTTATAAGACATTAGTCATGCTTGTACAATATCATTTAATCCAGTGCAAGAATATCACAAGTTACAGTTTTAAAAAAACACCTCTCTGACATCATCCTATCAACAAATTATTACTAATTTATTATGTATTGTTGCCATGTAAATCCTTGTAATTTGTTCAAATATATGACCTAACTTGGAAAACAAGTGCATGTTTCATTAATTGATCAATTTAGAAGACAGACTTTTCCAAATAATTATTGGGTGTGAACCGAAGTGATTTGAATCTTAAAAAGACATTAAAAAATAGAAACCACGCAAAATGAAACACCACCTGATACTAGAATATCACTGTTTTTGTAACCCGTTCAAACTCTGCAGCAATTGCTCCATAAAACTCCATCTGAATCCAAAGTTTAAACTTTTGACCCTTGCCCGGCTCTCCTCACATTTCTATTTCTGTCTTTGCCACAACCTCTGCCGTCTCTGTGCAGGAGTGAAGCCCTTTCAGTGCGAGACGTGTCAGAGAAAGTTTTCACGGTCAGATCACCTTAAGACACACACTCGGACTCATACAGGTAAAACAAGTGCGTACCTTTATTTTCTACCTCTTCATTCTCCTGATTCTCCTTGTTAAAATGCTCCTTCTGAGTCATTTCCAAGGAAGCACGAGCTCGCGTTCCGAGGGTTGAATTTACCCTAAAGCAACGATTTCTCTTGTTTCTTCTTCCTCCTCCGTCCCTTCCTTGTCAGGTGAGAAGCCCTTTACCTGCCGCTGGTCCAACTGTCAGAAGAAGTTTGCCCGCTCTGACGAGCTGGTGCGCCACCACAGCATGCACCAGAGGAACCTGACCAAGCTGCAGCCTGCCATCTGAGCGGCGAGCAGAGGAGGAGGAGGAGGAGGAGGAGGAGGTGGAGGTGGAGGATGACGACGACGAAGAGGAAGGTGACAATAACTTGTGCCAGCAAGTAGAGAAAGACGTTTTGGAGCCTGGTCAGCGGTTAAGGTGCCTTGTCAGACTCGCTGAGGTGGCGAGCGCAGCTGATTGTCTCTCTCAGCCAGCCAGCCAGCGTCAGGAGAGCAGACTCACTGATGAGCCACAAGAGATTCAAGACGCGCCTCGACCAGCTCTCACCAACACAGACTCTGAGAGTAATTCTGAGCCAAGAATTTTTTTTTTTTAATGTGAGATGAGGAAAATGTTGATACACTATTTTGGGAATTTTAGTACACTTGCACTGGCTTGTTTTATGGTTTAAATTGTGTCACTTTGAAAATTTGCTGGACTGTGTAAGAACTGGATTTAGGAAATGGACAAATTTGTCCATTAAGCTGACACAGAGATTTTTTAAAATTGCTTTGGGGAATGTGAACATCTCTATATTCTTACAGTAGTTATACAGGAGGCTCACCAAATTGCTTTGTATATATTTGCATTTGCTTCCATTTAGAGACATTTCTTTTGTATTTTTGATGTTTTTGTAAGTTTATAAAAATGCTGATTCACATCGGTATCGAGAATAAAGTGTGTGTGTGTGTGTGCCAGCGAGACAGAGACAAAAAAGAGCGGTGCTGTTGTCAGGCTAAAAGGCCACCTATGAGTGGTGGTGCTGGGGCAAGAGGAGGGGTGACAGACATTAAAGCAGCACCCCACCGTGACTCTGACAGGGTGCAGGTCTCACCCTCCTAAATCTCCTAGACACATCTTCATAACTATGAACATCTGGAGCCCGATAAATCTCATTAGAAAAGGCACATACCTCAGTGTCAGCTTCTCACACACACACACACACACACACACACATACACACTCAAGTTCTCAAGTGCCCTATTGTAAATAACAGCCCCCGCTTTAAGACGGCATCTTACATCCTTGAACCACATGATGGCAGTATCAGCCTTTTTCACTCCAGCAGATTCAGACTCAAGCTCTGAGACTGAAGCCAAAATGCAACTCACACTTTTACATCTCAGTCTTCAGATAGTCCATATGCACAACTTGCTCCTGCCCTTAGTGGCACCGAGCGTCTAAAATAAATATGTTAATGTCAGTGAGAGTGAGAAACAGTAAGGCATGTCCGGAAAATGTCCCTGAAACATCAGATGTGCATGGTGTGCATGGAGTTGTGTGTCAGCTCTGTGTGCAAATCTATAAGAGATGGGATGATTTGGCTACAGCAGGTATGTTAATAAAATATGACTCAGTGTTGGCACAAAGAGCTGCTGCATGGCTCTGTGGACTAATGATGTCATATCGACCCGGAAAACCAAAGTAAACACGCATACACGAGCATAGTTGCCCATATTTGACTGTAGGCTATGTTATATTTACACATGGAAACCACGGTGTAAATTGTACTGAAGGCATTCACTCTGCACCTGCACTGCTTTGTTTCATTCCCACCGCAGACCTTGACACTTGCCAAACCAACAGAGAGATTAAAATGCCGTTCTCCTGTTTCAGGGTCAGACACGGCTCATTTGAAGGTGTGATTCAAGTTGTTTTCCAATCCACATAATGGCTGTGAGGCAGTATCTCTGTGATGTTCAGTGTTTTTTTCCCCCCGGCTTCTTAATCCAGTGCACTTTGATTAAGAAGTGCTTCTCTTTGTTCTCTCTCTGCAGGAGGTGGAGGAAGATCAGAGGGACAGTGGAGTTGAACATTTTACTCACTCCAGTTCACTCTTAACTGGAGACTGTCGAGGCCGCACAGAGCGTGAGGAGCCCATGCTTTAAACATCCTGAGTCATTACCCCCCATCATTATCACACACACACACACGCAGACACCCACACTCAAAAACACACTGACTTCAACCCTGTATCGATCTCTTCATTCCTTCCCATTTAAAGTTTGTGATTGGCGAGAGTGGGGCGCGGTGATATTCTGATCACACAACATTTCTGTTCTGCCAAACGTTACCACTGATCTGAATGCATGAATAGGCACACACACCCACACACTCGTCGGCACACACGCCACCAGATGCCCCCTCAGCTGTACTGCTGGCTGTTTGCCTTTAAGGGGGTGTCGGCGTGGGTAATCTCAGGTGACGTACACCTGGTAACGTGCAGCCCAAGACATCTGTAGGACAGCAGGCCTGCTAACTTCACAGCCTCCAAACGCACATGCAACCCCCCCCCCCCCTCAAATTGTGGTATAACCTCACTCGCACATTTAAAACCAACAACGGTGCATTCCACACGCGCAAGTTCCAATGTTTACTTTCTGTATACTGACTTATATCAAATAATGGGTTTTTTCATTTACTCAGTCAAAGTAAGAGTGATGTTATTTTTCAGTATGTCATCCAGTCAAGTCCCAGGTGCATCCAACATTAGCATACAGCTCCTGCTGTGATTCTTTGGGCAAAAAAGACGTGACTTAACCTTTGGGAGCCTGAAAGGTCAGCGCACATGTAGTACACTGAGAACTCTATGAGCCCCAAGGGATCGTTAACAAGGTCAAGGCCCCAGAGAGGAAACTTAACGGGGTTACAAGGAGGCAAAAACAATGCTACACCAACAGGAGGCGCTGTCAGGGACTGTTCCCATGTCAAGTGATGCATGTTTTTAGTTGTATTCCCAGACAACCCCCCCTCCTCCCCTCAGGCAAGCTCTCTTGTGCAGAGCTGCTGCTCCACAGTCTGAGGGGCCTAGGGGTTCTTGGGGTTTTTCCCTGTGGTATAGCAGGGAGCCTGAGGGGCTCCAGTGTGTCGGAGCTCTGGGAATGCAGAGGCCTTGGGGGCCTGGAGCTCAGATGGGGCCTTGGGGGTAAACTTTCTCACTCAGGGAGCAGAGATGGAGCAGATACAGAAAGACAGTGAGGGGAAAACACCTTGAGAGGAGTCTGTCAGATATGCGGGCAGCAGCCGGGAAGATCCCATGAGGGTAGCACAGGCTTGGAAACACAAATACACACATGTATGTACACTAACCCCAATCCAATATGTGGGCCAGTAAATAGAGACAGATAGAGCTTTTTTAAATATTCCCCTCTCTCCTCAGCCATCCTGTCTTTCATCTTATCCTCTTTACTCCCTCCTGCTGTCTCCTCTATTCCGCTGGAAGATAACAGGATTACATGTGTCTCTATCATGTGAGATACAAGATCACAAACCAACCCATGCCCCCCGGGGCATGGGACGGATGAAACAAGGCCTCGTTTCCCCCCTCTCCTCCCCTCCATCCCAAAGGTATCCAGATGCTGGGACATAGGGAGAGAGGACCAGGGTGAGGAGGGAGACGAATGTTGACAAATGGAGCGAGAGTGGCATTTTGTCCAAAGATATCAGTCTCACTGGGATAACACTGTCTCCACCCGCACTGACATGGACTCCAAAACAACACTACTGTGGACCACTTTGTCCATCTTTTAATTAAAACTTGAAAAGTTTCTCTCTGCGTATATCATAAAAGATATGCAGCAGCCTGTCAGAGTGAGTGGGCGACTGAAGCAGGGCAGCAGCCGTGGAAAATCTGGTCGAAACTGATTTTGAGTCATCCTGACCTCAGTCCAAAGAGCTCTCATTACACCGAAAGGCAGTTATGATTAGTCACCAAGTTACTAGGTTTATGGTTCCTAAATTGAAATTTAGTGCTCTTTAAAGCCTCCTCTCTAATTGTGTAGTCATTAATGGCCTATTCCCTATCTACACTGCGTTGATGGGCACATAAAAACTCATGATGATAGACGAGCACAAGTGCAGTTGTTAAAAAAGACACGAGGACCGTCTCTTGTTCTGTCCGGTCACCACCAGGAGGAGTAGAGTCCTGCGGCGGGAGAGAGGGAGGGCTAACCACTTTCTCTGGCATGGCATGAAAGATTGATGGATTCCTTCAAGCTTCATTTTCCAGAAGTGGAAACATGCAAGGCGCTGAATTAGCCTACATTCACATGACACGCACATACAATCACACAACTTGCACGAACACAGGAGAAATGGACTGTGTGTCATCATCAGGGCCGCAGCCAGCATTTTCGAAACACAGATCAGAGTTCAGCCAAAATGCAGCTCCTGGGTCGATATTGACCACTCACCAGAAATGAGGTGTCTCGTGCATTCTTTTTTCATTAAAATTTTTCAGATGCAAAAAAAAAATAGTTTCTTCAGTCACTTCACAGTTACATTATATTCCCTGTAAATCTGAATTCCCTGCATGGACGTCTACGTTTGTTCATTACATGATGATTTCAGACATGTACTTTTTAGACAAGGGATCCAAAACATTTTTTTTGGTGTCTTATATGTCACTGTGGCCTATGATGTGCGAGATACGATAAATTACATATGGAACTAACTTTAATCAAGATACCAACCGGGTGTACATATTTAACTATAGAATGTAAAGTCCTCCCTTTAGTTTTGTAAAACTCCCGAATTCCCAGATTCCCAGAAAAATTGCGAAGGGCATGATTACAAAGTCCTCAATGGTAGGTAAAGGCTTGTGCCTCATCTGTGCGCACAACTGGCCTTAATTTCCTTAGTTTGCATGTCCTCATTGAACATACAGCTTATGTGCAGTTGAGTGATTATAAAATATAACTGCATACTGAAGAGTCGTAGGAATTCTAATTATGATGGTGACAGGAATAAGAGGCATAACAATGGTATGTACCTTAAAGAATAAAAGAAATCTCAGTTCCTCAGTTGGCAGATATGTATTTGGCTCATTTACTGCACTTTCAGCAATAAAATTATGATAATAATTTGACCGGAAATGAGAGGAGGAAGGGAAAGTGCATTCTTTGAGATGTCATGCTGAAGCACAATATCATATAAAGCTGTTTTTTACCCTTTAATCTAGGTAGTTATAAAGCATTTTGTCTACTATAAACAGCTCAGTTATAAACAGAGCTAGCATATTTTGTTGTTGATTTGTTTGCTTTTTTGCTATTATGCATGCTGTTATATAATGGGCAGAAAGCTTGTTATGAAAGCCTCAGCAAAGGATGGATCAGATATCCCAAAGATCATTACAAACGACACCCTGGGCCACGAATCCCAAAAAGATAGAAGTCAAAGATGAGGGAGTGCAGATTATAGGCCTGTATTCATATAAAAATAAGGCATTATGATGGTTAGAGTGTGTGTGTGTGTGGGGGGGGGGTGCAGTTATGCAAGTATTTTAATTGTAGTAGTAATTTTTGGTTAGCTGCTGTTAATTGCTGATATGCAGATTGCGGTACACTATGAAGAATGCTTTTTGAGATGATATTGTTGGTGGACAAGACTCAGTGAGTGAATGGGGGGGGTCATGGTCATAATATGCTCGACTTTATGACCCTCCCCTCTCACTCTCTCTTTCCTTTTCTCACCCAGAGGGCTCATTATTGTCATTGGAGAAGGGGTTGATCTACGCAGACACTCATATGAGCGCTGTCTGAAGGCATTACTGTACGCCCCCAGTGTGAATGATTAGAATCCTATCATAAACAGGAGGGGCAAGCTGTTAAACATGACCGCAAGGCAGGCTGCACTGAGTCCATGCGCCCCCCCCTCCCCATCTTGCACAGGCAAACACACATTTGGTTCATCTACATCTCTGTGCACCACTAAGACTCATCCACCTTCACTCACACATTGGCCCCGGCACACAGATGCACCCTGACACATGACAGACCTCATATGCTACTTGGAGGAAGTGCATTAAGCTATTTGGTGTTTTCGGCCTCCCAATTATTCAAATATATGATGCAAGGCAATAGACCAACAATTAGATTACCTAATGGGCATTAGCAAGACCACAAATGACAAAAAAAACAACTTCAAATGTCAGGAAAGGCAACACCTCCACTCAGACCTGGAGCTTTTCATCAGATGAAAAAAGACAGAATTCATCTAAACAGAAATTTGCATTCTGGGACGATGCGGTGCAAATGGAGTCGAGCCAGAACTAACCTCTTTCTGCAAATTTTTATGAAACAATCATAATTGTCGTCACGTCGCTCTCCTACAAAATCAATGAAACCTGGAAAAATATCCCCAAAAATTTATGCCAGGGTAAAAACATTGAACAAGGCCTTTTATTTCAGCTCCTGCAGTCATGGTCTGAGGAGTGTCAGAAGAGGGTCCTACATTACAGCAGAGTAACACAGCCCACACATACATCGCCCTGTCCCTTGTTCCTAATGAGCTTTATCGCATTGGTCCCGCTTGACTTGTCTTGCTAACTGGCACACATATATCCATATGTTCCACATGAGCAAGCAGAGGGGACAGGCTGGGTGGCGGAGCTGCTTTCTCAGTTACATCTGAGAGTTTTACCGCAACAGCCAGCAGCAACAGCAAGTCGGCTTAACTCCATCTCTGCTGTGCGTGTGTGTGTGTAGACTGCGATTAGTCATGAGGAGTGTGAACAGTGTCTGCATGTCCCTGATGTGCAGCGGGTCAGAAGGTTCAATAGACATGAGCGACCGAGCGGCCGGTAGCCAATATACAGAAGCTGCCTTCTGAATGCTCATGCCAAACTTTAAGTGCATACAATGCAAATATAGTCAGTAATTTATTAAGTTTACCTAGCTGAAGCTCATGAAGTCTAATACAACAGGCCTGCAATAAATCCTAGTTTCATTAACGTATCAACATACACCTCTTCATTAAGGATTATTATTGAAGTACTGTTGGATTAGACTGGATTAATTTTACTAGGCGTTCCCAATAAGGTGAAAACTGAGTGTATATATGAATGTGTGCATGGGGTGTCAAATCAGAAAAAAAACTGAAAAAGATTTAAGGAAAGAAGAACTGGCATGCTCCAAAAACTGTTAAACTGCTGTCTTAAAAAAAAAATCCTTTCCTGACAAACAGATGCAGAATCAGCGTATTAACTGAAGGAGCTTAAGACGGGGAAGAGGAAACGTGAGAAACTCAGCAAGTCAGTCCAGAGGACTGAAATGCGCTTTTTAAGTATTATGTGTCGCTGGCAAGAGTCTGATTACTGCAGACTGAGTGAACAGACAAGTGTGCACCTGTTCTCTCCTATGCTCCGTTACAATGAAGCAGGACGCTGTTTATCTTGACACGAGGAGGCCAGTATTTCAACTGTTATCTAAAATGATCCACAGTATATTTAGAAAAGTCATAGCTGTCAAGACTGAGAATTCCAAAATTATTCCTTTCAGGGGACACGGTTTTGCGTCTCCACCCTTGAAGAGAAATTCTCAACACAAGAAAATGATTACAATTGACACTTTCTGGTTTGTTTAGTGCTGATTCGTTGCAAATGAACACACAAAATACACAGTACTTTTTCGTTTTTCTTTTGACACATTTTGCGAGCACTTGCAGTGTGGACAGTTGTAAAAAGGTAAAGCTCAAATGTAACATCAGCAAAAGTCAATAAAAATTGAACACAGAACATAGTGTTGGCCTTAAGTGTTCCAATAAATACATTTCAAACTAAGTACGAGGAAAAAAAAAAATTCTTTCACAGGCTAAACTAAATCCAATCACGTGCAAAAACCATGCTGTTAAACATGTTAGTTCTATAGCATTTAACTAATCAAAAGAATTAAATGGCCAGAAAAACTGTAAACAAAGAAACATCATCATTCTTCGGTTTTAAAAAAATCTATATTTGAACACTGTAGTCCTCTCAGACCTAAAGTTCAGAAGTTATTTGATAAATAAATAAAATCAGCATAAATGTTCTGAGCTGTGGTTTCACATTAATATTGTTATCAAACACTGCTCCTGCATCTGACCGCTCTCGTAAAACTCGGTGTTCGGCTTCGACGGGTTTCTATCGAAGACTATCCACACAGATCTCTGAGGCAGCGAAGCCGACGATGCGGCTGGAAGGCACCAGTCGATGGAAAGTTAAGTCCACTGAGTCCGGCTTTTTACTCCTGAATGTCAGAAACAGGGAAGTCGACGTAAACGTCTTAGTGATGGTCTCTTCGCGTCCGTGGCAGGACCGACCTTCAGTCCTCCTTTTGTTCGATGTCTACAGGTGTTGGTTGGTTTCAAAATCCAACACGCTGTCCCGCTTTTACGGGGAGAGGGTGGAGCGGTGGTAGGAGGAGGCGAAAGAGTCTGCAATTCTGTCTCTGAAGACAAAAATATTCAACAACCCTCCTCTCTCACACACACAGACACACACACACACACACACACACACACACACACACACACACACGCACTCACTCACACAGAGAGCTCAGAGCTCATCATGGTTCCTGGTGAGGTCTTCTCCGTAGTTGGTGGCCTGACTTCCAACGAACATGTTCCAATTCTCGAGAATCTCCTCTTTGGTCAGCATTTGATCCTGAGAAAAAAGATAGGACAAGGGAAGGTCCTAAGTTCAGTTATCATTGTAACAATATGTAACACACATATTTTGGTTATCTCAGGCCACGCCTCCAAAAACAGCGGCAAATGTTGGATGATGCCTCAGCAACGGGGTGTGTTAAAACCATTATCATCATGGTCGCCGTCACGACTTCATGCACATGACACAGAGAGGAAGAGGACTTGAGGATGCTGATGAAGTTGCACATGTCGTACCTTGTCCTGGTCAGACTCGTAAACCAGGTGTCGGGCCTCAGCCTGGGCGTGGTCATAGTCTTGCGGCAAAATCCAGTGGCGGATCTCGTCCTGGTCCATCTTACCATCTTTGTTCAAGTCCCGGAAGTCGGAGAACTGCTCCCTCTCGGTCTTGACCCAGTCTGGCTCCGGACCCCCGTCCTCGTGGGCAAACATGTCAGCTGGAGCAGGACAGGGCCATGACATTAACACACACAGGGTTGGAGACAAATGAGAAGAATGGACATTTTATTTCCTTCATCAAGTGAACACAGAGCATGCAGAATCCAGTCGACTGGAATGCAAAAGAAAGTATTAATTTTTAGAATTTAAACTAGAATGGTGACGATACACAACTCAGAATCAGAATCCTGTATTGTTTTATTTCTAGGTGCAAAGTCTTAGTGTGCAGTTGCGCTGCAACGGCAGACTGCATTGCAGATGCGATTTTAAGATGCCCAAGATAATGTTGCAGTGTTCTCCAAGCTGCCATCCAGACTAACACTAAAACTTGACCTTTCAGTGATTTTGCGGAGTAGCTGGGAATATATTGCAAATTGTGCAATAGTGCATTCTGAAAGTATTCAGACCCCGTCACTGTTTCACAATTAGTTGAGTCGCGGCCTTTTGCTAAAATGATTTAAATTCATATTTCCTCTCTCATGGATCTAAACTCAGTAACCCATAAGGACGGCGTTCACATTTCTGACCATGACCAACAGCTCATATCATAAAACGTGTGACCCCAGAGTTCTGATCGACTCCAAACTTTCTTCCAAGGCTCAGGTGGAAAAGGTCTGAAACCAGGTCAAATTCAAATCTTTCAAATTTCAGATTCCTTGGAGATTATATGTCGATGGAGGCGGCTATGTTGCAGGCACCTGCATTCTCTGGTTTAACAACCTGATCGCAGGTCAGCACCATTACTCTAAACCACGACAGTCTCCGTATAACTGAATATTCGAAATAAACCCCTTGACGAGAAAACCGTGCCTTTTTCATCGTTGCCCAATATTAAAAAAATATAACTTGCTGAGTTGGGACAGCGTGATTAAATATGCAGATGTTTGTCTTAGCTACAAGATTATAAATGGCTCGGCTTCTCCCCCGCTTAGACAGTTTGTCAACATAAGAACAACTGCGTATCAGTTCACATGAGGCGCAGCAAGTGGGGACTGCGTTACTCCACGCAGAAAGAAGTACTTTCACTCGCTGAACACTGCGCTGGAATGGGAGTTCGTCCCGGCAACTACCAGAGAGCCGGATACATACAGTATGTTAAATATTCTTGTACAGGGTAACGTCTGTCCAGGGACTACGGACGAGCAATAACCTCTTGGCTAACTCCGGCTGAGCTTGTGAGTCTTTAACAACGCTGTTGGTATTTCCAACACGGTGGTTTTGTTCACCTACTTAACATTAACACAATTGCTTTTAAACCATTGCTCGGACTCACCGATATACTCATCCTCATCCACGTGTCCGTCGCTGTTCTTGTCAATGTCCTCCAGCGTTTCCTGCATTCACAACGATTTAATGACGTCAGTAAAGGGGGTCAACAACAGTGGAACTTTCACTTTGATTAATAAAACCCAAACGCGCCGCCCCAGGCAGGACGAGTGGGTCAGTTTACAGCTGGGCCGCCGGACCGACAGCGCAATCACCGGATTCCCCGCAGATGAGAGTCAAACCTGCCGCATTAAAAACAATTTTAAAGCCCCCGTGCACATCCCGCATCTGACAGTGTGTGAATTCAACTAAATGGCTACTTAAAAAAGGTGTGCCGTGCGAGCTGAGCATTAGTTAACAACCGCGCACTTACACGCACAGTAATTGCGATGCATCTGGGCGTTATCGCATGCACGCATGCAGCTACACAGATTCACATCACTGCATGCCTCCTTTCCTGCAGGTGGGACGCCCCCTCTGAACCCTGCTCAATGATTAATGACCATGTAGCTCCTGTAGTCTAATAGCTGACTAATAATAAATAAGAACACCCATCCATCCATTTTCTATACCCATGTAAGCTGTGAAAGGTTGCGTGTAAACAAGAAGAGATAAACCTCTGTGCAGCCCATCCAGGGATATACATATGATGGAATTAAGTCAGTAACATTCTGGTCATAGGCGGCTGAAATAATTACTGTGAATGCCCAGTTGTAACACATCAGTAATAAGAGCCACAAGAAATAATATCTAACGAGATATTTAACCATCAGCCCCGAAATCCGGTCCAGAAAACATAAAAGTATGCATTATTTAATGAGAAAGTGATCTCCGCCTTTCAAACCTCGCTGAATATTCTAAACTATACCATCCACCCCAGTAAAAAAAAAACATCACCTCTACTGGGGAATGATGTATCTCTGGGGCAGCAAAGAGGCTATACAAAGACAAAAAAAAATGTCTTGATGCTTTGTATGTATTTGAAGAAAAAGTTGACAGATTATTTGAGTGTTTAAGAAACTATTTTTGACAGAAATTGGGATAAATTGATCATTTACACAAAACCAGAGGCAGAACAAGTGACTTAACTGTTGACAGGGCGCTTCAATGGAATACGTACTGTATGTACGAAATTTAATGTACATATAGGTCTGGGTACGCCCGTTTGTCCTGCGTTATAGCAGTATTTGTGCGAGTGTTACGTGCCGTTATTCTGGATCTTAAATCCTAATCATGGGAACGCATTGTGTGTAGCTGACACCAAGTGAGATGACACAATACTACTCCCCTGCTCCAGAAGCTCCGTCACTTCTCTGTCACGCTGGCCTACAACCCTGCACTTTCTAAAAGAGCGTTTCCTTCTCATGTTTTTTTTTTTTTTGTACGGCCGCATTCACCATCAACTCATTATTGAGCATTATATGGCGAGGAACAGGCCTCATACTGGCTTCAGCCAGATTCGCCACAATCGGCGAGGACGCCACCAGCGGAACCCGTCCTCTGGTAACATTGGGCGACATTGTAAAAATGAGCCATTAATAATTAACTCTGTCAAATGGGTAGTACAACTTTTATGAACACGGCAGCATAGTGCACCGCTGCTAACATTTGCCACACAACTGTTCCATGAAGCTGAATTTATATTTAAAGACCGAGTCTTAAAATGGGACAGTGGGTCCATCCCACTGGACCTGTTCCAAAAAATACAGAAATTCAATCATTTCCGGGGGGCCGAGTTAAACTTTCATCAGGGGGTTATCCAAACGTGGCACATTTATCAAAGAGGCCCTTCAGATCAAACACGTGGAACACAAACTCAAATCTCCTCCTGTCATTAAAGTGTGTTTCTTAGAGGGCCAACAACTTAAAAGCCTGGAGGTAATGGGGATTTTTTTTCCTCTCAGTGACAAATCTAAAAGCCTATCGCTGCATTCAGAATGTTGTCTGAAAATACTCCAAGAAAACAAACGCGGGCCTTACTGAACTGCCCTTTTCTAATCGCATTTAATTATCACGTGGTTACAGAAGGCTTACCAGAACCACAATGTCCCTCATGTGTTCAAACTCCTCGGGGTGGAGGAAGGCTGTGAACTCTTCTCTGTCCGCTGCCTGGTCCCCGTTGGAATCAGCTGTTTGGAACCTCCTCTCGTCTCGAGGAAGCATCTTCTTGAAGCTGAACTGGTCTGTGGCGTCCTCAAACTCCTCCGGGTTAGCTAAGGGGGGGTGAATTAAAATCAGGCTACTGTCAGGCCTATAATTAGCTTTGCTATACTTTAATGCTGTACTCAAAAAAAAAAAGCACAAGGTGTGCCGAGAACAAGTGGATTCATACCGAGGTAGTATCCATATGTGGCTTGCTTGTACTCATCCCACGAAATCTTGTTGTCTTTGTTCAGGTCATAATCTGCCCACACCTTTGCCACGTTCTCATACACGTAGCGCTTCTGCACACGTTTTATCCAAGCCTTGAGCTCGGCAGTGGTGATGTAGCCATTGGCGTCGCCGTCGATCCGTTCCACGATTTTGCTGCGAGTCGGGGGAAGAAAGAGAGGAAACCTTCGTTAGAGACACCGGGGATATCATTGGTGGTAAAAACCGAATCTGGCTGCAAATATTTGCCACTTTGTCTCACGATCATGGGGAATTCACAGGCCCAGATGTTAGGTCTTTGTGCCATTTTCGCCTCGAGCCCACTGATGCCCATCATATACACTGCTCCACTGTGGTTATCAGCACCAGCAAGCAGAAGAAAATAACAACTAAGCAAATATCTGGTCGTGCCATTTTTTACTACAAGGGATGTGGCTTCAATAAGACTCTGGAAGGAGGGGCATGCAAACCCCTTTTAGTAAAAGAAAAAAAAATTCAGTGTGGCTGTGGTGTATTCTTAGATCTAGGTTGCCACGTTGAGACGTTAGAGGGATCCTCCCACTCTCAACACCACAGGAAAGAGTTTTCTTTTGGGAAAGAAGGGGGGGCGCATTTAGCAAACGTGTGTTACATGATGCCAAGTTGTCATCCAAAAAAAATCCCACTTTGGAGCACACACACAAACAGAACCACGTAGCGCGTGAAGTTTGTGAAAGAGCCCCTACGTGAAGACCGACTGTCTGCTGCCGCACTACTTTGCTCAGACCCCATCACCTGCGAATGGTTCTTTAATGACGATCTATAATTAAGATTTCGGCAAAGCAATTAACTCCGGGAGGAGTGTGTGCGAACGGTGCCGGTGGTGTAATGATAATAAATATGCGATAATAGATGCGCTTGGCGTGCGCATCTCTCTCAGGCACTTGTGCTTATGCTGTTAAATGTTTAATGCCCTCAGCCCGAACAGTTACACGCAACAGCAGGGGAGAAGTGAAGTGTGCGTGATTTACCAAATAAAACAAAAGCTCAGCGCCAGCCTGTGACAGCGAACGCCGAGACTGCCTGATCCCCGTCCCCACGTATGAGAACCGGCTCGTGCGGCGCAACGATAGCAATGATAACGCCGCATCCTTACCCGAGCCTGTCCTTGCTCTCCTCTGGGGTGAGCTGATCAAATGTTCTGGCCTCCTCTTTGCCCAGAAAGGCCTCATGGTCGTACTGGAAGCTTTTGTTGTCTTCGTCCGGCCGCTTGCCCAGATCTGACTCGTGGACGACCCTGTCTTTCCTTAACGTGGGCTTGCCGTGCGCCACCGTGGCGCACAGGAGGACGGCGCACACTAAGCTGAAGACGTCCATCAGTCAGGGGATGAAGCTGGGCTCACCTTGTTTTCTCCCACAGGCCTGTAGGCACTACAATGCACGGCGATCGAGCTGCCGTGTAGCAAGTTTCACTGCTTGTGCAGCTCCAATTCTCGTCCCCCACCCTCTCTTTCTCTAAAGCAGCGACGTGCACAGTGATGCCACAAGCAGCATCCAAATAAAACAACCCCAAATCTGCAGAGAGCACCTCGTCCCGCAGCAGACACCTACAGTTCTCACTCAAAACGATTTTAGGCAATCCTGCCCCCCACCCCCCTTTCCCTTGAGGAAGGGATACAACCAAACCGGGATTTCCTGACGCCTCTCGCGCAGCCATTCACAGCGGCCGTTTTAGGGAAGGCCCGGCCTCCTCCGCTGTCAGGAGCCCTGCCATTGGTCCACAGGACGTCCGTAAAGCGAGAGGGAATTCGGGCGCCACGTTGCAAGCCGACGCGCAAACTCGGCCCAAACGGGGAGTCAGCGTGAAAGCAGCGGGAGCGAAAAACGCGGGTTCCGAACTGTCATCAGACATCGTAACCTCCTCCAGTATTACGATCGAGTTCCCACTCGAACCGACAAGCACTCGCGGCGTGGCTGTGTGTAAATCATGGCGCGCACAGGTATGTGCATGTACCCGACGGTAACCAGGGTTCAGGCCCCCTCACTGCCTTAATTACGCCCCGTCCTCACAAATATGCAACCATGTGGAGTCTTGTCTTCGCTGCGGGTTGTGACAAAAACTAACGAAATGTTGCAGACTTAGACCCAAAGACATGATATCTTGAAAACCCCGGTGTGGCAGACAAGGCCCCAACACATCCCACGTGACCAAGGCCAATTTAGAAGCTTCTTATGCTGAAGTAATGGTGAATCTTTTCGGACAAAACACAGAGTACACAGTTATGTTGACGATACGCCACAACAGCACACGTGTAGTCCTACTTGGTACCTTGCATCATCAAGGAAATGATTGTTTGGTTTCAAAAAGCCACTGTCTGAGCACAAGAATGGTTATTTTAAGATACTGAACTAACTACTGCTGAATCTTTTACATTTTCCCTGGCTTGCCGTCTTGGTAGAGGTGGCCCTACAGAAGTTGCTAACCTGTTGTGTTTTCTTTTTAGTTTAGGTACTGCTGGAAAATTATAGGAGAGAGTATCAGTTAAGAGAGGGTTGTGCATCGTTTCATTTCTTAGGGAATGTAATCTATACTTTTGGGGGGAAGCAGAAGATGGTGTTTAAACTTCCCTAATACCGTAATTCTGTTGTAATGTTTCCATTTGGAAATTTATAAAACAGTCAAGTGGTTACATGAATAAATGCTCGTGTACGCATTAAAGGGCTGCTCTAGAGCCAGGACAATGACTTTGGCATTAAAAATTAATTGGCATCAAAAACAAAACCTGAACTGAAAAATTAAACATTGTATGAGGAGCAGCTGTACTGGCCAAAAAAAAGTTTCATTTTAAATGAAACTTTATTAAAACTAAAAAGCACTAGGAGCACAGATCTCCACCAAGGCTGTTTACTTTCCCAAAACCAGCAGAGCAACCAAATCAAGTTGTGAAATATCGATTGAGACAGCGCAACCCCCAGGTATAGACCCCACACTATCTTCAGGTGGTATGTGCTCCCTCATCTATCCAGGTCACCCCATGTATTTTAAGTCTTTACCCATTTCTGGAGATATGACTCAAACTGATTTCGTCCCATCCCACACTGGCAAAGACTCCTCCACTTCCACTGAATCACTCGCAAAATTTAATGTGTTTTAACTTTGACTACTTCTGTTAAAGCTATCGTTACACAGCAAACCAGAAACATATCCTCCTCTATGGAGGTAAAAAAAAAATACAAGCTTTGAATAAAGAATGTATTAAGTTTGAGAATGTTAGACCCAAATGCAGACAGAGGCAGGCATGAAGGTGTAGTGATGGGATTTAATTCACAAAAGGCTCACAAAACACAACAACCCCCTCCCAAAAAACCCCAAAACAGACGGGGCACTTTTCAACCAGAAACAAAAACAGAAAGATCAAAATTACAAAACACAGAAGGCAGACACGAAAAGGTGTCAACCAAAAACACTGTCAGATATCGGTTAACTCAGGACAATCCAAAACTCAGGCAACAGGCCCAGAAATGCTGGAGAACACAGAGCAAATGATACATCATAACACAGACAAAACCATGAGACAGCAAAAGCAGACAAACTAAGAAAGCAAGACTTATATAGCCTCCACAGGGCGGTGGAGAGAACGAGGCACAGGTGGATCTCATCAAGGCAGAGCAATCACACACAGGAAGTAAAAACAATGCGTGACACACTAAGAATAATTACCAAAAATAAAACAGGAAATAAACCAAAACAGTGTCCACAGTCCATGACAGAATGAACGTAACACACTTGTTCATTCTCTGGCCACGTGTATGCTTGTAGCTGTTTATTTAAAGTACATTGAGCTGCTTTTTCTTGTGTTTTCCATAAATATTGTTTTGAGATACAGGGGACAATAATGTTTCTCAATAAAGGGGATGGCCCAAGATAAAAATTGCCTAATGACCTCCCTCCACCTTAATCATTTTCATGTAGTCCTCAGGTAGGTTTCTTGACATGCCCAAGATGTCAAGGATTACACAATATAATCACTTAAATTACTCAGACAGCAAAAAACATTAAAAAAATCTAGCTGGGATAAAAATTCTTACACAGTCTCTATTAAGCCAAATTGGAAACCTCCTTTTTTTTTAAAATTGCAGGAGTTACAATTTCCTGTGTCGGCATTAGGGAAGCACTCATCCAATATGCTGTATTAACATGGAACCAATACTGATCTTATTAAGTGGGTCGGTTGTTGGCCGGGATTTGCACAATCCACATTAAATACAGTTGGTTTAGTCAATGTCATAATGAAATTCAGCATTCCTGGTATCAGTTACATTCAGTCAGTCACTGACTTTGGTTTTAGTCTGACTGAAACCATTACACTCACTTACAAAAAAATCCGAATCAGGATTGAGATCCCTCGTTGCTATTAGACCTGGGCGAGCACAAGCCAACAAAACTGTCTTAAGTCCTCAGCTAGTGTGTTTTTTTTTCCAACAGTAAATGAAAATCTTCCACCGACACACTAGGATATCTTAGAATGAAACGGAAAAGTCAGCGTGCGAGTGTGAAGGTGCTCTGGGTTTGTTTAGCCCTTGCTCGCAACTTAATGTTTTGAAAGAAAGAAAGAGTTTGCACGAGGGGGTGTGTGGGTGGGGTGTGTGCGATCAGATTTACATGAGGAAGACGAGAAGAATCGCATTACTCAGATGCATCTCAACATGCTGTAATGTGGAGGAGCAGACTCCGTACCCTGGAAACAACTTGCTGACACTGCCATCCCTAATCCTCCTTCATGGGTAGGAGAAACATGTATTTTGCCATTCATCATTAGCATAATAAGCCAGCACATGGCACTTTGCTGTTTTGCATAAATAGTACACCCCAGTTTGTGATTATAAAGGGACCCCGGGGCTAACTAGCCTCTTTATTCAATTAATGAATAGTTAATATATTTAAATTAGTCCTGCCTGGTCAATTTGAATCAGTGTGTTGTGCAGATATAAAGAAACACAAATGTATTTTTTTTTTTTGCAGTGAGATATAGCTCTGAAATGTACAAAAGAGGTATAAATCACTGTACACTTTTCAATAAATATAGACTGCATTATTGACATCAGACATGTACATCTCAAAACCTTGAAATGCAATAATTTTCTGTTAATATCACAATTTTTAAACTTCAGATGTGGTGCTACTCTACCCAGGAATAAGATTCCTGCCATTTATACTATTTTAAAATGTGGCAGCAGTGGCACTTTTTCCGGTATTGTGTGTGTATGTGTGTGTGTGTGTGTGCGCGCGTGCACTGAATGCTACTCGGAAGTTGGGATTAATCTTAAACAATGGCAGCATGGCTGAACAGCAGCAAGTTAAACATTCTGCAGAGAGAAGGAAGATGGAAATAGTGGCTTTCAACATGAATATTTCACCGACGAATAGAAAGGGGAGGGGCTGCAGCTACAGGGGTGTTCATCTAACCATGAGATTACACACACACACACACACCGCAGAAGGCATTTGGTTAATGTAATTAAGAAAACCCTATGGTGGGAGACACAGAGCATTAGTGTCGAGGATATATACAGTTCTGTTCAGTCCTGTGGCCTCTTCATGCCCCGCACTTACAGCCCAGGACTGCGTTCATCTTGTTTTGAATTTTTTGTTAACATTTCTATCTGAACGTGTGAATACAGAAGTAAATTAAATAAGGGAGCTCAATATTAGCATTGATGACTGGAAATGATGCTCACAAAGAAAATGCAATGGTTTTTCACACTGAAAGTTTTTTAATAGTTTAGAAAAAAAAAATCAAGTCTCTTTTTACAAGCAATGCGCCCCTGTTTTGGGGGGAAGGTGAAGCCAGTATCTTGTGGATGTTGCTGAGGCCATCCCTCTGCATTTCGCTGTCAGCGCTGAACTTTTTCTCACACATCTGACCGAATGACGTAAACTTGAAGCTGCTTCTTTATTCCGTCAGTCGGGGATACCTGGGTTCAGTCTTCTCGTTTTGCTTCAGGCTTCCTTCAGTACAACTTTGAGGAAATGTATTAAATTGTCTTTAAATGCATCTTAGATACTTAAAAAGTACCGGCTTCTTTATTTTTCTTCAGAAGACATTTCCCGCAAACTTACTTTTCTCCTTTTTTGCCCATGTGTGCTGGCTTGCAGTGTGTTCTTGGAATTCCCCTGCGCTTTTCTTAATTAATTTGAATTTTGTGTCACCTTTTACAGATTTCTGCCAGGTTTTGTGGGGTTGGTGGAGGAGCTGAGGGAGGATATTGATTTGATTGAACAATAACAGGGAATATAGTCTCTCATCACACAATTACTCCCCACAATTTCCCTCTCCCTGGTGAATTTTCATAGTTATAATAACTCACCACCCCTACTATTCGGGATAGATTAATAAACTTCTCATTGCTGCCACATAGGAGAAAAGAAACCTTTGCTCTGTTTAATGACAACTGTAAAGTGGAGGCAATCATGGGATGCCTCCCATGACATTTTCCCGTTCCTGTCCGCTCCACTTATCTTAGACAAATGGCCGTGCCAGGCCACTATCGAGATGAAGCGTTTTCCCCGAGTCATTACGTCTGTCACCGGGGCCATTTCCATATTGAAAAATCTGAAACAATAAACGACGCCTGAGCCTTTAATAACTGTGAAGGAATCATATTTGGAAAATTGCATTGAAGCAATAACCTTTTCTCCCTGTAATTAGATGACAGAGAGGTCCTGGTTTTAATTAAGTCAGCAATTTATAGCCGCGCGGCCATACCTCAGCGTGCTGATTAGTATAGGAGGGATCACAGAACAGCGTTGCCTCAATTTGAACAGATTTGATCTAGTAATTACTGTGTTATATGGCAAAGGCCGCGGCAAGTCTCAGACTCAAGACTTTGTTGATGCAGTGCTCTGTGAAGCATGGCCCTTCCCATCGTTACTCGAGCTGCAAATATGTGGCGAGCAAGTGTCTGTCTGAATGGGTCTTCAAAAGGGGTCATCAACAGAGGACATAATGTTTGAGGAGGCATATTAAGGTGGAATTGTGAATGTGAGGCCTTGTGTGTGTGTGTGTGTGTGTGTGTGTGTGTGTGTGTGTGTGTGTGTGTGTGTGTGTGGGGGGGGCATGATTTGTTTGGGCACAGTATCGTTTTATGCCACAGCTTAATTGATCCACTTGGTCACTGTTAAGCGTTAACATTTTCACGAGGGGGCAGAACAGTTAAGGATGCTGTTTTAGTGCTGTGTTAATAAACATGGCAATTTACTGTCAATTTATGTCCTGACAGGTCGTAATGAAAACCATGAAAAGAAGATTAGCTGGAGCTGTTAGAGGAGACCGTCTGGGGACCGTCATCATGAGACTGCAGGGACCGGCGCTTGTTGTGTGAGCTGGCACCCCCTGGCTTTTTGTCGCCATTCACATGACTGACATTAAGCTTTTTCGGGGGGGGGGGTAAATTTGTGTTTTGTGTTTTTGGAATATGACATTTATCACACTCGCAGGCACGCAACTATAGGTGATCAGAACAATAGCCCATGGCGGCCCCCTCGACACGTCATCAGTGACATCAAACAGATGCTTGCGATCTGTGCCGCTAATTTCATTAGCTTCTTCGGCTAACCACAGAAGCATCTTTCATTTTCTTCATGTTCAGTGCTTACTTGATCTTTCTCTCGTAACCCTTTTTTTACTAGTTGTGGCTTATAACAGTTACACAGCCATTCGTGGTGGCAAGAAAGGGCACGCGCAATAATTCGAGGCAGTAAAGTGAAGGTTGTGAGTATACAATGAAGAAGAGCTGCGCTGCGTAGGATTGTGGGAAGGAAGAAGCTGCTTGGGGGTAAGGTACCAGCCTTGAACCATAACATCCTTTGTCTGTGTCAGGCCAGGGACCTTTGTTACATATCATTCCCTATCTCTTGCCCCTAATTTCCTGTCATCTTTCTACTGCTATCTCTAATAAAGGCATTAAAAATTGTCCCCAAACTCTTAAATACAACTTCAAACAGGAAGTGAACACACCTGGGAGAGTTCAGACGAACAGTGCATGGAGGCTCCTGCAGGACTTCTTGCAATCTGAGATGTAATTCCCAGAGGCCTAATGGGAGAATGGGGTTAATTAATCCTAGAGGACATCTCAGATTGAGAAGAGGGGCTCCTCAGCCCCCCAGATCTTCCCTCCATAAAGGTCATACTTCAAAACACGGGAACAATGCATGTATTGCCCCTCTGAGGACTTCTCATCCCCTCCCTCTAAAGATCTAATTTGATCTCCTTCCTTAAATCAGCATAACTATATTGCCTGAGAAAAAACCCCTGGAACACACTGGGACATTAAGTGCTAATACTAACTGCTGTCCTCAGGCTCTGAGTCATCCATAGATCTGCGACAAAACTCCCGCAGAGGCAATGGAGTCTGGTGCTAAATGTCCGCCACTGGCTAAACATCATTTTGTGTGCTGACGCTCCATGCCCTGACTGAAGACTCTGTCTCTAGGCCTTTGCTGCTTGACTGTGGCCCGTGACTTATGGGTCATCATTTGGGTGACATTTTCCTCTGGTCCAACATTCTAGTCAGTTAGCATTACAATACTTTCTTTACACCTTTTCTGCATTGTGGCATGTTTGAGGAAATGGCGTTTGCGGCACGCACGCAAACGCCATTTCCAGCCTTTGTGCTGTTGCTGCAGGGGTTATTGTGTGGCAGAGGACCCTTTTGTAGTGCTGCCACTAAGACCTTAATGCCATGTGACATAAAGAGGTTTGTCTCCTAATGACTCTAATTCTTCTTAGAGCACTGCATCAAGAGATCAATGTCAGATCTATGAAAAATTGACATGATAATTGTAACTGTGTAATAGAAGAAACCAAGAAACAAGGGGGGGGGGGATCAGTCTACACTACAACTACACTAGAACTTCCTCTGCTCTCTGGGTTATCAAAAACTCTTCACTGACTTGCTCCTCTGCTTCTCCATCCAAAAGATGAAGGTGTCGGAGCAGTTTTGGCTGCAGAACGAGTGTCTCCCCCTGGGCTGCGGCGTGGCTCCTGTCCCCTTCTCTCCCTGCAGCTGGAGCTACCAGAGCCAGATGCTACGTAGCTCCACCACCCTCTGTCCCCCCTGTCTCTCTTCCAGGAGGATGGTGCCCAGAGAGGAGGATGACAAACGCCTCTGCCTCCTCTTACTGACGGATTTGGACGACCTGACTCCAGCCCTGCACTGTTCCAACCGCCAGCACAAGATGTTGACTTAATGGAAGGGGGTTGGCTGTGGATAGGCCCATATGCGTTTGTATTGGGAAAATATGGCGGGGTGGTGTGTCTGTGTATCTCTCTATATCTGTGTATTCAATAGGATTTTGTGTCTGTGTGTGTGTGCGCGCGCGTGCGTGTGAGTGTGTGTCTTTTCACCTAGCCCAGACTGCCTACATCCATCATGCCATGGCGCTCTGGCAGAGAGTGGGACTCAGACAGCTTCACTAACACACGGTCAGTTAAATTGCCTGTTAAATTGTCCTGGTCCGTAGCTATCTTAGGTGTAGATAAAAACACTGCACTTAAAGCCTGCACTTAAAGGCAGAAATTGTCAAGTAAATGCCAGCCTCCGTCCATGCATAGAGAGAGAAAGAGAGGGAGTGAGGGAGAAACAGTGATCCTCGAAGGGAAACACATTTCCATTACAAGACAAAATACTGCAGCAGCACACTAAAGAGGATTTATGTTTCTGTTGTATGTATACGCCACACGGTTATTTCTCAAGATAAAATATCAATAATCAAGCATCAAACTATGCAGATATTATGACCTACGGAATTATAGTACATATTGTAATGTCTCCAAGTTTACAAAATTACCAAAGTAACCCATATATGAGCTCCAGGCCCGCCTGATCAATAGACTAAATTATGCATGAGCAGCAAAACCTTAACACCTCTTCATCAACCTTCACTCTGCTCCCTTAATTATTAAAACAACGGTCTCAATCCAATACATTTGACATTTCTCTCTATGCAACCAGATGGAAAATTGAGTCTCATTCTTTTAACATTACTGGAATATTAAGGATAATTGTCCGCTTCCTTCTTGTGTACCTGGAACAGAGAGCTTTAGAGAACTGCTCTCCTGTAACTTGTGAGGTAAAGAATAAAGGGGTGGGTTAGTTACAGCTCTGGTCTGTGTTCATAAGGCAAAAAAACCCCATTAGAAACATTCCATTGTAATGTAACTATAAGACAGATCAGCCTCAAATTCATTTAGATAACTTTGTTGTACCCTCCACTAGCTGACTGACCAAAACTCAGCAGTCTGTGTAATTAACTTACACTTCGTTTAAAATAAGGCTTTATACTCTAAAGTCTTTTGTATCATGTTGCTTTTGCCCAGAATGTGTCTCCAAAACACAAAAGGCAATCTTTTCTGTGCATTGAAATAGATTTTTTAAGTGAATAGTTATTAATTATTTACACTAGCTATATATTAATGCTTTCTACAATGACTTTGTTATTTCATGGATCATGAAAATCAGGATTCATGTACGTAGCTAATGGGTGATACCTGACACAAAAATGTTTGTGTTTGTGATAGATTCATAACTGTTAATAGCAAGACTATCTTTATTTTTGAACATAATTCTTTACTGTATTAGAGAATGTGTCAGACGTTTTCCCATATTACCCCCATATAAGTACTGAGACCTTGATAAGTAGATGGATGGATGTGATCTTGCCAACATAAACTCGGGTCATTTCTATTGACCTACCACGGAATGGCATACATTGATTAACTGCATCAATGAACAATGTGTTACAATGGCTGTAAAAACATCAATGTGTGTCAGCGGCCATTAAGATGTTAAGGTTTGCTTAGCCCCATTAACTTATTTTTGTTTAACAGCTCCAATGCGTAACATAGAATACACCTGATATATCATATAATCAAAACAGTGGCAGCGCTGATGAAATTGCATTTGTTCTCACACCATATTCATATTGACTTCAGGTGTGAAACCAATATTTTTAATAATAAGATATCTCCGATTTTTTTTGTTGATATAGGAAACTGAATTAGGTTATGGACCATTAGTAAATTATCCCGGGTTCAATAGTGTATTTAATTAATTGTGCTCACAGTAAACTGTGACTCCAGGAGATTACAGTAGTTTCAGATTATTACTAAAACTATCTGCAGAATCCCCCCCCACACACACACACACACGCACACACACTCCTGACCTTCAATTACCTGATACCAGAAAAATATAAAACAACTTACACATGAAGAAAACATTCAAGTCATCATGACATAATCAAACCCAGACCCAAAACCGCAAGTAGTGAACTCAAACTGTCAAAGCAGCGCTTCAGCAAAACGTCCAGTTCATCTGATTACAAACAATGCCAAGACAATTTTGTTCAGAGGAGTGCAAATCAAACCAGCAGCACGTTTCGATACCAACGCTTCAACATCATCGCTGACAGTTTTGCGGGGCTGTAGTTTGACACTAGGGGGCAGAAAAGCTCCACAAGTGGCGATGATGGAGAGAAGCGCGGCTGGCGGTGGGACTGAGAACTGCTGCGGCACCCAAGCCAACTTTTTCGACTGTCCCTTATCATGAAGATGTTTTGTGACGGCGAGGTTTGCATTAAGAACTTCAGAGATATGCGATTTGAACTTTTTTTTACCCCATTCATATTATGTTGAAGGCTGCAGAAGTGACTCGACCATCTGTGCCGTCCACAATTGTCTTCTTGTTAATTGAAAGCCTGTGCCATCAAGTACCCAAGATCACTATATAGCCCATATTTGTGATTTTAAACAAAAACTTGAGCATTAGTACTACTGGTTATGTATCACTTCCATATCCAATAGGTTTAATCCATTATAAAATATCACATTGGAACCATACATTCAGATAAATATCATAGTGTTATTAGCGATTAGGAGTAACTATGTCTCTACATCATAAGGCTATTTTGTCTTGAGCTGATGTTCCTGCATGCCTGATGGTTGGAGAGAAAGGTGGAACCGTGTCTTCCCATTGGCGTCTTTTAATTTGGGTCCACCTGGCAACGTCCTCCCCCTATCGTCTATAAGGCCGCCTCTCCCGGGTCTGGATCTCAACTCGCTTTCAGGTCTGCCGTTTGTGGAGACGCGCCGAGGTCGAGAAGCCAAAGTGCAGCCTCATTGTAGGGCCCTCTCCAGTGGTGGCTGAGCAGGCAGGGGAACTTTGCGGGGGGCTTTTTGGCTAAACGTCCGCCCATCTGCTCGCCCATCTGAAGAGGGCCAAATCTTAACTTTCACGATGCAACTTACGGAGGAAGTCTCGTGGTGTGCGAAAAGCGTGTGCCTGCCTGCGTGCGTGCGTAGTCGAGAGAGAGGGAGAGGATAAGCGGGGACCGAGTGAAGCCAGTGTGATGAATATTCATAACCACCCATGCCACGGTTGTAATGCATTTTGTATAATGATTCCCGTGTGATTGGTTGTTGTAAATAGGATTATCAGCAGTCGCTGGAGGCTTATGTGGTCATATTCCAGGTGCAATCTTAGGAGCAACATATAAGCAAAATATTCCACGAAGCCTCATTTTTGAGGTTTGAATTAGCTTCTTCATCGAAGACACGGTTAGGATTATTTGCTCCCTTATTCTGCCCTTCTTGTACCTGAAATGTATTTTACCTTGAATCTGTCACGTGATTTTTCAAATTTCTAATTCAATTTCTGGCCCGGAAATCCTGGATTGGTTTCAATACCCCCGGCAAATTTACATTAGACATAATCAAGAATATTCAATTTATTTATTCTCTTATTCTGAGAGTAATTTAATATATAAATGCGGGGCTGTCACGTGAAATACTAAATAATAAGCGATATCAACTTTTACGCGCGGTTTAACCCGCACTCTTGTGCGTGTATAATGACGATAACGTCGAGCCCCCGTTCTGTTTGGACCCATGGATGTCGGGCTAGTGCGCAGGCATCACGCTAATGCAGGGTGACGAGGGTGGGGGTAGGGGGCGGGGGTGGGGGGACTCTCCCTGCAACAAAACCCTACAGATGTCCTCAAATCAATACGTGACAAAAAAAATATGAAGACAAACTTCCAGACCGCCGTGACTCCCCTCAATAAACGGGAATATCGTTTATGGAAAAAATGGAAATTTAAAAACTCGCCTGTGCCCGCAACGTTAGTGGCAGGATTAGAAATTACCCCACTTTTGCCTGACATAAATAGATTGTCAAGGCTACTTAAACGTTGTATAGGTTACGTAAGAACGTCACTGTTCTTGCGTAGCTGAGTCCTGTTTATATTTGTTGTCGTAATGCATTATGATGAGCAAGCGTACGCCAATCATAGCCTAACCGCCATTATTTACTGAATATGGCATCTATTCACAAACTACTGTGCCCGTCTTGATTTGTGAGCTTCCGCTTTTCTTTTTTTCTTTTTTTTTTTTGCACCAACGCAGGAGGAGGGTTGCATCTGTTAGGGTCCAATGTTAGTCTTAATTACTGGCCTTCATGTTCTCCATGGCCCTCAACCGTCTTTAATTAAAACCTTGATTAGGGGGGAGGAGGTCTCGGGCAAGACTATAACCAGATGGGTTTCCAGCAATAATAATAAAGACTTTATCCGCTGCCGCTGCTGCTGTCTGTGCGCCATAAAGCGCGGAGCTCTCTGCCCGTCCATATCAAAGCACAGCGAGCAGAAAGGGGCTGTTAATTACGCCGGTAATTACTTGTCTAATTACGGTTCGTTTGTGATTAGATTTAGAAACGTTTCGCGGCCTATACAGAGGCTTTTCTGTAGCCAATATGTAGGCTTAACACTGTATAGGCTGAAGTGTAGTGTGCATCCACAGCGGGGTGCTGCTGAATAACCAGCCTATAAAGGAACGAGTGAATAAGATCAATAGTGGAGCACTGACCCGAAAATTATCTTTGTTTTTCTCTGAGATGTCCTCAATAATCTATATGCTCAAGGTACAACAAAGTGTCTGCAGAATAAGTGGCAAGGATGTTGTCAAACACTAATTTCGCTGCTTTGCTTTCCCTTTCTGAATGATATTTGGTACACACGTTTTTTTTCTCCTCTAACCCTTTCCTCCAGAGTTTGGCAGGCTTTAGCGAGCTTTTAGTGAGCTCTAGTGAGCTTTCTTAAAAGCAGAGAAGAGGTCAGCCCATGTCACATTTTTAACGATGAGCTTTTTCGTGGCCTTTGAGAGTCTCTGGATCCCCATCTAACTCATATTTTTAGTGTTAAAAGAATATATATATATATATATATATATATATATATATATATATATATATATATATATATATATATATATATATAATCCTTATCAATAATGTATCCTGACATATTCTGCAGAATGCCATATTAGCGATTTAAGATTCGCCACATTATGAATATATCTTGCCAATGGTCTGAAAGTCATTATGAGTGCGAAAAGGCGCGCTGCCGCTTTTATATTCAAGACAGAGAAACTTGCAAATAACAATCAGTTCAATTATCCTCAAAATATTTACTCCAGGATAGGATTTGTCATCCAGACACAGGGAAGGAGGGAGGGGAGGAAGAAGTGATTTCTTGCCGCACTATGTGCGTCCATTTTCCAGACGGTTTGTCGTCGTTATTGCCTGATTTAGTGTGTGTTGTTTTACATAGCCCAGTTATCTGTGTGAGTTCGCGTACAGCGTTGTGCCGCTGCATCCATTTATACATATCACACAGATCTGCGTTGAGTTTGTCACATTTGGTGTTTTATGTTCCATCTCCCCTCTTTGCTCGGAGCTATAGGCTTGTTTGTAGAAGGTCCCACTGGCCTGCACGTCTTACTGGCACTGCACGCGCGTTTATCCGGGAATTTGAACGTTTGTTGCTGTTTTGTGCGCCAAAGTACTCTCTATCTAGCTATCTATCTAATTTTGCGTGTGGCTGGGTGCTACAGTACGGGGCCATGTGTGCATCGGTGTGCAGTATAATTACCTTTTTCTTCTCGGATCGTCCCTCACTGCTCCTCTTGCAGCAGGTTCTCCGGCTTCCCTGACCCTGCGCGGAGAAGTGCAAGAGGTCAGGTGATAGCATTAGGGAAATGATGTCTATTTTTACGCGCGCATCCCGCCCCCTCCATCGGGACAGAAAGGAGCAGGGCCGAGCCATATAAATGCCATCCAGTCACCTGTCACTCCCCGCGCTTTTGTGAGCCTCGAATCGTCGACGTCGTGGGGATCGTGCGCATCCCAGGCAACGCCAATCACCTGTTCGAGATGGCATGCGATGTATCGTTACGGTTTTACTCGTAATGCTCATCACACTGAGTAAGTACTGTGATGCCACTGCTGCGCAAAGCTGCTCAAGGCTACTGCTTTGCGCACACGGCTACCACTAAGTCAGGCGATAACGTCGTATTTGCGATTTTATAAAGGCGAATTCATTTCGGTTCTTGTTTGCAAACGTTTAGTCGACGTTTGTTCGACTAATATGACAAGTTCGGTTATTCCGAGTCAGCTGATAACGCATCGCAGAAATCCTTGTAAGACAAAACAGATAATAAGAGCAGTATATAGCCTAATAATCAAATATTTGATCAAAAGGGTAAAATAAGTATAAAACTAAAGGAGAGCCTTTCAGTCTGGTTCAGTTGGAACCTGTAGCATCAGCCCTGCCCTGGGGATCATGTATCATGACCATAACTACCATACCGTGTGCTGGCTATATCGCACACCATTAATTACACAGAAGAATGCACAACCTCCACGCTCACCGTGATCCACAACATTTCATTAAGATCACAACCCAAACACGAGTAATGGGGTGGGTGGCGCTCAGTGAAGAGCGCTTTGAGAATTTGTGACAGGTGAAAGGAGTTGCAGTTCTCTGCTCTTTGGAAACAAGTTTCAGTCTTAGTTGGATTTGAAGCCCGGACCTTGGCATCACTTAATAGGTTAGGCCGGTGTCCTGCAAACGCGTTAGGGCAACAAACACAGTTTGGTAGGCGTCTACAGTGGCTTGCTGACTCACACGCTCGTAAGTGCTCTCCCAACTGCTCACTGAGAAGTGTCAAAACAAATATGAATTATGTTAAATTTGTAAATGCTATAAAAACAGAGATTAGCTGACTCTAACTGGAAAATGTACTTCTCACATAACGCTTTGAACATCAGGAAATATCTGCTTATATGTGGAAAGATCTGTCTTTAATGTCCAAATATTTGATACTCCCTCCTTGATTTTCACTATTTTCTAAAAAAAAAATCCGATCAGATAGAAAAATATCTCGCTACTCGTATCCGCTGTGAAAAAGACCCTGACCCTGGAGTCAGCTAAAGCCAATTTTGCTTTATTGTTAGTCACTTCACTGTAACTGCGCGTTCGAAGTTAAAAGTCCGAGTTGGTCTGTTACCTAGAAATCATAAGTGTTACATAGATGCAATCCTCTTCGGTGGTGCTTGAAACCAGGCCAACACCCTTTAGTTGATGCGTAATTTACCTCGCCGTGCGTAATTAACTGCGTCGTCGCCAGACCCCAGTATGTGTAACACTTTATTTTGAACGGTGCAATACGTTTCCATTAAACGTTATTAAAGCGCGGGGAGTGACGAGCTCTCATTTGTCTTGTCAGGACATCTGACAACCTCGTTAGCTCCCATTTTCCCCTGTCAGCTCACAGCGCGACACGGACACTGACTTCAGCCACTCCTGGCAAGTGAGTGATAAATGCGCCCACTCAGCCCTGCGTAAAACAGCAGCATTATTGTAGCCAGCACGATGCATCAGAATCAATCACGACCAAGGCTGCGTGGCAGGTGTCAGTCTTACGTGTTTTTTTTTTTAAATCCAGCCCACTGTCAATCTTTAATCTAATTTAAAGGGTCATAGATTTAGGGCACAATATCCCCTCGTTCGGACTTTCTCTCCAGGCTGATTCTGCGGACTGACCATTTGCACCACCGCTGTCACGCAGCCCGCATTTACCGCTGCACTCGGGCCTCACTAGCAGATTAGAGGTGTCGCAAATGGAATTGTTATGAATATTTGTGTGCAAATTGAGGATCTTGTTATTTTGAAAAAAGGGGGGGTGGGGTGGGGGGGACACTTAATGGCATGGGATCCCTTCCGCTCGCTGCACTCTCAGATGCAATTGTAGATCGAAGTCAGACTTGTCACGTTGAGCCAAAGTGAATTCCTAACATCCAGGACGTGCCTGTCTACTCCGGACAAATTGCATCCAATCACCCCGGGGGAATTCGGCTAATGTCTCGATCCAGGGCCGGGGAGCATGGAGAGAAAACAAATCAAACTCTGCACACAGAGCGTGTAGGGCTTATTAAAACATTTCACACAGGGGGAGAGAAAGGGAGACTAGAAGAAGTATGTGTGTGCGCGCGTGTGTGCGTTCAGTGCGTGTGTGTGTGAGGGGGTAATTAGACTACATTATCTTTGGACATTGTATCTTAAATTGAAAATATCAGATGACCAATCTCAACGTCTCTGCTCGCTCCATGCCTGCTGTTTGAGTGGCAGAGCCAGCAGGAGCAGGCCTGACAATTTTTACCCCCTCCAGGCCAGATCAGGGTCCAATTTAACAAACTTTAGCCTTTCTTTACGATTTTTAGACTAATGGCAGCCCCTCAGTTTTTGATGCTAAAAAAACTCAATATAGCTCCTGTTAAAAGACCACAACTTTATGCATATTCAAAAGTTGCGATTCAATGCAGGGCCTATTTCACAGCTAGTTTAAACTTGAAGTCCAGAGAGAACTTACCTCCTCGTCTTCATTGCAATTAATCCTAATTTTGATGGATGAAATACCCCCCTTTTGAACGCAGCATCAACTCTGCGTGCGCCCTCTGCTTTCTGGTAACGTGCTCGGTCCCCTGGACATTTTTCTCTGTCTGCTACGGCGGCAGTAAACAATAAGCTCATGAGGCGTAGGCTATTGCAGCATAATGTTCTGCATGGCTAGAGAGGGGAGGTCGATCATTACACAATTTGTTTTAAATCTGATCAGTCGGAGCGAGCGAGAGATTGGCATTTCCCTGGAAAGCCCGCGCGGGGCTGCCACGGTCTTCTAAAAGAGATCATCTAAAATTTTATACATGTTGTCCACGCAGACCTGTTAAAATCCCACACCAACGTGTAAGTGGGGTTTATGTCAGATACTTCATTTTGTGTAATGTGCATAATTACTAAATCTGCATCAGCAGTGCAGATTGGAATTACATGCAATTATAGTCAGATATTCTGGTAAAAGGATCTTATTTTAGTTGTAAAATAGTTTTCATACTAAAAAACAGAAATAAAGTGTGGATAAGTTCGTCTGTGTGTGTGTGTGTGTGTGTGTGTGTGTGTGTGGAAGGGGGATCGAGAGAGAGAGAGAGAGAGAGAGAGAGAGAGAGAGAGAGAGAGAGAGAGGGTGGCGTGGTGCAGCAGCGTGGTGACGGCAGAGGGAAAACCGGCTGGACAGATTTGCGTTTACGCCTGATCTGCTTCTGGAGAGCGTGGTTGTGTGGGAAGGGAAAGGGAGCACCTGGCTCGACCGCTGCATCCCATCTCGTTTTATTGACAGCCTGATAAGCAGGGACCAAGCCGTGCGGTTTCCAGCGCGGATGTCGAGCACCCTGCTGCGTTGCACAGTATCGAGGCCTCTTAATGGCTGTTCCTTCTAAATAATGGCCCAAACGCAGCCAGTCCTGACTGGCCCGTACCTGCGCTGCCCCGGTCTCTTCCTGAGAGACGAGCGGCGGCGCGGTTGCCCATTTACTCACCGTCTTGTTCAAATTGACACAAACATCAGAGGTTGTGAAATAGGATTCGAGGCTTTTAGCCTGCCTTGGTAAAAGGGAAGGTAAAGCCCCATTACGAGTTAAGGATGACAACTTTATAGGGCTGTAGAAAAAAAAAAAAACATTTTCTACGCGTACTAAAACCGTGAATCGACTACAAATGGAATTTGGGTTTATGATGACATTTTTTAAATCCCTGAAACAGAACTATGTCACAATGTGCTATGTAATACCAAAGCCCTGGAAATGCGTCTCGGCCCAAAGCTCCGATAGGCTGCTTGTCACTAGGAGCAATGAAAGAGATATTTTCATATTAGTCCCGTGGATGAGATTTGCCTGCACCTGCTCTGTCCACACCTGTTGCTCACTGAACATGAATCAGCCTTCAAAACACACGATGTACTCGCTCGTGTCTCAATACCCTCGCGCTCTTCTACCCCTGGCTCCACGCTGTTGTTATAAGCGCAAGCTGTTCAGGTATATGATGATCGTGGAGATGGTCTTTACACATTTTAAGTTTACATGAAAAAAAAAACTAAAAGTTTGCAAAAACTCTACATGTAAAACTTTTTAAAAATGCCAGGCTATAATATCCAAGTCAATTGTGCACGTACAAAGATTGAAAAAAAAAACCACGTTTCAATTAGGATGAGCTCAGGGAATATATATTCTTGAAATCAATGGAAACACATGTTTTGTTTCTCAAGTAAACGTCCTCAGAAACCGAAGCTCTGTCCCCTGTAATAAAAAATAACCTCTATCGTCGTAGTGCTCTTGAGCAATTCGTTGAATCCCTGAGGCCCTAAGGTTCTCTAATGTAGCCTATCAAATCATTGGAAACAAACACACAATAGCTCAGTTTCAAATATCCAAGAATGAAGAATTGTCCGTGGAATTTTGAGACAGTTTGGTACGACGTGGAAAAAAATAAAATCAAGTAAAATGAAATAAAAAATAGAATAAAATAACATCAGATAAAACAGCACGTGTCCGCTGCAGAGTGAGGTGTTAGCTGTCAGTCCCTGCACACAGCAGCCACTGGGACAGTAAACAGGCCGGTGCTACCTTGTGCACTTCCCCGTTCTGCGCTCCGCGTCCTGTCTAAAGGTGTGACGTCGATCCGTCGCTCCAGCCAATCACTATCAACTTGGGGCTGCCGCTAAAGGGAAAGTTGCTGGTAAGAGCCGCAGATTTTTTTCCCCCACCCTCATTGACATCTCAACTCCACGACGGATCCAAAGGTAGATAGTTTCTGATCGGGACCTATAAGTTTCTGTCGCCGTGACGCGGAGGAGGAGAGATCCGGAGAGGGAAGAGGAGAATTTATACGCGCAGGATACCGGTCAGACACGACTGCTGCAGTTCAACCGGTGAGTTTGGACGGACCATATTAAGAAACAACAACAAAACAAATCATTATTTAAAGTCCTGGGAGGGATCCTTTTTTGAGTATTTAAACATGCTTCTGTACACTTTACCGAATCTCCTCGAACACTGAAAGATGCGCAGAGGAAAGCAGAAACTCGAGTGAGCGTGCGAATTGATTGTAAGCCTGATGCACGTCCGAAGTTAAAGTCAATTTATCGGTTTAAGTGCTCGCGCTTTGGACTGTGCGGGCCACAGGAGGTGCACACCCACACAAAGTTGATGGTTGGTTTCTGCTGTCATCTATCACGCACATATACAGCGTGTAATTAGCGATCTTCACCGAGGAATTAAGCGCACGTCACTCCTCTAACAGCGCCTATTATTGTGAGCTTTACGCCGAGGAAATTAAAGACTTGGACCTGTACAGTAAATTGAATGTGCATGGGATCCATTTATCTCCAGCCGATCCATCAGCGCGGTGGAAATGACGCTGTCCGTCAGCGGACAATTTCGCTCTTGTTGTGCTGCTGCGTTTTTTTTTTAAAAGACCAAACTGTGCTTCGTCACGCCGCGATTCACGTGGGATTTCTTTTGAAAAATAACCGAACGTTTTTTCCCCCTTAAAGCTTCAATTCATTAAGTCAGTTGGTGGAGTTGTTAAATACCTAAGTTCTAATTTGCAAAAACGAGTGTGTCACATTTTGTAGTCGGCCTTATAAGCATGGATGGGAAATGACATGTGCGCCCTAAGGGGTTTCAGATTGATTTTGGTCCACGAAAGGGCCTGGGCCTAGTAGTTTAACTAATTGAATTTTAAAATATATATATTATTCCCACCTCTACTGAGATGAATGTCCGCGCGTATTGTATTATTTCCCCCGTAAATTTTAAGATACAATTAGATTTCCAGCAGTAGCCGGGACACTTCGGTTGCCTCGGGTCAAGGCTCCTGTAGGTTTCTGTCACGTTGGCCGAGCAGCGCTGTGACACCACCAAACAGCCCGGTGTTTATCCCAGCCTTCAGCCTTTTGCCAGGAGAGGGCTTCTGTGGACCGTTCACCTTCACTGTGGCTTACACGAGAAACGAGCCGACCCTCGTCCTCCCGCAAAACTCCCGAGACCGTGCACTACACGAACTTTGAACTCTTTCGATTTAAGAGTCTCCGCGTTTACGCAAACGTTTCCCACGACACATTAGGGTGCAGCGTAATCCACCTGGAACTGCTTTTTTTTTTTTTTAAATAGGGGACTTGTTTTAACAGAGCCCACAAGAGGTTACGTTCCTATTACGCCTTTTAAGGCCAAACTGAATAATCTGCTAATTTTTCCTCATTTTCCTCTTGAAGAAGCAACACGGATTTATCAACGTCGTGGAGTCATCTTTCCTAACGTGCAACTCAACGTGCAGAGAAATGACTTCACGTCACAGCTTCTGTTCTGGGTCGCGCGCCGCGTGCTGTACGCTTTGAATTAAACGAGCAGATTAATAAAATAGGTTCGCAAAAGTCGGGACAGGGCTGTGACTGTCAAATTATAGTTTATGCGCGACATGACAGAATTATACAATAAAACAATGGAATAATTTATGCAAATAAATCATCTACAAAAAGGAGTATTAATCTGACGTTTTGAGGGGTTTGATGAATGAAGGGGCATCTGAACAAGACTGCATCTGTGGGTCGACATAACCCTAACCCTAAAACATATTAATAACTATAGCTACTATTAATATATATTACGATAGTAGTAGTAATATGATGATGATAATAATAATAATAATAATAATAATAAATGTCCATTGTTGTTTTTATATTATATTTTTATATATTTATATATCTTATATGTTGTTTTATTTTATTTTATATTTTATTATATTATTAGATGATAAGAAGAAGTTTATTTGCTCAGGAGTGCATAAAGAAGGTGTTTTAAAATGTAAACCCTTGAATTGATCAGTTTTAATGTGCAGCAGGTAGAGCTGGAATACGTGGGAGGTAATAATAAGCAGCATTTATGTTATTTGTTATGTGCAGGCACTAATGTCCTGAAAGAAAACAAACAGGTTTTGGTGTTGTTCCTTTCTGAGGGAATAACTAGATCACGTCTTCATTTCTTGTACCAAAAACAAACCAAAAAAATTCAAACCTAAATAAATCAGAGCATGGGCTCCTTTTATTTACTATATACAATCTTGTAACAATATTGTTACATCCTCTAATAGACCTGCCCAGATGTCCCGAGAAATAAAAGGTGAGTCAACTATGACCTCCAGTGGGGGAATCATCATAATGGCGACAGGCAAAAACAATTAATAAAATTTTAAAATAAATAAATAAATAAAATAAAAATGGCTCACTGTGTTCTCAGGGAAAACAAAAATAAGTAGAGGCACTCTTTCTACCATCTTTATAAATGTATCGCATAGAGAGCTGTAAACTGTAATCCCAAATAAAAGATATAAATTAGGGGGGGTTACCCTCCACAACGTCCCCTTTCCCCTGTCCAGAAACAATGCCACTGTTTTTCACTGCAGCTCCCTTCCCTTATGTTTCCCCCCTCTTTCTTTTCTTTCCTCCTTACTTTCTTTTTTGTATTTAAAAGTTTCTACAGGGGTACAAATACCACATTGCCTCGGGCTCAGGGGAAAATAGCGACCAGATTAGGCTTTCTTTTCAAGGCCTATGACATTAGTTGCTGCTAATCCGAATTGGGCTAATTGCTTTCCCAACATGAGCATATCCCGTTTTTTTTTTTTTACAGACTCCCACAGCAGTCCAGACAACCTTACAAAACAAACAACAAAACAAAATATGTAGGAAATTTATCATTCCAGCGGGCTTCTTGACAGTTACTACTAATGAAGCTGTAGGCCTACTTGGCATGAGAGTGAAGGTTGTGGGGAAAAAAAAAGCAGAAATCTCTTGAGAGTGGAGACAACGAATTAGCTCTCGGAGCGGATTTACAGCTTAACCAAAGAAATCAATAACCTACTGGAGGTATTGTTTCCAAAGAAAACTACTTGACACACTCATCGGGGAATCTGTCTTTCAGCGAAAAGGCAGGTTAGTGGTGCGATTTTTTTTTGTTGGGCAGCTTGCAGTCTGTGATGACCGAGCGGCAATCACATTTGCACTACAAAGGTTATCACCATATATATATATTTAAATACAGGACACCAGGTTATTGTGGAAGGGTTTCGCAGCAGAGATCATATTAGAACATTTTTATAATTTAAAATGAAATTACTCAGGACTAAAAAAAAACCCTGAGTGGATGTCACCACATGCAGCTGCCTGCTCCACGAACTCGCAGGCACGAGGACGCATGATTTGGTGCACAGCGCGGAAGTTCAGAATCCACTGTGTTGTCTTACTCACTGCTTTTAAATTTAATGCAGTCCACGAGTAGGACACCTTCTCTCATATCTTATAAAAAAATAGTCTAATTCTCCCCCACGAACCTCTTGAAGTTTTGGGGGTTTTTTAAAAAAATGAGTTGGTTTTGCATAATAGTGACTGAAAGTTGAAACTCCAGCGTGTCCAGCAAGTTTTAATAACAAATCATACATTAACCACCACGAGGCTCCCTCATCGAGCAAACTCTCATCCGGTGGGGTGACTTGGGCAAGGAGTGTGTGTGTGTGTGGGTGGGTGGGTGGGTGGGGGGGTGTTTGTGGCCTAATGCATGTCTAATAGGGGGGGTCCTTGACGTGAAAATGTTTGGGGGACCCCCACCCCCTACCTTTTAGCTGTTATAAGATGCGGCCATTCACGGTAGGCGCATAGGCTGAGCCACCAGTCTAAGTAAGTAGAAACAATGCAGGAAGGAGAAACAGATGAATGTGCTCGTTTAGTTTACGGGTTGTTTGATGAAGGAGCATTGGCCAAAGTGTTGTTCCTCTCCGCGGGACCCTCGGTGACAGTTTGAGCCGGTCCTCTCAGCTCATTATCTCGCCGGCCCACTGAGGGCCCCATTCAAGCCGGGCAGTCCCACTCTCTCTCTCTCTCTCTCTCTCTCTCTCTCTCTCATTCCCCTTCCTCCCTCCCTCTCTCACTCTCCCTCTCTCTCTCCCTGGCAGCGTCGTTTGTCTACTCATTGAACCCACAGTCAGGAATGCGATGGTTGTTAGGGAGCCCTCTTTCACCTCCGAAGTGTTTTATTGATGAGCTCTGACTTCTCCCACTTTTTCACATGTCAAAGAAAGTCAAGTGTAGGCCTCCATGACTTCATCTCATGCCCTCCGATCCAAAAAAAAAGCAATTTCTCTCCCTTCCCCCTGCTTATGCCCCCCCCCCCCGCCCTCTCATGCACCCCCTTTTCTCCTTTTAGTTTGGCTTCCACTTCCACACAACCCTCACATTCTCTCCCCTCCGGTTCTCCTCCTTTAGGAGTAAGCGACGGGGCTCCTCAGTGTTGAGGCTGGTGCTGCCCAAAGCTCCCGGCTGCGCGCTCAAAAACGGGCGCAGAGGGGTTGCTTTTGGGTGCGTTGAGGTGTGCGTTAATGGCCAGTCATTCAACCGGCGCGGTTTGGGAGCGTGTGGCCATGGCTACACAGTCATTTGCTTTACTTTATTTACGCGTGCTATTTGCTGTCGGGTCGCGGGAGTGACGTCGCCGCGCCTCGCAAATGTGTCCATAAAAAGCACCCGAGCTTGCCTAAAGGCTGCGCTCTTTACGCACGGCGTTCTTGTTGACAGGAGGGGGGGCAGGCCATTCAGTGGAAGGTGATACCCAAAAGAATCAACAAAAGCACGTGGTGGCGGACATTTCTGGTTGTGTGTGGGTTTCTTTTCTTGTGTGTGTGTGTGTGTGTGTGTGTAGGGGGGGGGGGCATTTTCAAAGTCAAGACGCATTTCGAGCTTTTAAACTCTTCCCAATTCAGTTGTAGTTCCCACGCACCATCGAGGATCTGGGGTTTCGTTTACCTAAAGTTGTTTATTAACATTATTAATAATTTGATTAACTTTTAAACATGTATTTTGGAGCAGCAAAGAGCTAATTCTTCTCGTTAGGATGTGTCATTGGGCTTTAAACCGGTTCATTTTCTGTTTTTATCTGAGTCAACATTGTTATCCGTCAGTACGGATGTCCGTCAACAACTGACACGGGGACTTAGAAACCAAAATCGAAGAATCTAAGAAAAGAAAAAAAAAACAAGAACAGTGTTCAACAACGTGAAATTGTGCAACACGTCCTCAAACTTTTTTTTTTCAACGGCGAGAGTTGTTGATCGCGTCTGCACCGGCCGTTCGATAAGAGGCGCGCCGAAGCCGTGGGTAGTTTTGACGCGGCGTTGGGAGCTCCGGCATTCACGTGCAAGAGCTGCTCCGCCTCCAGTTTCCGTCGGCCCTCGCGGCTCCAGCCAGCCTCAGGTCTGGAGCTAAACATGCCTAAGATTCCCTGCGCTGCACCCGAAGAATAGGGAGCTTTCCGTCCAAAGGCTATTTCCGAGGCAGTTGCTCTGCAATAGGGCAATATTTAGCGACTGGGCGCAGGGTATTTGCATGCGTGGGCTGATTAGTGGGTTGGGAAGACGCGACTCTCTCTCTTTCTCTCTCTCGCTCGCTCGCTCTGTCCCTCTCTCTCTCTCTCTCCCACCCCCAGCCCCCCTCCCCTCGCTGTGGCTCTGCCCCGTTTCCCGCTTTGGCTGTGGTGCAGGGGGAAGTGTTTATATGGGGGATGATGACAGAGGTCGGGTCGCGCTAATGGGCCAGTGAAGAGCGGCGGAGGGAGGCGAGGCGAGGCGCGCACAGCAGACCAGGAACACATACATTAATACACTTGTTCCATCACCAATCAGCATAGGTGTGCTCATTCTCTTACCCCCACCTACCACCACCCCTCCCTCCCTTTCTCCCTCCTCCCCTCCCTCCCTCCTCCCCCACCTCCCTCTCTCTCTCTCTTCTCTTCCCCACTCTCTCTCTTTCCGACTCTCTCATTCGCTCTCTCACACGCCAGCGCACATCCTCGCCAAACTCCGTGCGTCCTGACATCTGAGTTCACTGTCAATCTCTGTCTCCTTCGCAGGGATATCCCCTCCGTCTCCGCCGAAGACCACTGGAAACTAATTTTTCCTCTTCGAAACTTCGCGAGAGAGACTGATCCTGGTCGGCTTTTTTTTTTCTTCTTCTTCTTCTTCCCCTCTGTCTGTGGTGTGGAGAACTAGGCTGTAGCCTGTAGTTTGGACTTTGACAACGACGCAGGATGCCCCAAAAAGGTGAGATCCGGAATAAAAGTTTGTGTCTGTTGTTAAATTATGGAATTATTTTCTTGGGCATGTCAAATTACTATTATTATTATTATTATTATTATTATTATTATTATTATTATTATTATTATTATTATTATTATTATTATTATAGGACCTTTATTTACGGCTTTAGGTTGAGGTTCAGCGGTGAGGTCGTGGTTGTTTTATCGTTTGGATTGTGCAGCCTGTCTCCTGAACTGGACTCGAACAGCCTTTACAGCGTCTCTGTCTGTTTTCTCTGCTCGATGTTGTTGTTGTTGTCGTGTTTAGGCCTGCGGATAGCTTTACCGCTTATTTATGACAGCGAAAGAGTAAAAAGTCACGTTGGGCCAGGACAGTGATCATCGTGGAGAATGGGGCGCAATGACCCGTTGAGGAAAGGTGTCAGATTGATTCACGCAGGCGAGTCACCCAAGCGCCTTCTTTAAAAAAAAAAAAAAAAAAAGAAAAAAAAAAAAAAAGCTCCACGGAACACTTGTGGAGGCTGCCCGTTTTTTATCGCGTTTGTTTGTGTGTCAGAGCAAATCCACCCACCACCTCCTTTTTTCCCCCCTCCTAAGCTACTTCCACCTGCCCTTAATGACAGCGAGCTCAACTACTTTTACATCTTACTGCACCAGTTCGAAAAAAAAAAAAATCCGAAAAGTCAGCTACTATGTTCGCAGTCGTGTCAGCACGAAGTCAAGTAAATGCTGCTTCAAATAACGTCAGCGTTTTATGCAAGAAAAAAAAGATACATACTGCTGCCTTTTAATTAGCTAGTTTTGTCAAAACAAGTGGGTCAAATAAAATAGCATGCATTCATTTGCTTAAATTATGCATTTTAATTATATAATAATAATAATAATAATAATAATAATAATAATAATAATAATAATAATAATAATAACTTTAAAAAAACTGACAGCAAAAACGCAGCAAGCCCATATCTTAATATGTGAAGGCACACTTCATTGTTGTTCAGTGCAGTTGAACCTGTAAGTAATTCGCTGAATGTGCTCTGTGTAACATGTTTTTTTTTTAAAAATATGAAAAGCCACCTTCATGTCCATATTTACCCCGCGAGCCTCCAACTTGCACCGTTAAAGCCATTTAAGCCAGGGCCTGCATGGACTGACTTCTGCATATGAATGTTGCGAGCATTAAGACCTTGTTGTTACGGATTTACGAAAGCAAAAGAAATGCAGATTAGATCGCAGTTAACCTCGGGAACAACAACGTTTGAGCTTTCGACCTTAAATAAATGATTAACCACTTTGACTTTACGGGACTAAACTCTACTGATTGCGGTGCGTTTGCATGCAGGGCAAGCTGGATTATTATTTTATTTTTATTTTTTAAAATTATTTTTTAAATTTATATTATTCGACATTAACTTAAAAACCTAATGACATTACTCCAAAATTAATAAATAAAATAAAATAAATAAAAGTAACGTCCGAGTCCTATTAGTGCTTGTTTGTATGTGATGCTAAACAGGCTAACTCAGGCTATGCGGGCCGGAGTGATGGAATCTGAATTTGATTAATGACCGAGCAGCCCATTTGTTAAAACATGAAAAGAAAGCTATCATCTGAATGCAGCGGAGGCCCTTGTATATATTCGTGCATCTCACCAAGCAGGCTCGAACTAAACGCAGCCAGTTAGAGGTTGGTATTAGGCCATTTTGCTCTGCACACAACGCAACTTTGCAGGGAGGGGAAAGAAAATGAAAACTTCAGACTTCTCCCTCCCTGGCCCCCTTTTTTATCTGTCCCCCTTTTCAATGGCTTCTTTAATGCATTTGTCTTTTCCAATTGAGCGCCCTACTGCGCTGTTGTGTCTTTAAACCCGCTTTACAACCCGCACCAGCAGCACAAAAAAAATAACCACCAAATATTTATAACAAGAAATTACTTTAAAAAAAATCTTTCTCAAAAAAAGGAGGGCAAAACAAAACCCACATTCACGCACCAGCAGCAGCAGGGTCACGGTCGTGTGTGTATGTGTGCTTGAATGTGTGAGAGTGTGTGTGTGTGTGTGTGTGTGTGTGTGTGTGTGTGTGTGTGGTCCCGGAGGGGGTGGATACATGCCTCCGGCTCTTTGTATTAATCTGAACTTGTTGGTGTGTTTAGTGGGGAAGCTGTGTGTTTCTAGTCGCCGAGGCCGAGTTTTCGCCCCGGGTTTGAGGTATATGGAGGCAGAAGAGAGAGAGAGAGGGAGAGAGAAGAGAGAGAGAGAGAGAGAGAGAGAGAGAGAGAGGGAGAGGGAGAGGGGAAGGGGGGAGGGATGGGGGTGCATTGTTAGAGTCCAGCAGGCTTTGTACACCAGCTTTGTACCCCCTCCTGGTCTGGACTTTTGCAGAGCAGTGAGGCGAGGGAGACAACGTGTGTCACTGTACAGTTTCCACGATAGACTCCACAAGAAGAAGGATATCAAGTTCAGGAAAAAAAAATAATATGGAAACGTCTTGTTGAGACGAGGAGGGCTGATTTCTTCATATGAACAAAAAAGAGAGAGAGAAATCGTAAGGACAAAAGGCCTTCAAAGAATCAGTCCTGAGGGCCAGGCTGTTTTGGGAAGCAGGCCTAACAGAGTTAAACTGTTGTTGTCCCGTGTCAGTCTGAGTTTACAGAGTTTCAGGCAGCAGCATGCAGGTGAAACCTCACAGTTAAGTCACAAATGAAGATACAGTAGGTTGAAGTGCATCAGTGGAGCTGTGGCTGTGCTAATGTGTTGTTTTGCTTTGTCCTATAGGGAGACATTAAGTAGTGAAAACGGCAGATGATTGACTAAATTGTTATAGAGTGGACAGTCAACTCTGTTTCCAGGCAAGTTTATATTAAAATACATACATACACTCCGGATGTTTAAAAATTCATCTTGCACCTATAATGTTTAAGCACCAGAAATCCGCATTGGTTCCTAAATGAATGACAATCAAATCGAACGAGATGAGAAACTTTATGTACCTACTTTAAAAAAAAGAAATGTTGCAAATAATTTGACAGTATCCTACAAACAAAACAAAACAAAAAAATCTGTACAGCAGGGTTTTAATTTGACGCTAACCAGCTTTGTTATTTCCTTGTGACGCTCAGAATACCACAACCAAGCCACGTGGGAGTCTGGCGTAGCCTCAATGATGCAGAACAGTAAGTTGTTTTTATAAATTTATACACTTATACACACACACACACACACACACACACACACACACACACACACACACACACACACACACACATATATATATATACTGTTTTGAAACTTTTCATTACAACCGCAAAATGTAATGTGGTTGCATGGTTGCATGGAAGCAACACCCACTGACATTATGCACTGGTTGTTATAGTGCAATAACTTTACAAGAAACACTTTTAAAGGGGAGGGGGAGAAGTGGGTGTTGGGGGTGTATGGGCAGGCATAAATTTGCATGACTTTGAGGTGCAGGGGTGGACTATTCTCAGTTATTTGATGGCCGTTTCATTGCTGTTAATTTATTTATTTATTTTTTTTTCCCCTGCAATGATGGGGAGGCAACTTATTATTGAACAAGTTAATCACACGTCGCCCTGCTCCAGAGAGAGAGAGAGCGAGAGAGAGAGAGAGAGGAAGGGAGGGGGGGGCGGTTGAGAGAATAGAGGGGGTTGGGTCGAGAGGGAGATTTTTGTTTCTGCTTGAGTTGGTATTAAATAATTGCACAGCCGTCTGCATTAGCGTTAGAGCTGGCTGCCAGGCTGCATACGAGATTAGCCGCGTAGAGAAGAGCCCTGCATGAAACATGAGGAATAGCAATAATGTCTTATGTAGATGAGTCCATATTCTTCACAGACAGACAGCATGAACCAGAAAGAAAATGCTCATATTATAACCGCAGGCCTCACTGTTCGGCGCAGGCAGATAAATATTAACAACCATATTGTCGTGGGTGCCAATCAAAAAGAAAAAAAAACACGGTAGATGAAGTTGCTTCATAAGGCGTCTATGTTTTTTTTTTTTTTTTAAGTGGCCCAATGAGTTGAATATGTGTCTTATGCCTGGTGTAAGTGTGTGTGTGTTGAAAACAAAAAAGGATAAACATGAAACATTTTCTCTCTTGCTGCTGGACAAGAGGTGTATGACATCTGTGATGAAGGTGTGTGGAATAATTTTATTATGTTATTCTCCATATACCTCGGTGACGTGTCTGTGCTGTAATCTGTGCGCATTAGTCCAAATCTGTTTGAAACTCCATGTTGGACCCCATGACAGTCGGATTGTTTGACGTGCAGAGGTGTGATTCGCGGGAATAAAACGCACGAAGTGGCGAAAATATATATCTTTTTTCTTTTTACAACCTGGTGGCATTTGTGACTTATTTTATAGGCTGTAGCGCCGTGGATTTTTTTTTTTTTGTTGCCAATAATCCATTATTGAGATGATGGGGGCCTTATCAAAGCTGCGTACAATACCCAGTGCTCCTGCTTTGCTGCGGATTGATGTTAATGGGATGCTCCCCTGGCTTTGGCGTGTGATGTCTGGTGCGAATTGCCGAGGAGATATCATTGGGCCCGGCCCTTTGGGTTGTCTAAAGGTCGCGGCGGCCTCGGTGGCTTTTGTGCTAATAACTCCTGGGTGTATATGGTGGGGAGCGTCCAAATTGACACCATATGTTTTCCTATTAGTCGACTTGCAATAGAATACAAGGCGCATAATCAGCGCCAGCGGGCGAGATCGACTCTGGGCACTTGAGGGAATTGTGCCATGATTAAGACTTAACCTTGGGAGAGTTTGATTTTTATGTGATGTCCTCATCCGACGGTTTTATCGATCCGGAGGATTTATGTGATAGTTACAAATCAGAGGTGACGGGGAAGCCGCGGAGCAGGACTGCGTAATGCGGGTACAGGCCAATTTCAGCATAAGAAGTCTATTAATTCCACTTAATCCTGGAATTACACAAAGACCATGAGGGATGATAATGGATTTACTATCAGTCAGATCCACGCTGGAAGATTATTACACATGGTGGTCAAAGGGGATATGTTACACAGTTAAACAGGTTCATTTTCAGCCAGGTATGAACAGCCCCCCTTTGATCATGTATATAAAATAAAGTCTCCTGTTGAAACCAGAGTCCTGTGACATATTTCAGAGCAAAGACGCCTACCGATTGCTCACAACAGGAACTGCAGTGGCTGTGAGCATTTGTTGTCAAATACAAACAAGGGGGGGAAAAAACTGCATGTCACTTTTAATATGTTAAGAATCCAGGCGCGCCCTCGTTTCTGTGACCGCGCGTAGCCCCCGGCCACCTTAAAACGAAAGTCTCCCTCGGAGGGTAAACGAGTAGCGTCCAATTTTGTCTGAGTGATATCCAAATGCAGACAGAAAGGGTCGTTTTATCATGCTACTATTTGTCGTGACGATGCGATTTTCAAAAGCAGAGCGGTGTCATAAAGTGACATGCCTGCCACAAGTGCTCCAACTGATCTTTTCAATTAGCCTCCCATGCATGATCCGAGGCGACTTCCGCCTATTTCCAGAAATTAAGCTCAAACTTGACGTGCAGCTAGCTTTATTTTAAAGACAAATGTCAGGCAGGCTCATCATATTTTCCCCCTCTTCTATATTTGGAGCTTATTTATTGCTAAGGAGCCTCTGCTCCCGGAGTCAATGTACCGGGCGGCAGCGCAGGGGAAGGGAGCGGAGAGACAGAGAGCGGCTCAGGCACTCCGGGGAGTCGGCTCTCCCATTTGGCTTCAGGTTTGCAAGAATATTTTTGTTTCTTTAGAGGGATGCCGCGCAAGAATTTAGCTCAAGAATTTTATTTCCTCCAAAAAGTCGATCTTTTTAGACGACGACCAGCCATACAAATAGCCATTTTAGAGCTCGTATTCTACATGTGTCTTATCCGTGCGTAATTATTAGCGTGTTTTGACTATCACAGGGAGGAGTTGTCGATTTAAAGTTACTTTCCACAAAGCGCTTTTGAACGGAGAGCTGATTTAACAACGTTTATCGCAGGTCTGCGGTTTTGTGTGGTTGTCGGTGTTGCTGGTTATTATTTTGTGGACGGTTTTTAGCGAGTGCCGGTGCCGGTGCTTGGCGCTGAGCAAGCTGCGTGTAGCCTGAGCGAGGGGAACGGTGCAAATGTTTTAATACTTAAGTTTTTTCCGCTTTGATAAAAGGTTGGCTTGGTTTTTACCGGAGTAGGGGAAAGATAAGTGATATAATTGGAGGTTTTTTAAAAAAATGTATCGAGATGTTTTTGTTATTTGGAAGCTGCTGTCGTTTAATCCACCTTCTGCATGGGTTGCTGAATAACTGCGCAATGTTTGAACGGAGAGTTTAACAGTTTGTTTTTATTTTAAAGACCCGTTTCATCCGACTTTTATAAAAATCAACATATATGACTCTTAATTTTTGAAGTCGACTCCACTAAACCTTCTGTGTGAGACCTATGTTTGCTGTCTTCATATTTCATCTTTAACTCGGTTATCCTGCGCGCCAAAAGCATTATCCTCATCACTGAATGGAAAATGTATTTGTTTTTTTTTGTTTTTTAAATCACGTATGTTTTGAACCGGTCTCGCCGTATGACGTGATGACAACGATGCCTTTTATTTTGTCTCCACGTAGGTCACAGTGGCGTAAACCAGCTTGGCGGTGTGTTTGTTAATGGTAGACCGCTGCCGGACTCCACCAGGCAGAAAATAGTTGAACTTGCACACAGTGGTGCTCGACCCTGCGACATCTCCAGGATACTGCAGGTGACAGTCACACTCCTTTTCCCCCCTTTTTGCAGCAGATAAATGTTAATAGGTTTATCCAGACTTTGTTTTCAGTGGATACGAACTACTTAAAAAAAAAAAAAAGCAAACCGTCGCGCAACGTGATGCACGACATAACGGTATGGTTTCCACATTGGATGAATGTTTCCTGTATATGCCCGCTTTAACATTTCAGGATTGTTAGTTTAGTCAGTAAAATTCTTGGAAATGTAGCTTGAAAAAGCCGACGAAAAGGAAAAGTAGCCTTATGTGCCTGCTATTGTAAAGAATAAAACTTACTGTAAGAAATGCCTAATGTACCATTCAAGGCATATTTTTTGTGTTTATAGACCCATGATGAAGTCCAAGTGCTGGACAGTGACAAGGTGATAATTATTTGACGTCATCTTAGAAATTCCGCTAATAGTCCTAAATAATGTATGTGAATTGTGTCTTTTATTTTCTAATCCAGGTGTCCAACGGCTGCGTGAGCAAGATCCTGGGCAGGTACTATGAGACGGGCTCCATACGACCGAGAGCAATAGGCGGCAGCAAGCCCAGGGTCGCCACTCCGGAGGTGGTCGCGAAGATCGCGCAGTACAAGCGGGAGTGTCCGTCTATCTTTGCCTGGGAGATCCGCGACAGACTGCTGTCGGAGGGGATCTGCACCAACGACAACATACCCAGCGTAAGTGTGTCTGCGCTGGGAGTTGTGTGCATGATTTGATTTGCCACGTCAAATGATCCCCCCCCCCCCCCCCCCCCACCCCAATCATGCAGTGGAGGAAAAGGAGATGGGCATCCAACCATTCAGTATTTAAAAACACTGCGTTTCAAAGTGTGTGTGTGTGTGTGCGTGTGGGGTGTGTGTGCTTATCTGATCACCCAAACATACAGCCAATAAGAAAGAGCTCGTTGTCCATCTTTCTATTCAGACTGATTGTGATTATATAGTATGGGTGATATTTTTTTAAAATCTGCTGTGCATGGGCGCTTGCACACCTGCGCGCAAAGTGTTGAAACGCCACCCGCGCCGCGCTCTCCATCCGCTCCTAATCCTGTTATCATATGCGATTTGTCATTCAGGTGTCATCGATAAACAGAGTCCTCCGCAACCTGGCTAGTGAAAAGCAACAGATGGGCGCAGATGGCATGTATGACAAGCTGAGAATGCTCAACGGTCAGACAGGAACTTGGGGGACCCGGCCCGGCTGGTACCCCGGAACATCAGTGCCAGGGCAGCCCAACCAAGGTGAGCCTCATTATCACACGGTGGCGGTAAAAGACACCTTGAGGCACGCGAGGTGCGACGTATAGGTCTGATTTGAGGTTCTCACTGGTCAGCCAGAAGACAAAAAAAAAATAACAATCACGCAATGCATTATTTGCACTGGGTTTAATGTGAACACCACACGGGGTCACCATGAAAAAAAAGGATCACGTATGAATATGAATAGTTTTTACAGCTTCCTGTTCCAGTGGTTCCGGTCCAAGGCTGTGTTTGCAGGAAGGTATTGTGTTGGCATGCTTTGATGCCCTGACCAAGACCCCCAATTAAGACTAGTCGATTAGAGGAAACCGTAGGCCATGCATGCAGTCTGAATGCCTCCACTGTCCCAGACATGGATGTGCGTGACAGCGGCTTGTCCTTTCAGCAGAGGTGTCCATCCAACAGCCTGCTTTTTCTCTCCCCCCTCTTCCCCTGCCCCTCCTGATGGGGGAGGCAGAGCCGGGGGGGGCTGTGGTGGGGATATTAGTACAAAGGAATGTTTTCCTTCACACGCAATGATTGGTTATGGGAACGGCTCGCACTACATGTAATTGCTCATTAGAGAGGGCTTTGTCTCTCATTATGGCAACATGCAGGAGTGTGGAGATGGCGAGGCTGCTGGTGGAAAAAGTTCCACTTCAGAGGGTTTTCCTGTCTGCGGGCAAGACGCGGAGGAGATTTTCTTACAAGAAGCGTTACTATTTACTTTTTTTATTTTCTTTTTACCGTACTTCTTAAATACCCCACACTCGCCGCTTCCAACAAGTATTACGCATTGTGTCCGATCTACGCGAATCACGAGAGGGGGGGGGAAATGCAAGTGGTGGAATTCCTAGTCTTTTGCAAATAATAATTTGCATTTGTTTGGTCACCACTTGGACACGTGGGGCTGTTATCAATAAGCAGTAAAGCGGAAAGGATCGTATTACCAGCTAAAATGATTAACGTCATTATGAAATAAACCGTAATACCCAATAAAGTTATGAATATTATTATTACAATTATATAAATAATAGTATTAGAAGCCAACCTTTTTTTTGTTTTACTGTAATTTCTGTTGTTACAGTCTGTCACAACACATAATTATGATTGGTGCCTCTAATATTTTCTAATTACATAAATGTATTATCTACAATTATTGTTACATAATAATAATAATAATAATAATAATAATAATAATAATAATAATAATAATAATAATAATAACAATAATAATAATAATGTAAAGCAGCTTTCTCAAGGGAACGAAAAATCTGTTTTCCATCCGACAGCCGGGTAAGCAGATACAATGGAGACACGGAGAGTGACAGGGCCCCGAAACAAGACAACTCTATCCAAAAGGGGAACGAATAAAACTCCTAACCGATCTCGTCTTTTATCTCTTTCTCATTCTTCATTCGCTGGCTATATGGCTCTAAATCCCGTCTATAGGATTTAGTCTCTCACTTTCTCTTTCAGTTCTAAGCGGTTTCTCAAGAGTGTTTTGATCCGGTCTCAGCAGCTGAAAGGTGCCGCAATTGGTTCGGTATCTTTTTTTTTTTTTTTGCTCTGCTTTTCCGCCTCACTGACTGAGACATCGTGATACTAAAGAATGAGTTTATTTCCCAGCGCTTTTATAAAGAAAACAAATCCCATCCTAGCGTCAGTGGGTCTGGCAGACGGATAATAGCTGCACATTCACTCCTTTTTATGGATTAGCCGGAGTGAAGAAACACATAGCGCGGATACAAACTATTGGCCTATAGAAGAATACTTTTGTCTATTTTGCAGCAAGGGAAATTGTCGAGAAACATGTCGCATCAGGTTTCCTCCAGTGAACCAGGACTTTCACAAAGTCCTGTGGACGCACTAAATACGGTTTCAGGCCTGTAACTGTCGTTTCATTTCCCCTGGTTGCAGAAACACGTGGAAATGCGCAGCTTGTCTGAATTCACATGAAAGAAACGCATTTTAAATATTTTCTAATTACCAAATCATTTTTTTTATACGAAACGACTTTTGCGCACGCAGGGATTCAGTTTTTGCTTTTCTTGTGTAGCGTTTAGCCTGCATGTTTGCGTTTGCAGAGGGGCAGGGAACTCGGTGTGTATATACACTGGGCGTCTTGCACCACTTCTTGCCTTGCAACAACCTCTTGTCCCCGAGCAGGGGACCAGTCGTCCTAATTTACAGCATTCAGGGGCATAAACAAAAATCTCCATACTAAAACGCTGAAATGATCTTCAACCCTCAGCGCCAGACAGACATCACCAAGATATTACATAAACCACCCTCTACCAGCGCGCCCCCACCCCCCACCTGCTTAATTTCGCATTAACTTCTCGGTGTGATAATGATGTCCAACAACAAGACAGACATTAGTCGATAAGCCTCGCCCTGCAACTGATGGGGCCTTTGGGCCCCACCGCGGACAAGCAGGAGCAGTGAATAGATTGGCCTTATTTTGGTTGTTCAGGGGGTTGCATGCCCTCTCCTCACTCATTTGTTTCCAATTGAAGACAGAAATCCTGACTGGCGTGTAGCTGGCCGGGGGACGTGATTAATGATGGTAGTGGATAAGGGTTAACACACTGGACTCAAAGCTCTGTTGACTGGGATCCTCGTGCGCACAATGCCAAAGTACTACAGCCTGTGCGCCTCCAGAGAGAGAGAATCCTTTTGTCATCTCCTCCAATAGCCCCCCCCCCACACCCCCACCCTCACCCCACCCCTCCCATATATTACACCCACCGAGGGCTCACTGCTCGTCCCTGGCTGTGTCCATAGTTTAATGGTTTCCCTTACTCCTGAAGGCATTGTATCATCCTGAAAAGCGTCTTCTCCTATTCAAAAGTTGGTGGTCACCTCAATGGCTATACCAACGCCCATATGGGAACGACCATTGAGGCATTGCTCTGCCCTGAAAAAAAGGGGGGTGGGGGTGTGTGTGTGTGGGGGGGGGGTGCGAGAGAGTTTGGGGTTTTAATACATTTCATAGGCCCTGAAAAGAGGTTCGCCACATCTTGTCACATTTCTCTTAACCTCTTTGAGAACACACGCCATTGTTGGGGGAAGCGATACGTACGCGGAGCCTTTGCCTCGTCGGCCTGTTGTTCCCACAATATTTTATAAACACTGCAAACTGCGAGGGCCTTGTTTTCTGTGCCGTTCCCTTTTTTCTGCACTCCGGCCACATTCTGAATAAGTTTCAGCGGCTCCTCGGATTTTTTTGAATGAAATCAACCGTGAGAGCGGCTTTAATTAATGATGTCGCACACGACACGAGGCCCGAGAATGAATTATTCAATTAACTTAATTGAATAAATATTCCCATTATATGCTCTTTTCTCGCCGCAGACGGCTGCCAACAACAAGACGGTGCAGGAGAAAACACGAACTCCATCAGCTCCAACGGCGAGGATTCAGAGGAGACGCAGATGCGACTGCAGCTCAAGAGGAAACTACAGAGAAACCGCACGTCCTTCACGCAGGAGCAGATCGAAGCGCTGGAAAAAGGTCTGGTAATCACTGGATCGTTTACACTTGCACATGGGCTCAGTTTCAAAAAAAGTTTTTTTTTTTAATCCGTGAAAAAAACAACGTCCCTGGCGAATTCAAACTGAAGACAAACTACATTTCCAATGGGTTACGACAGTGCGTAAATAATTGGACTAATTACCAAGATTTTATTAAATAAAGAAGTTTTGATTCTGTGTATTTATTCAGCTAATATGCTCGAAGGGGGAAAATTAATTTAACCGCGACCCATGTGTTGCTTATTTACCAACATTCATGTTATTTGAATTACAGAATTTGAAAGAACTCATTATCCAGATGTTTTCGCGCGGGAGAGACTAGCGGCGAAAATCGACCTGCCGGAAGCGAGAATACAAGTGAGTGCACGACAACTTTTTTTTTTTTTAAACACCAGATTTGTCAACGTTTTTACCGAAAACAGTGGGAACGTGGGGATGGAGAGGGGGGGGGGAAATCGCCCGTAAGACAAACCTAACCGGACGTTTTCCACCGCAGGTATGGTTTTCAAATAGAAGAGCGAAGTGGAGGCGAGAGGAGAAGCTGCGGAACCAGCGCCGGCAGGCCAACAACTCCTCCAGTCACATCCCCATCAGCAGCAGCTTCAGCACCAGCGTCTACCAGGCTATCCCACAGCCCACCACACCGGGTACGCTCACAGGATACCCACATCCATTAAAACCAGCCTCATCTTATTTATTTTTTTTAGGCCTACGAGATATAATTATTTGCTTTTTACTGTAAACGGGGTAATAGGGAAATATTGCAACGGGCCTACACACTAACGGTTAATGTTCGTGAGTTTAAGTCAGATAGCATCCATGTGAAATATTATTAAATGTTATTGTGTGACGGCGCGCGGATTCACGCGAAAGGAGAAAAAGGGGGGAGCATGGGTGGCTGTGCGCTCCGGCTCACGTGAAGTAACACCGGCGGTTTCCTTTTGACGGATGATTGAGCAAAACTTCTCAGCTGACTATCTGTGTAATTACCACATCAGGCACGAGGGCACACGGCATAACCGAAGACTCATGCTCACAAGTCAATCACCTGAGACGCGCACACACGCAGGCACAGAATCTGTCCGGGCCTATCAGCCTGTCAAATAAGGCGTCACCTCGCGCACGCGCACGCGCGCTACTTAACGCTAATGAGACGGTTTCCCGCCCTGTGTGTGTGTGTGTGTGTGTGTGTGTGTGTGTGTGTGTGTGAGTGAGAGAGAGAGAGAGAGAGAGAGAGAGAGAGAGAGGTGTTTTTAAAGCGCATTTTCATTTTCACCCACAGTGTCTTTCACCTCGGGGTCGATGCTGGGTAGACCTGACTCTGCACTCACAAACACCTACAGTGCGCTGCCCCCCATGCCCAGCTTCACCATGGCAAACAATCTACCTATGCAAGTAAGTAAAAAAAAAAACCACAAAACATCATCCTCAATACATGTTTAAAGGTGTGTTGTGTGCAATAATTCTGATAGAAATTATGTTTCCCTGCCAAACACTGTCCTTCAAATCTTATATTTCATGAGAGAGTAGGTTTCTGATGGGAACAGACTCAAATTTCTGAATAAAATTCAATCTAGACATGCATGCTTATGAAAGGGTTACAGAAATCACAGACTACTGAGCTGAAAACTATGGTTGGCGAAGCTAATGTAACATTCTCTCCCCATCTATAGCCCAGCCAGACCTCCTCTTATTCCTGCATGCTGCCTACCAGTCCGCCTGTGAACGGGCGGAGCTACGAAACATACACGCCCCCTCATATGCAGGCACATATGAACAGCCAATCAATGACAACTTCTGGTACCACCTCAACAGGTAGGCAGAAAATTTCATTGTTTGCCAACATGCTTGGGGAACTAACAAACAGCGCACTCTTTGAAATATCTGCCACCTTTCCTTTAATTAGGCGGTACTACATAGCCATCTTTGAATCACGAGCTGCCGCGACGAGGGACACTCTTCTGTCTTTCTTGAGACTTGTCATGGCTAAAACATCTGCGGATCGATATCGCCACATTTCATATAATTTCCTCCCTCTGCAGCCGCATGAAAAGAGCTCATTTCATCTCCGCCCTGTGCCATCATGTCAATCCCACTACTCCAGCCCATAGTTTAGTTCCGGCCCATTAGGACGCTGTTACCGAGAGCCATATATACTGGTTATGGTCATGAAGAGTTAATCATGCATAACCACATTTCCTCTGTGCTAAATTGCTAATTAATTTGATTCATTTGCTGTTGTACTCTCTCTCTGTTTAAATGCCATTGCCACAGCCTCAATTTATTGAGCTTGCAAGCATTTTACTGAGCGACCATGTGCAGAGCTTTGTGACTCATTGCAGCTTCACTGCTCATCTGTCCATTTGCAAGCTTTTAAAACGCGGCGCTTTGTGCTACAAGGCTAACCAGTGTTAGCCCTCACGCTGACTGTGCATGGTGCATCTTCTCATCGAATTTAGCGCTCCTGGAGGGGGTGGGGGGTTATTATTTTATTAAGGCTGTTTTTTTTCAACTGACATCTTTCTCTTTCTGTCTCCGCAGGACTCATCTCTCCTGGAGTGTCTGTCCCTGTCCAAGTCCCAGGGAGCGAGCCTGACATGTCTCAGTATTGGTCAAGACTACAGTAGAGAGAAGAGCTACTTCACCCTGTAACCACCCACTCCACCATCGCCCTCCGGCAGTGCTCCTCACACATACACGGCACAGGAGAGTAAAGAAGGCGAGAGAGGGTTGAGAAGAGGCAAAGGACAGGAGAGGAGAGGAGGAAAGAAAGGACGAAAGAAAGAAAGAAAGAAAGAGAGAGAGACTCTGGGAGAGCCTTGGGACGTCTGGATCTTGTTTTTCCAGTGGGACTGTGTGCTGTTCTGTAGCTCTAGGCACATTCAAATGAGGACTTGGAAAGAGAGAACAACAATGGAACGACAGAAAAAATGGACCTCTGTAAAGTGCCCGGTGTTAAATTTTTATGGAACAAAAACTTATCTGTTTTTTTTTTTCTATTTCCAACTTCAGTCATTGTTTCCTTTTTCTCTGGTGTGTTAGTAAATGGCCATTTTGTATGTTAATAATGAAAAAACCAAGATCAAGTACTGATAGATGGACTGCTAGAAAACCATGTTGGTCTTGCGTTTGTTTGAGAGAGGAGAACCTGAGAGATTCTGCCATGACTATCTTTTAATCTGCTTATATCGAGACTTTCTACCAGCCTTTGCATGGTCTCTGGACGCTGTTGCATATCATTAAAGACGTAAAGCTGGAGGGAAGACTCTTACTGTGTCAAAAAAAATATTTATTGGTCTTATTTCTTATGAATGGATATTTAGCGGAGGAAATTCGAACTTGATCCATCCACTGAGGCTGTGGTCTTGACTCCTCTGATGTGGGCCTGCACTTGATGGCCTATTAGACACGGATCACTATCAACAGCTCAGAGTGCGCAAAGACGGTGCGACATGCAACACAACTTGGACCAAGTTGCTTCGGTGGTTGGATTGACTCTAGATTAACCACGAAGAACATTAAATGTGGGAAAACAGGTGTAAAAGAAAAACCTGTAGTCTGTAAATGGTAGACTGCGTCTTCGATATAATCCAGTTTGTTTATGTCAAAATGTAAAGTACTTGTCTTCCCTAGAAATCTTCCAGAAAGATTTCTTCAATAAAAGTTGATTTCATTTATATCCCCGAGAATATTCTATAAATGTTCCATGCATCATAAAATACATTATTTTAGGGTCAGGTACAATTTGTCTTAGGTATAGTTGTATTATAGTGTCCTATGGTCAAAAAAAATTGTGCAACTAGAAATATTTAATTCCTATAATTATGATTAAACATTGCTTGACAGAGTTTTAAACTTAAGTGTTTGGCAGTTGTTTACAAGTACATATCAGATTTAATCATTGTTGATTGTAAAACAGACCAAAGCCTTTGTATTTCATCTAGTACACAATGTTTTTTTTAAAAGATATTAGTCTTGTGTTGCAAAATTTTGTAAACACGTTCTGTTCGATTACATTGGCTTCGAGTTCGTGAGACTGCAGTCGAACCCCGCAGTCCTTATTTATAATTGAAGACCATGGGAGGGTTTTTCTAGCATCATCTGTCATGCTCTTTTGAGTTTTGCATTTTTATTTCAGTGTGTACGTAGAACATGGACACATACTGGGTTTACGTCTGAGCAATGCTTCTGAGATAAAAAACGTCTACACGCTGTCTCTTAAATATTTCAATTTAATTTTATTTAAAATGGAGCTTTCTAAATGTATTTTGTGAAAACTATAAAACATTTTGTACAGTAAAATTGTGTCTTAAAGAAAGCCTTTTTGCCTGTTCAATGCTGCGTCTACTACAGTGTGAGTCAAGCGGAGGCGCTCCTTAATCTTCCACGACCGCCAATACAAACTTACTTCTGTAAATCGAATGCTGACAAACGTCGGTGCAAGGGCCTGTAATACCTATAACAACGCTTCCAATTCCCACTAAACAAAAGGTGTCCAAAATAACAAACCTCTCTTGATGTATGGGGGCTGAACCAGGTCGACACAGACCACACAGCACAGCACCGCCGCACAATGAGAAAGGTCAAGCAATTCACCATCGCTGGCTCTTGTTTTAGTAGAGTTACGATGGTATGAAAAAATACAGAACCAATGAGAACGAGGACGGAGCAGAGGAGAGGAGGGGGGGGGGAGAAAAAAAGTCATGGAATAAAGCAGTCAGTGCCTAGAGCAAGGCAGAGGAGCGATTGTGTGGCAGAGTGAGTTATTTTGCTTCACTTGCTGCCTCAGCAGGGGGGTTGTGTCTGTGTGTGTGTGTGTGGATTTGAAGGGGTGTGTTAGAGAGAGGGAGTGAGACAGCATCTAAAAAGGAAAGGATGTCCATGAGAGAGTGAGGTCAGGTAACATTTGCACAGCATGCGGCGGCACCAAATATCACGCTGAATCGATTAATTGAATTTACACGTCTCACTCAATAGCTAATAGTCCAATCAGAAATTGGAGGATCTGGGCTTAATCACGTTCTTAAAGGAGGATTTTATTTATTCATTTATTTTCTAGGGCTAATGCAATTTCTCTATCAATTTAATCCAGTTTATCACGCAGACGGCGGAGTACCGTTTTGAGAGCAGCGGGAGGGGGAGAGAGCGAACAAGTTAGACGAACGTGACGTTACAGAGCAAGAACATGAATAATTACAGAGAGAGGATGAAAGAGAAATTCAAAATGCAAGAAAGACTGCAATTAGTGTCTAAATAATACACGGCTTTGCGATAAAAAAAGGTTTATGTGTAATTCTCGCCCGGAACAAAGTCAGGCAAAGTAAAAGTTCCTGAGAACTTTGTGCACTTTGATCTGTTGTTTAATGTGACACTAATTCTGACCTGGAAATCTGAATCTGAATTCCCACAGCCGAGAACAGGAGCTGATACTCTCCTGCTTTCCGCAGTTCAATTTTTCAGCATGTGTGCTTCAACGTGAAGCAACGTTTAATGGTAATAACGATAACAGCCGAGCTTCGTGTATCGCGTACACTGCATTTGACAAGTATGGTATCCTAGTTATGTAATATCTAACATGTGTTTGAATATAGGTGCGCTTCATTTAGTCATAATTGGCAGAGAGAGCTATTGAAGTGGGGGAAAAAAAAGATATAGCCTTACACTGTGTTACTTGAATAGTGCTTTGATGTGACATAAGCGACAGCTGCCAAAAGACACGATTATAAAAGCGTATTCTCCACGCTCTGTCCCGTGGCTTTCCTCTTTCACTGCAGGCCAAATCGAGGCTTGCAGAGAAGTAGGTCCTGTAAAACGTGCCAGCAGCACTGGGTGTTCATCTTATATTTCATGAGGATTATTTTAACAGATCACGTTGAGATAAAATGTATAAATAAAAATGAATAAAATTGTTTAACAAAAAAAAAGCATTATATTTGACTATGACCTATTTTTCCCCACCAGGTTTCCATATGTCATGGTATTTCATATAACTCAAAACACAGGGGTTATAAACCATTACTGAGATTTGACCAATCCAGAAGAAAGTTGTAAATTTAATCTGTATAAATATGGTTTGCTCATATGTAATTACTGACGCCGGCATCAGTTCACTCAGTTCGAAAAGCACTTGAACTCGTTCTTTATGGACTGACGTTTTTAAACGTAAAGCGGTTCACTTTCTGAACTGGCTCAACAAAAATTAAATAAGCACCCCGTGACACACAGACACAGTCATCGTAATAGAACAACCAAAATTAATTCATTCTGTTTTAATCTACATTAAATTTGTACCTTGAATGTGACAGTTTGAAAAAAACAAACAAACAACAGTTTTAATACTAACACCAGCTTTTGTTCACCTGTGTAAGTGACCTATGCGTGTCATCTCCCTTTATCATACACCCGATACAAGAGCGCTCCATTCATGCATGAAACTGTCAGGTAACGCCACACTCTCCCGACACGTGTTGCAGATGTTTACCAATAGTGCCACTTTTTACAGGCAAAAATATTCAAACTGGCATTGGCGGCAGAGTGAGGAAAACAAAAATGAAACATGTAATTTTTCATGTTTCTTTCGTCCTCTTGTTTCCCCATGTCACCATTTGACCTAATTTGTTCTTTTGGGCTTGTCATGGCAAAGCAGCTCATCCAGCAAACATGCCTGATGAGGTGTGAAGCCTGCACCCAAATCCTGGTCTCCTACCCTCTGCCGACATTCCAGCTTACTGGAGGTAAACGTCACTCACCGGCACAGTCTCGGGGTCAGACGGAGGCATCCCCATTCGAACCTGAAACCAGTGAGGCAGATCAGTCATTCAGAACTTCCATCACATCCTCTCACAGGTAGCCAACTTTCCATTCAGAGCTGGTGTTGAGACTCAGCAGGAGTAGAGAACTTTGAGTGAAGAGCAGAGTACGTGTTGTGCACCGTCTGTTGTTTTTTTACTTTTATTCAACTCAACAAAATCACATTTCATTGAATTATCCGGGAAAAAAGTGTACTTTTAGACTTTTGCTCATGGTGGAGGTAAGCAGGAGGGGCCGCTTTCTTTTTAAAGCCAGTGTGCTGAGCCTGGGAGGATGCGCCTCAATTATTTAAAGTCTGCCAAGACTGAGAATCTGTAATGACTAAAAAATATTTCATGATTACACTTTACATGTAAACAAACCTTCCAGAGGCAGAGAAAAACAACAAAAGACAATGTGCTAAATGTTGAATAATCCCTCCATCTTGGATTTTTAATTGGGTTAGGTCACCCTGTCAATCATATACCTCATATTTTTTTTCAACTTGTAAGTCAAAATGAACTTTTCATGACAGTTTGAAATGTGAAAGAAGGTCTCAGTGCAAGGAAAAGGATATAGAGTGAGCTGCAACTGTTTGGTTTGTAAAAAAAAAAAAAAAAAAGAACTGGAAATGTGGCATGAAATGTGTCCGTTACGAGAAGGTGCTGTGGATGTTCAGATCTTCACCCGTGGCTGGGACAGTTGGCAGGTGGTAATAGCTGGCAGGCTTATCGTGGTTGACATCGTGCGGGCAAGGGACCAACCTGGTCACCGTGGTAAAGAGGACAACGCTGCGGCGTTCCAGGTGTTGGTTGCCGTTGGCGACTGTGTGGGAGCTCTAGAAGTCCAGGTGTTTGTTGCTGGAAGTGCCAGAGCCACAGGCTGAAGCCACTGTGGCCCCCCCCGCCAGCTCCCCCCTGCTCACACGACTCACGGTCTCAGACAAGTCTGGAGGCAAATGCAGTCTCTGCCGAAAGAGAGAGAGAGAGAAGGTGGGGGGGGGGCAGAACATTAGATCAGCCTGTATGGAGAAAAAAAAAAAGGCACTCGTGGATCAACGTACAGTAGATGGTCCACTTCAGTCACTAAAGTGATGTTTATTCACAGAGAGCCATGTTGGGCTGAAATTGCATTAGATGCTTCACCTCTCCCCTCAGCACCGGCAGCGCGGAGTAAACCTGCTAGCGTGCTGCTAAATGCTTCGGAGAGCTTTAGCTCTGTTACAGCTCACATGGAATATGTGCGCTGTGCGACTGTGCGTGTGTGTGTATATGAAGCGGGAGCGCTCTGAGAAGTTGCGTACGGGACACACGGTGGCGTGCATTCACGAAGCGAGGCGAGAGACAAGTGGTGTGTTCAGGCACAACTTTACGTGGAGGATCTGGATGCGTTTGCAGTCGTGCCGAGTGCCTTACTGCGTTTGTAACACAGATGATTACGTTGTGGCTAATATGAGAGTCATTAACGTCGAGTCTTTTAGCTGTTTCACAGCGAGGCTTATCTGTGGAGCAGCCCTGTGCCAACTCGCAGCACAAAGGGCCACTCATGCAAAGCCCCCTAACACCAACACGCTAACTACTACAAAGCTTAAGAGGGGCTGCTCTCCTGACGCCGCGAGAGAAAGGCCGCCAGCGGCACTCCATGAACAAAGTCCTGAAGAGGTGCTGAGAGCGTGAGAGGAGGTGAAGTGTCTCCAGAGTCAAGTGTGCGCCCGACAATGGTGTTGAGTAGCATGTTGCTCGAGTGTCTATCGAGGAAGTTAAATCTGAATACAGGCATCCCGGGCACAAGAGAAGTTAAACCCTGCAATTTGTCCCTGAAAGAATCTGCCATGACATCTGAAACCCACTCATCAAAGCCTGCGCTCCCACCCCAGCCCCTCTAAACCTTCCCTGCCCGCATAAACCGTACCCCCTCCAGACATCCAGCTTTAGGAGAAACCTTCCACTCCCACAGATACTTATCTTTTTCTTAATGACTAGGTGTTTGGGTATAGGGTTTAACAGCTTCATTACTAAGAGATCATTCGGGACTACGAAACACCCTTCGCCCCTGTAGGGCAGACTGCTTCCTTCCTTTGCTTAATACTGTTTTTAGTAGCACTGACGCGCTAAATGTTTTTACATCACTGGCGTCCCTGTCTCTTATGAAGCCTCGTGCTCCTCACGATGAGCCTCCTCCTGCAGGTCGGAGGCTCATCGTGCCCAAGCGGGCTCTTTTCTGTTGAGCACGTTGCCTTTGTCAGACCATTTGTCAGGGCAGTAGAGGAAACAAGAGTAGTCGTCTTCATGCGGCCCGGTAGATTATCTGTGGCAGGTGAGCACTGAGACTCTGTGAAGGGCCTATAATTTAATGTAAGACGGGGAAGGTAAGGTTACACAGGACTTACAGGGGCAAGGATGAAAGATCCCCACTTGGAGAAAACACAAGACAAATGAGCTACCTAACTAATTAACGTGTTGTCAAAGACACACATGATAGATTTGTTGGACTTTTCTTTGCGCGCAACTCTTTCTCTTGGCTCTCTCACTCTCACACGCACACAAACATCCAATGCAAACTCAGATATTGGCCTTGAGGGGGCCTCCAGAAGCTCTGCTCTGCTTCCAGCCCTGCCAAACCTCACCCGTGTAACCTTTCGTGTCTTCAGCTCACTCAAGTGTGATTGAAAAAGAAAAACAATGCATTGATCAAGCCTGGACTCAGTCCTGCTTAGCGCACTGCAGCGGAAACACGGTAGAGAGGGGTAGGAGAAAAATCAATCACATATACATCATCCTCAGTGGGTGAGTAAAAAAAAAAAAAAAAAAAAAAAAAAAGACATCACACCGTTGTCTGGCTGTCACGAACCCACGGCCCTGGCTACACCGTGTCTGCTTGGCTCTGGGCTCAGTAAACCCACTGAGCATGTGCGGAGCGAAGGTCAAAGCAATCCAGAAGTACAGCTCGGCTCCTCTAACCTTTGAGTTCTGGGGCAGATGAGAACAATCAATGGTAACATCAAAGTTGGTGGGAGGAGCAGACAAAACCAATTGATCGGTTTGACACACAGGGGAAAAAGACAGCCTAGTAACAGTCAGCAGCCATCCTGCCCATCAGCGACAGCCACTATTAGAGCTGATAACGGCTGTAACTTTACAGTTAGTTCTACTTTTAAAACAAAACAATGTTAACCGGAAGAAGAAAATCTAAAGATTTCGATTCATTTTCATCCTGGTTTCGAAATCTATCCCCATATACGAGCCAAGTGCAGTGCACACTTCTTTTAGCAGGGACAGGCCAACTGCAGGGCTAGCATGAACATTTGCGTTAACACCAAATGAATGGAGGTCAGCGTCGGACTTCGACAGACGTAGCCAGGGAGGCTCTGAGTCTGCTTCCCTAAGACCCGCACGCTCCATGATGTAAACAAGGACATCCGGAAAACCCTCAGAGGCATGGTGGGGTGTATGTGTGTGTGAAGTCTTTCTCTGCTGCCTGGCAACCTTCAGGAGGGTGGAGAAAGAGGGGAAAAAATAAGTGTGTGTGTGTGTGTGTGTGTGTGTGTGTGGGGGGGGGTCGCTGGATGGGAGGGGACGGCGGGAAAGTAGATCATTGGCTGTAGTGCACTGCGGAGGGGAGGGGGATTATGAAAATGGATGTATGCCACTACGTTAGCGTGAGTACTGCGTGTGCAAATGTGTGTGTGTTGGAGTTGTGATGTCAGTGTTGCCTCCCTGGTGGCGGGCAGGGGTAAAGGTCCGCGGTTCAGCTCCGCTCCACAGCCAGAGGGGCTGGGGACATGCTGGCAACAGGGTGAGGGGGTGACAAAGCTCCAAACGAGTGCTAAGCACTTGAAATGAGCCCTCAGGGCTGGCCCACAGACTAGCTTTGCCTAAGAGGGTTACTAATATCACCCCACAATGGACAATTCCCCTCAGCTTACTAAACACCCCAAAGACCCGCTTCCCAAGGAATACAGCGTTTCATGCTACTCTTGTTTGGATTTCGTTACGGGTCAGCAAAGATGGCAAAATCACGGTTTTGATGTTTTTTGTAATATTTGAGGTTATGCATATGACATTGTGTTGCAAGTGTTGTAATAACCCAAGATCCAAATGGACAATTCTTTTTTTTTTTTCCATCTGGAGCTTATAAGGGACCAAGTCACACAAAGCAGTGCCATCAAAGGCATTCCACTGGTGGTAACGGCTTGCTAATGACTGGAGTATTAGGTGCTAATTTAACGAGTCATTTCTTCCATAGAGTTTTAGCCACACTTTCAAATGGCCCGTGTCACTGTACAGCTTAGAACTATGGGAAACCCAACACCATGTTGGAACACATGACGACCGGTCTGGCTGTTCCAATCAGATTAGCTGATGTTGGAACATGCTCATGGAAGTGACACGATATTTACCATAAACACCTACTTAACACAATCACTGTTGTAATTTGGTCAGCATGTTATAAGCTCTATTAAGTCAGTGAAATGAGCGAAACTAAACAACACTAAGCTGAAGTCATTACAATCACAGAAGAGACGTCTAAGCTAACTGGCTATATGCTGTCATGCATGAATAAGAAATTCATCTTACCGTACTGATGCAGAACAACCAAATAATATAATTTTAAAGAATGCAGTTTGAATGGATATATATACCACACACCCAGTATTCGTGGACAATGGTCATACTAGAGGTTGCGCCTTTTTTTTGTTGCCAATTCCATTTCCCTGAGCGGAACAGCTGCAGTGCAGCCACTGTGAACTAATGTGGACGTCTGTCCATGACACGAGGTCAATGTCCTCCATTTCCAGTCCTATTTCTACAACCAGCCAAGGGTCAAAATGGTAGCAGAACGAAATTGGTAGAAATTTCCCAGACTCGCTGCTCTATCCAGTCACTAAACCAAGCTCAATCAACTCCCAGTGCCGTAATCCCCCACACCTCTAAAGTTACACTGCATTGTGTGGGAAATCATTTGCTGCATCTATAGGAACTGGTATTAACTTCAGCACGCCAAAACCCACATAATGAGGTGATGTGCTTTTCTATTGGAGAAGTAAACTATCATCACTTTTACTCTGGTAATTTCAGAGAATACTTCCACTACCTTGCCAGAAAAAAAAATGCAGGAACAACTCAGCATAAATCCCATCAGTTTGGTAATTCTAGCCCACCTGCACCTAACAAAAGCGAGAGGAAGCTTTACCATCCTCTTCTTTTGTGGTAACAAAGAGTGCAACACGATCCCCGGCCTTGCCCTAAGAATAACCTGTTGACTGGGGAAGTTTCCATCCCTTCGAGTTTGTCATTTTTGGAGTTAGAAAAAAACCCTCAAACCTTGTTATTTCATTCATCTTCCTCACTGTTTCAGTCGTGATTATTTTCTATCAGGGCCTTTTTGACCTTCACTCGACATCTGTCACGTTCAGCAGCTTCTAATTGTTGATGACTGAGGAATTTAAACTTTTTCAACGCTATTCAAGATTAAATGAATTAAATGTAGCTTAACATGCATGGATGGGTATTTTCCAACTCTCCCTCGTTCACAAGCATGCCGTTTGAAATTTAGCGGCAATATAAATGCTTTTAAAATAAAATAGTGGCGTGAAAAGAGTACAAGAGAGACAGGAGAGGAAGGAAACTACACTGGAGCTCATCTCAAATTTCTTTTTTGGTAATTGGGTGATGGTCACCTGCTCGTCATGTCACCTGCTGCCTGATCCAGGTTAATCTGAGAGGCAGGCCTTCGCACAGCGAGGCAGACTGACAGATAGGCAGACACAGACTCAGGCTCCTCATCTCTTCTGCTTCACAGCTAATTCTTCTGACAGAGTAGGCAGCAGGCAGAAGGATGAGTAAGCATTCTGAGTGTAATTATATTCCCAAACACTGGAAGAATGGGAAGGGACTAATAACTGACTGAATTTTAATAAAAGTGAGCATGTTGAAACAGGAAATTGATTAGCTGACAATATTTCAAGGTTTTTTAATACCTAATGGAATGTTTATTCCTTTTTTCTTGAATAACTAGCTCCTCACTTACCCTTCACGCTCCACGGACTGATGTAAAACAGCATTTGATAGTATGTCATGTTACTGAACATGACATGCATGGGAATCGGTTCGCTTCGCGATGCCTCCGAATAGCCAAATGGACAAACAAGGGCCAAAGTGTAACTGTGCTGTAGCACAACAACTTGACTTGTTATCTCCGTCGTCATCATCTTCCAATGAACCCTCCCTCTGGGGGCCTCTGCTCGGGCCTGTCAAGAGCTTTGACAGGGGAAGCAGCGTGGGGCCATTTTGTCTCTTTTCAGTTCGGTTTTGTTTCTCTTCGGAGGGCAGTGTTGGTATGGACCGTGGGCGTTGTAGGGTGAGGGGTGAGGGCACATTGACCCCAGTGGTGCTGGGTAGCAAGTGGGGAGGGGGTTTGGTTGGTGTTATGGACTTGGGCACAGCCAGGGAGTGCTGCTCCGCTCCCTGGAGTGACATGGTGCCTGGGGAGAAGGGGAGAGGGATAGAGGGCGTAGAGTACAAACATGTCTAAGTGCTGCCTTCACTACCGATAGGCCCATAGCAAGCAGTGCTGCTGCATGGGTTATGACAGCATATCTGGGGGACCTCTTGCGCCCTCCACCCCTCAAACACACATTTTACCCCTCAGACCATGACTCTGATATAAACCTCCTCAGGTTAAAAAAAAACAACAAAAAAACTGACACTTTTGGTAAGAGCAGATTTTGTAGTGCTCTAGATGACCTGCTGCAGTGGTTTAAACATTCATTTCTAAATAATTAAAATATAGCACCCAGAAACTGGAGCTTAAACCACTCTACGATTGTCTATGGCAAAATAACCACTTTCATCTTCATAAAGAATGGTTAGTTCACTCGAAATTTCAAAACCACCTTCGTGTGTCAGACAAATGAAATGTGTATGTGCGCAGAGACACGCAAGAAGCGACAGTGTGAAGAAGGACTTTGACAGAAATGTCAGTCAAGTTCTTGATTAACGCCACAGATATCTGTGTCATCAGCAGAGTCTAATCAGCTGATCTGAATCAGCTGTGTTTGCCCAAGCGCGTGCAGAGGTTGCCATGGTGATAACGGCTTAATTTTTACTCAGAGAGACACAGACTGTGACTTCTGGCTTCAGCGGAGCTGAGTTGAACAATCGTGATTCAGTCAAAAGCCACAACTCCCATCACCAAACTTTTTGTACAGCAGTTTGTATTGCTGTGTATGAGGGATTTGGATGGTACAGCTGTCACTAAGTGTCTCACAGAACAAACTCTGCCTTTGTGCTTCGTCACATTGTGTGAAAGTTACCAAAATTGCCTTCCGTCTGGCGCAGGACTGTGAGGAATTAAACCTCTGCTTGCAACGATGAGTTAAGCAGAAATCTTTCAGATGACAGCTGAATATTTCAGAAGCTGTGAAAACATATCACTGAGAAAAGTTAGCTTAAGTTAGCATAAAGGCTGGAAACAATGGGAAGCAGGTAGCCTGGCTCTGTCTAAAGGTAATAAAATCTGCCTGCTAACAATGCCAAAGGTCACGTATTAAGACGTTATATTACAGTGTAGTACAGTGCATTACAGTGCAAATCTATTTTTTTGGCTAGGAGTAGGGACTTTATAGAGGCTACTGTGTTTCTCCAATGTGCAATCTCCAATGGTTTCCTGGTAACCTTATGATAACAAATAGACAAACAATTCAACAAAAAAGTTGAACTATTTCTTTAAGGCCCCTGGCTCTGGCACTGCTTCACCAAAAACAAAAGCCGGAGAATAATCAAGGATATTTTGTCATGTATTATTCATGTTTTTTTTTCTGCGTTGCACTCAGCGGAGAAGTGCACACACCCATGCACAAAAAGACAGACGGACGTGCACTGCCACTTGCCGATGCATGTGTCACACAGCGGTATTTACAACATGAGCAGACAAAGCAGGTTGGTACGACTAAGGTTTCCTAAAAGCCAGCCTTCCCTCGAACAGAAAAAAACCCCTTATTTCTCTGTCATCGCTTGGGCCGTGATGGAGTTCACACAGTTTACAGGCATAACATTTGGCAAAGCGAAAGGTCGTCTGGAGGTTACTGTGTCAGCCTGGGTAAGTGGCTGACCCCTTGGGAGGGGTGGGGGCGATCACTCTCGCACAGGAATAGGCTGTTGTTGTGCTGGTAAAAGACCAGGACTGAATGAGGCACATCGGAATCAGAAAGGCAATGGCACAAGGCAGAAGATGACAACGTATTATCCGCCATTTGAAAAATAAGACAAACAAGAGGATGTTGAAGCTCTCACCCCAAATTTGTAAACGTTATCTACCACCAAATGCTTACTTATACTTGTCCTGCACATGGAATTATTGCAGCGTAAGGCTACAAGACGTATATGACGTCACAGCCCCTTTCGTCCCTGCGTGGCAGCCCAATAAGGCGGCGTACATCCTCCTCCTCCAGAAAGGGCCGCAGAATACCAGAGAGGTACAGTTGTGTAACCACTGGTCAGGTCTTTTCATTGGGATATCCCCCGCACACGATCACGTCTCGCCCACATGAGCTCTTAAGGAAAACACAGTATCTAAATGCTTTCTGAGGTTAAGCAAAAGAGGAGAGAAGGGGACTGGAGGAGAAGTAAATAGGGAGAGAGGAAAGTCGAAGAGCAGGTGGTAAATATTAAAACTGTAACTGAAGGAGAAGAAATTCACTCAAACGACTGAGCGATGGGAAGGGGACAAAAAATAAACAGCGTGAAAGTGTGTGATGCTAATCATTTATGAGCGCACCTATGAAAGGTGTATTCAAATTGCGCTTTAGCTACCTATGACAGAACTTGCGCAAGATAATGTGCCGATGTGTTTCTGATGCTTTTGATGTCTTTGCAGTCATACGTATGTGTGTGTGTGTGTGTGTGTATGTTTGCACGCATCCCTGTCTGTTAGTCTGCCCCGGATGAATAAAGGGGGGTGGGTATAATCCATCACCAGTTGATAGTCCTCACAAAAAAGAAACCCTTTTTGCTGAGAGGACAGCCCTTGTGTGGACAAAGACCACCATACTGGGGACTTCATAGGACCCAGCTGAAAAGGTGTTGCCCAGAGTAACCCCATTCACATTAACAGGCATGCTGGCCAAAGCCAGTCATTACTGCTGACTTGGACCAGCCGGGCCACACATAGACCAGCCTAGAGCCTCTAAGGCCATTCACTCCACATCAGCCCACAGGCAAACAGCCTGAACTCTGCCACTGGGGAGCATCGAGAATTGTTACCGTTCTATTCGACTGTCTGTCTCGAGAGCTTCAATATATGCAGCCATTGAGTAAATTTATATAAAAGAAGACCTTACGATTTCAAGAGTCTTTTCCTCATTCATAAAAATGTTGTAATCAGGCAGCAAAATGAGAGAAACAGCTGACAATTTATGATGCAATATAAAAGAAAATGACCTTAAACGAAAAGAGCTGTTCCAATATGATATCTTAATTAAAAAACAATAGTCGCCAAGGAATGTCTTTGACTTTCATTACATAAGATGAGAAACATCAGAACTTTCCAAATTTGCAAACAGTAATAACACAGCTGCAAAAACTTTTCACATGGACAGCCAGAAGACAAGAAGAAACTCTGCTGCTCTGATGACACTGTATTCCTTTCTTTTCCACTCACCATCCCACTACTGCTGTCATTTGTGACTGTCTGAAATGAGGGTCACCTCTTTCACAGTTGCACACTGGACTGGTATGAGAGAAAAGCTGAAGCGCTCTCGTGGACTTGTACTGGGATTGCTGGGGGCTGAAGTGCTTTGTTTCGCTAATCCACTGAACTCCTAACAGCACCCTGGGAAACCCAAATCTGACCCATTCTCCGTCTCCGCCGATACAATCTTATAAAGCAAATGCGCAGGCAGGAAACGAGGAGGCAGGAGGCAGGAGGCCAAACGTGCGACGAAAAAAATGCCTGAGTAAAAATTTATTTGAATATTCGTGATTCAAATAGCTAATTCCGTTCAATGTGGCCGCATAAACATATTGGGGCATTGCATACACTGAAACGAAAAACACACTCTCTCCTTCTATCTCCCCCTATTTGCCCTCCACTCCCCACCCCACCTCCACCTCTGCTCTCCTCTCCAGGATGCTCCCTGTGGGCAGGTGGTTGTGTAAATTTAGCTACAGCTAGGTGAGGTGCTTCCTGGGTAGACTGTTGGCAAAGCCACCTTTAGGGTGTTCAAGATGTCAGAGGGAATGAGACATCACCTCGGCTGCCCTGTCAAAAAATTCACCACCTTCCATTTCCCCCATAACCTCTAGGTCCTTGAAGCACTGTGGGTGATGGGGGAATTCTTGTTTTGTGTTTTCTAATTTAGCCTGAAACACACCAGCCATTACCTAACCTGGAGCGGTGGCTGAGTGTTAATTGTGAAGCATTACTAAAGCCATTAAAACAGTGAGCCAGGGCCAGGGGGAGAGTGCGAAGCCAAAGTTAGAAATCAGAGAGACGGTGCTAAATGCAGGTGATACCCTCTCTGCAAATGACCCCTATAGGAGGTGGCACGACGGGGATTGTCTGGGGCAATATGAATTAAAAAAACAACAAAAAAACCCAAAAAAAACCCAGCTTTAACTCAAGGGAAAAGAAAGTGGCATTATGATGAATAAAAGTTACATATCTCTTGTCCAATGATTGTGGTTGCAATCTGTGTTGCTCTATCCATTAAAGAAGATGTGTTAACAACCTAAATACCATATAGAAGATAAAGACACAGAACCTAAAGGTGTGAATCTCAAAAGATGTGGTCAGTTTAAAAAATGGACCATTCGCACCATCACAGCTCCACATGTGGATGTGCTGGAGTCCTGGGCGGCTAATTATTTTTGAGCTAACGTGAGATGAATGAATAATCAATATTCTGTGTCAATATGCTGAGATGGGTGGTTGCTAAGCTCAGTTAAAATAAAGATGACACGCATAAATTTTGGCCCAAAGTTGATATTGAAATGTTGATCTTTTTTTTTTTAAGGACAGAGCCTTTCGTTTCATGGAAGAGTTTCTGGAAACTTGCGAGGCAAAACAGCCTCAATCCAAAAGCGAGAGCTTCTTTTGTGGTCAGGGTGGTTAAGTTTATTTGTCAAAAAAAAAAAACCCTTTGATCACAAAACCACAAAGGCTTGAGGAGACGAGCGCGCAAGAATATTAGTTTGACGCGTGTAATTAGCGTGCAATTAAGTTAGATGAAGTAGAGTTTTAAGATAAAACAGCGACGGTAAGTACAGAGATGGATACAGACCGCTGTTGAGTTGAAAAGAAAACTGGAGGGCGTTCCATGCCGTCCGGCTTCTTCATTCCCCCCGATGCCGAGTTAGGCGTTTTGCTGGGAAATGGGCGGCCTGCCAGATTGGGGCCAAGTCAGAGTTGTCAGGGGATTACAGTTCTGCCTTGCTCACTGCAGGGGGTGCGGAGTGGGCCTCAATTACCCCGGAGCGGTGTGTTTGATTTGGCCCGGCACTTTTGGGGACAGACCAAAAGCTGAATAATGCGCCATTAGCGACTCAAAATCCTGCCCTAAAATGAGTCCACTTATGCATCGCATACAGTAATTGTGTGTCTATCAAAGGCTGGCAGGTCTCCTCCAATTACCCCGATAACAACAAAACAATCGATGCATAATATTATCTGCTGAACACCTGTGGGGGCAGCCTCAAACGTCCAAGCTTTTCCTGGTAAAAAAAAACAACAAAAAAACAAAAAAAGAAACTTCTACCGTTGATTCAAGGTCTGTCAGCGGCACACTGAGAAACGAGGTGTTAGCTCTAGAGCGCTAAAATGCGAAAAAAAACTCAATGCCGCTCTGAGATAATATGGGGGGGCACGGTGGAACTGTTTATGTTTGTATTTACAAACTGAGGGAGATGCCAGATCGAGAAAGAGAGAGAGAGAGAGAGAGAGAGAGAGAGAGAGAGAGAGAGAGTGTGAGGGGAAAGGGAGGGTGAGAGAGAGAGAGGGAGATCCCCCTTCTTTGGCTACAGTCGGAGCTGTGCAATTGAATTTCACAGGATATGAGGCAGCAAATGGCATGTAAAGGCTGAAGCGTCAGACGGTTGCCGCCACGCGGGCCAGACAGATAAGGGAGGTGTAAGTGAAATCATTAGGTAACTCCGCAGGACGTTAGGGGCAGTCTGAGGTTGGCGGGGGGCTCCGAGAGCCAAAGGTCCTCCTTGAGCTCCATTGAACACCCACTCAGCCTGATATACATGCACTTACAAACACACAGGGAAAATCACTTACACAAACACAGGCCGCAAGACAAACGAGGACTCAAGACGGAGATGGAGGCAAACAACCGAGCGCCGTTCCCCCCCCCAACACCCGCAAACACGTGCACGTGAACGCACACGGGAGGAGGTGTGCTCGAGCGCGTGTATAAACACACACACACACACACAAACGCCACTTCAAAACTGCAGACGCCTCATTGAGGTATCAGCTCCAGTGATTGTGTTTGTCCACCTGGGTATGAAAGAGCCATTCTGGCCTGTGTGGAAGAGACAGCGGCGCGGTACAGCTCAAGCCGGAGCCCAGCTAGGCTACGTCTGTCTCAGGCTCTCAGGGAGGGGAGCAGCCAAGTGTGGATGCACCTCATTACCTCACTCATCCACACACCAATTACCCCTAAATAAATACACCCAGCCCACAGGCAGCAACAATGACATCCAGCCTGAAAGGGAAGAAAGGATGCCGTTCAGAGAGCATTTGCACGCACAGAAAAGTGCTGTTGGATAATGATGAAAAAAAAAAAAAAAGTACAGAGAAAAGAAGCAGAAAAGAAGAACATGCAGGGGGCTCCAAGTCTTTTAAAGAGCTCAAAGACGAAACGGAGAAAGAGAAAGAATGAAACAAACACTGAGCAAGCGGAGTGAAGTGATTCAGAAAATGATAATTTCTTGCTAAATTTCACCCAACACATCCGCAAATGATTGTTGTGACGGGGGAGGGGCAAAGTTTAATTGTTTTAATGCATGCAGCCATGAGATAGCTCTGCCTCGGACTATAATGGTGATCACTGTAGAGCAGACACATATTTGCATGTAAGACGGACCGCTTGGGGTAACGGTAACAGCAGTGTGTTTGTGCGTGTGTGTGTGTGTGTGTTAAGGCCAAAGACCATTGGCTAAAAGGAGAACAAACTAGCAGCCAAAGAGATCCACCCCCGGAAAGTTTGACAAAATGTGGCAGCTGGCCCTGAAATGTGACGAGGACCGCTCCGAACAAATGCAGTTCCTGGCCGTCCGAGGTACGCGGCAACGATTTAAGCTGCTAAAAGTGAAAGAGTGTCCCTTACTGGAGTGAGAAGGTGAGCAAAGGATGCAGAAAAAGGTGTGTGGCAGAGAAAAGAAGACAGATGTGTATGTGCCCCCCCCCCACATCCCACCTCCCTCCATGTGGGATCTTTCTGCATGAGTGACTCTGTCATACCTGGGGGACAAAATGGTCTCTCTCTCTCTCTTTCTCTCTTCCTGGGTCTGTCTGTCTCTCTGCCCCAGTTCCTCCCTGCCCCTTCTCTGTGCTGTGGCTGTGGTGAGCCGAGCTTGGTTATGTTAAAGGGGTCTGGTGACAGGCCGTATAAAATGTTACCGTCGTTGACAACATCTGAAAAAAATAGGTTCATGTAAAAAGTTTCGAATGAACAAAAAAAAAAAATAAATAAGCCAACCCCTTCATTCAATAAATGAAAATCTCAATCTCAATCAAGGAGCAAGCTCTCCAGGAAGTTAACTAATTTCATTTTGGCATCCAAAGACAAAAGCGATGATTCACTTCCTCCTCTGACACCTGAACATCAGGTGATCCGTTAAACTGTAAGTCACCGAGAGCTGTGTGGAAGAGGGGTGAGTCAGGGTGTCATTCCGAATTGGCTGCTCCACAATCACCGAGATGTACACATCCTGAACTTGAAAACCAGCCACATCACCAGAGGCGGCCAGTTCACCTGACCAGAGGCAAGATTCCTGGTAAACAGAAACAACGGCTGGGAACGTGTCAGCTTTTCACACCGTTGATCCAATGTCGTGAACAGAAGTTGACGGACGGAAGGGAAGTGAAAGGAGCAGGTTTATTAGGATTCCGTCCTGATGGAGGGATAATTGAGGGAGGGAACGCCGCGTACGTCTGGTGCCACAGGTGGGTGGGGTGGTGCCGACATGCTGCGGCAGCATTGTCAGGATTCCTGCTGTACAGCTCAACTTTTAATCGGAGTTCCTGGGAAACCCAGGCTCGGGTACGGCGCGTACAATAGGCAAGGCCTGAAAAGACCTATCGGCCTTTAACTAAATGCGGCGTCTTTTGCACGGGTCCAGCCAGTACGACCTGGACCTAAAAAGGGCCCCCACTCTCCCCTTCTTAGTTCCTGGCTGACTTTGCCTGGAGGTTCCCTCCTGGGTGTTCCAGTGTTTTTAATTACCTGCACCCTACAACTTTGACTGACACTTTCTTAGAGGGCTTGCATGTGAAAAAAAAATAGAGGAACTGCCCTGGCGAACATGCCAACAAACGAATTCTGGCACCTGAACCTCTTCTGTCGAAAGGTTTGCGTGACCCGTGAGATGTGAGACACTCGCTGTGGCTGAGAGGAATGTACAGGAGATTTGTGGGATCCTCAAGTCCACACCCAAAGACGCTCGATGATCTGTACAACTCGACAACATACGTACAAAAGTGCAATGCTTTCCTTTTGTTTTTACTCATCAGAACATGTCCAGCGGGCGGGATCTGGCAGATCCTGCCAGTTCAGTCTTTCACCCAACAACTAGATTTAATTAACGCCTGTACTTACAGCCGCGAGTGTCTGTGGTTTGTAAATACAAACTTTCACTCAGTGAAGGATTTCTTTGTAGGTGTGACAAAGCTGAGGTCAGTGAGGCTTCAGTTCAATATTATGAATCTTTATGCTTTGCAAACTCTGTATCTCTTTGACAGTGTTTAAGGCTGTGACACCTTACTAAAAAAATAATTCAGATTTTAGCATCAAAGAAAATTTAACGAATTAAACACAATTTTATATGTAACGTTTGCATGACTTCACCGTAGGATCGGTCATGAGTATCCACTGGTCCTCAAACGTGAATAACATTAGTGATGCTAGTGAGGAAAGATGCAGGACAGAAGTCAAAAGACACTAAAACAGTCGATGCCCTCTTCCACCTGCTCAAGCTAATGATGTTTAGCTTACTCAGTACGAGCATGCCAGGTGTGAAACTTTGTTATCGTTCGTTCGCGAACAGGGATCATCGGGAGCGCGACCTGTTCAGACAGGTATTGGTAACGCTTGTTGTGTGTCAATGGGATTAGTATCATTTCTGAAGTCTTAAGTGTGTGAACTGTCAGCATGCATATAAATAGCATCCTATTGGTAATTATACTTTATTCTCCCACTGACGAGGAGAAACCGTTCAGAACTGTGGCTTGCAGAGTACCTGCGATGAATCACAAATTCTTGAACTGCATCACCATTAATATGCATTATGAAAGCATGTCATCGGTCCATCTATCTCAAATATTCCCTTCTGAATGAGTCAGAAAATGCAGCGGCATGGTAAGGGGGCTATTACAAGAATTACTGTAACATTTGTGCGAGTATAATGGGTCTTTATGTGTTATATCACACCGTAAACACACAATCACAATGCCCCTTGATGGCACAATCTCAGAATTAGCAGGACAAGAACTATGCATCCCAGTTATATGGGCTCCATACACTGGCAAACACACTTACTTCATCTGCCAAATCCCTAAATTAACACCTTTTTGGTGAGAAAGCTCAATTTGGAACACATCAAACCAACACCACAGCTGGCATTCAAGGGTAAAATTAATTACTTCAGATACATGTGGTTCCTCTCAAAGTGGCAGACTTATTTGCATTGAGGAACATTCAGCAGAAGTAATCGATGCACACACAAAATGCGGCCACCCAATGACCCCCAGCCCTGTCTCAAAGTCCCTCCCCATCCCCAAAGCCCTGGCGGCTCAGCCATGCATGGAGGAACAAACACAGGTAGCAAGAGCAAATCAGACTGCAACAAAACACAGAAACATGAATGGGAAGCATTACAATGACGGGCTGGAAGCAGGACAATGGGCCCACCATTAAACAAACGGCAAATCCCAGGATGGGCTGCGGGAGTATGATACAGATTACAGGCACCTAGTCCCTGCCTGGGGAACAGGGGAGAGGGAGAAAAAAGGACACAATATTGCAATCTGACAGCTGACGTCTTCATATAAATGTATGAATTTACATTCCAATTAGAGGAAATTTACATCTTAATCACAGTGAGCAGTGTGTCGGTCCCTCGGTTAGTGTGTTGCTACGGTAATGAGGTGGGATGCTGCTGTGCTCTCTCATCCAGACAGTGATCTGTCAGCAGACGACACCTCCCTGTTATGAGGGAGCTGCGCCCTTAAATGCAACCGCTGCCGCGATTCAGTAATATTCGCTGAAATCTGTCTTAAATACCAACAAGGTGTGAGCCGCCACCCGAGGATAATGTGCCAAATATGGAGTTTGAAAAACATCAAACATATCTTAAATACAGTGCACTGAACCAGGAGTTTCTTTAACTGTCACTCATGTGACAAGCTTTCAGTACTCTTTGGCATTCCACGTCTAATTTCCATACTAATAATGGGTATATTATCTTTAATGGTTTGACTTTGTTTTATGGCATTTGAAATGGGAGGCCTGGTGGAATTACTCAAACATATCATGTCGTCGGATCACATGCTGCTCTGAAACTAACAAAGGCAAAGGGAATGGTTGAGTTGGAAGGATTCAGAGTCAGTCGTCAATATCCTTCTGGTCAACATCGGCGTGAACACTAACAAGCGAAATCTCCCTCCACGAAAACACGTGCTGAGTTGGTCAGAGTGTGTGTGTGTGTGTGTGTGCTTGTGTGGAGAGGAGAAAGTCAGACAAGTAACAGATGAGTTGCGGGGAAACTGTAAAAGTCTGTTGAAAGAAGAACATCTTGCCCCACTTTGTAAAAGTCCTTTGGAGCGCACTTGTTGTGGTTTGGTTCAATTAGCCGGCAAGAGAAGTCGGTTTGAGGTTTTGGAAGGGGAAACCAAAGAGGCAAGCCTAAGGCCTGGGCAGGACCATTTTATACGCTCGCTCCAGAGAAAGAAAGAATGCGCGGCTGATATCAATTTTAATGACTTCCGAAAAGTGGCCCGTTAATGAAAAGGGGGGGGGGGACTTTGCGGAAACAACTTCCATCCAGCGAAATCATTTACTTGTGGAGCTGCGCCGATTGCTGACAATGCAATCGGGAGGAGCAGATTAGCTACCACCACACAGGAGGGCACATAAATCAGTTTAACACAGGCCTTTGCCATCTTCACGCTTGACTTTAATACAGGGATGTGTGAACAAAAAATTGGAGGTAAATGAGGCATGGCTTCTTTATCGCCTACCTCGTAGCCAATCAGGCCTCTCCCGTCAGAGACACCGCTCTAATGGCTGATATCTATGGAAGCAGCCTATTACTGGATACTGTCTGTAATTAAGACAAGTCAGATTACACCAGGCCAGTTCCTCCTCTCTGATATGTAGGCTGCCATTAAGGCCAGAAGTGGCGATGAACTCGTACGCCAGACCGAGAAAGGAAAGGCGGCTCACGTGCGTCTCCAGGGTAGGGCGGCGAATGCGTCCCCAAACATCACGCAGGGTGACATGTGGGGCGTGGCTGGAATTCCACTTTAGCCTGCAGGGTGTTTGGCGAAGATGCCGGGAAGCTGCGCACACCACTTTTTGGCACTTATCTTGCATATTCTCTTCTCACAGATTGATTCCCACAGCAGTGCTGCTGCTTCTGTCTGAACATCCAAATTATATCACCTATCTTTTTTTTGGAGGGGTGGGTGGGCGGGTGGGAAAGGGAAGCAAATGTGGTTCAGCGACTGAGTTTAGTTTGAATGTTCCACCGTGATTACAACCTCCTAAACTTGGCAGCATCTGAGAAGATGCCAAGCTGACTTTGCGTCTGGTGGCAAATGAGGTGAAAAGGGCAAATGTGAAGGGGTTTGTAGCGAAAAAAAGGAACGCTCTTAAAAAGCTGACTATGATTAAAAAAGGAGGAGTGGAGGGAGGAAGCCTCCAACGGAAGGAAGACAAAAAAAGGGAGAGAGGGGGAGAGATAAACAGAGTGGGTTCGAGATGGGGAGAGCACTTCTTTCTGTACACAGAGTGACCTTGCTAACACTCTGCCTGCTCTTATATTCACCACTACACATGCTTTTGTGCGCAACTCCTCGCCCATCTAAGCACGCGAACCCTCTCCTCGGGACACAAGCTCCTCATTATATAGTTTCACCGGTCGGTTATCCGAGACTTGCACGGGCATTAACGGTCTTGCTAAGATTTGAAGACACACACACACAGAACGTGCAATCTATTGACGGGTGCAAGAAATTCCCCGTACCGATTTAATCATAATTTTGTGCATTAAATCTCCTGTCTACTTGCAAGACTGCTGTCGATGGAGAAAGCTCCGATGATGACTGTCGGATGCGCGTCAAAGGAGGACGTTCACTTTCAAGTCCTATGAGATTCCTCTGGAGAGGGATGCTCGTTCGGATCTTTTCTCTTGCTGAGGCGAGCAGGTTATTTGTGACGGGACTTAATGAAGTCGCTCGGCAAGCGAAAACTAAATATTTCCCTCGTAGCTCTGGGTGAACAAACAATATCGAATTTCTTCAAACTTTTTCAGCCGAGCTGCGCATTCGTCTACTTTTTGTCAAATGAAATAAAGCAAAGAAACAGCGTTATGACAAATGCATGAAGAGATACACAGCCAGGACTAAATGCATGCTGAACACAGGCAGCCCAACACACACACACACACACACGCACACTTGCACACATTCACAATGGGTGATGAGGCAAGCGTACATGACGTCCTCATATAAACAGTCTGTGAGTGTAAGTGAGCGTGCAACATCAGGCCATCAGATCACTTCCCTCTCCAAACACGAAGCCACTAATAGATGTGAAACTCTGGGCCCTGGACCTTTTCACACCACTGAGCTGCAAGTCACACAGAAGAACAGAGGTAGTGGATGACAGAGTACAAAAAAAAAAAAAAAAAAAAAATAAAACAACGAAAGACGCCCCGCGCTACAAATTTGTTTGCAATGCCGGGATCAAGCAGAGATTTACATGTTTCTATTTGATTTAACATTTCAAGACTTAAGGAGAGAGAGAATATGCTTGTCATAAAAAATTAAAAAATGAATATAAATAAAGAAAAAAAAAGATTCATAAGAATCTTCAGACTAACATATGGAGTAACCTTTGTGGCCTTCCGGGACTTGGGGGTGGGGGTGGGGGGGTGGTGCTGGGGTTACGCGGGGGGGCCTAACGCTCCGAGGACCGTAGGCACGCTAGGGAGAGGTGAGCTGTCACCCCCCATTACGATCACCGGCTGAGCTCAGAAAGGGGGAGGGGAAGGAGGAGTGCAGGCAAAAAAAAAAAAAAAAAGAAGAAAAAAAGAAAACAGGTTCCTCGCTAACCGCCATCGAGAGCCATCCCCGGGCCTTTAGAACCCTCAGTCTACAGCTGCCTCATGGGAAATATGTTGCACGCAAGTCGTCCTCATCCCCAGCTAGCGGTGGGGCACAATGTGTGTGTGGAAGTAAGAGGAGGTGTGTTTGTGTGTGTCGTTGGGCTGCGTAAGCAGAATGTAAGGACTTTGCGTAACAAAAGAACAACTGTTTAGGTTTTCTTACTTGCTTCACACAGAGAGGATATGCTGATATGCAGTTTGGCTGCCTTCGCAGAAGGGCGTCGTCCTAACAGAGCTGGTATCTCGCCGCGACTCTTACCAAAGTTTAAAACGAAGGCAAAGGAGAGGAGAGAGGGCTCGATGACGGGTTAACTGACGGAAAAATTGTAGAGTTTAAAAGCCCTTAGTTAAGGTAACAGGAGCCTGGCAGCCTGGGCCACATGCGTGACGTGCGCCATCCGATTCTGCGGTACGTAACGTGGCGCACCATCATACGCCAGTGGATAAGAAGCTCGCCTCAGCTTTGACCTTTCTGCTGCCTTTTGTGTGGGTTTCGGGTGAGCGCTGCTTAGGTGCATTCTGTTGCCCAGATCCCGCTCCTAACACCCCTGTCACTCATCATCACTCGTCATTGTCGGGGACAAAAGGAAAGTTTGGTTAAGCCAAACACTGGAGTATTCTCCCACCCAGGGCCTCCCCCACCTTCACACATTCACGTGTGTGTGTGTGTGTGTTAGGTAGTTCGCGCACGCACGAACACATACACACACTTGCTGACAAATGCGCAGAGAAAATTGGTCTATTTTGGCTGCATATAGAGCACAAGGGCGGCGACTTGCACGAGCGCCCCGACTCGTGAGCAGGGGGGGGGGTCACGTACGTTTCGATGCGGCGACAACACCTTGCCCTCTAACTTGCCTTTTGAAGTGCAGGCTTGTCCTTCCAGTGGCCCCTCGACTCATCTACTGAGTGTAATTAAAGTCTATTCAGCGCTCTATATGTGTCCTAACTGTCCTCCATCATGTGGCCAAGCCTTTTCAATAGCCACCTGTGAACTCTGAAGGACGGGGGACACTTGCCCTCATAAAATTCATGAGCACCGTCACATTCAGCAGCCGGCCAACTCCTCTCAATGGCCGATGCCGCTTTAAACAACTCTGTGTTGACTGTTGGGTGAATCCTTTTTAAACACAACCATATTCACGGTAGCAGGGGTTAAGTAGCTCCCGTGATTAGCTGAAACGAATGCCTCTGTGCTGCTCTTGGAGATAAAGAGAAAGAAAGAGGATCAAGAGACCCAGATTTGTTTTTTTGTCAAGCAAGGACTCAATGAAGGATTGCTTTGAGAGTAAGCATTCAGAAAAGTAGTGTTCAACAGATCCGGGCATCTCTAAACCTACTGTTTTGTGATGCAAACAAGTGGACCGAGCGTGCAGACGTATTCTGTTGCGGAGTCTGGAGATGATGGACTCCTCGCAATAAGGCCGTCTCCTTAATTGGACAGGCTTTTGGAAGACATCACTCCACGGTGTGGCGAGGAAGGGGGCAAACGAGCTTTTAAATAGATGTCGCCGTCTGATTGTGAGCTTTCACAGATATGTGGAGTATTTACAGTTCATACAGTAGCGTCGCTCGGCAGCAAACTTTCTGCTGCTTCCAACTCCATCCACGAGCATACGTGCCATCGTGGAGGGTCAGACGCACGTCATGATTTCAGCTCACTGCACCGGCTACAATTTCATCCAATTTCAAGTGTCTGAACGCAGCAGCCACTGAATTAATGGTGGCAAATTATCCACAGAAACATTTGCGAATAATAAGTGATCTCAGAAAGTGGCGTACCCATCAGACCTGCGTTTTACCCTCAAACCAAAACAGAGCATCTGGTTATATCCACATGAAGGGGCATCTATCCATTCAACCCCATTCTTTACCAAATGATGAAAAAAAAAATAAACACATTTGTTTGTCTGACCAAACTACGGGAGAGGAAGAAGAAAGCAAACTTGTGGTTAAACGCTCCGAAAATGAGCGCGGACAGCCGCCCATTTGACACATTCTCTGTGTTTTCAGGTTTGTTCACATCACAGCAGCATAAGATGCATAAACGCTGAGCAGCCGCACGGAGAAATACATAAACACAGTCCTCCTCCTCCTCCTCCTCCTCCTGACCCCCCCAGGACATTGTGCGGTGAGAGTGTGGGAAAGTTATTTTTAGGACCCAAGCAGAGAGCCTTCCTGAGTTTGATGCTCCTGCTCCGGATCAACATTCCACCTTTGAACCGCTCCGACCATGGAGCCGTTTGTGCCCATGATGGCAATTTTGACTTTCTCTGTGGATCAGCGGCCGAGAGGGAGCTGCTTTGTTTAAAAAGCAGCAATCGCTATATCTTTTGCTGTTGTTTAGTTTCATCTCAGCAAAAATGGTGACAATGTTTCAGGACAATTTTAGAACGGACATCGTGTAAAATATCTGGATTATTATCGACAGCGTGTTTGAACTTTCAAATACCAACATGGAGCTTTTTTTGCTCCTTTTGCAATGTGACTCTTCATTTGAATTTCTCAAAACTCCACAGATATGAACTTGCATTGTTGTATTATATGTACATTAGTTATTTTTATATTTTTAATTTGAATAATGTCTAACTATGCAGTTATAGTAAGTTTTCGCTTACTTTTTTTGCCGACAGTTTTTAACGCTGCACGGACCTAAGGAAGAACTACACATTATTCTGGAAAATGAAATAATTAAAAATGATTCAGAAGCCAAAGATACAGTGAAGACCTAGTTTATAAGCACCAGGGGGCCTATGGTTCCCTAGTCACTACCATTATGCTAATGGAGAGTCCTTTCCGAACACACATTACACATACCCTATAGTAGCAGGACCTCATGGATGTAGGGTGGCATGCGAGTTGCAGCCGCTTTCTCTTCCTCTCTTCTAATGGGAGCTGAAGACAACTCGGGCTACTTTAATCAGGTCTGAATCCAATGTGGCCGGTCTAGTCTGATGGGGGCTGAGCGGTGCATGGACCGTGTTACGGGTTCACTGCTCACTGATGTAAGAGATTCACTTCCAGGGCGAGCTGGGGCAGACAACACTCTTACGCAGTCTGGCAGGAGGAGCACATATGCCCTGTTTTGTTTCATTTCAGCAATGTCCGTTTGCAAGAAACGTTTCGGCATTGTGGGGTTGCAGCGTCCAGGGCAGCAGATTTGGCAAAGTCCCAGATATTGTGCTACTGATTTGACTACAGCAAACACTACTGCTGCTGCTTTCTCTCCCAAGGCGTTTGACAATTAAAAAAAAAGATCATTGTGGATTGTTTTAGCCAGTGTCCTTAATCGTCCCTGAACCTTTGACCTTGTCGGACCAAGCGCACCCTGCACGCCCAGGCTAGCTTAACTTTTAACTTCACGAGATTCTTTACGAGATTCAGTATTAGGAGAATGGTGTTAGTAAAATGGTTTCGGTTTGCTAAATTCATAGATTTAGCAAACAGTCCGTGCGCTCATGGAGCAAACCTGAACAACTTGAAGGTCCCGTCAAGCAGATAACACAACAAACCCCCCCCCACCACACACACACACACACACACACCCCAGACTCGGCCTTACAAGCTGGGCCTTTTCAAACACACATGCACATTTGCAGAATAGATAAAAAATCCTGTTAAATAATAAATGCAAATCTGACGTATGTTGTGAATATTGTTCGGCTGAGGGGTATGATCGCGTGCCACTGACTGGCCCGCACCGAGCTCGCACTCTCGCTCGTTCTCATATATGCACAGGCCATAAGCACACCTCATTCCAAAATGCGACAGAGGCTGGTGTGCACCAAGGGAGGAAGTATGAATTATTCAAGTCGAATATTATTCCAAAAGGTCCATTCCCATCTGATTGTGATTCCCAAGGCAGATGCAGGAATCACAGGCAGATGTGTGGAGAACCTAAGTTTTTTTTTTTTTTTTGTTTTTGCGTGCTACTAATAGGTTCAGGTCATCTAGTAAGCCGACTGTTTGTATTAAGTTTATTGTCAATCTGCAAATGCTCATTGCGATCCAATTCTTTCTCCACACGAGTTCTTTTCAATTTTGGCTTTTCTCTGATCTTTAGCACCAAGTATCATTTGAGACACGAGGAAGAAGATATACGACCAGGCACGGAATACAAACTAACATATAAACAAATACACAGAGAAGCCCCAAGGACTGGCTCTCTGTCTAACTCGCTCTGCATTCGACAATTCTTTCTTTCCCTCCCTTTTTATTTCTCTCTCAATAAGACGGTTTGGTGCCTCTGAGGAAAAGCCCTCATTTTAATTAGACCTGACCTGAGAATCACTTAACCGCTCCTCTCCGCTCATGCCTCCCCCCTCCTCTCCGAGCCTTCGCTCTGCTCCTCACATAGGTCCATTAACACCCTTCCCTCGGCACCCACAGGCTTCAACAGGGGGCAGACACGGGCGTCGTCTTAAAGACGTTTTGAGGACATGCCAAGAAACATTAACCTACTCCAGGCACCTCCTTCGGACTCTTTAAGTTCACCTTCCTCTTCCCCTTTAAGTCTTTGACTCAAACACCGTCATCATCTTCATCCCCTTCTTCTGCTCCCTCCTTGCCCCCACCCCGACTCGACTTAAGAATTCCCTCAATTGGCCGATGCCAAGTTCATGCTGTCTGGGATGGAAGGAAACTGGACACAAGACGTTTTAACGCTGTTTGTAGCCTTGCTTGTGAGAGGAATACAAAAACACACTGCATAGTCAATCTAGCACTATATCTAATAAATTGGTGGTAAATCGTCTTTAACACCAGACTTTGGCGGACACGGGGCATCCATGTTTGCTTCTTGCGGCATTTGGCTGTGTTACTGGGAGTTATTGTTTCAAGTATCAGTAAGTGGATGAAATTCAACCCAAGTGTCCCAGTGTAGTTTGAGTAACATATCCATGTGATTCAAGGCCCATCAGATGCCAAAACACTGCACGGCAATTTGTAATACTCTTGCGTAGGTTTCAACAATTCACACTGGCAGCACCATGGCAGCGATTGTTTTGTCTTTTGTTGCGGTGACTGTGAGATGTAATCTACCAGGAATGTGTGCTTGCATGTATTTGACAGGCCATCACGGTGTCTTGACAGATGAACTGCAAAGTTCCAGCAAAATCTGAGCCAGGTTCAATGGTTTTGCCAGATCCAGCTCTTTCTTTTTTCTGTTGCTCGGTGCCCTCTGTGATGGCACCCTGCTGCCTCAAGGAAGTGGTCCCATTCTTATGAATGAAGGAGGGGCTGAAGTTGGTTAGAATGCTGTCTTAATCAGCTTGAAGTCAGATACGCAAAAACTTGCAGTTCTGACGATTTTGCAAAGTGCAGCCCAACTACTACATTAAATGAATGCGGCTTGGGAACGTGATCCTGACCTTCACCATCTTTCTTACACTGACTATCTTCGCCTCAAAGGACTTCGACATAATCAGATAAAAACAATCACTAATGTAAAATTCAAAACTCTCAAAGACTAGACTAGTTTTCCTTAAAGGCAATATGTGCGCACAGCCATGGTGACATACCTTGTCAGTGCAGCAGACACCTCACTAACAGCCTCTTTAAGACTCGACTAATTTGACACAAATCCCCGTCTTATACTGTATTTGACCCTGTGACCTCCCTCTAGCACCCGAGTACCCCACAGGCACATTGCCTGTCAGTTTAAAGGGTCAGACAAAGGTAAGGGGAACGTAATTGCGTGGCATCTGCATTCTTCGGTATTTCGTCCTCAAAGCATCTTGCATTGTTAAACTACTTTCAGAAGGCTGTGTCGGCTAAACACAAGCGAGTGGGAAAATTCTCACGCGTGCCTGTTCCTCATTAAGTTCCACGTCACGTATGTGCGTGCGCGCATTTCTCAATAAGTATGTGCTGGTGCCATGTCGAGAGCGGCAGTATCTCCATGTGTGGGAGCGAGCGATGTTTGCATATCTGTCGATGACTATGTGTTAATCTTGGCTAAACACTCAGCGCTCCCCCTACCTGCTCAGACAGGGCTATGGGGTTAATTCTGGCCTCAGGCGTCAGGCCTAGTAACTGCTCATCAACCGCAACTTGAACTCTCAGAATCGTCAACCGCGGCCGTGATAACCTTGTCACGGAACCAGCAGAACATTAACGATGGCGCCAAGTTTGGGTTTGGGAATAAATGTGCAACCCCCCCTCCAAAAAAAAAAATAGGAGAAATGTGATAATTACCTATAACTAAATGTGGGGCATAGAGGTGTGACTTTATTAACAAAACCTGTGCTCCATGCACTGGCAAACGAAAACTTTTCCGCGTTCCTGAAGTGCTAGGCGATAGAAGCGTGAGTCAAACAGCAGTTAAGAAATAGGTGATCAGCATGACTCCATGTGCAGTTGGGTGACATGTGCCTGCCTGACTCAGCTGGTGAGGAGTTAGTGCTGTCAATCACCTGTCTTTCACCACCTCCGTATCGCAAATGAATCCAAAAAGACGATGCGCATCGAGCCGATGAATACGCTGCTTCTTATTTATAGAGAAGGAGTCAAAAGTTGAGAGAAGTGCATAGGAGCAGGGGGGAATTGCTTTATCTCTTGCTTTATCGGTAAGAGAATCCTGTATTCTGTGGCCCCGGGGCGGACGAGTCCTGTAGCCCGAGTAAATGAGGTGATTAGCAGGGATGGTGTGAGCTGTCACATGTCAGACACTGGGCTGGGAAACCAATCACCATCTCGCGTGTCAATCACCGAGGCTCACCGCGGCAGTTGACCAACAGGTCAAATGCGGCGTACGGTGAGACACAGTCAGAAAACAGTGGTCCTGCATGTGTGTGTGTGTGTGACCTTACATCCAGGCAATACCTAAGTATCTGCAACAAGGGATGAGGAGCCAACATGCACGCATACTTTCGTGATACCTCCATCTCAGGTGATTTATGAATTAACGACAGCCAATCGCGGTGCCAGATAACGCAACACGAGGACATGATAGAGGATTACGTATGACTAGGTGTTTTGATCGATTTGATGCATGACTGATGATATGACACAGTGTTCTCAGGGAAATTCCCTGCAGACAACAATCTGTCATGACCAAGGATCGTGATTGACGTTTCACATTATTACACTCTTATTTCAACAATCACAGCCACTTTTTTTTAATCTCTCGGATTTTCTTAACCCTACTTACTGAAGGCAATGTAAGTGTATGGTTCCTATTCAACAAAAAAAAACTCCAATAAAGCTCCTTAAACAAGGGAGACAGACAAAGCTTGGTCTTAACAATGTGCTGCTGGGATATATGACGCGGTAACCAGGTCCCTTAGAGCTACAGGGATGCCCTCGGCCTCGGCCCCCTGGCCTGCCCAATACAGAGGCCTAATTAAAAGACCATTGGGGATAACCACCTTGACTTTTACGGACCTTATAAATCTATACTGGAGTGGCCTATTTGGGGGGTGAGAGAAAGGAGGGGGGGTGGGCCGGTGCAGACAGGAGAAAGGGTGAGAGAGATGGTGAAGGCTGGCAGAAAATGAGAAGGGGCTGACCGTAGGACGTGGAGAGCTTCGGGGGGGGGGGGGGGTTGGGCATTCCTCTCCTCCCCTTCACCTCCTGCCTGAGACAATAGGACTCACTAAGAGCCAAGGACCAGAGGGTGTGATAAGGTAATGATAATGTAATGAGGACCAATCATGAGCCTGAGCTAAGAGGAGGGCCCCTTAATTTGTCTCTAGAGTGGTAGTTCACTGACAGATTGATTGCTCAGAGTGAGAGTGACGATGTGACACATGCAAAATGGATGCGTCTCCTGACAGGAAGAGAGAGAGAAAGAGGTGGAAAAAAAAATCATAAATCAAAATGAGTGGAGAAATTGAATTTTTTAAAAGAATGAAACCACGCCTAATACCTTTTGTGTATTTCTGACACCTGCTTAAGCCTTCGGACCTCACTCCAGCATGTCTCAGAAGATACAGTGAAGGCCCACTGCCGTTCAGATTAGTTTATAGATTACAGTTTAAGGTGAAGCTGCAGCTTACTGCTGCTTTTTCCTCAACAGGTCATGGCTGTTACCACACTGGGGAGCGCAGGACCAGCAACCTGCCAGACGACGTAAGCAGCACCTGCACCAGTGTGCTCGCTTCGTAGCTTTTGCGGCTTAAAATGTTTGCGACCCTGTTTGTTTGCGGCATATTCATGCGTGTAGATAGAAAGCGCAGTCGCTCGGTTGCCTCTTGACATTACACTGGCGCAAGTGTGGCAGCAACGCTGTATAATCAATAGCCTCACCTTGGATTTTGCCACCCGATAACAGATGAAAGTAGGCAAGGGTTGACAGAGCCTCGGAGGCCTCTCTGTATCTTCAGCACTTAATTTCAACACAGCTATGATGAAGGGAGGAAATGTAATGGCTTATCTTAATAAATAATTACTCTGCCTCTAAATTCAGTTCTTGTTTTAGGTTAATGGTTACATGGCAAGTTACAAAAAAATGCATTAGAGAAGTAAAATTGGGGCAACAAAACAAAAAAAAAAAACTGACTGAGAGACAGCATTAAAAATACAGAGGGGAGCAGAACCAGCGGGCGCGATGTTTTGTTTATGAATAAACCCCGGGTGTGCCGAGTCCCCTTTGAAAACCTACCTCAATACTGAACTGTTTCCTCTTGAGCTTGAAGGCCAGGTCCTTGTGGTCAGGGAATTGACTCGCCAGACAGTTCAGGTGAGGTACCTGGCGCACATGTAGCAGGCCTGTGAAGGACAGAGAGCAGATCAGAGTTGAAAGCACTTAACGGCGCATGAAAAATACAACAAAAGTACAAGGCTGATATTCTTGTGTGCATGCATTATGCTACACTTGAGCCAATAAGAAGATAAGTTTGTGCTGGGAAAAGGTGTGCGTTATTTTTTCGGGGTTTTCTTCACTTAATACAACAATCTTAACCAACTTTATTATACTCAGTAATGTCAATCTTAAATGTATATTGCTCTGTTCTAGAGTTGCAAAATAGCATTTCAGTATCAGGCCAAAGTACTGGGAAGGAAACTATTAATGGGACAAATGCTTAGGAGCTAAGGATTCCTAAAACAGCTAAGAGGAATCTCCGGGGGATTATTCATTTCCATCAGCTACAACGCTACGTCTTCATAAAACTGGAGAACCGCTGCAGAGGTGAAGTGGCATAAATAAGCGGGAGAGAGAAACGAAGAGATCGAGGGAGTAATGGAGAAAGGGAGACAGAGACAGAGAAAGTGGGGGATGGTGGGTTCTCTCCTCTGTGCACTTGGGTGATTTCCCCTCGCCTGATTTGCAGTGACAGGCTTCCCAGCATGCTTTGAGCAGCCCTGAACTGCTGCCGCAAACACGCGCGCACGCGCGTCCGCCGCACGCGCTCTCACACTCGCACCAGATGCGTTTGCACTCATGAACACACATCAAAACAGTCATACACATAAATGTATTTCATAACGCAACCAGAATTTCTCTGGCTGGTTAAACAGAGGCAAATACATTTTCGAACAGGACATTCAAATAATATTAGTTGCAAATTCCAAAGAACTTTTTTGTAATTCATATGATTTCTCTCTGTTTTTTTTTTTTTTTTTTTAAATTCTGTGCTAAAAGGCTCATACGTTGAACATGTTTACAAACCACCTGCCTTTTCAATGCAGAGGAATGTGATCACTATGGGATGTGTTATCTAAACAAAACACGCTGCTAGATGAAACCAAAATCTGCCATTGAATGTTTTTACTCCTCATCCCTTCTTCATCTGTCACAACCAGGGCTGTCTAACCCGTGAAGGGGGAGGGATTGGGGAAATGAGAGGAATAGCGCAAGAGTGAGAGGGAGAGTTTCGAGAGGCACGGTTAAAAATACCCCACTCGCTTGGACTGACCTTTATGCGTGGAGAGTGCGATGGAGTGATAGGAAAGAGAGGGAACGGTAAAGCCGTACGGGAAAAGCAGGAGAGAGGACTTGGAGAGCAGAGACGAACGACGGTGCCCTCCCCGCCTCTTTCTTCGTCCCCTTCTCCCTGATCGTCCCCTACCAGTGTCCTCTTCCCCTACTGAAAGCCTTGCCCTGCATTTATTAGCAGAGCATGCTGGCCACGGAGACACTGAGTGAGGGACGGGGAGATGGAGGCAGAGAGGAAGAGAGAGTGATGGTGAGAATATCGATTCCCCAGTGTTGGTCTGCTCTGCTCCAGAGCCTCAGGGGTATGGGACTAGGAATGGAGAGGGGGCGAGGCGCGAGGGAGAGAGGGCTCTGCTGGAGGGGAGGGGGAGGGGGGGCAGGGATGGTGGGGGCGTGGGTGCGAGGGAGAGGGGGTACAGCGTGGCAGCTGAATCCCCTCCGGCCTGTCTACTGAGGAGCACGTCTGATTGAGCAGCAGCACGCTAACGTGCACTGACAGCCTGGCCTGCGAGGGGGCTGCCCTGCCTCCATCCACAGCCCAGCCCCAGCCCTTAATGCACTGCCTGCGTGTATGTATGTGTGTGTGTGTGTGTGTGTGTGTGTGTGTGTGTGTGTGTGTGTGTGTGTATTTGATGGAAAAGAGACAGGAAGATAAGCGAGCGCGTCTGTGTGTTCTTACCGTGGTAATCTTTGTAGAGAGGGTTGGTCTCTCTCTCGGAGCCTTTGAATGATTCCAGCGCTATGGCATTGTCGCACAGCCTGGTTATGGCGCCCATTAGAGCTCTGTCCTGTAGAACGGAGGGGGAGTTGGGGGGTGGGGGGGGGGAGAGAGGGAGAGAGAGAGAGAGAGAGAGAGAGAGAGAAACATGAGCAGGTAATTAAAAGCCTCCTGACGGGGCCATCAGTGTTGCAATTAAATTAGGTCATCATTTCCCGTGGCCAGGTCATTTCTGCCCACGGCTTAGGTGAGGGTGATGAGGTACGGAGGGGAAAAGAGCGCCGATAGAGGTCGCCCAGGTGATGCCGGGGCCCAACCAAAGGGACGCGCACCTGACGTCGGGCGTGCATCCACAAGAGAGGCATGGCAAAAGTCGCCGAGCGACACGCCGGGAATCACTCTGCTCCGTCTAACGCCAATTTTTGCGACGGGACGTGCAGCTGGTGCGCGCCGCCCGAGCCGCACGCAGCGGGGGGGAGAACGGAGACGTGGGAGACAGCGACAGAGGCTTGATGGTGAGAGCTCCCCCTACTGGCGAGGCCAGTGACTGGACGACGTGGACCACAAACGATGGGCGAATACAGTAGACGGGAAGGAACGAGGGAGGACCGCACAAAAAGGCGGGAGGCAGAGGGGAGAGGGAGCGGAGGGAGGAAGGAGGGACATTGGGACGGAGGGAGAGAGGGAGTCCTGCATTATTAATCCCTTCACCTCTTGAATCATTCACATCCTCCTCTCTGTGTTGGCTGCCACCGCCTAATGCAGTTTTCATGCCGTCATGTCTTTTCCCCCCCACTCTTTCTTTCTTTTCATTTTTTTTTGTCCTACTTTTAAAGTGCGCCTATCCCGCCAGTCCGTACCGCCGGCACTCAAGGGGGTACCTGAGGTCACTCGCGTGCGGGCAATTAGAACGGGTGTAAGAGTTTGAACGCGGCAAATTATTCAGAACACCGATAGTTGTCTGTGTGAGCGAAATAGCCACCCGATGCTTTGTCCGCGTTAGTCCGTCCTTGAACGCAAAGGCGACGCCGGAGTCGAAAGTTTCAAAGTCGGAGGGGTCCGAGGTGTCCACGCAGTCAGGACTGTGGCGGCAGGGCAGAATGAGGTCAGTAAGACATGCGCTCGCTCCGCAGCTCCTCGAGTTTCAGCAGGAGATCGGGGGAAGTGCTTGACTCACATGTATTTTTTTTTTTTAAGAAAATGTTATTTATAATTGATAAGGGGCTCAAAAGAGAGGCAGTCCTGCAGCCCTGCGATGAAAGTCTGCGCTGGCTCAATTAGCTCCGATTCCAACAGAATAAATCCTGTGAAAAACGCTGAGTCTCACCTGACGACCACATACCGCCACATCAGAGGGAGGGGCCAGCATGTTTCCTACCCCTCAGTATCTGAACATAACTAGGTGAGTGCTCGTGACGTGACGGGGCTTGCCCGGGCACTGATTAACCCCATTTTGATGCTAGTTGTTCAGCTCAGCGTTGTAGTCATGTGTTTGTAGATTAGATTGCAGATGTAGTATTCCGCGAGCAAGCTATCTACCCAGAACTACCCACGATTCAATGCATCCCTCTACGGGAGGCAGCGGCGACTCGGAGAGTCTGCTGTGTGAGGACAGCGTTTCTAAGGCTGGAAGTCGGAGTTTTCCAAAAACTTGTTGCTTCCGTGATGACCACCTCAAAAACTGGTGACATGGTGTGGTTCACTTAAAAAAAAAATACAAAAAAATAGAAGACAAAAACACATAAAGTAGACCCTCATAAATTCATATTAGAAACAGTAATATTTCACAAATTATGAAACAAAACTGTTCTGAGATGGCAATGTGGCTTCACGGGAAATAAATACAATGTATGTGCATCTAGTAGATGTTTATGGACTTGTGTGCTACTGTATTGGGACATCTTGCTGTATCACTTCCTTGCATGTGTACTTCAAGTGATACAATGAGGCTTCAGGGGCTGAGCGAAACAGACCAATCTTACGACCTTTATCATTCACGAGAAAAAGGAAATTGAAATGTTTAGCTAAATGTAAAAATGCAGTGGGGCTCAAGAGCAAAACTGAAACGATTTAAGTAAGCAAAAGGTCAACTGAATATTGATACTGATAGTGTTAATAGTGAAGAAACCGCCACTCGAGACCCACGGTACCAAATTGCTGTGCTGGACGATGTCGAACCCCGAACAGGACGCTGCTTGGTCTGAACAGCAGACGAGATGTAGGCGGTTGCATTTTTAGGGAGGACGCATGTGTTTTTGGGGTTTTTGTGCGAGTGTGAGTGTTTACTTGCGAGGATGGGTGTGGTAGCAGGAGATAGTGGGACGGAGGAGGATTGGGCCAAGACATGCCTAATTAATGTTTCAGATGGACTGTGGCGCTGGGCTGCTGCGAGGAGGCTTTCAGCGAGTTGCTCGGCTTCCCAGGCTGCTCAATAATAGATGGAGAGTCCAGCGCCGTCTCGGGCCAGCTAGCCCACCGCTACTAGTCTAGACAGCCTTCCGAAGGCCACACTCTGTTAACTAAGCTAATTATCCGAGCGGAGCCGCTGGCGGGAAAAGATGCTGTGCTAACGCGCCGATTCTTAAACTGCAAAGCGCGCCGTCGTCGCTCCCTCAAGGCGAGCAGCTCTCGCGCGCCCACGCGCCGGCGACCTGGCTCAATCGCCCGGAATCTTTCCCTACGACGACAACGTCAGGCGAGAGTCACAGTGTTACTAAATCGTAAGGTCATTTCGTAGACGCCCAACTTAGCAGCCTCTCATTACCTACGCGCTGGCTTAGTCAGCCAGCACCTGATTCAGTCCAAAATTTCCCCCTCTCCCCTTTTCTTCGCCCGCTCATTCACTTCTCTCCCCAGGGTGGAGAAGGGGGAGGAGACAGATTAAGGGTTTGGAACCCGGGCCAGAGAGGGGACAGGGGGACCGCTCCCACCACAGCTGACATCTGCTAGTTAGCCACTTTACCTTTTTTTTTTTTTTTTTTTGACTAGGCCAAGTCCGCTGTGCACTGAGCGTGTAGGCCTGGAGCCAGCGACGACGACGCAGTCGTTCCGAAAGTTAAGCGTCGACCTATATCTTTGTATGGAGGGGATCACAGATAACGAATCCCCCCCCCCGTGCTCTTGAGACACGAGGACCGCGAGGAAGTAAGGCGTTTGAAGCGCGGCCCGGGATGAAACATTTTCGGTCGATAGTCTCAGATGGCTTTTTCTGGTGAGTGTGCCTCTATGGCCGAGCGTTCGGGGGAGGGCTGTGGTCTGCCATATGCCTCAGCAGATGACTCCACCTTCACACTGAGAGGCCAGACTGGACACAGACGCATGCACGCGGACTCACTCCACCCCCCCACCCCCCCACCCGCCACACACACACGACTACATGGAGGGGACATTTGTAAGAGAATAAAACGCATACACGGGCACACAGTCTCATTGTGTTACGGCTTCAAGCAATTAAAGTCCAAATAAACAAACATAGATTTAGAGGCCTTTCAATCAGGCGTGCACTCGACTAGGTCCGCCGGGGGAGCGATGCGTGGAAGAGGAAGAGGCCCCTCACAGGCCCCTCACAGGCGCAAGCGGGGTGACACCCGAACCGCAGGGTTAAGAGGAGGCCCCGCGACAAAAGACTTAAAAACTTTGTGTCCCATTAACGAACGAGACAAAGCTGAACGACGCGGCCCAAACGCGTCCGTTAATCGGTAACTTCGAGTCAGTTCAAGTCAATTCAAGTTCAGCGCTTCGCTCGTTTGCCGGAACAGACAAAGCAAACTGACAGACTGTTCCAAGCACTGGCAAAATCGCGCGTACATCGGTATTTCCACCGGTCCGGTTAGCGGCCGCTCGCAAGGTAAGCGTACGCTGATGCTCACGGGCCGCGTCGAGTTGCTCTCGCGCGTCGGGGCACGGCCTTACCTGGACGAGATGTGAAGGCACAGTGACTACCGCCACCGATAGCGACGACCTCAGCAGAGCACGCAGGCCGTAGAGGAAGGTAGTGAGGGCACGGCGGTGCGTCGGGTTGTCGTGGCAACTCAGGTCATCGCCCCAAAGAGCTGATCCGAGAGAGTGAAGCCCGATGCGCAGGATGTTGCGTGATTTGGACTATGAGAAGGAAGAGGCGAAAAAAAGGGGGGAGGGGTCAGGAATAGTAAATGTGTAAAGAGTCATGGACACAGCATATATTGACGCAATAATACAGTTACAGTAGTTACAGGAGTTACAGGATAACTGGTTCTGAAGCTTTCAGAAAAGGTGCTTCTGTCTTGGGCCGTGTTCTCAAAGTTTGGGTGGGGGGGGTGGGGGGGGGGGGCTGGACAGTCTGCTCACCAGCACAGACGATCGCAACGCAGTGCCCAAACGTGACTGGACACAAGTGCCCAATCACAGAGGCCATCTGACACGCACACAATGGACCTGTCAGACAGGCTTCCAATATGGCTGCCACCCAGAAACCCCCGGCACATTCTTGGCACCACGGCGATGCTCTGCAGCCAAGGGGGCCTGGGTAAGGGTGGAGTGCCTTCCCTTGAAACCGCCACCAACCCCACCCCACCCCACCCCACCACAAGAGATCAATGGTAACCCACTCTCATCAAGACAGCGGAAAAAGTGGCCAAACAGCGGTGGGATATATATCACCGAAACTGAGAGAATGGAGGAGCCTGTCCAAACTGTGAGAGGTTTTTAACCTTTAGCACAAATCGCCTTTTATTTGGGTTTTCTTCAGGATGGCTCCTGATTACCAAGGTGAGAGCCAAGAGTGATTAACAAAGCCCGGCCTCAAATCTGCTCACTTCTCCCTTCTTTCCAGCCTCTCCCCTCTCCTCTCCCCGGTCCCTCCCCCTCCATTATCTCGACCCTCCCAAAATCTCCTCCGCCCCGCTCCCCGTTGCTTCCTCTCCCGACAGTATGACCTAAGCTTCGTTTGGATCTGGATCAGAATTGCAGGCATCTAGGAAAAATAAACCCCATTGTTTCTGGGAGGGTTTTTTTTCCCACAGTTGGCTCATAGTTTCCCAGGGGAAGAAGCCCCACGCTGGACTCCACGTTCACCCACCTCCTCTCCATTGAAAATCAGTGCTACATTTCTACTACTACTATACTTAAATGTTTTGTGCTGCGACTGCGCGCCTTTATCATGGTTAGATCTGGCTTTTCTTTGTTTAACAGCCGACACAGGTTTTAGAGACAAAGAATTCGGAATCTGTTTCTATGTGTGCAGCCCTGCAGGGAGGATCGGTGGTAACGTGACTGTTGCTGTGGCAACGTCAGAAGGAGCGGCCAAACTTAACTCCTATAGTTTAGCCTATAGAAAAAAAAAATAAGGGAACAGTGCCAGTAGATTCGAGCCAAGGACCAGAGGCCAGCCATATAGACTACAGCCAGCCTGGGACCACAACCTAATCACCAGCCAGTCTGTGGAGACTCATAGTCCTGCTGCCACTCCCGCCTTACTCATCGCAAAAGAAACATGTGCAGGGGGCCTAATCCTAGATCTAATATATTATTATTATATTATTATAATATATGATATTCCCATCGTGCTACCAATCAGCGATGGAAGATGAACAAATGAATGCAGACATCCTGACTGTCGCCCATACTGGGCATTCTTGTGCCAGTGCCCACGTCGCTCCGTGCCGGTCTGCATTCCTGGACTGTGCCAACAGCATGTCAGGCGGCCACGCCGCTTTAATGATGTCAGCAGTTAATCTGGTGTGTGAGTGACAGCCCTCGGGGAGGGAGGGTAGGGGGTACTGGAGGTAAATCCTGTACGCGAGTGACAGGTGGAGAGGTGGCTCCAGGTGATGAGCAGAGGGGTCACGTGTGTTTGTGTGTGTGTATGTACATATATATACACACACACACACACACACACACACACACACACACACACACATATATATATTGCTTGGAGTTGGCTCAAGTGGCCACATCAAACTGGAGATACACCATGGTGATGTTTTTTTTCAAATGTTCAACTTGACATATAAACTGTGTGAGTGCCCACTCCTTCCATACAGGGACATCACTACATGTATGTATGCGTGTGGTCAAGGTGCACCTCACGTTGTGGGGACCCAGATCTGTTTACACAGGGACATTATGGGGACTCGTCTCCCTTACCTTGCAAAGAGCAAGTCCCTATAAGGAATGATAATCCAATTCTAAGGTGAGGACATGTTTTACGGTTAGGGTGAGAGTTAAGACTCAGGCAAGTAGTAGCTGTGGTTAGGCTTAGGGCAAGTTTCAAGGAAATGAATGTAAGTCGATGTCATGTCACCTGAAGTCATGGAAACCAGACTGTGTGTCTGTGTGTGTGTCAGTCATTGAAAGGCTTTGAGAGATGACAGGCCCACAGACGCTTCTGGTGTACTGCAGAGAACTTACGACTATTAAAAAGATGTGTGTCAAAGGTAAGACGCACAGCTGTGACACACACACACACACACACACACACACACACACACACACACACACACACACACACACACACACACACACACACACACAGGTGAGGCCAAACCAAGCAGGTGACAGAGAGGTAAACAGATTTGAGAGCAGAGGTGGTTGAAATGAGACAGCAGAGATTAGGGTCACAAATGCACCGCAAGTATGGCTTTTTTTTTTTTTTTTTTTTTTAACGCGCTCCTCTAATGCGCGTCACAGCTTTTAAGAGAAATTAATGATAATGCGTCTGGGCTCGCAGTAATTAGTCAGGCGACAAGCACACGTTAGTCGCCAGCAAATCAAAGTGTTCTCCTTCAACTACATTCTGTAAACGTAGAATAAAGAACAAAATGTATACAGGCCTTTTGTGTTGCATCAACGCGAGTGGCAGCTTGCCTGCTTCACTTCAGCGATGTTCTTCTTCAAAACCACAAACCACAAAGAGGGGCCCTGACTGACAAATTGTGCGTCAATTTGGACTGATGTGACCTTTTTGTCACTAATTCTGTCTTTAAAATAAGCAAAACTCGTGAACTTTAACATTTCACTTTAACTCAATTGGTTGAATGGACTGATAAAAAAAATGGTGGCCTGAAGTGATTTTTTTTTTTTTATTAAGCTGCTTTAGCTGCTGTTTTAGAACCTAATGCACACACAGAGTCAGTGTATGATTGGTGCTCGTCGAAACTCTGCCTTAGTCTGCTCAGAACGGTTGACAGTAATTGGAGACGCTACAAATGTCAAGAAGGTTGTAGTTGCAGAAAGTATGTGGCGAAAAACCTTTGAATCCGAGCTTAAAGAAACAAACGCAAAGCAGTCGCTGGGCCCGGGTTCTTACCATGGGGGCGGCAACATCAAAGCCCTCTCTGTGTATGACCTCTCGAAGTGACTTCAACAATGCGGAGTAGGACTCGAGCATCGGACTGCAGGGAGGACAGGACAGTGGAAGGAGTGGACACCGCGGAGGAGACAACCAGAGAGAGAGAGAGAAAGAAAACAAAAGGGTTACCGAGGGCGTGTAAACTGTAAATGAAACCATTTTGATAAAAGTGGGCCAAGCCTATCATCTCAGTAGCTTAATCCTCCATGACTGCAGCATGTTCCTCCTGACTGTGCTTTTCTGGAGCCACTGAAGCAGACAGACGATCCATATCAAGAGATCCAATTAATTTATGTGGTTGATTAAATTACAACATGACTGGTTCTCTGTCAGCTCCCCGAGGATCTGACTGTGCCGAGACAGACAGGCAGGCAGGCGGACAGACAGACAGGCGAGATGCGCATATGCACAAACATACACACGGCGACGACGACGATAAGCGCGGGGGGGGGGTTAATGGGCTGATATCTAAAATTCACGGGCAGCAGCGTTTTGGTGTTTAATCAGGGATGAGATGTGCACCACTGACAAAGGGCATACAGTACCACTGGAGTGACATTTAGCAACAGTCAAGGGAGGGATTGCTGCTGAGCCCGCTATGTGCCTATAGGGTGGTCAATAGAAATGTTAACCCCATCTTTTTTTTTTTTTTTTTTTTTACACAAGGCCCTCCACTTAAGAACGCCCCGCCATTGTAATGACCACTCTGTAGTGAGTCACAGTGGGCTGCTATGTCACTTGTCAATTCGACCTGCGGGCTATAAAAGCTGATACGCATAGATTGGTCACACGCCAATAGCCCTGCATAAAGAGCGGTAATACACACTCGTGTTGATTACACTTGCGCCGAGTATATCCATGTACTCCATTTCAGTTATTCAGCCCAACAATGGTGCCTCCTGACCCCGCTGGGGCTAATGATAGAGCTGGTTTGGTGAAAGAGGGACACCTACCCTCCTCGGCCTCTCTGCCCATGCCCCTGCTCTGAGGTAGGGGGCTGGGATAGCTCGGCATGCGGTCGAGCGGGGAGGTTGCCGCTGGTTGGCAGCCATTGTGCGGGACAGCATTGTGTTTTAGCTGCCCCTACTGAGCACCCCTCATTCAGGTACCCCGAAAAGGTCTAGGTGCTTAGCTGCAGGGGCTAGCGTGTCGGCTAATTAGGATCATACACGGCCGAAGCGTCTTTATCGCAGTGTTCGTCTTTTAGCGAGGGCAGAAAGGAGGAGAGAGAAGGGGGATGCTTGGTCTTAAACAACAGGATCTGTATCACCTAGAGAGCAATTTGTGCCAATTATGCCTTCAAGTGAAACGGAGCAATTTAACAGCCAGGGTATCAACATGGGGCTGTGGACACGTGCAAGGGGGAGTAGCCTGCTTAGGAGTTTGTGTTGTACATGTGTGTGTGTGTGTGTGTGTGTGTGTGTGCATGCGTGTCAGTCTAGGGGCGGGGCTGGGGGCACAATGGCGCGGCGCAGGTGTAGTTTCCTGCTGTCAAAATGTCTGCGAGATCTTTGACCCATTCAGATGCCGCGACGGCACAATAGCGGCAGCGTGTCACTTCTCCTCGCCGGACTGCCGCGAAACACTGCTCACATCAGCGGACAAGATATTCTATTATTCTATCAGGCCCTTATTAACAACGTGCACAACTGTGAACGCTGCCCACTTCGTGGCCCGCACTTGTGGAAATGTGTATATTTTGAACCGAACGTCCAGAGCGTTTATGTCGTGTTTGCATGGGTCGCCGTTAAACAGCCTCTGTTTGCTGACATAAAGGAAGAGGGGTTCTATAAAGCCTCCTCCACATCCCCTGCGCTCCAGATTGCTGTATTTACCCAGTGTGCGCGAGTGTGCCTTCGTGTGCCCCTGTGTGCTCAGCGGCACTCTCTGAGTAAAGAGCCTGCGTGACCTCTGAACCCTGAGTACACTCGGCGCAGGAGAAATCAAACAGACGCTGAGCAAACGAGGCCCTCATTTGAATAGGCATACGCAACCTCGAGTTGTGTATGTAACCTCGAGGGATGAATGACTTGGGCCAGTGGCAAACGAGTCAGAAAAGGGGAGCTTAACTGATTATTATCAATTGGAACTGAATGATTCAGAAAATAAATATTTAAAACGCTATTACGTTGCGACCCACTACCCAAGCGAACATGACGACAGCTGGGAATGATTTTAAGCTTTTCACGTGGGCATGCATTTCAGTGAATCTCAGTAACTACTGACGCCAAACTAATAAAAAGTATCATTGTTTTGCAGCTACAGGTAATGAATATGCACAGTTTATTAGATCTTAAACTACTGATTGATTGATTGGCTAAATAACTGGAAAAGTAATGTTTAATGATTACAGTCATTTTCAAGTAAAAACAAATTCATTACCCATTTCAAGCTTCTAAAATGTGAGGATTTGCTGTTTTAAATCACAGCAAAGTAAATATCTTCTTCAGTTTATAACATAAAACAAGACATGTGTAACTTGGGTTTTTGGTTCTCCTGCTTTTTTTTTTTTTTTTTTTTTACCATTTTCTGAAAACAACTAATCAAGAAATGCTTAATTGATAATGAAAACAATAGTTTATTAATTTCTCATAAATGTGCTTCTCGAGCAACAGGCTGACTTTTCTTCAATGCAAACGCCCCTTGCGGAGTTTGTGTAGCGCTGCGCTCTGTTGTCTGTCTGCATCGCCGGTTTACCCGTACTCCGTGAAGGATGCCATGTTTGCTTACCCATGCGCTGTGGATGATGTCCTATTTCTGTAGCTGCGTTTCGTGAAACGATGTCGCGTTTGTGTGCCCGGGTTCTGCGGACGGTGTCTCATTGGTTTCCACGCTTTTCGGGGATGATGTCTCGTGGTTTTACCTGTGCGTGGGTGATGACGAGGCGGGGTGCTCGGGAAGGTAGAAGCGGTGGCACTTGGCTGCCTGGCGGATTTCTGGCTCCATCGTCTTGGAGACGTCGTAGTAGTGCCCGAACCGGGACGAGGACGCCAGGGCGCTCTGAAGACGTCGACATGTCATTGTGAAGAACGCGTGCACTCAAGCCTTCTAATTAAAGAGCGTTCCAAATCATACTTATACTGCCTGCTTTCAGCCTCTTTCCCCGAATGGTTTGCATTTAACTAATTTCAGATAACAATAAGGCAATTCATGAGGAAAAAAATAATCTTATTTGTGTTTCTAACACGTTAAATGAGTGTGCTCCACAATACTATGGTAATGCAATTGCATTGTTTATGGGTCATTCCTCGACATTCCTACAGCAGAGGAGTTAAATAACCACTACGACCATGCTCTTAATCATTTCTTCACATAAATGTCCACTTCTGACTGTGAAAGCAAATGTGTCAGGGACGCAGGGGAAGGCGGATGTTTTCCTGCAGCTGAAAGAGAGAGTTTTAGCTCTTCTCTCTCAGTGAAACCAGGGATTCCATTGTTAGTGGGGCCCTTAATCTACTCCTAATCTGGATTAGGGCCCCCGGTGTGTCCCTCTCCTGGCGGGACGAGGGGGTCAGCGGGGCAGGAGGGGGGGTCAGGGGCTCATCTTCTCTTTGTGAGCCAGGCAACCCGCTTAGCGTTCCATCCCCGCCCTGACGGCCTCACCTTTGATCTGATGTCTTCATCGGGAGAGCGACACAGTGGGCTGTGCCAGAAGAGGTGTGTGTAAGGGGAAAGTAAGCGTTGACTCTGGGGGTGAATTTGAGATGCAAATCCTCTGGTGGGGCTTACTAGTGGTTTGTAAAGACGATTTTACAGGGGAAGGGGGAGAGGTGAGGAAAGGACACAGATATAAAGAAGTTTCCACGGAGAGAGAAAGAGGGAGAGGATCCCCCGGGACACACTGTGTGCTGTTAATCCACATAGCGATATGGATTATAGACCGAAGGGGTGGGGGGGGTACTGCAGAGAAGTAGAAGGGGAGGGTCAACTCTCCTCAAAGCGGAAGAAAGAGTGTAGGGCTGCCGACCCTAGCAGGGGGAAAGGCAGGGATTTGGGGAAAGACAGAGGAGCAGGTCTGGGTCATAGGGTTGAGCGAGCAGACATGTCAATGCACAGGCTGCAAGTACTCTTGTTTCCCAGGCTAAGCAGGGGTGCAGGCGTGTGTGTGTGTGTGTGTGTGTGTGTGAGTTGGGGGACCAGTGAAAAGCCTACCTATTGCCAGCTAAGTGTGAGTAATCTGGTGCAGCTCTGAAAAGAGAGGCTGAGGCCTTATTCACTCTACAAAAGGAGTTTAGAAGCTGATGGATTTAGCGGTGGAGACAATTGCCGAACCACCGCGACAGGAGAGCCGGCGCTGTTCTTTCTCATACCGTCAGTAGCGGAGAAACACGTTCATAAAAGTGGCATAACCACAATGTTACCTATATTTATGATAACTAACGGGTAATGTAAACTGTCATCCGAGCAGCCGATTACCTGTACTTTTGGAAGATTCTGGTAACGCCAAGCAATCTTCATAGCGTCCAAACTGTCCTGAGGTTCACAAGAAAGTCTGGGCGGCTCCGCGGGTTTGTAGATAGCAACATCGTCCAAGATGGGCGCCGGGAGTTCCTGTGCAAAAATTAAAGCAGGCATTTAATTATCAAAGAAGTGACGGCTAAGGATAAGTATTGCTGAAACAGCATCGCGGAGGGGTGAGCGATCCGCGAAGAGGTGTGCCCTTGTATAAAAAAAATTAGCAAGGTCTTGAGTTGGACTAAAATGAAAACTGAAAGAAATCAAAGTTTTAAAACAGAACTATAAAACTATTTGTCAAACTCAGCCCCTCTCATTGGAAGTTTTCTTTCATCTTGCATCCGACACTTAGTGTTGCCACAACTGTCCAACAAAAAATTATTTCTATCATTTCTACTTTTGGTTCAAAGACACGATGGGTTGGGCGGGAAATCTGACTGATGACAGCAGTTGCCGTGGCGAAACCGTGGGTTTCGGGGTGCGATGCCGCGCACCTGGACGCGTTCTCCAATTTCTCTGCTTTAACGTGATTTCTGCCGGTGAAGCAGGTTTCTCGCACGCATGCAGACATCCATGCATTTGCAACGCGTTAAGTACAACCGCAGAATCTAAAGATTAGCATACTGTGAATGTAGCTGTGAAAACACTAAATGATGTGATATATTCCCATTGGGAGTCCCCCCCTTAATAAGCCTTTGATATGTAAAGAGAGGGTGAGGCGATGACCCCTCCCACTATCAATCAGAGGGAGGGAGGCCCTCCTCCTGTATGCCGGGTGGGAGTCAGCTTCTGGGGCTGCGGCTCTCTTCACAGAGTGACGCATCGGGAAACATTTCAACAATGCGACAACCATGCCACCCTCGACCTCTCGGATATCCCCGCCGACCCCGGCACATCTTGAGGAAAGCCGTGCGCCTATAGTACCTGCTAAATCAGCGTGAATTAGCCTGAACGGCGTACAGTGGGAGTTGATTAATATACCGGAAAAAGAGCAAAATAAAAGTTTTTCAAAAAAAAAAAAAAAAGGCCTGACAGAACAGCAGTCGTATACGGCTGATGTTAAGGTAGACGCATTGGGGCCATCTTTGCTTCTTTGTGGATGGTTTGTCAAGACTTGTAGCTTAGGGGGGGAAAAAAAACATTTTAAATTCTATGAAAAACTCACTCGTGAGAGCTGACACCTCCTCTCATACCTGTACGATGTCGTCAGGGTTATCTTGAGCTGCCGCCACGAAGAGTTCGTGTCGACACACCACTCCTTCCGCCAGGAAGTACTTTAAGATCATGCGAGAGTAGCTATCATATCGGTCCTCCTCTGAAAAAGAAACAAAAGGACAAGAACGATCCCAATTTGAGAACAAATGGAAAACATTTGTCGTTCAACGCCGGACCAACTGTCAGGAGGGCCCAAACGGAATGATTTAATGAGAAAGAAGGTACAACATCTTCCCGGTGAGAAAAAAAAAGAAATATCAAACTGAAGTCTTTCATTAGATCTCGTCTCATTCAGACACCACAGATCCAGCAGTTCACATCACAGATGCCGGCTGTAATTGATGTAAGGGCCGCGCCGGGGCCACCTTTTGTAGGGAACTGACGAAAGGGGCAATCGACGTGGCACCGAAACGTAGGCGTTATCGCGCGTTCTGACGATTAAACTGGAGATGACATCCTCAGCTCCCCTGTTAGGTTCTTGAGCGGCGCTCTCGTCCGCTTCCACCTATCATCTTCCCAAACCGGCGGCGGAGGTGAGCGGGAGACACCTGTCTTGAGCATTTCACCTGTGCCCTCCCACTGAACGCGGCGCTACCCCTGGCTGTCAGGACAACCGTCAGGAGGAGACAGAAGTAGGATAATACAGAGCCTGTCCCCGAAACGCCTCCTGACATCTCTGCGTGAATTCCGACTGCGGTGCCATCCTATGTTTCTAGTGCCAATCACATCGAGTGTGCGTGTGTGTGTGTGTGTGTGTGTGTTTTTTTTTAACCACAAAAGTAGGTTAATGCAAGTTAGAAGAAAGACTTAAAACAGAAGGGGAGAGTGGCTCTCAGCGTGGAGGGATGACATTACAGTCTCATCTGCAGGGGTGTCTCCGCGCACACAAAACTGCCACCCAGCCATTCCACACCCCGAATCCACACAAAACAGCCCGCATCGCCGCGCGGACCCCCACCGCCTCCGACCAGGGCACATAACTCTGCCCAGCATGCTGCTTCTGCTTCCTGTCACAGTCACCGTTTTGTAAAGATTTCATAGGCCTCCCCACACAATGACAAAACAGTGGGCACGGGGACAAAGGCGGCGGTGACAGTTTAAGGTAATGGGCACACAGCTGACAGCTTGGGAATGACATCCTGACGTGTCATCCTCGAACATCCGGAGAATTCCCCCCTCCCACGTTCCCGGTCTGTGTCCTCACCTACGGACTTAGGATGGCCCAGGAAATTCCATGGCTCTTCAATTTGTTGTCGGTGGGGCTCCCTGTTCTCTTATTGATGGGTTTCTAGGTCAGCAGGCCTTTGTGGCTTTCAGCAGGCCCCACAAAGACTCCCAGATGGGCCCTCTCAAGATGGGGCCTATTGTGGTTGTGTTTCTATGGGAGCCTTACAAATGGAACCTCCAGGAGTCATTAGGCTGTTGAGGCGGGGGGTAAGGGGAGGGGGCGGGAGGTGTCGGGGTATAGGAGCAACAGGGGGTGGGGGACGGTCATATCTTTGAGGTAGATCAGTCACTCCGGACAGTCACGGGATGATTTTTTTTTTCCTTATTCGCTTTTTTTCCTCCTCTTTCTTTTTTTTTTGCTTATTATTGGGTGGGGGAAATGCCTCTGTTTCATTTTGCCTTCAAACAGGGGAGCGCAAGAGTCCTGAATCATATCTGCTGAAGCTGCAGGGGGAGGAGACAAAATATCTAGGTCAGAGCGTTTTCCCCCCTTGTACGAGTCTCCGGTCCGCGGAGCACTATTATTCCTACCGAGTGGCTGGGCTCAGTACAGTACGTGGCAGGTAAACAAATAATCACTTCATCAAAAGCGACCCGCGCTCTGACCCGAACACCGACACAAACGGCGGCTTTGTTAGGTTAACCGCTGACTGGCAGCGTTCATCAACCTGCATGTACCGTGTACGTCCGTGTACTTGTGCGCCGGCCCTCCGTCGAGCAGTTTGTCACTTTTCGTCATGATTTTTGAGTCTGCACGCCGCAATACCTTAAAAAAAATGACTTGATCACGTGATTTTATTTTCTCAACAACGCACCTGTCATCTGTGGACATGTCTTGGCCTCTGTGGAGATCACTCAGATGTCACATTGCCTGAAAAATACATTATTTCATTCGTATTCTTACTCTTTGCTTTACTGTACTGAATATTAACGGCAACTTTAATGTCCTCAGTTGCCTTATTGTGCTTTCATTCTGCTCACGATTTATGTTTTTTTAAAATACTTTCCTCCTGTAGGATGATACAGATCCGATGTGCGCTGAAATAAACTAACTGGCATCTGCAACTTTATTTAACCTGCCATGATAACAGCGTGACGTTAAGTTTACTCTGCCCATCTTCGCCTCCTGACGTTATTTTGCACACACACACACACACACACACACACTGTATGTTATGCGATGCATCCCCCCCGTACCTCTTGCCCTCTCACCTGACCTTAAAATATGTCGGATCAATGCTTCGTTTTTCGGTGAAACAAACTTTCAAAAACACTCGTGTTGTCTTCTGCATCCCTGTTAAAACCTCTGCTCAAGACTCGCAATAGTTATTATGCAACGTGCCCCTCAGAGCCGTGAAATATTAAACTGGGAAACATTTAGGTCACAATTAACAGTAACTGTTATGGGTGCACGGAGAGGAGGAAAAAAAAAAAAGAATGGCACGCTCTTAAACTAACTAATGGAATGACACCGTACATGGTGCGCATAGTAAGAGCTGGGAAGCTTTGTTCCTTCTCTTGCAAAAAAAAAAAAAAAACACAAGAGATGGGAGATCTTCAGACAGAAGCCATACTGGGTTGATCCCCCCCCCTTTGGTTGACGAATCAGGATGGACAGCTCAAGACACTTCAAAGGCGCACAACAACCAGTCTGATAATTTTATGTCTGCGTCTCACAAACAGGCCATCACGGCTAAAGGGGCAGACTGTAGCAGCCGACCGCCTGAAACAAACACAAACAAACACACACTCCGAACTCCCTCCCCCCCACCCGTCCCCGCCGTCCCCACCCACCCACATAACAAAACGGGCACACAGACGGCACAATGTGCTGTCACACACACACACACACACACACACACACACACTCTTTAGAGGCAAACACAAGAGAGCGCACACACGCATTTCACCTTTACTGTGTCTCTCATTACCAGATGAAACCAACCGTACATTGATTCACAAAATGGAAGGGAAGAACGCATTAGTGTGTAATCACTGACTCCTGCATCGATTGGGGGGATGAATTAAAGGGCAAAGCAATATCATCAGTTGGTATAGGCCCTGGCTACGCACAAATTACAGCTTCAAGGGGAAACAAGACTACCTTAACCTCACTGTCTACCAGTGCATATAGCCTAGCCTGTGATGAATGATAATAATAATAATAATAATACAGTGGAAGACATTTATGCCTCCAGGAAACCCGCTTGCCTCGAGTGTAATTCCAAAAACTTTCAAAACAGACTGCAGATGAGCGTATCTAATTAAGGATCGCAGTATGAGTAAGCGTGAACACCTGGGATTCTAACTAGCAACCTTCAGGTCATTAATGTATTCGCTGCAGGACAGCGACGCCACAGAGGGCCACGAGCACGGGCGGCCGGCATTATTAGCCGACGCGCAGCAAAAGTGCAGCTGAGTACAAATTTTTGGAAACGCGGCGGATTTTTCGGCCATACAGGGGAAGCCGAAGCCGGGGTTTTTTTCGGCTCGGGGTTGGTGCGGTGACATTTAAGATGCGGAGAGCAAAGAGCTGTGAAAGCCCAAGGCTAAAACGCTGCAGAAAAGAGCAGCGCACACTGTATGCTGCCTTTAAGTGTTCTGTAACACACGCGACGCAGCTTCCTGAAGGCCGAGTCGCCGAAAACTACCAAACCGACGTCTGCCGTAGTGGGGGTTCATTACAACAACTTGTCTTCCCTGGCTCCGGTCAGAGCAGACACAAACGCATGGCTCCGGGAATCAAAACACAGCTTTAAGAGCTGCGGCGAATAAGCGTTAAACTTGTTCGTGAGGCCGAAAGATGACAAAAGGCCAACTGCGGTTCAGGAAGCGTTGCTCATTTGTGAAACGCCTTCCATTTAAAAGCCACATTCACATTTCAGCACTTTTCTATCACACTCATACATCAGGGGGCAATTTGCGGTTTAGTGTCTTGCCCAGGGATGCTTTAACAGGTAGGCTGGAGGACGCGGGAATCAAACCAATGCCCATGTTACCTCAGTGGTATATAACTGGTTAGCTTTAGCAAGGCCTCATGCGGAACACACCACTGCGCTGTGTAAAGTTTGTAAAAACAAAACAAACCTGTTCCTGCACCTGAAACAAAAGCATGCAGCGGAAAGGGGGGCTGACAGCTCCCATCCCAATTTCACAGCCACAGCTAAAAAAAGGAGCAAAACTGAAAGGTGAGTAGTTTGGATCAAAATGAAGGCCAAGTTCCAAGATGGGTGAGGTATGATCCATTAGTACTGAGCCCTTATATAATGATGTAGCAGACTACTGGGTACTCTTGTTATAATGTAGTGATGGCTACTGAGTACTAATAGAAAATCAGCATGTTGACAGGCATGGCAGCCGGTGTGATCCCATTGCAAGAGGGCCTGTGGTTGATACCGTTTGTCGATACTGCACATATGCAGCATATACTTTTAATAAAGTAAACTATATTTGAATTCTACTTTGTCTTGAGCAGAGGTGGATAAAAATAAATGATTAAAATAGTGAATCCTCTGTAACGCTGCAAAAAAACAAATCAAGATTTCATTATCTGGCCACAGATAATGTACCTTTGAACTCATATCGTAAGAGTGGGTGTAAAACTAAAATGTCTAAAAAAGTTACCACAAATGTCACCCTGTTGTGCCTTATAGCAACGCTCTTCTCTACAAAACTGATGACTGACTTGTTTGACCTAAAGACTAATTCCACACTGCCCAAACAACCTCTACCGAGAAGAAGATACCACTTCATGGGACTTTTACGCAACATTTGATTTGGAAAGTGAGAAGCTCACCTATGAGAAGGACTGTTCCAACTGCTAACCCACCACCTGTTTGGGGAGGAAGAAAAAAGAAAAACAACATTGTCAATCTTTTTTTTAACGATAATCACTTGATAGAGAGTCTGTCTGGCTTTGGATCACTGTGAACTACTTGGAGCCATGCTTTGGCCAACTGCTACCTCCCTCACTCTCACTTCTGGTCTCTACGGCTGAGAGGCCTTTTTCCCCAGCAGACATTTTGACTTGAAGAAGTGTTGCAGTAAATTATGATTGTGTGATTGTGAGCACATTAGCAGGACCACGTAAGTGAAGCAGCTAAATGGAGCAACACAATCAACAATTCATTTCATTTTCGTACCTGTGCTTTACCTGTGGTGATCTGTCAAAATGTCTTACGTTAAAAAGGCCTGGAAGGCCTGGTTATCTGAGGAACCCTCTCATGTTTCGTTTTCACACTGATTATGGCAAAAGTTGGAATTATTTCAGGTCAACTGTTGCTGATTCTGACTGTATATACATATATATAATATATATAAAATGAACATTTGAAGTGCTCTCATTTGGTCCGCCAAATGGCTTTACAGAAAAAAGGAAAACGTTACATCGCTGACAAAAGTCCAAATATATTAATTACTTTGTGAGTTAAAATTTTCCGACGGTGCAATGTAAACTTTGTCTGTGTTTAATTTGGCAGCTTTCGACAAACTATGCCTGAAGCCTGTTTGATACCCATCAAGCTAACATTAACTTCCACGCTAAAAGCGTAGCTTGTCTTGTCATGGCAGGGGGGGAAAAGCTTCTCCCGTTTGAGTGGAAGCTTTCCCCCTCCGAGAAATAACTTACTCCTACATTTGTTGTAACTAATTTCAGTATATTTCACTGACGTTACTCTGAGACCCACGGTTAGCTGCGTGGCTAAAGCTAACGTTAAACCTCAGCAGCGAGACTGACCGAGCAGAAAGTCGAGTGAGGTGACACCGGTGGATACTAAGAGCTGTCCATTTTGAACCGAAGGTCTGGTGCCAGGTATAGAGATTAACTTGCTCCTTGTTTTCTTCTGAAAACTCGTACTACTGAACGGCAAACGTTCAGCTAAGGGGTTCCCCACACTGTTCACGGGAGCTGCCATATTTCGAGTAACGTCGTGACGCCGGGTCGTATTTCAGAGCGTATTAGCCAATCAAAAAAGACTTTGGTAAACCTCGACCAATGAGAGCACGGATTGTTCCGGCGCCGCTTGTGGGGGCAGCCACACGGAAGTTGAATGTATTGTTTTGGGTGCATAGTCGGTGCATTGAGTCTCACATTCATAGGTGAGTAACTGTCCGTTACAATAAGTAAGCCGCTGTCGCATGGTATTATTTTGTCTACTGTACAAAAACATGTATGCGTGAACGCGTATGTTTGCATGCTTGGCATCGCACAGAAGCGATTAAATCCACCTATTTGCCACATATGTGACTCCAGCTCTCTGCGACTATGACCTTGTTGCTTCATTGCATGACATTAGATAATCTGAATATTGGTTTACAGCGCTCATGAATGGCATATAGTTGAACTGGCCATCGAGACAATATTCTATTCTATTCTATTCTATTCTATTCTGGAGAACACAGTATCGTCTCAGCGTTTGAAAAGCCACATCCACATGTAAATAAGTGACATTACTCCTACCTGTAATGTAAAGCAATCGTAGCTGCCAGAACGTTGTCTGCATTTGAGTGCTGCTATACAGTATGTACATATTAAATCCATTAAAATTATCACGGCACAATTTAACAGTTTACTACTACTACTAATACATTATTATATTCTGATGTTGGCTGCAGTGTATCAGTATACAGCGTACTATGAGAGAGCATATCACAGTAGCTAAACTTTATTTATCTCTCTTCTATTCTATTCTGTTCTGTTCCATTCCATTAAGGCATGGCTTTTATGAATGAATCTCTCAGCTACTGACGTCATCCTTCTGTTATGGTAGAGCTTATGTAATGTTCTGAACAAATAGGTCATGAATTGCAGTTGTACATGTGCATCGCTATACAGAGCAGCTTCATGTGCTTGTGCAGGTGGTAGCAGCTCTAGGTAAATCACTACATAGACATATTTTAAACCAACAGTGAGAGTCCCTGTCGATCCCTTGTGCATCACATCCCCAATCACATTCAGGTCAAAGGGCTCAGCGGTTAAAAGTGAGGGGACGAATGCTCGGAACATTACAGACAGAAGGAAACTGCTGCAGCTCAAGGATAGCCGGGGATAGCAGCGGTAGCATCAGCTTCTTCTGGTTGTAACTCACCTTGCTACTCTTAAAGCTTATACATACTCTGCATTTGAGATTTACTTCTAGTTTTCTCTGAATGGTAAAATAGAGAAAAATATGTTTGTTTTTATTATATGCATACATGTTTCTGTTTTGGCAACCAAAAACAGAGAAAAAAATGCATATTTTACCTTCATTAAAAGTTGTATTTTAGTACAGTGATGAATGAATGACTGATATAATTTCAACTCCAATTAGTTCAGAATAATCCCATCCCATCATTTAAGCGGCATTGCTTTTAGGATCCTGTGAAAGGTGGCCCACTGTCACACTATGATGGGGCACCTTAATGTCACTTTACTGTGCCCCTGTGTTTTTCATACTATGACAGATCAAAAAGTCTGCTATGAAAAAGGCCTATTGATGACGGAAACCACTTTTGCATGTTCGAGAACTCTGAATGTTCTGTCAGATTTAGGCGAACCACTGGTAAGGAAAAGGTCAGTTTCTTTTGTACTGTATGTCCACTGTTAATGCCGGTTGACTGATGAGTGGTTGGTGTAATCCTTAAGACAGCTGTAAAAGGGGTTTGTGTGGCAGAGACAGGCCAGAGGCAGCACAAGATCACAGGATACTGTGAGGCTCCGGAGGAGGCCATCGCCCAACTGCTCACTTTACAAATGCTCTTAGCAGAGGCAGTCCTGCTGTTTTGACAGCGCTGTTGAGGTCTATCTGTGCTGACAGGAGACCAAGGGAATATATCATGACTGACAACACTGGGCATTGCGGAAAGCCTATATGAGACAAATAAGATGCGCTGCCTGACCTGCATCCCAGAAGGAGGAGAGACTGCTTCAGCGGTGCATCGTGCAGGACGTAGGCGTACGCTGCTGTGTAAACTTTCCCCACATCCTCTGCACAGTACCAGTCACTTAATTTCTAATTCCTTTAAATCCCAATTTAACCCTCGGACTCTGTAGTACAATACAGTGTGGCAGTGTAAACACGGCAGCCTAATTATACAAAAATAGCATAATTTCCGCCATTTTCAATGTGTCATCTGGTCATGTGTGTTATTTTTCTGCAGTGTTTTTGTCAGTTCTTTTCAGTCCTTGTATCTGATTGAGCTATATAATGGCAGCAGTCATAACATGTCAGATCTTTCCTGGTCAGGCTGTTGTGGTTTCTCCAGTCTGATACGGCTATCAGTGAAGAACTGCGAGAGGCAGCAGACCTCTTGTTTCAAGATTGTCATCAGCACGCACCATAAGTTTGTTTTGTTAGCGCCGAAAGGAAAGTAATATTCTAAGGGGTATGAGTACAATGCGCAGAGGACTGGCTAATTGTGTCGAAGGATTTGACTTTTTCCATTTATTCAACATCTCATATTGTTCCAATAGCTTTATTTTGGTTTCCTGAGATTTTTCTGCTGATGAAATACACCATGCTATATTTGACTTGACGTATAGGATAGAAGAAAAATAGACTATAACGTAGTATGTTAAGCATACTCATTACGAATTAAAGGAAAGCTCATTATTAAAGAAAGTCACTGGTTCAGAGCCAAACAGAAACTCCTTTGTGAATCTGATACAACAGCAGATAAGATCTCTGAGCTTTTCAGCACCAGACCAGCAGCAGCGCACATTCGCCTCTGGTCAATACAATAAGACTTAGTGGCTGATTTTTTTTTTCCATTCAGTCTAATTGGCTGGGGACTCTGTCAACCCACACTTCCTTTCAATTCATAGCAGTTGTATTCATATCACTTGGCTATTATTTGCACTGGCTGACCCATTGATTGTAGGTTTAAACCCTCAGCTCCTCAAATAGTAACCTCGCTCAGCTGTTTCACGGCTCTGTTGCCATTAGCAACATTGAAAAGAGCAATATGGAGATCAGTCGCTTCAAATAAGCCTCTGATAGAAAGCAGACCTAGAAGAGATGGGGGCTAGACATGGTACTCTGTGACTGAGACTTTTTACATCTGTCACTCTCCATCCAGCCAGGTGTCTGCACCCAAATCAGCAGGATTATCTCTGATTGGACTGATAGTTGAAACAGACCCCCCCGGTTGCCAAACCTCCTCCTTTTTATAGCAAACATTAAGATCAAATCAAGCTCTGCGCAACAGGATTAACGCCCCGCCCTCTTCTGCCTTCTGCTGCCCAGAGGAAGGCGGCAGAGGTGGGATCCGTCCCCTCTCTGCTGCTGCCTGCTCCTCCAGACTCCCTTCCATCTGGGATCCTCAGGGAGAAGAAGGATATCTGACAAGGGACTTGTAAGCCTCTTAGCCCCCCTGTTGCCCAGCTCTCTCTCAGCCCATGTTTTCCTAATTTAGTTGTGTAAGGAGTCTACGGCAAGGCCCTTGTGTGCTGTTTGGATTGAAATTCTCTTTGTGGTTCTAATAGACTGGCTGTGTATATCAATTAACACTACTCAACCAATGGCAGGTCCAAATCTCTTGAGACCAGTAGCAGTAATTCCTGTTTGAATATTTCCTTATGTCTTCAATAAAGTGTATTTAATTGGTTGTCAATTTTGATATAGTGTTGTTGACTTCCCCTTATTATTATTATTTTTTGCCACCTATTCTTACATGAGCCAGGTTTCCTTTTTAATACGATAATGACAATGACCAAAATCTTTTGGCTTTAAGCAAACTCAGTGGAATAGTGCACGTTCAATTAAAAATTCCAGTTTGCAACTCGTTTGTTGTCCCTGACACCTTAATTATCCTTATCGTCCTTATGATTATTTTTTAAAATTTTAAATCAATTACATTTGTTGAATTTGCAACCTTAATGTTGCACTGTTTATCTTCGCAACCTTTAAGAAATGTCATATTTGTTGACGTTGATGCCACCAGTCTTGTATAGAAGACAATTTTCTTCAACATTACAGTATTGCCAAGGTCATTTTTTATTGTTTTCATCGGTTCTGGAGAGAGTCTTTGCATTTTCTTGTCGATGTGTCAATCATCGCAACGTTCAAGGAGCCTGTTCATTCATGTCAGTGCAAATGACGGAATTACACCTCCTTCTTGTTTTATTGTTGCAGCGTCTCAAGCTGTTCACTCAAAAATATTTTTGACGGCTCTGTGGACGTGACGATAGGCGTCCCAACTGCTGCAGCACCCTATGCTCTTGGTTGATATTGGGGAAAGAAAAAGAAAAGAAAGAAGAAAGTTTTGCCTTGTGATTGCTCTGCCATGAGAGGATGGATCTCCCTCAGTAAGAGGATCACGGAGTTAAACACACAACGAGGTGTTTCCATTGGCAGCTATACATATGAGATCCCCTCTTTTTGCCACTGTAGCACTGTGCTGTGACTGCGGGAGGCCAGTGGCCACAGATGGTTCTGCAGAGAGGGCTGCACTGACTTTCTTTGTTTTCCCGTGAACATGTTTGGGATGTAATCCTGGATTAACAGAGAGACTTTGTGTTAATTTACAGCTGTAATACAGCATTCAATTAATGTTGCTATCCCCCAACACACACACACACACACACACACACAGGTGCTGGGTATTAGGGGCAAAAGATAGTGTGGGTTGCCTGACTCTTTGCCCAGGAGAATTAGGGGTAATAGAGATCCAATCAGAGGTCTCTGTGGATGTCCACCACATTCTGAATCTCAGGGGAGTCGCTGCAGCTCACATATACACTTCTTATGAAACACATAGGTAATGCTATTGTCTGTTCACATTCACGCCGCATCACACCACATGCGCACACACAGACACACACTATCAATGACAGAGGGTGCCTCAGAAAACCAGGCGGCTGCATATGGACTCTCTTGATATCAGTCACTGGCCGTGTGATCTTGTTATGCAAAGTCCCTTAATCCCTACCTATGATGAATGCACGCTGGAATGGAGGTGGGTTGGGGGGGGGGCTGAAACAGAGATATGAGGGCAGCTGTACGGGAGGCTGTCCACTGTGCTTTGCGAATGAGTGCTAGCAAAGATTCCCGATCCCCAGCCTAGCAGAAGGAGGAGCACACGTGAGATCATGTGTTACAGTACCTCAATGACAGAGATGCTGGTGGAGGAAGCTGAGAGCCCGAAAGACGAATCGAGCTGAATATGTCACCTTAGTGCAGACCTGAGATTCACATTAACCTTTAGACCACTCGCTTCCCAACAGAGGAATTACGGGGGCCAGAGGTGTTATTGTGCCAGCTGGGGGAGGACTGAGTTTATAGTTCCTGTGGAACAGAACAAGACAACGGAGCAGGCTGCCATGGAAAGGGGGCACTTCATTTGGGCCCTGTGCTGAGAATATATATGCCCCCCCCATCACCTGCTTGAGCGCTGTCATTCGCAGTGGCGGCAAAAAGCAGAGGGTTGCCAGGGGTGATCGTGGAACAGAGGGAAGAGCGGAGTATCGGCACACAGGGAGGTGAAAGGATGGAGTTGGTCTTTTTTGGATCAGAGAGGATGTCGAATGGGCCACAGAGACAAACCATGCTCGGGATGAAAGAATAGATACAGGGTTTAATAGGTGGAATATAGTTGGCATGAATGAGACAGCATTGTGTGTCTGTTTGTGTGTGTGAGAGAAAGTGCAAGGGAAGAGTGGAGGGGGGTAATGGGATTAGGGGTGACACCTTTGGCAGGGTTTGGGAGAGCCACCTGACACCCGGTCTGTTGGGGACCCGGGGAGAAGGGGGGGGGGGCAAGGGAGAAATTGGGGGTCTAATCCGTGTCCATCTTTGGGAAGTCATTCCCAGAGCTCTGAGGATTTGGGGCTTTGGTTTCCGCTCTGCTTGCTTTGGTTAATAATACCCTGGGAGGGAGAGAAGACATGGAGAGAGAAATAGGGAAAGAGACAGAAGGAATGGGGGAGACGGAGAAAAAAGATTTCTTTACCCTGTGGTGGACTGGCAGGACAGCGGGTCGGAACAAAAAAAGTGTTTGAAGTACAGACGAACCTCTAAGCCGAGCTGTATCTTTTCTTTCCTAAACATACACTTTTGTTTGTGTCTGTGCATTTGCCTGTGTGTGTGCGCAGGTCCGCTGTGACCGTGTGTAAAGATTGACTTACTTTCTTCTGTCCATCCAACAGGTTGCAGCTTGAGTAAAAGTCAACAACCTGAGCGTGGCTGGGATGTTTGCTCAGAAGACACGTGCATAGCCCCTGCGCGTGAGTTTGTGCGTGACATAGTGTTTGCGGGCCGGGTGGTCGGGCACAGGGGGGGCGTCTCTCTGTTTCTATGGTGCTGACAGACACTGATAACCGTTCTAATGATTGCGGCGGAGGAGGCAGCGCGGTGTCAGGGCGACGAGCCGCAGACGGCGTCGAGCCGCTTGGCTGGACGTGTCACAGCTTCTGTGTTTGTCCGTCACCTCAGCGCAAGGTGTTGATTGGTCCATCCTACACTGGATCAAAGTTCAGGGCAGTTTTCTGGTGTGAACTGGCTGCTCAGCCTCTGAGAATGAAACACCAGGGGATGTGCCATCACAGCAGTAGGCCAACTGTGACAACCCTGTCCACACCTTTAAAAAGTTAAACCCCAAACAGCTTATGTTTTCAGAAACCCTGTAAAGGACGTAAGCCTACCATCAGTGTGCCAGACACTGAATTATTTCCTCAGCACTGCATGTATAGAGCACTTGATAACTGGATACTACATTTTACATTGTGCCATAACCTGTGGTTGTATTTTGTGCCGTAGGTGGAGATGTTCCGCCGTGTGCTGGGGACGACTTTGGGGTTCGTGGGCTACACGGTCCAGTACGGCTGCATTGCGCACTGTGCCTTCGAATACATTGGAGAATTTGTGGTGGTCAGTATGATCAATGTTATACAATTAATGGCCAATACTTTTTTTTTCCTCACATGAAATAACTTTTGTTGCTTTGCCTCAGTGCTCCGGTCCATCCATGGAGCCCACGATCGTCGACCATGATATCGTCTTCTCTGAGCGGATGAGTCGTCATCTTTGCAAAATACGAAAGTGGGTTCCAGTCAGTGCATTCATGGCACAAAAATGAGACAGTAACCATGTTGAATTATGTATTATGTATATGTTTGATGTCAATTTCTTCATTTTTAACGTACTATATAATTTGTTGCCAGTTTTGTAATTTCTCAAGGGAGAAACACTTTTTCCCTACAAATATGCATCTTCGATTCTGCAGGATACTTTGCATTTTCTGTGAGATAATGCGTCCTCAATTATTACAGATTAAGTAACTGTTTTAATTTTTTTTACTTTTCAGGGGTGATATAGTTATTGCAAAGAGTCTGTTTGACCCAAATATGAACATTTGTAAAAGGGTTATTGGGTTGGAGGGAGACAAAGTCTGCACAAGTTCTCCATCAGATGTGTTCAAGACCCACACATATGTGAGTATGTTTGCATCGTACGAGCCCATGTTTGTTCAACGTCTCCTGCTTTTCAGCTACTTTTCTTGTCCATGCTGTGATCATACCTGCTTTACCAGGTACGGCTCCTGGTGGCAATTTTACTGCTTTGCCTCCGACAGCTGCGACTCAGAGAGACCCTTTGGAATGAAAAAAAGCTTGAATAGACGTAAAGGGAAATGAGTGCAGAATGCGTTTACAGCCAAACATTTGATAGTTTGTTTCACTTTAAAATGACAAACAGCGCCTCTATGCATAATGCAAAACCCGTCTCTCGGTTTGTCTTTGCTTTTTCTTTGTGTGTGCGCCACAGCCTATAGACTATCATCGTTGTTTACATTTTAGGCCGCAAACATCCATTTTGTGTCATTGGTCAAAATATCAGCTTTTGACAACACCTATATTTCCTCAGAACAGTGATAAAACCAGAGAGTGAGCAGGGGCTCTGCTGCTGAAACCACTGTCATTGCTTTTCTATTACTACTCTCCCCAACGCCTACAGCTCAGGCCTGCAATCTCTCTGAAGCCTGTTAGAGTTAGTGCCAGCCGAATGGACAGACTGATGGGTGGGCGGAGGTGTGTGTTTGCGAGCGTGCGTGCGTGTGTGCGTGCGTGTGCGAGTGTGTATATATGTCTGCAAACCAAAGGTTGCGTTTATGTTGCATGTTTTTGAATTTATTGTGTACTTTATAGACTGTGGGCACACTGTTGAATGGGTTCAGTGAAACATAGCATAAGGCCAAGCCTGTAAGTGTCATTCAACAAATGAAATGGGATATGAAGAGGATTCCTCTTCTGCTAGTTTCACCTCCATATATAGAGGCCTGAACTTGTAATAGGTGACACTGTTGCATTGTGATTCCTTATCCCGGGATGTAGTTACAGATTCAAGTCATTTTTAAACTTGCCACTAGGTGGAGAGCCGCTTTATTTGGGTTTGTCCGTCAAGTGTAGGATAAAGCTATATGTATAGCTAGGATATAGGATATAGACAGTAAAGGACAGGATATTGCAGCTACCCAAACAAGTAAGTCGATTGTGATATATTGGTAGCAACCCAAGGTCCACACAAGGTACATTTTTCGTCATTGTAATGTACATAGCATTACACCATTTCTTATTTATTCACTCACCTACTTATTCGCTTATTTATTCATGAAAAAGGACCATCACATCTTCTTAGAGCTCAATGTAACATCTTCAAACTTCTTCTTTCACATAACAGGTCCAGTACCCAAAGATATTCAGTGAACAGTGGTGTAAAACAAAGAAAATCAGCAACTCCTCACATGTGAAAAGCTGAAAACAGAACATGACAACAGTCATTTTTGCTTTATTAAACAATTGACAGCCTTAGTTGATAATTTTTTTTACTGATTAAATTTTCTGACAGGAGACTAATTGATTAACTGACTAATCATCTCATCTTATCCATTGCTGTGGTGAATATGTGTTCAAAGAATAGTCAAAATAAAGCATACAATCTGATCACAAGCCAGATCATCATATGAAACTGGTCATCAGAAAATCTGACTGGATTACTGTTTTACCTGCTTGATCAACTCATACACCCATAAGTGTCAGAGAACTGAGATGCTGAGACAGTGAACAAAACTCCAATGATGCAACTCTTGGGAATGGATTCACCTTCATTTTTTTTACTGTGTTCACATGCTTCACAGTTTTGACTCATACATCAGTTTGAAGACTGCAATGTGTGAGGAAAAAGTCATGCCAAAAGCAACAAAGCTGATTGTCCCTAAGCTTTTTTTTTTATTTCTACCAGCCTAATACGTGCTTTGCCATTTTGCCACGTTAATTTTTTGACACCCAGGAGCTTTATGTGATTTGAGGTAACACAGAATATAAATGCCCCCCTCAGCCCACCCTCGCCCCCAGGATATATATGTTTGTGTGTCACTATTAAGATGCCGTGAGGCAGTATGGGGGGACCTATAAAGATTATTTTTGGGAGGGAGTGTTAGACTCTGTTTCTGTTTTCGTTCTGACAGACAGGCAGGTCCTCTGTACCCTCAGAGATCCAACAGGAGACTAATTGCCCTGTCACCTTTTAGGAATCACTTCTGTGTCTGAGCTCTCGTGTCAAAACAAAGACACTCGATCCCTAATATTATAGCAGAGAGACAGAGAGGGAAAGAGATGTGCTCCGTTCTTTGCAGTAAAGCTGGGAAGAGCAATATGGTGAAAGATGAACTCCGTAAATCTGTATGTATTTAAGCCGAACATAATTCCCCACCTCAATCATGTTAACATAATGAGCACTCTAATAGTGTGGCTGTTAAACAACACACCTCCACGGTAAGGAGAGCTCCAGTTTCAGCTCTTCTTGACACGTCTCTGACAGTTACACAATGCCTCGCATTTACCCAGCTACCATCTACAGGACGGGTGCAGGCTCTGCCATCCATCACACACCAGAGCTGCTGGCAGGACAGTCCTACCTTAAACTGTGAGGTTGGAAACATCATCTGTAAAAAATGAGACGTGTTGATACTGTTTACATGCTCATATAACAAATGTCTCCTCACCACCCTGTCTGCAGAGAAACTTTTTTTTTTTTTAAAAACATGCATGCAGGAAATCAAGTGAGGATTTGAGTCAGAGATGGTGTTTTATCTTCTTACACCTTTGTTTTGTAGCAATGTAGTTTTTATGCCTCATTGTGTTAGACATTATGTTATTGGGTTGTCCATCTGTCTATCTGTCCGCCCTATTAGCAAACACAATATTTGAGGAACTCCTCCATATTTGACACAAACATTCACTTGGACTCAAGGAGGAACTGATTAGATTTTAGTGGTCAGCAGTCACTAATGTTTTTGGCCGTAACTCAAGCATTCGTATGATGAAATACACATACTACATTTTCTTCAATTCCTTCACTACATATACAGTATTACATGAGTCTGACATGGATTACTAGGCAGAGGTATGCAACCATGAGGTTGCTATTCTAGTTACTCAGAGGTTTTTCTTTGACTTACTATGGTTTGTTTCCTTGTTCACACACCTGTGACTTGCAAGGCGATATGCATAAGCTTTTATCCTTGTGTTAGCCACAGTACGGCAGCTCAAGTTTCAGACCTCTTCATTCTCTCACTTTTCTGAAATACTGCCTGGTTGATCTCTAAAATGGTCTTGTCTTTAGTCAGACTTGGGGTTTTTCTATGACGTCATTTGTTTTATGAGACTCAGAATCAAAGTCCTTTCTCTTGCCGTTGATGACCAGACTGATTGAACATCTCGTTGATTTAATTCGGGCTGGATTGGGATAGAACTGAAGTGGTATGAATGGTGTCCCGCTTATCACAAAATGAAATGTTTGACTGTTTCGGCTATCCAACCAGCGGGAGTTTTACCAAACTCTGGACAAACACTCGAGATATTTTAATCAAACCTCCATATCGTTAGGATGAGTACAAGATGATGTGGGTTTTTTGTTTTAAGAAAGATGAGGAGAAACGGGGTTCTGGTTTGACAGATGACAAACGGTGGTGTTTCTTTTTTCCTGTGCTTGGGAGCCAGCATATGTTACCATGTTAATGAGGTGTAATGGTGGGAATCCAGCATGCTGACATATGGTTCTCAGATGACTCCTTTAATGATATTCATTTGTGTCGTCGTTATTTAGCGAGTTGTATACTTCATGTTAGGTCAACATGTCACTGGCTCATGATTATGTCACATCATCTGTCTCAATTATCGAATATGAAATGAAATGCAGCATCCCACAGTAGAACTGAAAACTGTGATCAGGGAGCCGGGGTGATAGGAATAAGGAACAGGAGCTGAGGCGAAGATGTGACGTCACCTCAGTGTGGATGATATTCTGTTTCTTTATTCATGTTATTCTCTTTCCTCCAGAGGACTTTTGCTGTTAAAAAGTTAGGCAACACAAAAATAGACTCGTGGATTGTGATGCCCATTATGACAATATAATGTGTTGTTGATCCTGTCTGCACATATAGGGGGGACAGCGCACTTAATTAGGGGCTTGACAAGCCTACTCTCCTAAAGTGATGAGATTAATCATAATTGGTGTCACTATGAATTAGAGCCCGCTTGGATGACTGCCCCACTGGCAGGTCGGACCGCGGTGGAGACCCTTGGACACTGCTGCTAGCCGCAGCTTAGCCCTCTTTCCCTGTCTCTCTCGCTTTCTCTCTCTCTCCAGCTCTCTGTCTCTCTCTGCCCAGCTATCTCAGGCCCCTCTCTAGCTTTGCCCTCCCTGGGTAAGAGGGGCGCAGATCTCAGCCAACAGCCTAATGACCCCGTTTGAAGTTCTTCTAAATCCCTCCCGACCCTGCCCGTTACCCATGACCCCTCTCCTAAAACGGTGCGGGGTTAAAGAGAGACAGGCAGGTTGACGTTAAGATGAGGGAGAGATGGCCGAGGTAACTGGCTGAGGTTGGGAGTAGGGGGTGGGGTCAAGGTATATTCCCACTACATACACAACAGATCAACTCACTTAAAGTTAAGTTGTGCTGCAATTTCAGTTTTTGCTTTCTATTGGATTTCCTTTGTTTGACAGTAAAACTCTCTTAATTATTTTTTTTGCCCCTTTTTCTGTGTGGTGCCGCTTTTTAGGTTCCAAAAGGCCATGTATGGCTTGAAGGGGATAACCTTAGGAATTCCACTGACTCAAGGAGCTATGGCCCAGTTCCCTATGCCCTCATCCGAGGGCGTGTTTGCCTAAAGGTAACAGGCGAACTGTGCTATGTGTATGTTGTCAAGTGTTTAAAAAAAATTCTTTTGCAAAAACAGGACACTAGTTTCTCACACATGGGTTCTGACTGTGTTAGGTGTTGAGCCCCTGGCAAAGCCATCTACGATGTTGTTTTTCTTCATTTGGTTGTTTTTTTGTTTTTAACAATCCAGCATGACCATTTTAAGCACAATACAGAGATGTGAGTCAGTTGGAAGTTCAAAGCAAGTGTGTCTGATTGACCAAAGCCTGGACAACATATTGTCTAGCTTTCCATTCTGCTGTGTTGTCATGTCACTGGATGTCATAGCAACCACGACCCTGGAAACAGGTCAGCCAACCTTCTGTCCATCTGATTGGACAGCGGCACTCCACTGGAGGCCCTATTACGACAGCTGATGAAATAACAAGATCCTCTATGAAGTCAAACGCATCATTAAAGGCCACATTAGCAATTGTGTCCAAGTAGTGAGATAATGTGTCATACAGTCATGGTTTGAAGTGCTTCATTATGTCATTATATGCGTTTTATTTCTGCTTTAACCCATTGTTTCTTTTTGTCCTGTGCAGCTCTGGCCGCCGCATAGTTTTGGGACCCTCAGTGAAAGCCCAACCAGACGGATCATTAAAAGTCAGAGTGACTCAGAGTCAGATTGACTCATCCACTTTGTTTACACAAAATCATTTTTGAATAAAAGTAATATTTATTTAAAATTGTATTGAGAAAGTGGTTGCCTTAATCATTATGATCATGATTATACGGGCTTTCTGTCATTTGACTCCTATATAACTGACAATGTCAGTGTCTCCACTTATTATGTGGAGCTTATGGTGTCTTGGCTGTAGCTGTGAAGCAGTGTAGGAACAGCACTGCGTGATCTGCGAGTAAAGCCGTGTCTCTGTGGAACTGCTAATGGCAGAGAGGGAGCGGGCAGCGGCGGGGATGAGATGCACAAGGTGTACATTGGGGATCGTGTTCATTCAGGAATAACACAAACAAATAATTAAGTTTCAAATCAGTGAACGAGAGACAAAATCCTACCTAACAATAATTAGCACACACAGTATACTGAGATAGCAACTTCTAGCTGAATTTAAATGTTTGATTGAATTGGTTTTGAAATGCATCTTAAGCACACATTTGCAGGACGTTTATACATGTGTTTTAAACAGGGATATCTATGTAAATCTACAAACTGGTCTCAGCAAAAACTTGTCTCTAAAAGATCTCTCAAAAGATGTTATTAATTTCATGTTTATGCTTTCTTTGTATTATGGGAAAACAAAAGCTCTCTCATTGTTTAATATTTTATCATGCTGCCAGGGCATTTGAAAAATGTTAACATTTCCCATTTAACCATACAATATTAATAAGCACTTAGTAAGGGCCCTGCTCACCACTGAATACATTGTGTGTGTGTGTGTGTGTGTGTGTGTGTGTGTGTATTTTTTGAGGTAAAGAATTAAGATATTTCTGCTTGAGAAACCTGATTCTTTGGTCATATATACATTTAACCAGGTTTCTAACAGGATTTTTACAAGAGTGCATGTGCATGACAAAGACTTTGCAGGGGAAATGCAGTGGTAGTGTGGCAGGATGAAAAAAGAGCATCAGCTGCACGTCATTGTTTTGGATCAAAAGTAATCAAATACAAAATCTGAAAAAAAGACTCGCGCCGAAAAATAATTTGTCTTAATTAACTCAGTTTCCACCTCCGAACAGCAGGTAAAATTCAAACACACGCACACACGCAAAGGAGAAACTGCACTCTACACTGTCATTTAACAGCCTGGAGCGAGAGAGTGTCTTAGTAAAACAGGGAACTTAGAAATCTGACCAGAGGGAAAAAAACTAAGCTGGTTATGATATTATATATTAATCACCCTGCTGACTCTCACATAAAGCCCTTTTCTGTTGCTGCACATTTCTGTGGCCTGCTCATCCTACTTAGACCTCCCTGGATCCAGAGACATCAGCACATTCACATACTGAGCTGGGGAAGCTCAGCTGGTCATTCTCCGAGGCAGAGAAGGGACTCTTCTCCCCAGAGCTCCCCAGGGGAAGTGAGTTCCAGGCAGCCGTGGGTCCCTGTCCAGCTGCTTCCTCTGTCTGGAGGGGGCCAGGGGGTCACAGACAAGGCTCCCTGTGACACTGAATTATCTGCCTGAGTGTGATTGTGCCTGCTGGGAGAGACTCTTAAGACAGTGTGAGAGGATGTGTGTGTGTGTGTGTGTGTGTGTGTGTGTGCATATGAAAAATATTTATGCAGGGTTTTGCTTCGAGCACATCTTTGTTTCTCAAGGTTTAATATTCATCTGCTGCGTGTCAACGCGGTGCCAGTGTTCAGCTGAAATGCTGACAAGTAATCTTAGCATGCCCCTTTAAAGAGACTGCCCCATAGAGGGAGCTCTGACTGTTTACTAACGTAAATCAAGGCCTGGCAGATGAAAACATTATTTTTGTAATTAACGATGATTAGTAATATTAACTAGGTTAAAACTGAAGCTTGTGGATTCACATCACCTTAGGCTTTGCTGGTGTAAGTATCTGTCACTTTTTTCCCAGGGATGTCCACCCTGAGGTGAATTCCCATTTGTTAACATTAGAGACCGGTCATTAAGATTCACTGACTATTACCTGCAGGTGAGCTTCATATAACATGAAGTATGTATCCTCCTGTACGTTGCTTTCCTCTTGTCATACTTTGAGTTGTGCCACGAGACCGGAGTTTCAAAGAGATGACCAGGCAGAGGTGTATATCATCATATCATGCTGAGTGGGCACAAGGCTGGGAGTCAGACAGGAGGAGATAGAGATCAGAGGAAACGGACGACAGACAGCTGTGCTGAGCTGTGCAGCACCACAGAGACAGGCTGCGGGCTGTCAGCAGGGTCTGAGGTGTGCCGGGAGCAGCAGTGTATTGTTGTAATGTTGCCACGGTATCTAGCTGAAAATCTGAAACATAACGCTCAATATCTGATGTCAAATGGATAATGAATGAATATTATTTAAGACTGTTTAATATGAGGAAAGGCTGTGATAAAGGAAAGTCGGTTTGAGTTTCCTGTATCATTTTGATCTACAGAATATATTTTAAATAAATGGCAAAGCGAAAGGCAAGATGTTCACAGCCGATGTTGATTGTTTATAAATTACCTCATGATAGTTTTCTTCTTTCCTGGCAAACCTGGAACCTCCATTACCCACAATGCAACTCAACTGCTGACAGCTCAGGCAGATATTCAGGTGTGTTATGCCACTAGTGGCTAATATGGCTTTGAGCTGCATCAATGAGAAATAATGAGTGGACTGTATATTAAGGTAACTGTGTAGCTCTACTTCCAAACCCCCCAATTTTTTTTTCATTTTCAACCTTGTCGCCTTTAGCCCCACCTGACACTGAATCATTGTAGGCAGTTTATCAGACATCCTGTAGCTCCCTCTGGAGCCATAAGAGGCTTTCATTTTATTCATATATACAGTAGGACACCTGTAAACAAACTTTAAGTTCTGGGTCTCATTTTTCTAAGGTTTGGCCATTTCCATTTTCTTGGCATTTTGCGTTTGGATATAACATCTGATGGCTTACTTGGTATCCAAAATGAGCCGGGTTGTTGCAAAATTACTGCTACTCTGCTACAGTCTGCATATAAGTCTTTAAGGACAAGGGTTTCTCTAAACTATTTTCATCATCATATTGCAAAAGCGATTATTATTGTTGTTGTTGTTACAAGGAGTTAAGCGAGGGGAAGATGAAAAATAACTGGATGGTGGCAGGCAGAGTAAGAGGGAATTGGAGTGGAGAATAGCTGAATATGTGACAGAGGCAGAGAGACAGGCAGTATACAGTATGTTTGCTTGATTCCTCAGTTCATTTCAGGTTAACTGAATCCTTGTATCCTTACTGAAAGTGCACAGACACATGGAAGTAGGCGTGGGTGAAGAGTGCAGGGGAACTGCCCATCGCTGGTAATGGCCTGGTTTGTTTATTTTCATATCCACAGCAGAGAGCGTGAGCCAGAAGTAAACTTAGATGAAATGCTGCAACGTTACTCTGACAGCCAAATGTCTCTCTTGTGCCTGTCTGCAAACAAAAATACCTCTATCCCAAAGACATACCACCAACAGGAGCTCACTAATGAAAACCTATGTAGCTTTTATCACCCTAAACTTTTGCTTCTTAGATACTTTAACTAAGTTGAAGCCATATCAATCACACTGCTGCACGAATTCAGTCATGCTTCAATTCCCCCTCCTTCTCTCTCTGTGCATATTTCTGTTCTGTTGATGCATCCTGTTCACTTTTTTCTTTACACTCCCTCCTCTCCCCTGTTGTGTTGCCGTTAGCTGATAAGGGAATTGCTCCTTTCATTGACGGATCCTTTCATTCACTCCTTTTAATCAAGTCTGTTAGTACTTCTTAATTAAGACATCACAGTCGCGTTTGATCATTCTTGCTTTTCTGCTTGTGTGTTTGTGAGAGAGAGAGAGAGAGATACAGGGGGAGAAAGACAGAGAAATAGAGCAGGAGAAAGAGTGGGGATGCTCTACCAGTCCCTGTTCTTTGTGTGAAGATGACTGAACAGCTTCAATTGGGGCAGCTACACCTCCTCCAGCTCTGTTGTGCCAGCCCTTGAGGCTCGTGGTGTGTACATCTCCCAAGCCAACAGGCGTCAACCTCTAGAGATCCATACTAGACAGATGGTATTGGAGGCTGGGTAGGATGGCTATTGAGCTCCCTACTGTCAGTTTGTTGTGATGATCACACACACCAGGCTGTCAATACTTTCAGTCGACTTATCAAAGTGTAAAAAAAAAAACCCCAAAACCCACCAACCTAACACAAACACTATATTTAGAAGGCAAAACTGAACTTCTGCTGCATTTCATTAAAGAAGTGAGACTGTGAACTTCCATACACCAGCAGTAACACTTTTTTTGCGTGTGTGAATTAAGTCAATAGGACAATGAACCTGAGGGTTTTGCAGGAACATTAGTTTGCCTTTGGCCTCGGTGCTTCTTCCCTCTAATAGTGTGGGTGGGTGGAATTATGTGTATGTACGGGCCTCTGCTGTACATACAGTACACTCAATGAGGGTCCTAATGGAATGCTATGGGACCTCTATCCTCAGGCAAGGAGTGATGTGTGTGTATGTGTGTGTGGGGGGTGACAGAAGCCTTAGTCTGACAGGCCTGACCTATATCTCCCTTTGCTTAATAGAGAGAGGGAGATAGTAATTGGCAGATACACATTTGCTGTTTGAAGCGCTCTCTTTCTGTATAGTGTTTTCTGTGCTCAATATATAGCAGGAAGTGAGTGGTGTGGAGTTCGCTTCGTCTCTTCAGTCTGTTTTGAAAATGTATTTGTCACATCAAGTTAATAAAATGAGCCTTGCATCGAGATGTTCAGGATTTGTGTCATTAGCATGATCAAAAGTCTAATTCCTGCATTACCAGAGACTCATGCATGTCTTTCTCTCTGAGGGTCTGTCAATTAATCAGCTAGTCAGTTTCCGCTTGTGAGTCAGAGAGAATAAGGTACACATTGTGTGTGTGTGTGTGTGTGTGTGTGTGTGTGGTCCCCATGGCATGTCCTGGATCGTGTAGCGGGATACGTCACCCTTTCTGCCTGGTTTACTGATGGGGGCTGATTGGCTTCCAGACAATTTAGCAAAGGAAACTCTCCACAACAAACATAAACAGACACAGACTGATCCAGGCAATAACAGAGCGAGCACACAAAAAGGAACACACAAGCACTGATGTACATGTAGATGCATGCAAAAGACATGGTGCTTATCATACATGAGGTGCATAAATTTTTATGTACCCCGTGGACGTAAAATGAACACTTAGATGGGATTGACAGAAATGCTTTCCCACTTTCTGTGCTCTTCTTGAAGTATTTCAGTTGAAACTCATGTTGTACAGGATTGATTGGTTTCAGGAAAGCTGAAACTCTCACCATCTACCCGATTCCTGTCTCTTATTGCTCTACAGTCGTTTTTTATGCTCCCCCACTTTCGAACCATTCTCCTCTCTCGATTAGAGCTTGCAGCCTCTCTTTCTGTTAACAAGCGCTCTATTTGCCCCTAAGGTATAGAAAGGCAGGGGCAAAGAAAGGGAGGAGAGAAAAGAAAGATGGGAAAAAAAGAGAGGTCAGAATGGAAAACAACTTAGATCCTTAGAGCGGGGCATGGGCCCGAGTGGTGATGGAGAGCTGGCAAGGGGAAGCAGAGCATTGCGTGCGTGTGTGTTTGTGTTCCTCTTCGGTCACTGTAGTTCAAAAGCTGAACTGTGTCCAAGCCTTGGTAATGATGCAGCCGGCCACAACAGACTACAATAACCAACAGTCTATGGCTAGCCAATTACTGTCCGCCGCAATTATATTTCCAATTCAGAGGTCACAAGGGAAAGTGGCCCAACTCAACTAATCATTTCGAGCAATTACTTTTAAAACTAATTAGACTGTCAGGTTTGGCTGTGCGTGTCTGTGCTTTGGGGGAGGTTTTTGTTTGTGTTTTTGTTGCTGTTTTCACTTTGTCAAATGGGTGGACTTGAAAGGAGCGAGCAGGAGGAGGGGACAATATCAACAACAGTGCAAGCCAAATATCAACGACAACCATGGACTGAGGGACGTGGTCATTATGGGAGTTTGGAGGGTTCGGGGAATCCATTGTGAAAGAGACGACGCTGTGTTCCTTCTGTTGATGCAGAGGCACTTTGCCGAGACCGGTAAAATGAGCTCTTGGTGATGTCAGCTGAAATGCTGTGAGAGAGTAAACGGTCCACAGACCTCTGGAGCCTCTGAACTGAGGAAAGCGAGAGGGAGGGTGACACGAAGGAGACACTTTGTCGAAGAGTATTATAAAACTCTGTTTGTTCCTGTTGTAAAAATAACAAACTAGAATATCTAATTTGATTTCAAGACAAGTTGAATGAAAAGGAGTGTTGCGGTCCAATACTAAAAAAATGATCAATATGTATCAGCAGATTTGAAGGTTCTTGAGGGAAAGGGGTTTTGTAATAACTCAGTATTATGATTAACTGACCCAGTGACCATGAAATGATTTTGTATGGGATATGATTTTAAATGCCTCTGCAAGATTGTGATTATATTTCACCACTGGAAACACATACAGTACTCATCAATCAAAACTGATATTGTGCCATTGATTTCAATAGTTTTACACAGTCCTACATCGAAAACAAATGAAGAAGTCAAAGTCAATACCATAAAGGTATATTTACAGAAAACAAAAGGAACTGGGATAAACCACAAAACTATTTTATGAATATAAAATATAAAGTGTCACAAAAAATGTTGCACAATATGTAATAATTCTGATTGTTGTATGTTTTCATTGACTCAGACATTTTGTATTACATGAAGTAATAGTGGGGATGAATGAGCCATGTACTGTCACACAGAGAAAGAACAGATTCAGCAGACAGGCTGTGCATCTGACTGTAACCATTTAAACAGTTTACAAAAGCCTCTAATTAAAAATATGATGGCATACCAGCGTGTGGGTGCGTGTCCAGTCTGTTTGTACCAATGTTACCAATCGGAAAATGTGCAAGATGGGGTGTCTTATATATTTTATGAGTCTTGGGGTTTCTTTTTATACCATACCACTCTTAGACACGCAAATACCTGCTATACATACAGCTGGTTAAGACACGCACGCACAGTGGCTTGTAAATGCAAGACTCTTGCTCTAAAAAGAAGTGGACGGTCCGCCTTAATAAAACTGAGCCATTTAGTAATGCACAGCAGGGTTACAGCAACTCACGCAAGGCTATAAAACACAAACGTAGTAATTTAAGGGAGAGGAATCCCACCTTAAAGATTATTTTGTTTTATGCGGTTAATACAGTCAAATAACTTGCATTCTAATGATTGCCAAAAAGAAATAGAATTTATCTAGTGCAAACCATGCTAATAGTATCAGTGCTCTCAGGCATGCGGACAAAGATCACTGACAATGATTAACAGCAGTTTTCCTTTATTTTCCCTTTGCAATTTTCAGATGAGATTACTATACAGTGCATGCAGTTTTCCTGGGGAATGTATCATCTTTCCTAAAACAGTTTGATAGTTATTCATGCCTCCTTCCTGCTATTATTATTTCATGCTCATCACAACATATGTACTGTATGTCTTGTAATTAAAAAAAAAACATCCTAGAAATTCTGGGAATACACCCACACATGCACATACTTACTGTACACGAGCAAACAAATAAACACTAAAATGCCTCTGGTAGTTGTCATGACAGGACATCTCTGACGGAGTGATGCCTCATTAATAGACGGCTTGCAGCAAAAGAGTGACGTTACCTTGCCCACTTTTCAAGGGCCACAGTGACAGGTTTGCTGAAATCAATAAGCCGGTGTTTTTGTCCATTGCTCAGACACATCGTCAGTGGTTGAGAACAAGTCAGAAAGTTTCTGTTGCAATACAGCCAAATATAATGATTTTTAATGCTGAGGAATGTATTATTTCTATTCAACATGTTAGACTAGGGCAAAATTCAGTGTATTATAACATTATAATAGTCATCAGCCATGGGAGTTAAATTGTTTACACTCTTCAGTTGAGAAAACAGTGAGTTTTCTCTGTTATGTCACGATCACACCCAAATTGTCTTGACATTTCTGTTAATTCAGTGTTAAAACTTACAGCAGACTAAAGTGGTGGGTTGTCGATGATGGATAAGCTACCTGAATATAGTGTTTTAATACATTATGATAAAAAGCATATTGTTATTTTATATTGTCAATGTTATTTTAAAACCTACATGAAAATTTCATTGTTTCTTGCAGCGACTAAGGTATTTTTTTTTTACTTTTACACTTTCCTTCGACACTTGGAAATTATTTTTACAGAAAGGTGGAATAAAAATAAACATAAACATAATAAAACCACAGTAAAACAGTAACACATGAAAATGTTAAAGTGCTGGTTGACATAATGCACAGACTATAGGATACAGTAAAACCAAGAGACAGTTTGTAGTGTATCAGAAGTGTTTATTAAAATTGGAATAAACTGATATGGCAAGTAAGTAAATACATTGTATATGAATTATGGTTAACCCAAGCTGTTCTCACTCCTGGAATCTGGCTTTGTGCCCATCGGGACTTTTCAGCATTAAGGTACATTTTGTTTAGAAAATCAGTCCCAGAGTTTTGTGTTGATTCCTTCATCTTATTTCTTCCATTCAGCTTTTTTTTTTTTTTTTTTTTTTACTGGTGATTGCTTCAGACTCAAAGTTACAAATTAAACAAATTGAGATGGGGAATGCACTTTATTCACATAAGAATTTGTTTCATGCCATTGCACCATTGTGTAATTATTATTGTGGTAATTACTAATTAGGTAAAAGGCATCCACAATTGTTGATTGTTATTTGTTGCCTAATGCACGGGAAGAGGGGGGAGATGAGGAATAGTTGGACAGAATGTTCCGAGTTTTGTTTTCAAGTGCGGCTGTTGTTCTTACTAATACGCAATTAGCTGACACATTAAAATGCCTTATTATTCACAGTTACACATACGTAATTGATGTTTGTCTTCATCGATAACCCGACCAATCCTTGTCAGAACATTGTGCCCATTGTGCACAGTGTGCATGCTACAGTTTTCTGGACAGTGTGCACTGTGAAGGAGAGGGGTAAAGATGGAAGGAAGGGAGATACATAGAGACGGGGCCGTGGCAATCAAAAGTGGAAAAAGGGGAGAGGTACTTTGATTGACAGTTGTCTGGCCTGGTGCCTGCTGAGGTTGTTCCCCCCGTCGACTGCTATTATCAGCAGAAGGCCTTCCCCATTGCCTTGGCAGTGGCGATGTCACCCCTCTCCCCTGGAGGATGCTATCCCATTTGGGAAAAGATGAATAGGGGTCCCCTCGCCCCATATGAGGTCCCCGTAGACAGAATCTTTACAGAGGGAGCACAGCGGAGTAAACAGGCTTTATGTCAACACCAACATCTCCGACATCTCTGTGGAAAAACACATCACCTCACAGCAAATAGTGGCCCTCCAATAGTTGGGTTTCAAGCTGGTCCATGAGAGGATCTTTGTTTTGTGATGAGGAGTCTGTGGAAGAAGGGCCCATCTAAAATTATCATCCTCCAATTTTTAAATAATTACAATTTTGTTCACATTTAATACTAAATCTGACAAATGGGTTTCTGTGGATTTTCACCATCCTTATTGTTAACTGCTGTTCAATAATTACACCAGTTGTCTATCACTGTGAGGCTTAACTAAGTTTGAAAGGTTGGACATCCTGAAATTAATCTTGGAATTGCGGTGAAGTAGGTGTGGGAGTACATAACAGCAGAACAGCTCCGTGTGCATTTGTGTAGTGAGTGAGTCATTTATATATACATCTTTTTTTAAAAATGAACAGCATTCGACATTCAGTTACGGCAATTAAAAACTATTGGAGTAATGTTGACGTGTGACTGATGGAACAGCTTGTCACGACATTTGTCCCCATTTTAGCATTTAAAGCTACGTGTCTAAGAGTATTTGAGGTGCACGGTTAATTTCTAAAGGAATGCAGACAGCTCACAGACAACACACAGACAGCTGCACTGTTGGGTGATTGGCATGTTCAATGTACTGTGTGTAATACAAGTAAATCCTTCTCTGAGGCAGGTGTGTGTGATAGAAAGAGAAAACAGGAGACACGGAGAGATAGATTGTGTGTGTGTGTATGTGTGTACAGGTGTCATGGACAGATTTATTAAATTTTGCTCTTTTGACAACATCCCTGCAGCAGTGGGTGTTGAGAGCCTCTTGACTCGCTCTTGAGTTTACATGTGTTGTTCCTTCTTCCTCTCCGATCTGCAGTGAACAGGCCATCAGGAGAGAAAGTCTCAGGCAAGACCACATGTGAGCGCAGACGCCTGCAGTTTGAAGCCCATGTCAATGGTTTTCCACCACTGAAGGGCCATCTGGACAGATGGTTCTGCTTTTATCTGCAGCATTGTGGCCAAATGTGTTTAGTGAGTGTGATAAATACAGACGACAGTGTCCCTGGTGAGAAACTGTAGAGGTGTATTGTACATCTTATGTATACAAGGACACCTGAACCCACTCACCTACAGTTTCAGCCTGTAGCAGCCTATGGCTGGATCATGCAACAACCAATCTTCGTACACCCCCCATCATACACACACACACACACACACACACACACACACACACACAAGCACACTTCACTTCTTCACTCTCAATTTAACCCTGGTGTGTGACGGGGCCCGTGGTTAGTCTCCTTGCGGGTGTTAATGGCCAATGGAGCAGATATCGTAATGAGTGATCAATCTAGTTGCTTGCCGTCACAGCAACACATTAGCCATTCATACAGATTCAGTCCACTCGCCCAAGCAGAAGATCTGGATGCATATTTAATGTTTATCTTTTACAGATCTCGCTTAAGCGGACCTGTTCTTAAGGCAAAGTCTTTGAAAAGGTGGCAAAGTCCTTGTGAAGCCAGCGCCCGCCCGCTAGAATCAAACAAGTTTGTCCTGGAGTCCTAAGAAGTCTTAAAAAATTCTACCTCTGTGAATGATAATGAAGTGATTATTGCAAACTGTTGAAAACCATCTTACAGTTAATGCGAAGGCTTGCAGAAGGTGCATTACATCAATTAAATGAGACCTAAAAAATGTGGCAGGAGATGAAAGTGAGCTGATGCATATAATGTCAGGATAGAGACATATGAGGACAATCACAGCAACCCTGGGAGATCAGGAGAGAGGAGGAGAGCGGCTGAGAGTCTCTGCTTTTAAGTGCCTCAATCATGCACCTGTCACTCCATTTCTTCATGTAGCCATTGCTGTTTACCAAAATGAGGGGTGACAGACGACATCAGCGCTGGTTTGTGTGCAAACAGCTTGTGTGGACAGCCTCATGAAGTCAGCCACTTCTTGCACACTCATGCATTTCTTTCGGCCTTACAATTATGCAAGATCCCATTTATGGCTATTTGAAGCAGGAGAAGCTTACGCTCTTCAGGAAGTCATTTTGTGTCCTTTTGCTGAAACAGCATGTGTACAAGACATTGTGCATGCAGGCAAATATGTATAACAGTACCCTTACCGTGCCTTTGTGGCAGGCTAATTGTCATTATTATCTCAGGCCAGTGGAATACAGTCACAGAACACATGAAGTATCTTGTTCTGTTAAAATAACTCTGAATACATTTGCAATGGAACCCCCATTTCTGAAAGCTCAACAATTGCAGCATCAAGCATCCCAAGTCACCCGAACAAAGTCTGAAAGCAGGTTTCAGGCAAGGCTGGTTCCAATTCAACTGTGATAAATGGGCAGATAAGACAATCAGTGCACACCGTGACATAGTGCAGTGTTAGCTGTCAGACCGGTGCTCTGATGGGGAGTCCAGGTGCACCCACAGTCCTGTAGCCAAGGAAGGAGGGAAAAACAAGGGCACAAGGAGGTGTCTTGTTGCCCGTGTGTATAAATACCCAAACTACAGTATTAAAAGTGACGGTTAGTTTAAGCTGCAGTTTCTTTGAACGTACTACACGTCAACCATTTCAATTTTACTGAGGCCTGTTAAAATGGAGAAAGTTCCTTTTGGATAATTAAAACCAGGGTGACTCTCCGGACTGATGCAGGATATGCTGCTCGCATCACAATATGGAAAATGGGGCCTGCAGTTAAGAAACTTGTGCCTGTGCTAATAGGTGAGTTGGCCGGATACTTAAATGCCATTTGCCAACGACTGACAAATGTAAACTGTTCTTGGCTGGGTGAAGAGCGTATGAATGGGGGAGGCTGTTTGAAGTGCTTTTGTTGTATTGTTGTGCGGAATGTGTACATGTGTACATGATTCACTGTCTCCAAAGGGTGCCAAGTCACAGCAGGGGGAGTGCCCACGTTGCACTTCTCTCATCTCCAGGATACAATAATGAGTCTAATTGCGTGTTGCTCATGCGGCTGTTATTGCCTCTCTTTCTAGCTGACTCTCAGCGTTGAATCAGGCGCTGCTCTGCACGCAAAGCTCCCACCAACCCCAAATCAAAACACCTTGCTCCATATAACACGAGAGAGCTGTGCATATGTGGTCTGACAAAAATACTCCAATGAAGATGACTTCATGCTTGTGATGACGCTGCTCTTATTGCCCCTGGCACTGTGATGACTTCACCTTTGTGTCATGTACAGTAACTGTTGTGTCATCTTGAACAATTCAAAGGTATTTTTTTTTACATGTAGCTTAAATGGAAAGAGATTAAATGTTTTTTGTTTTGTTTTTGGTTTTTTTTACACCATACAGTGTCATTTGGGTATTTCATTCAAATAGTAATAATTCTGTAAAACACTGGTAAGAAGATGCTGCTCTGTTAATGTACAGCTCAATTGATGTTAAGGTTCTGTATTTTTCTGAGCAAACGACAACAACATAAGCTTTTATGCAGGACAAGATGAATGGCCCCATGGCAACTTGCGAGAGATGGAATGTTTTATGTAGTAGTCAATATTTTGTGTGCAGCCTTGAAACAGTGCAAGGCAGATGATCAGCTTTTAGTGGCAGTCATAGTGTTCTACTGTGGATGAGGTCTTGAGTTCTTTTTTTTTCTGGAGTTGTGAAAGCTGAGGCACAGAGACCCCAGTTTGAGAGGTTGAAATGACAATACTGCCACCTAGAGGCGTGGGGAGGAATGAGGCAAGAGCAGGGCTGCTTCTCCAACCCTGTTCAGGTAGCCAGAGTTGATGACAAAGGTCACTGGTCCACAAAATACACGAGCAGCTTCCATTCCACAGTATTAACGATATATTCAAGCTCGTATATCAGTATGAGCTTGAGGCTTTATATATGCATTTGTGCACTGGCGTGCATCTGTGTTAATGTCCTATATTGTGGTAATCAAAAGGATGGGAAAAGGCATCTCTGACTGCATTACGGTTACATCAGGTGGGTCATCCACCGAATGTCATCTCCATCGAATCCCATCTGGCCCGCAGAAGTAACCCAGCACATGCTGACCTGTTCTCATTTGCTGTGAGGGAGACAGAGACCTGGGACATGACTATAAAGAAAAGATGAAGCGGAGGAGGAGTGAGGGCTCACCTGTGAACCACAAATGCCCTGTTCAGGTGGGACCTGTTTTGACCTGTTGCCACGGGGACCCTAATGTAAGAGGTGAGGGGGGAGTGGCCATCTGGTTGTATGTTTGGGAGTGTATTTGTGCACTTTTGTTTATGTGTCTAAAGGTGTTAATAGGACAGCGGATTTTTTTTCTAGCAGCTGTTACTATTAACAACATGAAAACATGATGATGAAAAGCCCTGCTATCCACATTGTGGAAAATGGCTTTCATCAATTCATGATGTAATACATAATACATACTTAATAGCAAAATAAGAAAACTGCATTTGATATATTTAGGCATATATGTAAAACTGATTTATTTTTTTCTGTGGTGGGCACTGAAGGCTTTCAAGTGTTTGAGCGGGCAGGGTGCAAGTGAGGGAGCATTGACGGAAGGAGAAGCTGATGAGTTTGCCTCTTTTACCGTCCATTATTTTATGCAACCCTGCTTGACACTCTGTATCACAGCAAATATGGCTTAGCGATTTACTCTGTATGTCATTTGCATTTAGGTAATATCCTGACAGCAGATGTGGACAAGTAGTAGTTATCAATGTAGTTGCTGAGTGTGTGTGCATGTACATGTACGTGCTCTACCTCTGACATATTATTTTAGATATTATTATCTCTATCACACCTGTTTATTAACAGTATTGACTTTCCATATCTTAATAATAACTTGTTAAAATCCTCTGACAATGACAATAATGTGATCCTGTATTTTTTACTGTCAAAGGTCAGCTGCTTGTTCGATTGTAACAATAACAGTCAAAACAAAATCACACACACTAATCGGAACAGTAACATCCACTGACTCAGACAGGGAATGACCTTTGCTGTTTATACTGAAGAGCTGGTTGTCTGACAGTCCGCACACATGCACGCAAACATATGCACAAGTATGCACAAACATACACGGGCACACACTTACCTCTTGAGACTATCTGCAAAATCTAATTGGGATTTAAATTGGTTAGAGGCCTGGGGGCCTTGTTTGGCGGCATGGTTTTGTCTGTCTCCTGTTTCTTTCTCTCTGAGGTCATTTAGAAAGTGCTTGTTTAGGGATGAGTGATTAGTGGGGATGTCCAGGGGCTTCCTACTCATCTGAGGCTTCCTGGAAAGGCAGGGCAGACCTGCTACAGTGTCACGGCTGAACAGTGGAAGCTCCGGGGCTTTGCCTTCCAATGCAGTGGGGGATTCTGCTGTGGTTGAGAGCTCAGCGAATCAGTGTGATGGAGGCTTTTGTGCCTGAAATGCCTCTGTTGTTATGTTGTAACATTACATATCAAAGTTGGGTAAGGGAATTTCTCAAGTTAAGGTTATCTCAGTAGTCTATTACTATCTGACCCAGACCCTTTAATACCAAGAGACAGCATGTTACCACATTTAAATGACGGCATTGAACACGCGCGCACACACGCGCGCGCATACGCATTTATGCACACGCAGGCTAACACATGCACCCAAACAGACAAGCATTCGATGTAACAAAGTCCTCTGTTGACCCTGACATCCATTTTAACAAACACCAGTTTAAAGTCCTGTTGACAAGAAGCAGGAAGCGAGAAGAGAAAGAGGATATGACATGAGGAGAAATCGGCTCCTTCTGTTCCTTGTCACTCCAGATTATTGAAGACTTACCCAACATGCACCTGGGGGAATCAGTGTCTGTCCACCCGAGTCTCTCTGTCTCATGTTGCTCTGCCTCTCTCCAACACACCACCACACACACACACACACACACACACACTCTTTCTCTTTCTTCTCTCCTGCTTTTCCTCACAGTCTTAATCAAATGTGTGTGTACTATACGCTCTTCTTTTTTCATTTTTTGGTTTTGTTTAAGGTTTTGTTTGGGCTGTAGCGGGTCCAGCGTGGGCATGTATGTCAGCCCGTGTATGTTTACACATATGTGTACATGTGCGAGCAGATGTTCGCTCTGGGCAGTCTCGCATGTCCATCCCTGATAGCTCAATGGAAATGTGGGACAAACTGGAAACCACAAAGGAACTTTGCATCAAAATGTATTTAGCACACATAGTGAATAACTAATAGGACTACGATAAGTTCATCTCTATCAACTGCTGTCCTCATTTTTGGCCGAACAATTCATTACATGACAATTTATTATAATTTGCATTATTTCTACATGTTCAAAGAGGAGGAAAAATACATCTGTTAATAGTGCGAATCCCTTGATAGTGTCCCTGCAGAATAGGCTTCTCCTCTCCATCTGATATTAATAGGTCCTAGAAACACAGCTATAGTTATTACAGTTATTTATACATTTTACTTCACAAAGCAAGCATACTTCAGTGAGCACCAAATATATTTTGTCAAACCCTTTAATAGTAATTTAATGAACCGTGACCTTTGGATGACAATTAATGCCAGATGTATCTCCACAATGTTCATTTATTACTGGCTAATTTTACCTTGCCTGCGTTTTCTCCTGCGCAGATATTCATGCAAGTCTTGTTTAAATGAGCTGTTCATCATTAGTTAGCCTCACCAGGACAAAGACATCCCTGTCCACTTTCGGAAAATGAAATTCCAGCTATCAATTCTTAATGAATATGTTTATGAAAAGCAGAGGCAAAAAAAATTTTAGCTGCCTTTTCTTGATGAGTGATTTTGATAAAGATGATAAAACCCAGATGGATGCAATCATTATTGGGGTACAAACAATTTAAAGCTTGACATTGAAAGTTGAGTCGCAAAGTTTACAAACCTTTTTTTAATGAACAAATTTTTATCCAGTTGATTGTTTCACTGGCACAACTGATCCAGGACCAATCGGCCTCACAAAGTCCTTTTAATTTAGGTCTTATCATAAGTCTGGAAACGGCTTTTTTTGGATCAAATGAGACAGTCATCACAAGATCTCAGAAATATCTAGTTTCCTCTTGTTCCTTCCCCACCCTCCACCCCTTCTCACTAGGTTTCCAGTCTATCATACATCCCCCCCTTACTGGGATCAGTGGGGCCATCACGCGCGCACCTTTGATGTCTCCCAGAGTTAAGCTGGTTTTGAAGTCAGATTAGTGAATTGTAAACACCCTTTTAGACCCTCAGACTCTCTCTGCAGAATGAGAGGGAGAGAAAGTGAAAGAGTTGTTGGATTAACCCATACACTACAGCTCAAAGGTTAGCCGATCTAAAACCATGCTCCATATTGCCATGTGCGAAAGCACAAATTGAGGTGTTCAACTCGTTTATCGTCTGTTTTTCTCCCCCATCTCCTCCCCTGTCTCACCCCTTTTTCATTTCATTTCATTTTATTCCATGCATGCTATGGAAAAGGCTGAATTGAAGCAGACAGTGGATATGTGTGGGAGCAAGAATGCCCTCTCAAATAACACACAGGGACACGAATAAATACACACATATATACACACGTGTGCGGAGAGAGGGCAGTGTTTTTCAGACGAGAAGCCCGTCTGTCTCTTTCACATTCCATTAGTTCCTGGAGCTACATCAGAGGGCAGAGAGAGCACACAGACATTCCTGCAAGACGCAGATGTCAGGATCAAAAGTCAGACTGACTCCTGTACACAGCAGGGGAGAAAGGCAGAGAGGAAGAAAAGAGAGGGAGAGTGCAAAGGAAGAGAAAAAAAATTATGCCAGGTTATGGCTGCATCTTCCTGAACATCCTGTGCGTTGAAACCCAGGAAGCTTCGTATGCTCCTTCAACAAAGTCTTTTGTCCTCCGCCATGTGTTTCCATCTACACCTGTAATGTGTATTTACTGTTCTCAGGGCTATTGTTGCTATTGTTACTTACCGCTCTCTCGCTGCCAGGCTGATGGGAAACCATGCACCATGCTGCCTACATCTTGTGCCTTGTTTCAGTTATTAAAAGGCACGGGACCAGATGGTGTGTGTGTGTGTGTCTCTCCAGGTCTATACTTTGGCTCGAGGCTCTTCTAGAACTGGCACAATCCCAACTGGGTCATCCATGCAAAGACTCTCTCTCCTCCTCACCAAGAGCGCATCTGTGAAGGCCTTTACATGGGGAATGTGCCTGCGCGCATGTTTGTTTGTGTGTGCTTTTAGTAAAGATATGTGTTATAGAAGGGATGGGGGTGCTGGGTAAAGTCCAACTGCTCCTCAACAAAACATAAATTCTGCTCTGCATATGTCCATCTCTCCTCCTGGGTCTCTTCCACTTCTCTCTGTTTATTTTCCATCTCATTTTTTAATCTCTTCCTTCCTCTCATCTCTAGCCAGCAGAGCAACCAGGTGAGCACTCACTCAAGTGATCAAGTGATGCTGTTTTTTCTGTTTGTTTTTCAACTATAGGAAGAGGGGAGAGACAGAGGAAAAAATAAGAGAGCATCATGGGATTGGAAGGGAGGGGCAAGTGGAAGTCAAGGGTTAGGGTCAGGGATAGACATATGTACCGAGACACTGAAGTGAATGGCGTGAGATTGTAGGGTAAACACTTTCAGCACTGGGCTGAGAAAAAGATAGGAAGACAGAAGGATTTAAGAAGAGCCATGGGCCTAGTCGAGCTGCCAAGATGGCCATGGAGCTGCGTGACTTCAGACTGTCAGGAAACATTGTTGTCCCTCCAAGAATAACCAGAACTTGTCTCAGCTCACAGTGTGGTTGGGATTTCACGGATATATCTTTAAGTACACCACTATTTAATATCTCCCCATAGACTCCACTCAAATATTTATATGTCACAGTTACTTTAAGCAGACTTGAGATGAGACATCAGAGACTGGGGTTCATCTCAGAGCTTTGCCGCAGATCTTTTATCTATCAGATTGTGCATTTCAGTTAAGAGACGATGACTGAAGTTTGACAAGCAGGAAACTGCCCCTTTTTTGCTTCAAGCGGCGCTTTCACTCTGTTTAACCTCCCAAAACAGAAAAGAATATGAATTTCTCTCATACACTTATGTAGAAAAGCTATTAGTTTCTATGTCGTTCCCCTTACGTCTCCACCTTGTAAAATATGAAGCCCAATTTTTAATACAAGTTGTGTATAAAGGACCCTCAGTGCTTGGCTCCTGCCTATTCTCCCACCTGTCTCACTGTTAATCTGGCCCTCCACCACCTGCCTCTCAGCCTCAACAGGCAGTGGGCACTGATTACATTAGTCCTCTGAGGGTTGCCCGGATCGATACAGAGTCACTGTTCAATCCAATACCAATCACAGCTACACACTAATGAGAGGAAGAAAAAAAACAGACAGAAAAAGAAAGACAAGAAACCAAGTAAAGCTCTGTCCTGGGTTTTTTTTTCTGTCAAAGCGGAATTGTATTATAGATTTGTCTTTTGAGGACCGCGGATAGCTGAGAGCTCCAGTCTTCCTTGATCAATACTGCATCATGATTTTTGGCATTTACTGTAGCCCGACTGTGCCAATCTCCTTTTCTTTCACCGTATTTATTTCGTATGAAGTGTCTGTCTTCCATTCTGCCTGTCTCCGACTATCCCATTGTCTATCGTCGGGCCTCTCTCTTTTCTGGCTCCCTCTTTCTCTCTCTTGCACATTGCCGTTTAATGATGGTAATTTTCTACCCAGGTCCGAGTGTGAGCTGATGTGGCGAGGCTCTTGGCTCCCTGCTGTTCCTGATGAGGCATGATGGGAAATTACCCAGAGCTCTCTGTTGTCAGATTGTAACTCACTGTTTGGTTGTAATAAGCAGGCAAACCCCTGCATGCTTGTTCACACACACACGCACACACACACACACACATGCACAGACACCTCTTATTGCGTGCATTAATTACACTGTGTGAGATCACCACAGTGACCACAGCTGTGTGGGCCACGCCTTGCTTTCCGGGTCACTTGGGTCATCAACTCCCTATAACAGCTACAGCACTGTGTCTGTCAGACACAACAGCACATAATGAGAGTTCTCCTTGCTGTGCTTGCTGTTCAGATACCAGTGAAACACTTCCTCCATCCATCTATGGCATCCTCTCTTTCACTTATTTTCGCTCTCCATCCTGCCATTTCCCTCAACATTTCCAGGTTGTCAATGACTCGTATGTGTGTGTGTGGCCGCCCGCAGGTTTATTGACTGACGTGGGCGAGGTACAGGGCTCACTGGGGCACCACCGCTGGGCGAGTGGATGGTGGTGGAGAAGCTGGAGCGGAGGGGGGCTGCCCCTGTCACTGTGGTGTGTCACCTCTGCAGCAGTGCTGTCACCAACAAATGGAGCTGTAGTGGAACCCTGTAAAGAGAGTCCTGCTGAGGTACTGTTTGAATCAGCTTGGGGCCAGTGGGGGACTGCAGGTTCTGTTTGATCAACATCAGCAGATGTTGTGAGGATGTCCACTGTCAGCTTAACTACAAATGACCATCTGTAGTCAACACAGACAGTGGGTATTTATCAGAAGTGGTGGTATATTTAAGCAAGATTTAATAGAATGGCACATTACTTTCTAAGAATATCATAATTAGAGGGTCTATAAACTTTTGTGAGAGTCCAGTTTGAATGGAAGATTGGAAGCAAAACAGAGATGACCAGCTAAAGTACTATTTAATAAATCCACTATGTTTTAAGAAAACAAGAGAACAAACAAAATTTTACTTTTGCAAAAAAGACACACACAAAAATCAAACTTCCAGCATCTGCAAGCGGTCCTCTACTTACTTGACTATCATTTTTTTTACCTTGTATCCTATTGAGGACATAGTAATTGCATTTCTCCTTGCAGCACTGACTTACATGCCAAGCACCTCCCTGCAATGCTGCTGAGATACCCTTCTAAGAGGGCAATCTAAGCTTTAGCTAATGGATAACGGTCAGCATTGCCACTATCATAGTGCCGCTGGCTGAATGTGGGCAAAATGGCAAAGCCCAGTAAACTGGTGTGACTGAGAACGGGTCTCAGATAGGGCAAAATAAGTCCAGCTCAAACGCACACACACACACACACACACACACACACACACACACACACACCAATACACACACCCAGGGGCCAGTAGCTGACAGTAAATAAAGCCAGAGCCCCTCCTTAATTAGCTCTCTGCCTGAGGGTAAAAACACAGAGAAAGTGTGTCAGTCTCTCCCCATGTTGGACACTAAGCTGCCACCCCATCCCTCTGACCACGGAAACCAAGTAACATGGCATATAAGCACAGTGATTTGTGTGCAGATGTGGTTATATGGCCCTTATTTATTTACATATAAGGGGGTTATTAAAAGGTAGTGTTCCTTACCTCATCTGTACACATTTATTGTTTATTTTTTTAAGTCATCAATACAAGAATTGCACAATAAAATAATGACAGCCTTATGAAGAGGCAGCAAAAATAGAATGTTAGACATGCTCTCTAATGGTATCTAATTAGACACAGAGGTAAAGTGAATTCAAATTCAGGCCAGAATGTCATGAGAAAACTGAACTCACCGAAGTGAATATTATGAACGCTGAATAAATTCAACAATTACAAGGTAATGTCTTTACCTTTGTGCATCAGTGATGTCTCAGCCTTTAACCTAAGTTCATTAGGAGTTAATAAAAATAAGAGCTCTCCACTTCACGGCAAAACAATTATTTTTAATTGTGTCTTTTTTTTATTTTGTTAAATTTCCACTAACTGTTAGTCAAAATATAATACCACTATCCACTGTATATGGAATAGAGACAAATATGTAGGATGTTGGAAAAATCTTTGATTAACTGTAATTGTCATTAGTGCAGTCCCGCATGTAAAAGCTTGGTGCAGCCACATTGTGAAAGGAAACCCTTCCAGCTGGCGATAAGAGCCCTTGTTGCAGTGCACTACTGACCCCTGCTGGAGTGATGTTTCCCAGAACAAACACTCCAATGAATTATTAAATCAACTTTATTCTTTTTACTTGACATAAAATGACTTTTTGCTTTTTGTAATTTTCCAAGACCTTATCTACATGTTTTTTTGTCACATAAATAAATGCAATTGTATTCATGTACGATACAATACATATGATAAAGTCTTTCTCAGTAAATATAAATCCATACTATTCTGTTATATGGATGAGAACTTTAAATCAAATAGCTTTCTGCAGGATAAATTATGCATGAACCACACATTTTGATTTATTTCATTATCATTTCATTTATTTCATTATATTATTTTTGATGTAATGTTTTGAAGGGATTATTTCCTTTAATGGATAATTTAATTTAATTTCAAATTGACGCAAGCATTTTGTGCATGCCCTCTCTCAGCACAGGTACATATACTGTACATTCTTCCTGCCAAACAGGCTTTTGTGTCACACCTGACTAAGCTGTGGCATGGATCTGTAGGAGCAATGGATTTACACCCCGTTGCCCATCCAGTGTCACTAAGCCATGGGTCAGAAGGAGGAGGAGAGCACTTGTAAGTAAGACCTCTGGGGGAGAGCAGGTTCAGGAGGTTAAATCCATCTTGTAGTGAACAAAGGCTCAATCAGAGGGGACACGGAGGGGACTTGTTGTGACTCAGTTCATCATTCGACAGCGGGAATAGATTATCTTGAAGTGGAATGGCACCTGCTGGAGAAGTATGAAAAATGTGTTTTGTCTAAACAGAAGCAAGGAAGTTTCTCCGCTGCAGCTTGATGGGGTTTGTGAGTATCTCCATAGCTGAATGCTGTGGTTCTCTTGTTAGAAAAAGACAGCAACTGTATGAGAGCAGACAAGCACAGGACACACGTCATAAACACACACATGAACACATGGCAGTGGCCCCTGGAGCCATGGCTGGCTATGAGTGGACTATCAGTTGCCACTGTAAGGAAAGACCCAATTAAGAACATTAATTATGCTTCCTTGGCACTAACTCTATCATCCTCTCTTTAGCCTGGAGAACTAAGTTGGAGGCCATGGCTGCACACTCCCTCTCATGCTATAATCCAATCTAGTTGAGGAAGTTTGTCATGTTCGGCAGAACTGGACTTCCCAGGATGAGCTGGGATATCCAGACGGACAGGGTAGTGGAGTCAAGCTCGTCCACAGGGTACAGATGTGAAGTCGCACAGAAAATGTGACGCGATCTCCAAGACTGATTCTACAAGGTTCTCCTAATGCACTTGGAAAAAAACCTGTGAGGGAGGCAGATGCAACATGTTTCACATCAACACGCCTCATGGCTCTTTAATGACACAGAAAATGCCAAACTGATACAGGCTTTAAGTCAATTAGAATATCTAAATACGGTGAGAGCGAGGAAACTGTGGGGAATGTGTGCAGATTTTTTTCTGTATATACACTGACGTTAATAAGGGAAATGTGCTTTTACGGTTAACAGCCATATACTGCCTTAGGCAAGCTGCCTTAATATATAAAGGGTTTTAATTGTGAGGGTCCTTTTTCGTCCTACAGACTTAGTTTCCCTGCCCCTCTGTTCACAAATTAGTAACATAATTAGTTTACTAACTGTCATAGATTAGATTTGAGTGTCTGCCACAGCATAAAATGCTTCATTCTTCAAACTATGCAAAAACCTTGGAGATTTTTTAAGAGGTTTTCTCAGCAAGTAACTCATTTGCATTGGTATAAAGCCATTTGACAGATTAAAAAGATACATCACAGTGAGAGGGTAAATTCAATCCAATTAAGGACTTTACCTCAAAACATAATACCATTCCTAATGACACAGAGGAGGTTTGATTTATGATTAAATCAAAACTATCAATATTTGACAAAAATAGACAAAATCTGAAGTGAAGGTCTCTTTGTAAATTTGTATTTGGGGACAAGATAACAGAGATGTTACAGCTCAAATAAGCATGTCCCATAGAGGGCCAAGAGTCTTGAGTGAATTTTCAGTTCCTGTGTTAGCTGATTTCCCTCATTACTTCCTCTCTCTGTTTAGATAATCAGCATTTCAGCTGGTGAAGTGGTTAAATGAAAAGCTCTGTGCTCTCTGCCCTCCAGGGTTGTTCATTCCCGTAATAGAGAATACAGGAGAAGAAAACGGTGACAAATCATGTATTTTTGAGTGTTGAGCCTGCTGAGCGTTTCACGATCTGAACTACAATATAGCATAACTCCAACTGCAATACTCTTGAGTTTAAAGTTCTAACCCTAACCCTGGAAAAAATGATCACTTGTGATTATTGCCTGTACAGTGGCTTGAAAGAGTAAAAGTATTCATACCACATACATGATTTTATTTTTTTTAACAGATAAAAAGCTGAAAAGTGCAGTGTGTAAAAGTATTCAGCCCCTCTGAGTCAATATACTCATTGTAGCCCTGGCTTTATGTTTAGGGTCGTTGTCCTGTTGGACGGTGAACCTCCACCCCAGTCTCAAGTCTTTTGCAGATTCCAACAGGTTTTCTTCCAAAATTGCCCTGTATTTGACTCCATCCATCTTCCCTGTCCCTGCTGAAGAGAAGCACCCCCAGAGCAGTGTTAGCTTTCCACCACACATAGCATTTTGCATTCAGGCCAAAAAGTTTAATTTTGGTCTAGTCTGACCAGAGCACCTTTTTCCACGTTTGCTTTGTCCCCCACGTGGCTTCTGGCAAACAGGACTTGCAAAACAGGACTTCTTGGCTTTACTCTTGCCATAACAGCCAAATTCGTGCAGTGCATGACCAATAATTTTCTTGTGGACAGATTTTCCCACTCGAGCTGTGGATCTCTGCAGTTCATCCAGAGTCAGCATGGGCCTCTTGGCTGCATCTCTGATCAGTGCTCTCCTTGTTCGGCCTGTAAGTTTAGGTGGACGACCGTGTCTTGGTAGGTATGCAGTTGTGCCATACTCTTTCCATTTCCGGATGATGGATTGAACAGTGCTCTGTGAGATGTTCCAAGCTTGGGAAATTTTAAACTTTAAAATTCTTCACAACTTTATCCCTGACCTGTCTGGTGCGTTCCTTGGACTTCATGATGCCCTTTGCTCCCCAATATTCTCTTAACAACCCTCTGAGGCTATCATAGAACAGCTGTATTTATACTGAGATTAGATTACTCAGCAATCATCAGGCAACGTCTGAAGGCAATTGGTTGCACTCAGAGAAAACAGGGCTGAATACTTTTGAAAACTGCACTTTTTAGTTTTTTATTTGTTAAAAAAAAAAAAAAAAAATCTAAGTCAGGTATAATTTCTTTGTACTTCACAATTTCACTTCCACTTTGTGTTGGTCTTTCACATAACATTCCAATAAAATATATTTCTGTTTGTGGTCGTAATGTGACAAGATGTGGAAAAGTTAAAGGTATATGAATAAACCACTGTATCTCACCTTGAACATGGGATTTGTCTGAGTTCCGTTTCTCTTTTGATTTTTTGTTAAGGCAGTCTGTTCAGTTCATTGCATCACACCATCCAATACCAGTTCTACAACAGCAACTTCATTGTTATGGACATTGAAAACAGTTTCTGCAGTTTTAATCTTCACCCATCCTCTCTGAATATTTTCTGTAAATTCCACTAGTGGGAACCCCAAACATGTAAGAAGGCCCGTTGTAATTCAACTTAGGATACTATCTTTATCTTCTTAATACGGAACTGTTCACTATTCAATAGGCCTGCTGTGCCTTTCTTCACTCTCACTGAAGTTTAAAAAACTGTGTCGAGATCATTCAGAAGTGAATGTCCATTACTGCCTCAACCTGCAGCTCCCTCCCAAAGGCACGACTTGGTCGATGATCCTGCTCTCAGATGTACTCCCACATTACCAGACCACAGTTTTCATGGCCAGCAGAACATTAGCATGCTTTTTGCTCCCAACGATTATCCTCACAGTGTACGGTACATTAGCGAACTGTACGATTGGCCAACCCCCTGCCTGCACAATCAACAGTGAGCGTGAATGAATGATGAGCCATTAGCAGGTCGGGTGTGAACTGTGAAAATGGGCTCTCACACCAATGACTGCAGGAGGCCTTGATGTTCTTTAGCTTAGCCTAGCATCCTGCTAGCAAGGCCCTTGTACTTGTTAATACTGTGTGGCAGTGCCTCAGCTAGCATTAGCCCGCTCTGCCCAATGTAATGCAGTGGAACACAGACCAGTGTAGCGTGCTGAAGCCCAGTCTAGTGGAGTGCTGTGTGCAAGATCATAGCAAGACTCCTTGCTAGCATATGCTTGTGTTTAATGCAGCGACCTGCTTCTGCATGGTGGGTTTACACATACCCTGCAGTGAAGGTAGTGTGTGTATCAGTGTGTGTGTGTAATATCAGTAATCAGTGTACCTCAAACAGGCAGAGTATAACTAGGCCTGGTGTGATGAGAGGGGTGTAGACCAGCTCTCTGCCAGCCCGTGTTGACTGTTTCAGCTGTTCTTGCTCCCTCTGTGTGTGTGTGTGTGTGTGTGTGTGTGTTACAGTCTGTCTGATCGTGTGTGGTTATGGATTCTATAATTGGAGTACCCACGTACAGATGCGACCAAGACAGCAAGGGCCCAAAAGGTTCAGGTAACAGGGAGAGGCGTCAGCGTGTGTGTGTTGTTTGTTATTCATAGTCTGTTTTGTTTTGAGCAAGAAAAAGTTCCTTGGGTGGGTAAAAACGTGGATTGTTCAAGTGTTTTGTTTGCTCTTTAATTCACCTGTGACCTCTGCATGCGTGTGCATGCCTGTAAAAAATGTTATTTTAATGCATTTATGATCTCTGCGCTGTACACAAGAGATAAGAGTAGGGGGAGAAAGAGAGAAATTAGTTATCACTGTCACAGAAAGGTTTCAACTGTGTCGCAGTGGAGACCTGCGTATAGGTGTGTGTATGTGTGTGTGTCTTGATCAAGCAGTGTTAGTGTGGTCTCTGTGGATAGGATGCTATTAGAGCTACCAGCATGAAGGCAGCAGCCTGTTGAGGGTCAAAGCAAGATTTCAGATCGACAGAAAAAAAACTGAGAGACCCTTCCGTAGCCAAGGGATCCTCAGTGGTATGTTTGTCAGCGTTAATGTAAATATGTAATGTGTGTAATGTAATGTAATAAAGAGAAACATACTTAAGAGGAAGTTAAAAAGCTAGCTCTCACAGCAGCACTGCAAGAGGTTATTTGTTTCATGAATGGCACTCTCTTGGCCTTTGTTGCCTTGAAGAAAGAAAAGTTAGAAAGTTAGAAGTTTGTCCCTTATTTTTTAAAGTACTAAATTATTCCCTTTTGAGTATATCTCAGCTGATATGTGCATGGCTTAATAATTCAGGTTAGGCATATAGGAGACTGTATTTCAATGCACTGAGACCAAAGATGGCACATTAGTTACAACAGAGAACCCAAGACACTTCTGATCATGGACAATTTTCTTGACAGTGTTTGACAGTGTCGAGGCGCATGAATGAGACGGGCGAAAGAAGCGTAATGCTGTGTTTCAACCTCATGCTTATTTGGTTTTTCCACTTTCACACCCCAGTCTAATTTCACAGCACAGAATCCTGGCTGCATGACGGCTTGCCGTAGTCCTTGAATCAGTGGACCAAAGTGGACTCGGGGCCGCTGACTGAGCCCACGGCTCACGGATATCAGCTCTACATGCCGACGCCTGCATGTGCGTGGTTAATTTGGTTGTTATTGTCGCTTGTGTGTTTCCCAGTGGAGCCAAGGCGTGTTGGTTTGCGGGCCAGGTTTTAGTTCCACTCACTAGTCTAAATGCACACATGGAGGCGGATGTGAGGTCCCTCTGGGGCTGCTCCCCTCTTCATGTGTGAAAATCTGAAACTCTTACCCGACACTGATTTCATCAATTTAGCATTTCTTATTTCATTGATTGAGATGGCAACGCCTAGGTGACAAATTTCAGGGTCGGGATATTTGCATGCGCTTATGGTTTTATTTTGCCAAAAATAATGTTCGTTAGCTCGTTTATAATGGCGAAAACACACAAACATATACTGAACATAATATATTTGCATCTACAACTGACACATTTTTTTGACATATTAGAATACACCAACTAATTACATACATTACATCGTCAAAGAAACCTAGGCTATATATGAACTTTTTACGTCAGTAAATTTTGTTAACATTCTGCTCATTATACAGTGCAATGATCGGGTGATTCAGGATGGTGAACACACATAAAACCTTAACATTTTGCAGGCTAGTGGCTCTGTCTGTTCCAGCGCTGTTACTTAAATGATGACCTCTCTGTTCCTTGCCACTGAACAGCCTAAGGACCATCAAATCCTTATCCTACTCTGTCATATACACATTACAACACGTATCCCGGCTCCCCTGTTCATCAGCAGAAACAAACAATTTTTTCTTGCTCTAAATCACTGACAGATCACTAATTCATCCTTCACACACTTGACTCCAGACACATTTTTGAATAATCCAGCATCCAGAGTTCTTCCAAACATTAACATCTCATCTTCCTCCGTCCCCAAGTCCTAATTGGCCAATCTCTAGGATGTGGTCAGTGGCTGTGTGATATGAATGAGTAAGCTTTAATGCCAATAATGGCTGAGCTTTACTATTAAACTCTCACACTAGGGATTTGTAGATTAGTGTCGCTTTTTGATCTCATGTCCTCGACCCGTTGGTGTGGCATCACGGATTCCGTTGCCCTGATCTTCCTGCAGACTTGGAGTCATGATAATGAGCAACAGGATGGGTGCAGCAAGGGACTATGAGACAAATACTGGATGCATGTGCTGTAAAGTGTAAATACTCTTAACAGGATGCACCTGATTTGTGCCAGTTTATGCCCCAATGTGCGCTGCCGCGTTAGATATTCAGCACCCAGGCTCATTATAAGACTTAATTCAATTGACCTGGAGATGTAAACACGTGTATGTGGATATAAGAGGGCCAATTAGTGGTACTGCAACACTGAACTGCAGCGATTTGTTGTACTGTGAGGATGATTGCCTTACAGCTTCAAAAGTAAGGATAAGAACGTAAAGCAACAGCACATTTTGTAGTTCCTTGTCAGAGAGAGAGAGACAAAAAGAGAGAGAAAGAGAGGGGGGTCAGTGTAAGCCCAGCTAGTGTCCCATGCTTACTTGGGTGTAATGACCCATCAGTGGTGACATCTTGTTTCATCAACTTCTGCTTCCTTTCACTTGTCTGTCTGGGCCCAGTCTCTCCCTTTCTCCTGCCCTTTCCCCCCCATGCCTGCTGAAATCCATCTTCCTCTCTCATGTTTTCCATTTCTGTCCTTCTGCTAGATGTTAAGGGTAACACTGAACCACATACCAGAGGGCATCCAGATTCAATATGGCTGAAATCTGTATCACATTTGTATCATGTTTAGTAAGAATATTTTTTTCATAGCAGTACTTTTTACAAATTGCGTATGCATATATTCCTGCAAAATAGCATTTAATATAATAAAATAAAATAAAGTATGTTCCACTGTTTACATGAGACACAACTCTTTACACATGGGAAACAAAAAACCTAAATCATTAGTTTATTATTTCTTTATTTGTTACTGTTTGCTGAAATCATCAATATGGACAAATCATTTTGTGTCATGGTATCAATAATTTACTGTTAAATAGATATACAGGAATTATTGTAATGACTAATTGATTAATCAGTTACTTGATTGAAAGAAAATTCTTATTTTGGGGGGGTTTCAGCTTCTCCAATGTGAACACTGGTAAATTCGGTTTCATTTTGAAAGGATCAATAAATATCAAAAAATCTTTTAAATCATGAATTGTAGCCCTTATTGAAATATTTTACAGCTCTAAGTCACCATCATCACTTTCCTCCTCATGAAAAAAAAAAGCAAAATCCCCATGATATAAATTATAAAATGTCAATGTGAAGATGAATTTCAAAATTAGATTTAGGGTAATTAGTAGTTGTTAAATCTCCACAAAATGAATGTAAGTGAATGTAAAGTCCTCTGAAGTCATGGAGACAAGACTGTTTGTGTATATGTGTGTGTGTGTGTGTGTGTATGTAGACACAGGGGGCCCAGCTGACGAGGCCTTTCACTGGGACACTGGCAGGCCTAACTTGCTGCAGGCCCAGCTCTCAGCTCCACCTCTGACAGGCTTCATACTTATTGCTCAATGACATTCGATGTTTTCCTTCAGTTTGCTGTAAGATTGATTTCGCTGATATGTTTGAAATACCTCCAGAACCCTGGAGCAGGGTGACTGGCACAGTGGCACACAGACAGAGAGGTGGTGCAGTGGGGGTATAGGAGATGCTGTGTTCAGGGCAGAGACAAAGTAGTAAATATAATCGAATACACTTTTCAAAATCTACACCTGAGCGTTTGTTACTTGCAGAATACTCAAGGTCCTTGTGTGGTGGACAGCAGTAGACTATTGGATTTAGGGGTATAACTATTCTTTCCATTAGTAATTTCTTTAGTAAACACTGAATTATTTGTCCTATAGAAATTAGTGACATATTGACACATGATCCATGCCTGACTGTCCCTTTGGTGTGACTCATTTGTGGCATCAAGTTCATCTCTCTTTCCTGAAGTGTTTATCGTGACAGGATAGGGCCTCATAATGAAATTTTCCCCTTTGTGAAAATGCATGCTTGGTGCATATTACATTATGTCACATCTCGTCACTGAGCATCAGAGTGCATTTACGGCTTTGTTTTCTCTGGAATGGGGTAGGGGGTGAACATAGATCTACTGTTTTAAACTCTTTAATGCAATTTAACAATGCCACATATTCTTTTCACGTTTCATTGGGGTCCTTCACGTGTGAAATTGCAGAGGCTTGCCTAGCCTGAGCGACACGGCACAGCAGAGGCGGGGTCACACCGAAGCGCCAGATGTGGGAGGGAGAGCGAAATTAATTGCTACACATTGTTCAGTGGGTGTATGCGTACCTTCAGTGAATTAACTGCTCTCAGGGTGTGACTGTTTGAATCACGGGAATTAGGTATGAGGCCTCTCACTCACAGCTGAAGCCAACTGCAGGCATTGCATCCAATTAGTTTATCTGGCCCCAAATTCACATGCTTAACTTGTCACTTGTTAGTGCATAAAGAAGGAAAACATTTCCGTGAAACAAAATTGTGTAAAGTTGTTATTCTCTGCTTTTTGGAGCACTTTTCGTGCATACATACACCTCTCTGAACTCTAAATTATTTTTTATATTTTTTCCATCTAAAAACAAAAAAAATAATCAAAAGGATTTTTGATATTACGCTATATAAAAATGAGGTTGTAAGAGGCATTGAGGGTCAGCCACTTAATTCAAGTGACATATTCAGATAGACAGTTTTATTAGTGATGACCTAAAAACAACACATTTGTTGAAAATGGCAAACCAATTAGGGAGACCCTCGGTGTGAGTCCATTAATGTGAATCTTAATGTTGTCTGGTCAGCCTTGTATTGCTCTCAGATTAGACTTCACAGTGAGGTTGAGAGCAGGGGTAATGCACATTAATGACAGTTGGATGGCAGACATCAGGAGCATATGGTGCTCTCCTATGGCCATTACCCACTTCATACCATCCCTTTACCCACATGGAGGATGACAAAAAAATCAAATCCGCTTTTAAGATGTTGTGCTTCTTATAATGACTACTTGATAATAGACCTCTTTATTACATTTTATTTTCTTGTTTTGACGTAGCTGTACTGCAACATGATTGTCTGACAATTGTGCTTTTACTGCAGTCCACACCTTGTCCTAAAGACCCACAGTATTAACTGTGCACATGTTATTGCTCTGGGGTCTACAGTTACTATCTAAGCAGCTCACACTCAACCTAAGCCTTTCTGCCAGCAACATCTGTAACAGAGGAGCTAGTAGTGCTGTGCCCACCCTATTCGTGACCCTGGCATAGTCTCTGGTGTGGAGAGCTTCTTGTAGCCCAGCCCAGCAGCATAGAGCACCTCTTCCCTCCACCTGCCCCTTCCTTTCTCTCTTTCCTGGGCAATAGGAGGGTGGAGGGACAGGGGGGTGGGTGGTTTCATGGAGAGGTGGTGGGTGAGGGAGGGAGGGATGGGGGAGGCAGTGGTGGTGGTGGTGGTGGTGGAGTTGGGGGGCACTCCGCTTCCCCTGGGGCTGCCTGCTGGAGCGAGGTGACCCAGCTTGTCGCTCGGTGACCTGTGAGAGGGACATTATGAAGTGTGAGTGGCTGTCACCCTAACCGCTTGTGACAGCACGGCTCCCGGCACAGCTGTGCCAGCCTGCCCCAGCCAGAGACCCAGGGCCCACGGAGAAGGGGGCGGGAAAGAGAGGCTGCCTTGGAGAAGGCGCAAGCCGGGGTGGGGTATTCACAGAGAGTCTGCAGTGGGGCAGGAGGTGGGGGGTGGGAGGGGGTGCATAAGTAGAAGGAGAAAGGAGGTGAGGATGTTCAGGGCCTTTGCCCTTACTGGTGTAATGACTTCTCCAATGATTCCTGTGCTTCAGGGATGGCCCGGCGGCTCCGCAGTGTCAAAGCTAGCACAGTTGGGCTTTAAGCTACAAGATGACATGTGGGTATGATGGCAGAGGTGTAAGGCACCAGCTGTTAACCTTTAAGTCAGCAGGGTTACACTGGGTTATACTGTATTCGGCATCTATATATTGTGGCAAAAATAACTTTCTAACTTGCCTTTCCTTGTTTTCACTTTTTACTTCCTCAGTCAGAGGTGTTTCCACCATCTTTGAACACACTGAGCATGGATGGAGATTTCATTTCTTCAGAGAATAATTTATTCACAGGAATATTTTGGTCCCAGTGTTCTTCCTCAGGTTAGCATAGAAAGCAAATGACAACAGAATACATGGGAGTCTTTGTTCTGTCACATCTTCTTAATGCTGCATTAGGCAGAACCTCAGCAGGATTTTGTTCTTTTTAGTGCCCTGCAAATCTCACAGATTAAGGCTCAATTGAAAGGGTCAGCGGCCTTTGACATGCCTGTGCTGTTGTTTGTCACCTTGTAAACTCATTAAACTGTGAGCCAACAAGAGGGACAGGGGTGCAGTTGTCTAACTACAGATCAGGGTCATTAAGTCACTCTCCTTTTCTTTTTTCATGTTTTTTTCTCTGACACTTTGTCGCAACTTTTGTCAAATCTTCTTCCACTTTTATGTCATTTCGTTACTCAGCCCTTGAGGTAGCTATTTAAGAGTGTAGCAGAGGTAGAAGCATGTGAGTTACGTGTAAATTGTTCCACCTTTGGGCGAAGCAACGTTTTGGCTGACAGGCATAAAGTCTGTCTAGTAACACAACAGGCAGCCAAATCAGTTTTACATACTAAAATGCAAAAAAATGTGTATGTATAGTTAAAAAGATATTCCATAGGAAACCTGACACAAGGAAGCAAGTTTCAATAGTTTCCTATAAGACAGGTAAGCATTCACTAATGCTCATGCAAAACCATTTCTTAACACTCATCAAATAAACATAACTCCAACATTAAGATCTAAATGTGATGAATGTGAAAATGATGTGAAGTGTGAGCTTTCCTCTTGTAAAAGAGGAGTATAACTGAGTGATTTTCTCATTTCACAAAATTGTGCATAGCTCTATTGGACAAGTTTTTCAGTTCATGAATCTGTGAAAATTCTGACTGTGGGAAACCTCCACCTGACTGGCGTAACACTACACTAACTTTAGATTATGTGAAAGACCAGTTAGTTATATATATTTATTTTGCATTGGCTGACCTATCAGGGATAATAAAATATTTTAAAAAGAAATCTGATTGGTTCAAGCTTGTGTGATTCAGTCGTATCAGGCAGTGTTTTATCAGAGTAGTTTACTACTCTGATAAAACAAAGAGACTTTAAGCTCTCATAATTTATGATGTCATTTTGTCAGTATTTTTGAAAGTGATTAAGAGATTATTGAAAACAAAATGATTGCTACAAGGACATAATATTTAAAAATTACGAAAATAAAACCTTTGTTAAAAAGTGGAGCAGTATTCATCTCTCTTCATTTGAACGAGTCACACAGCCGATGTCTGATATTGTATGTGGCAACCTTCCTTCCTTGTGGCTGAGCATACACTGTGATTCCCGTGGTCAGAGCTCTAATTCCCCAACAATGTAAAAAGCATTACTTAGACACGGATGAAAAAACAAGAAAAACAGAGCCTGGCTCTTCTTGAGGTCCACAGGCACAATTTTTAAAAATTATTTGTAAATGACAAATCAGTCGGCAGCAGTCATTTCATAAATCCTTCACGATTCAATTGAAAAGATGAAAATGTTGATATCTGGTAGTAGTTGACTTCAGCAGTTGAAAAGAAAAGTCTTCATTTGTCCCTCCTCTGTGCAGGCTGCAAAGAGATGACAAATATGCAAACAGAGGAGGTGATATGAAATTGATCTAATTGAATAATAGAAATGGAATAAGCATGTTAAAAGGGTGAGAGGTTGTTGTTTTTTTTTTTTGCACAACACCAGTGTGTGTGCTTATGTGTTGCGTGTAGTCATTTTAAAGTTAAAAAAATAAGTTAACCGATTTTGGTCAACTCAATTGATTAAGTATAGTAACAAATGCGTTCAAACAATCTTCTGTGAAAACTCACTATTAATCACAAACTTATTTTCAGTGATAAGTATTAGAGAACTGAATATGGATGAAAATTTTCTAAATGATGGGGCTGGTTGGTAGAAATGATTTGCTTTAATTCCAACTGTGTTTCTAATGATAAAAAAAGTCAATATTTGCAAGATAATTGATTGATTGATTGATTGAATCAAGTTTGTCACTGAAGTAAAGGAGGTTTCTCTGTCTGGGCTCGCCATTCTAAAAGTGTAATAATAAATAAGATAAATGTTTCAAAGTACCAGAGATGGTAAAACTGAGTATGTATTTTTTTTCAGTAGTATCATTTAATCTACTTGTTAGGTGGTAAAATGTAATGTAAATCATGGATGCAATGTAGAAAACGCCCCCAGAAAATAATAGCTCCTGACGATGGCATAAAAATCAGAACAACTGCCGCCTTCCATTTCTAAGAGATTTCTGTCCTTTTGTACTTTAATGCCGTCTATGTTTCTTTTGAATTCGGTCGCTTCATAACTTGCCTCTCCAGGTATCCAGCGGGTTTTCTACCCCTCCTTTGTATCTAAACCTTGTCACTCCACTCCACACCTCTCCCTGTCTCTGTCCCTCTGTCACGGCTGACCTGCGTCCTCTCTCTGCAGGGCCTCTCCTGGTAGCGCCCAGCTGGCGTACTGTAAATCGGCTGGGCAGAGGCAGGAGGCAGTGCCAGCTCTACTGGTGCAGAAAGGGGCACACCAGGCAGCCAGGCCCAGTGTCAGCAGCAGCAGCAGCAGCAGCAGCATGCTATCCCCCCTGGCTGCCACATTCACAACGCACACATATGCTTGCATATATGTTGCTGCAACCCAGACACGTGCACACCAGCATCAGTGGACCAATGCCAAATAAGCTTGGTCCGACTGGGACCCAGTTAACTGGGACAAAACATTTGTTTACACACTGGACGGGCATAAACAGGCACACAGGCGCATCGAGCCACACGCACACGTTCTCATGGCAGGAGATGTAGAAGCATAGCTATAGTCACATAAGTCAAAGCATATAATCCTTACCGTAACGTTTGCAGACTCCTAAGTGATGAGTTTGCCTTTTAAGCCAGCCTGGGGCCTGTTATTCCCTGAAGGAGTCTGAGCTGCACGAGGCATGTAATAGAGCATGTATTGAATGTCATGCATGCTATTGGCTTGTTTTTATCTTCAGGGTCGCCACCGGGAGCTCCTTGTAATTAAGAAGATGGAGACTGGCCTGCAGTTACCCCTTCATGTCTTCAGCCCTTGGTATTTCTGTCTTTTCTCTGTCTGTCTACCACTTCAACTTGACCTTCGTGTAGCAACAACTTTATTAAGCCATATAAAACCCTGCTGCCCTCAGATCAGACCTATAGTAATGAAGATGTATGAGGAGAGAAAAGAGCATACTGCACCAAGATTTACATGGTTTTAAAACTGATAAACTGATGGCTTGTTTTGAAATGTCAGGAAATTTACAAACTAATGCAACTATAATGTATTACGTAAGTAATATGAATTTTAATAGCATCCATAGTATGACTTATTCTAACTCTGACATTCATATGGCAATTGTCTGTTTCTGCATAGAAGAAAGAACTGCTAATTTCCATACTGTTTGATTATTGGAGTCTTGAGTATTCAACCAAACTTCCTTGTTTGTGCCTGTGTGTGTGTGTGTGTGTGTTTGACCTCTGTCACACAGGAAGAACCCCAATTGTGCTCCAGTAGCCAGCTGCGCCCACTGAAGCAGAACCTATATGCTCACTGGCATTTCACACACCCAAACGTGTGCATGTAAACACACATGAATATCATTTATCCAGCTGGGGTCCCATGCCACATACACACACACACACACATCAGCTCAGATATGGAAATAATAGCCGGGGTCTTGTCCCTAATGTCCGCCATGCCTTGCACCTCTCTTCAGCAGAAAGCCTCTCCACTGTTGTTTCCCCAACTCTGCTGGTCAGCCCCACGCTTCGCCATCCCTGGGATTTGAGGCACACTTCCGTCTTAAAAGTTGTACACCGCTACCTTTCGATAATCAGGACAGAACTTAATTGAGTTCACCCATGCAGAAGATGCTCTCTCGCCTTTTCGCGCACACACACACTTTTTGAGGAGATGGCGGCCTATACTGTTTCAGCTCATCCAACTGTGAGATTCTCCTTTCCCTTTTCCAGTCCTGCCATCATCTCACTAATGGTGTTTCTATCTCTTCTCCATAGGAGGTAAATGAAGCTTTTAAGCAGGGCGGAGGGAAGGGGGGATGACTGAAAAGATTAATTGACTTTCTGCAGAGCTTCACTTATCTTCCACCACCACCTTTGACTTGTGAGTGTGTTTGTGTTTGGATTACATGATTATATCACCAATATTGCAGCAATCAGTTGTTTGTTCAAAACTGTGTCAGGAAATGTCAACAGATTTTGCCACAGATTCTCAATTGGATTTAGGTCTGGACTTTGTCTGGGGTATTTTAACACATGAATATGTTTTGTTTTAAACCATTCCATTGTAGCCCAGGATGTTTGGGGTCTTTGTCCTGCTGGAAGGTGAACCTCTGCCCAGTCTCAAGTCTTTTGCAGTCTCCAACAGGTTTTCTTTCAAAAGATTGCCCTGTATTTGGCTCCATCCATCTTCCCATCAACTCTGACCATCTTCCCTGTCCCTGCTGAAGAGAAGCACCACCATAGCATGATGCTGCCACCACCATGTTTGAGAATGGGGATGGTGTGTTCAGTTCAGTGATGTGCAGTGTTAGCTTTACACATAGCATTTTGCATTTAGGCCAAAAAGTTCAATTTTGGTCTCATCTGACCAGAGCACCTTCTTCCACATGTTTGCTTTGTCCCCCACATGGCTTCTGGCAAACTGCAAACTGGACTTCTTATGGTTTTCATTTAACAATGGCTTTACTCTTGCCCCTCTTCCATAACAGCCAAATTTGTGCAGCGCATGACCAATAATTTTCTTGTGGACAGATTTTCCCACCTGAGCTGTGGATCTTTGCAGTTCGTCCAGAGTCAGCATGGGCCTCTTGGCTGCATCTCTGATCAGTGCTCTCCTTGTTCGGCCTGTAAGTTTAGGTGGATGGCCGTGTCTTGGTAGGTTTGCAGTTGTGCCATACTCTTTCCATTTCCGAACGATGGATTGAACAGTGCTCTGTGAGATGTTCAAAGCTTGAGAAATATTTTTTTGCCTAACCCTGCTTTAAACTTCTCCACAACTTTATCCCTGACCTGTCTGGTGTGTTCCTTGGACTTCATGATGCTGTTTGCTCCCCAATATTCTCTTAAAACCCCTCTGAGGCCATCACAGAATAGCTGTTTTGTACTGAGACTAGGTTACACAGGTGGACTCTCTCTTTAGTCATTAGGTCAACATTCAATCATTCAGCAATCATCAGGCAACTTCTGAAGGCAATTGGTTGCACTCAGAGAAGAGAGGGCTGAATAATTTTGCACAATGCACTTTTCAAAGTCATGTATAATTTTTGCAAGCCACTGTATGGTGCGTTTAATTCATAGTCTTTTGCAGCTTGTGTTTTTCTATTTAAATTCCTTTTCTTCGTGCTACATGTTGTTATACTGGTGACTGTGTTCTTATTTGTAGCTTTTCTTCTAAATACTGAAAAGTGACATGCTTTTCATTTTTTGTGTTGTATCAAATTTCCCAGCAGGGAATCCACAAACCTGAATATTCCTACACAGAGATGTTGTGAGGCTTTTGAGATATGCACACCTCACACACAGTAAAAGTATTCAGTATTTATGTCTGTATATTTGTGTCCTACTTCTATCTGCAACATACAAGTTCATGGACACACATAGAGGTTCATGGACATGCAGTACAACTGCAGGTGCAGGTTATAGAGAGTGAAAGAACTCTGACTCCGGACCCTGCATTGCGAGAACAGAGAAGAGCCAAATGTGTGAATGTACCAAGACTTTGCTCCCCACCCCCATCTCCCCCTGTAAACCACTACAACCACCCACAGCTGGACACACTTCTCCTGTCACAGTGATAATCTCTGTGTCAGGAGCCGTCTGTTAGAGATTTGTCCGTCTGATTCCGTGAGCGTCCGAGTGGCATGTCTAGCTGCAGTGCCACAGGGTGTCCGAGGGTCTGTGTGTGTGTGTGTGTGTGTGCATGCGTATGCAGGTGCACGTGCATTTGCGCACGCACATGCACAACCAGTGCCATAGGTGGTGGGATCTCCGTCCTTGTGTGTGTATGTCACTTGTCCTCAGACCTCTGTTTTGTGATAGCTTCGCAAAACATGTAACATTTAACATCCACATCAATATCACATGCCTTTGTTTGTTTGCATCCACTCTTAGCTTTCCTCATCCTCACAACAATATGAAGAGACATACATCAGTGACCCATGCCATCCATACTGAATATGACGCGTGAAGTTTTTTTCATAATAGAAGATAGTTTTACAGTTCCTGTCATTGGGAAATATTCCTCCACTAGGTGGCTCTGCATTCACCACAAAACACAAAGAAACATTTAATTTATTGCTTTGCTCCCACAGTAAATTCGCAGTGCACTGCTGTATGATCAAAAAGATTATATTGTTGTTTTAAACTCCAAAATAAAATTTCCTGCAAAAAGTGGAATCCTGGGTCCCATGATATTGTTGGCACCTGTAATCATAGAATATCATCATATCATCATCATATCATCATAGAATAGATTCAATAACATTTTCCAACATTTACATTCAATATTGTGTTTTATAATATTAAGTTTTGTAGATCCCTATCAATCTCAATGTCTATATCCTATAAAAGATAACATGATGCTTGCCAGTTTTGTAGTAACCTCCAGCTCAGAGTACTGTATGTATTATGGACTGGATTTGAACTATCACTTAAACTTAATCAGCATAAAGAAACTTTTGCCAAATGCTTTAAATCTGTCTTTCCACTTTCTCTTTGCAGGAAGGTCAGTCCTATCTTGCTGAAGTCACTTTGGCAGTTTGGTGTCACAGTCTGTCTGGTTAGAGAATGTTGGAAACATTCAGATTTCCTTCTCATGGTTTCAACTAATGCCACTTGTCTGTGTTTACTTTTAATAAACACTAAAGATTAAATTAATTGTTGAAGCGACACAAGTATGGAGATTTTAACTTAAAGTAAGAAGTTGCAATAAGCTGAGAAAAAGAAATTATAATACATTTTGATTATCTCCCTTTATGAAAGATAATATTAATTCTGACAAAGCTGTAATTGTTGGGTTGAGTTATTGTTTCTCAGAGCTCTTTTTCTCTCTTTTGCCTTTCATCTCTCCCCTCCTGACATGTTCTCCTTCCTCTATCTGTTGTTTAGTTTCCTCTTGTCACTCCACTGCAATCATCTTTGCAGGGGGGCTTGTCATCTGTATCTACTCATATCCGACAATCCCTTTTGCGCTGAACACTACTGCACTTAAATGTCAGGACTGATGAGTCTGCCACACCCACCTGACACATCAGCTCAGCACCTGCTAAAAGCTTTTCTGGAACAGAGTCTGAGCGTGGTGGTTGATATAAATTAAAGAGTTTTTTTCTTGTTCTTGTGGGGATTTTTTTTATCCAGATTGTAGCTCTGAAGGACAACTTTTGGTCAGAAATGGAGTGTGAAAGAATGGTTGTGATTGGTTGCCATCTAGTGGCTTTGACAAGTGTCTGCTCCCACACTGTCAGTAAGTGACTGAATGTAACTGACAAATATGGATTTCATTTTTAAATGTAACATTTTAATAACCATACAAGTGAAGCATCTTTTTTCCGTGACTGCAGACAACATAAATCTATTGACATTAGGAAGCAGATCGTTTTGGTTGTGAACCTATATACAGACAGCAAAACAGCTCTGACAGTAAGTCATCAAAATGTAATTTAAGTCATAGTCATAACTTCATCCAAAATATCATGCAAAACATCATAGTATAGTGAAGCATAAAATGTCCTGGAAAGGTCATAGTATTGTAAGGCATATTAAAACATCTGTAAAAACACAATAGGAATAAAAATTACATGAAAAATGTTAAATTTGAACCTTTGTACCTAGTTTGAAGGGCAGTGTCTGTCCCCACAGGACCTTAAAACCAGGGCGACAGAGTCAGGCCTGTCCACATGTCCACTATGAAGAGATATTAAATATCTAACGCAGACACCAGTGTCCTCATCTTTGATGTGGCCAGTGTTTGATGAGTTCAACCAAACTTGTCCCTCACCGCTGAAGGTGGTCCAGTGGGAATGGACACTGCCCTTCACCACAGTGACATGAGACAGAATCTGGCTCAGAATGCCTGAGGTACACCACGCAGATTTGACTGTGAGTGTAAAAAATTTATTAAAATGTCATACCTCACTAGGACATCAAAAGGTCATGGAAATTATGCGAGTACAGTGAGGCACTGAAATATCTTCAGAAATGTAACTTTATATTTAGTGATAAAAAAAATTATTAAAATATTTTTACTTTACTATGACATCAAAAACTCATGAAAATGTGTTAGGATGGTAGGCGTCAAAATGTAATCAAAAATGTCAAAGTAAAGTAAGTCATCAAAATGTTAAACAATAAAACAATTAAACAATAGCATTTCATGGACGCTTTAAAGAATAAAATGTTAAAAATGCAAAAATAGGGCATGTCATAAAAATGTGGGGAAAAACACAATTGGGTATGTCATTAAAACATGAAAAATGTCAAAAAATTATAAATGGCCTAAAAACACAACAAAGCAACAAGGTATTGTGTTTAATAAACCCCCCATAACATAATAAGTGTTCAAAACCCAAAATGTGAAAAAAGTTAAGGTATACTGGGTCATAACACTAAAAAATGCCCCCAAAAAATTGGTGGTCGAAAAAAGGTGAAAAATGGCCTAAAAACATAACCAAATAATCAAGGAATAGTGTTTTATAAACACTCCATAACATAATACATGTTTAAAAATTTTACCCGCAGGGTATGTTTTCAGGTAAATGCCTATAATACACACACACGGTATACAGATGTGTAAATAGTGACATGTGATAACAACCACTTTACTCTTTTTACTGTCATTTTCATTTATTTGTAAAACTTTGGCATTCTGGTCAATAATTTAATGATTGGCCAGGTATAGACAGTATGTACACTCCAAGCAATGGGTACACAGCACAGTATAATCTGTACAATCTCAACATATCTGCAAACACAATATATACAGTATTGCTGCTTGCCAATACTTGTGCAGCATATTGTATACACACAACCGAATATCTTTCCTAGTGGTTTTGCATGACAGTATTTACAATCTAAATTTTAAAATAATGCAGTATTTACAGCTTTACCTTGAACCTATGAACCTATTACACATCATCTACAGCCTTATCTACATACTCATATTTGCATCAGATTCATCACCACCTCTTACAAGTTGTGCAGTGCAATATAACACATAATTTGTGTATCAGCAAACATAATATGTACAGGATTACTGTATTGTTACTACAGTGCTTATTTGGTTACACAAAACAATATATTTTTGTTGTACCTCTGACCAGTAAGTATGCGTATTAATCATGGAGCATCATAATCTACATTCCTACTGGTGAACCGTGCAGCACAAAAGTGTGCTGGTCACATCTGCAAAACACGCTTTTAGATCTTACCTCGTATTTGTGATTGTGAAAGTTATTATATACAATCAGGGCATCAGCAATGGACAATTTATACAAAAACTTCTGACAGTGGTTATTAAACATTTGGCTTTCAGACACTAAGTGCAAAAATAAGTCTACTGGCAGCTACCTGGTGCACTTGAGCACACACACACACACACACACACACACAGAATGATGACCAGCTCACTAAAGTCTAATTTATAATATGTATTAGTTCAGGCTGAAGAGCTGTGAATGCAGGATTTATGAGAGCGATATATAGCTGTTGAAATCATTCTGACAAATCTTGAGCCAAATAACATTTTGAAAATATTTTGAGAAAAGAACACAACCAACTACGTTCCAAATAACATTTCGTACAAGACAGTTAGTTCTTATTTGGTGTGCATTGTTAACAATACATTTTTAGAGGAGGCAAAGGCTGTATTTATGGAAGATAACAATACATACAGTAAAATTATGAAGCATAGAATGAACAGTAAGACTTCAATGGCATTGGAAACTTAAAGGGATAAAGAGATAGTTTCCCTTTGGTAGGATATTTACATTTTTAACATGCATAACTGTAGAATTCAGGAAATTGATTGGACAAAAAACAGTGTCACTGCCTCATTCACACACATGCATGCATGCACGCACGCATGCGCGCACACACATATATAGATAGATATATATAAGCTGAAGTAAACTGACTACTTGGCATGTTGTTTGTGGCACAGAGCACTGCTTTTTTTCTTTTTTTGGTGGCCCAATTTGATACATTTGTGGCTTCCTTTGAATATAATCGACAAATCAGTCTAATTCCTGGAAACTATATCTCCATGTTCAGGCAACAAAAGAGAAGGGGGAATAAAACATAGATAATTGTTTTTTTTGAACCAATATAGAACCAATATTTCAAACTAAGCTTTTAATGTCCACAAGACAACCAAGAAAGACCGAAAGCTCTGTGCATATGCATGAAATGGATGATAGATCACACAATATCATGTTTGTTTAAAGTTTAAAATTTCAGAATTTCATGGCCTGTGAACGGCTTTATTATTGTAGTTCCTTAGGCCTAGTCCCTCATTTAAAACTGAAAACTTGGGGGAGAAAAAAACCTGCAACTGTGCCCCTGTTCCGTTTTAGTGTAACTTGTTGAATGTCAGTGGATCTCTTGGTTTATATGATCTGCCACATTCAATTTACAGGCCAACAAGCACTTTGTAACAAGGTTTGTGCTTTTTCAAAACGAAAGTAGGTTCCATTTTCTATAATTATATGGGCCTATAGTTCATTTATTTTGAGTTTCAGTCACACTGTTGAGACTACTCCTTCTTCTTGAGGTCTGAATTAACTTTTGGACTCCCCAGTTTTTTCATTCCTCTCCGCTGAGCAAGACTGGAGGACTGAACAGGCTCCAGGATGGGAGTGGGAGCACAACGTTTCAGAGCAGTGTAGGTGGCAGACAGTGCCCCCTGGTGGAGAAAAAAACAACAATAGACAACATTAGACCATATTAATACTGATCCAAACTGTCCACCAACTCAATAGGTGGCAGACAGCACCACCTGATGGACACTAAGAGAAACACACCACAGTATATTACATCACAATAAATTTAACTGATGCTGATGTGCACTGTGCCTTGAACTGGTTATATATATATGAATTGCAGCCTTCTCAAAATCTTCTCAAACAGCCAATTTTAACAATCAATGCAATTAAAACAATATTGTGTGTAGTCAGATAAAGGGTCTGACCTTGACAGTGAGTGGATCTTGTCTGGTGAGAGCCTTGTCAGAGAGCTGGTCTCTCTCTACAATCCAGGGGTGACGAAGAACCTGAAAATCATTGTGGTGATGATGATTTCCTAATGTATTATTTGAACAATTAACCCCGACCCATTTGTTTATACTGTGAAGAATTTTTTATAGACAAATACTACCTGGGGAGCAGTCAGGCGCTGGTGAGGGTCCACGTGGAGCATCTTTACTACAATGTCCTGTCAGACATACAGTATGCAGCCACACACAGGTGATATTAGTATATTTAGACAATGGTTCTGATATCAGCCACAGAACAATTTCATGTGTATTCATCTTCCAAAAAAATATTAAAATGTAACCTTGGCAGCATCTGACACCAGATCCCAGTTCCCTCCTGTGATAAGGAATTTCCCGCTGCCGATTTGAGCCAGAATTTCCTCTGCTGTGTCCTCAGGACTGCTGGCAAATGGACTGAAACTGACCAATAAGAATACCAAATTACATTGTGCAATTCAAAGGTTAGGTGAATTATAACAACAGAAAATGAGCCAGACCATAGAGAGCCCTCTAAAATGCAGCTAGTGTGAAAATTGCTTGACAGATTAAAACGTCTGACATTATAAACTCCAGAGACTATAATGCCTTCTTATTGAGAAGATTTTTTTTTAAATTCCTCCCCAAAGGAGTTCATTTTTAACACATTTAGTTTGCAGAAAGTGGCCACATTACACAGTTTACACAAAAAAGTCTGTCAGTGTTGGTAGTTTTAAATGTGTTTAAACTGACCCAGCTATCATGGTGTAAAGGAGAATCCCCAGGCTCCAGATGTCACAGGCTGCATCATAACCCTGTTTCCTCAGAACCTGCACACACAAACACACGCTCCCAGAAGTCATTTCAAAAGATGCATGGTTTCTTTGATTCATTGTTGTATTTCATTTAATTTATTTTCATTTTAAATTGATTTTGATGGCTGCTCCATAACTTGTGTAAGTGTTGTTGAGATATTAGAGACTTCTTATTATTGTGATTACTGATGTACCTCAGGAGCCATGAATGTAGCTGTGTAACACGGTGTCATCAACAATCCATTTTCGGCTCTGAGCTGTTTGGCAAACCCAAAACCACAAATTCTGATGCTTTCGGGACGTCCACTGTCATCAGAATAGCGAATGTTACTTGGCTTCAGGTCTCGATGCACAACCTGAAAAGAAAAAATATACACAACAAAATTCACATGCTATTATATGATTACTTTCACAAAGTAGCTTAAACTTTACCACAACCAAGAGGCCTTTTTGCAGCTGTTTTCACCAATCTCTCCCTTTTTGTAAAAGGGGCACACATCTGATTACAAAAAAGGTTGCTCAAACTGCAACTGAATCTTCAAAACCAAACACAAACACAGACATTTTCAAGTAAGTGCAAACATTCAAGTATAACATTGTCAGGATGTCCCATGTTAAGTCTTTATCTTTGTCATCTAACCCGCCGTCTTACCCCCAGTGAGTGTAAATATTCCACAGTCTTGGCCAGTGTGCAGATGATATCTGATGCATCTCTCTCTGTAAAATTTGGCACCGTCAGAGCTCTGTCCAACAGCTCGGTTCCTCGGAGTAAATCCTGAACCAGGAACACACACTGGCCATCATCAAACACCTGCAGGTTAAAAATGCACACGCAGGAAAAAGACATTAAAAACTGTTATCAAGATGCAGAGGAAAAATTCTGATTCTAGCAGCAATTCAGTTTTGCTTTGGTCTGCTATTTCAAGATGCAGTAATACCAAGTGCTTTGTCATTGTGTTTTCATTTCATTGTGTTATATGAGGGGTGGCTGTGTTACACTCACATTCCTCAGGGTAATAATATTTGGATGCTGTCCATATCTCAGCAGAATCTCAATCTCTTCTGATGGATCTTTCCTCGCTCTTTCAATAATCTGACAAAAACACAGAAACACGCACACAATTGCTTTTGATGGTTTATTTTAATAATTTTAAAGGTCTACCCATAATGCATCACTCATCCAATGTACTCAAGGTGAGTAGTCATTATGTGATTACAATATTTTGTTCAGTGTTTTTTGTTTAAACTTTACATTTTACGAAAGGCTTTATACATATTATTTTTGTTGCCCATTCTGAAAACCATGTAGCTCCAAACAGTGAGCTAAAAATAACAGCCCTGTTTACACTTTTGTGACAATGCATTGTAGATAAAGTAATAGGCCATAATAATAATAATAATAATAGTAATAGTTTAAAAAAGTTTATTTATCATAAAATTCTTTGGTTTTTCTGAAAAAATCTAAATCACCAGAAGTGAAGATATGTGGCTTTCAGTGGGGCAGTGATGTATACTATCAATACTGTAAATAATTACTGTTTGTAATTGTCAACAATAAGATGCTGTACCTTCACTGAATACTCCACAGCTGTAATTCTGTGCAGACATCTTCTCCAAACAGAAGTCGCCGTCTGTCTGACTTCTTCCTTCAGCTCATAAACATCATTGAAGGCCAAATCGCCACAGAGATGCTGCAGAGAACACAAATGATCAGATACACGCATTTTATGTGTATATTAGAGTCATATATTAAGTGTGTGAGTAAATGTTTTGTTCATTTGGTTTTCACTTTTGAGGTTCACTTCAGTTATGTCTTAAAACAGCAATCAAGTCAGTGACTTATTTTTCACAGTTTATTTGTGTATCATGTAATTGGCTGTTGAGGCAGGACACGTACCTGTGCTATGGTGCTATTCACCTCCTGATGAGATGGTGCTACCGGAGCAACACTGGGCTCCTGATTTTGATTAGTTGCAACGAAGCTGAAGCCACGAAACAACTGGTGGGTGTTCGCACTGGGAGGGATGCCTGGAGAATCTGGGTGTACAAGGTCACGAAGACACCAACATTAACATGACTGATTTCTTTGACTTCCAATTAATTAAAAATGGTCTGTTACACTTTTTTCTCATTCAGTCCCCATGCTATACTTCATCAGTAAAAGGATCTATCTGTTTTTATCGAAATGTATGCTTAATTATTAATATGCACAATATGATGGTATGTGTGTGCTTTACTTGCCAGTTGGCGTTCTGGAGGTGAACTCGGGGTCGAAATGAAAAGTGTCTTCAGGTCTTCCGACAGTTGGTTTGAAAGGAGGCCTCACTTCCTTCCTGTAGAGCTTCTGCAGAAAAAACAGCAGCAACAACAAAAAGTGGTGCAAGTTTGAGACAACATAGGGAACAAGACAACATAATGTAAAGGTTGTGGTATTACTAGTGCTTTCTTTCCATTAAAAAGCTGTTTTTACTGTCACTGGAAATATGGCTTGATAGCCTGATGTCAAAATTCAATGAGGAGGTCAAAGAATAGAGGAAATTAGAAAAGAATATCATAAATATATAATAATAATAATAATAAATAATAATAATAATAATATATATTGGCCTTGGACAGTGATGAAAAAGGCAAAGGACACCTATACTGTATGAAATGTAATGTGATGCCAGGTGAAAATGTCCCATGCCCATCATACAATAGTATGAATGCAAAGTTGAAAGAGTTCTATAAGGCAACTGGACTTGAGATTTTTCAAGAAAACGTTTCGCCTCTCTTCCAAGGCCTCTTGGATCAACCTTGACAATGACTTTGATGACTGAGAATCTTCATAGATAAGTATGAATGCGCATTAATTTATTTATGTAACAGTGGTACTAAGTATGGCCAGCAGGTGTCACCATTACAATATCAGGGTGAACACTAAAAAGATGTAACAGAAGCCACCTGCGTTGGGGAAGAAAAAAGAAGGATAAAGGTTTTAATACACACTCTTATTTGCTACTTGATTTGCAATTGACATTGTCTGTGATCCACAGCAGCTGAGAGGGTGTGATTGCCAGCTTTGATGTCTTTCAGGGAGAAATTTCACAGAATCAAACATCAATGAAAGATCTGAACATTACAGAGGAAAAAGTCAAACAAAACTGAACAATGTTGGTGATGATGAGGTTGACGATGGAGCGGCAGATTGATTTAATTAGCATAGCGTGCAGGAGAATGTAAGCCTCTTACTGAGCTTGTCACATCAAGCCAGCAACACCATCTGTAAATCTGGAAAACGTTGTGTTGTGGCAGGAGGCGAGTAGGTAGTGATGTAGTGAGGAGTACAGTGAGAGTCAGTAGTGAGGGCAGAGAGATTAGAGAGCATGTAAAGCAGATAATAGTGGATTTTGTGAGAAATGTGGGAGGATGAACAAGTATCAGAAGCCTTGTGAACGTGGATGCAATAGTGTGACCATGGGTGTTTAAAAATCTTTTGTTGTTCAGTGTAGATTCTATACATGCTGGCGTGGTTAATATCAGTAAATCAATCAAACAAATCAATTTTCATGAGACTTCTGGTTATCAAAACTGATTTATAGAGAATTATCCTTCGACTCTGTGTGCACATCAAAGTCTGATAAAGCAAAAAATCAGGGGGTTGGTCTTGTTCACTCCTTCACCGTTCGCAAACATACTCCAGACATACTCCTGAGCACTTGTATTTTCTTGCCATGCATGCTTTCTATGCCCATTTTTTTATAATGTTGATATACTTTGAAATATTATTTTGAGTATTACTAACAAGATCAATTAAGCAATGTAAGTGTAGTTCAGACCAAAAAATTACCACATTTGTTTTGACTTTAAGTTGTAATGACAGAACATTGCTTTTTGAGTCCAGTCCACACCTCCTTCACCTTTCCTGCAGTACAGAGGTGGATTATTCTTTACACCGGGATCGCCCTGTTCACACTCACACCTCTTGTACAGTACACTGTCTCTAATTGTAAACTGTCTCTAATTGTGATTAAAATCCTGAAATTCCCCCATATAGGATATACAGCAGTTATACAAGGCCTTTGTTTTTCACCAACATAAGATTGAGTTGTTGAAGTGCTTTTGATAGTGACGTGCAGTACAAGGCGTCTGCAGCTTGAGTGTTACTCACATTTAATCCAGTGGCTGTGAAAACGCTTTCAAGTTGATTCACTGATATTTGTCATGCTTCTTAAATAGAGGATTTGGGCAAGAGTGCTCATAGCTGAAAGAATGACCTTCTTTACACAAGAGTGGATGTCGAGGTTAGATGATGACAGGTGATGTTTAAAGCCAAAAAATTTTTACATGAACAAATTTTCTGTCAGGTTAGGTTATTATAGGTTGTTGTTGTTATGGGTTACTATAAATAAGAGGATTAATCACAATAAAATTGAACAAGACATGCAGAAAGGGAAGTTAGGGATTTTGCCACAAAAAATAATCACAGGACTAATGATTCATGATTGTGGGCACCTCTTGAGGAAGTGGAAGAACAGCTGCAGGGTTTCGATAACAAGTGTCCTTCTATGAAAAAGCAATCGCACTGGGAATCTTAAAATAATGTAGAACGCAGAATATAATCATAAATTGCGCTTACGTTCCAGTCTATTGATGCAAAGAAGCAATGTCTTTTTATTTCTTCCACTCCATCTGGTCCTGCACCTGTCAGTCACACAGACAGAGAGAATGGTGCCATTGTTAACATCTGTTTAGGCAAGCTATTCATTAAAAACTAAATCAAACCACCCCCATGATGGTTTGGCTGCTGGGATGCACATGACACAAATCTCTCCGCTTAGAATCATTGGCACGCCATAGGAAAACCGTAGCTTGTTTGCTATTGCTTGAGTGGCTCTGGATCAGTGTAACCGCTTCCAATGAACAGATCTAAATTGTACAGTAATATTTCTCCACATCAAGATGAGGTTTTATAACGTTATCTGTACAGGTCTTTGTGTGAATTCAGTGTTCCATATTAACTGACTCAGCTGTTAGCATTTATATGTACATTACCAAGTCGGTTGACAGGGTTCCTCTTGAAGAGTGCCCTTAATAAACTCTGCACTTCAGGACTGAGGAACTGTGGCATTCCCAGCTTAGCCCTGTAACACAAGATACAGGTTTAAGCATCTGCAGAAATTTCGTAATGACACAATATATCAACATTGTTTTCATAGTAACAATGTTATTACATTTACTTAAGGATAGTGGAATATTCTGAGGTTCGTAATTGAAGCTTCACTGGTGCAGCTTATGTTGAATGAACCACAAATGAATTTAATTATTTGGAATATTGTGACACAGAACATAGAAAAGCAGCAGTGACAGGAAAGAGGAAGCTGATTGGAAAATATGAGGAAATAATTTATGTATGACCAAAATGCAATATGCCAAATGCTAAAAACATAAACTAAGAACAAAACATTGCTTGAACACACGAAAAACATATTGTTTAAACGATTGGAAACCTGCAACATAAAAATAATCTGTATCCAGACCATTAAAAGTTGGTCATAAACAACAGGCCTTAAGAATTACAACAATAGATGATGGCAGTTTGAATTAGTCTTACTTTAGAATAAGTGCCATTGTTTCTTTACGATCCTTTCCTTGGAATGGTAATGATCCCGTCAACATCTCAAACTAGAAAATGATAAGATAGTGATTGTCAGAGCACATGTCAGCTGGAGAGGTGGACTGTTTCAAAGTTCCATTAGTTATTTGAAAAAGACTTTCTTTGCACTGGCAATGCTGACATTAAAAACTGGAACAAGTGTTAATACACGTGTGTCCAGTTACACATTTTCTGATAGGAAATGACATCATTAGATACTTAGAAGTATCAAAATAACAGAACACAGAAATAAAAGAGCACAAAGAGGGGGAACTTTGTCCTGCTAAAAAATAATGGAACACATAAAACAGCCTGATGACTTTTAGGAGTTGACACAAAATATGCCACTACTGCTGACCAACCAATATTTTCCAGCGCCACTTCACACAGTATTGCCTTTTTAAAGATTATAGTGAAATGTTTTGAATTGAATGTAACCAAAATTACAGATTTTTACATAAAGACGGCTTCAGTTTTCAAATTGCTCAGAAGCAGTATTTTGACATGTTGGGCCGTGTTCTTCTTTTTTTTTGCTTTAATATTTTCTACATTTCTAATACTGACTAAGGGTAGATAGGTGTGACCCCTTTACCTGGTGCCCTGCTGTGGCTGCCAGCTGTCAGTGAATGCTAACCTCCTTTTCAGTATTAGTGAACTAAGTCAACAACACAAGCAGAATCGAGTAGATGTGTGATCACTGAAAGTGATGGGACCTTATCTGCAAGACATGGTAATTAAGCAGCTCTACTGCCAGAAGAAAGACAAATTAAGAAACCAGTAAAAGGGAACATTTTCAAAGAGCTGAGACCCTGGCGCATAAGATGCTGAAAAGTAATTTCATGTCTGCTGATTTTTGACAGCAGGCATGAATTAACTCGACAGCAGGCAAAACATGCAAGTCAAAAAGCAAAGTGACTCTCGACTCTACTTTCTATACTAGAAAACATGACAAATGCATGTAAAAAGTGGAAACAGACCAAAGTAAGATTGTTTTAAGATTAAACAATTCTTACCATAAGCACCCCAAATGACCACCAGTCAGCACTTTGTGTATGCCCTCTCCTGTTTACAACCTCCGGAGCCATGTACTCTATTGTTCCACAGAAGGAATAGGCCCTTTTATCATGGTCGATGGCCTCCTTACTCAATCCAAAGTCTGAACAGAGAGAGACAAGGTAAGAGGTAAGAAAGAAAAGATGCACAAAGACAGAAAAACTGAAAAAAGATGTTGGAGACACTGACCAGTTATCTTAATATGTCCTTCTTCATCCAGAAGAATACTGATGGGGGGAAAATTGATATTAAAACCTGCTTTGAAAAATTATCTTGTAAAATAAACGATACACAAAGTGAGCCTTTATAAAATAGTACTTTTCAGGTTTGAGGTCCCTGTAGATGATGCCCAGACTGTGCAGATGGTCCAAGGCCAGGGCCAACTCTGCAAGGTAAAACTTCACGTCCTCTTCTGTAAACATTACCTAGAACAAATAAATATGTGGTTAAGATTTAGTACACAATAATTTAACAAGGACTAAAAGAAACTAGTGGAAGCAAACTGGTAAAACAGATCACACGTAAGGAAAAAGACATTAGGAAAATATTCGCAAATATTTAAAAAGCAGCAGGATGGCTCATGTTGCTTCCAGTCTCAGTAATCATAAAGTAACTTCTCACTTTGCCACAAAATATCTGCACTTATTTTTTCTAACATTTCTCCAGCAAAACACCTCAAGACATTTGTGTGGCCCTTATTCACTGACAGGCTAATGCATCAGCATGAGTGTAATAGATGTCTAGGTCACATCAAAACAGCACTGACAAGGAGGATGGTGGGAGGTATATTCACTGACGATGCTGCATCAGTGTTGTGCAGCTGATAGACCTGAAAAATGAGGGCTTTTCATTTTTTACTTCGTGGCGATGGGAAAAGAAACAAGGAGCCTCTCAACAGTAAACCTACCTCCTTTGACAGACGAGTGAAAAGGTCTCCACCTCGGAGAAAGTCCAGGATCAGATATAGCTTACCTTCTGTCTGGAAGGCTACACACACACACACACACATGTACGCATACACAGGGTTACACAACACATACTGGATTAAAGCTTTTTTGCTGTATCAGGGCTGTATTGTATCCTTGTTATTTGGAGGATGTATTCTGTGAATATCCAGCCTCAGGAGGGCTCAGGTGTTGGACAAAATCAGCATCATAAAATAATTTCACACATTCAGTATGTATCCTCTCCTTTTTTCCTCATTTTGATCCATCCAATCCGTGTATCAAATTAAAACTTGTTTTAACTTTTCCTTGTCTGCTCTGTGAGTAATAATGAAAGCTCAGAGGTAAAGCAGCTAATGAGCTGAGGCAATTGCTCAAAATGCTTCTGTGGTGGCTTTCAACAGCCTGCAGTAAAGTTTGCACACATACCTAATATGAATGCGGTGCCAGAGGGTTGCTAGAAAAAGGCTCATGAGTATTCACTTCACACCAAATGCCTGAAAATGGTGTTTGTTTGTTTGTTATGAAGTGTAATAGCATTCACCTTCTAGATTCTCAATTTTTTCAAAAAGTCTTCCTGTAAAATCATAAGTCCAATGCCTATAAAGACAACTTGGCAGCTGCAAAGTTGTCTACTGTTTTTTGTGGTTTGTTGCATAAGGAGATATACTATTTCAGAGGGACAGCTATTCAAATCAGCTTCAGTAGTAATGCAAACCATCAGACAGTCAAACTTACCATAGTGCAGTTTAACTATAAATGGGTGGTTCACTTCTGCCAGAATGTCTCTTTCCATCTTAGACCGCACACGATCCCGAACTAAAGAGGAGATAGTGGAGAAAGCACAATCTGTGTAATAATGATGCATTCAGTTCCCTCTATCTAAATGCAGATTAATCGTGAAAAGCCAGGGATGCAATGAGCATGTGCATAGGAAGAAAGTTCAGTCACTTAAAAGTGTCCCAATTTTACGCAGTGAAAACTAGAATGACTGTTATTGCAGCATCTGTCTCCTTGACAGGATGAAACCATAACTACTTAAATTCCAGGGGTGCAGGTTAAGAGGATTAAAGCTTCTACAAAGACACTAAATCAGCACATGACATCTCAACCTGCTTTTACAGTGCATCCTCGTTTACAATAATCTCATTCAATACAAGCCAGTTTGTCTGAATCATAAGTACAAACTAACCTCTTTTACCTAAAATCCTCATGAATGTAGGGCACTCTGAGAACTCTGCCAACAATATATCTCTTATCATTCCCCTCCAAAGCCAGTATTAACCTCGACAAATTACCACTCAGAACCCGATAAAGAACAAGGCTGTTATGCAGCGTAATGCATCTATGTCGAGATTCAATAATTTATTCAATTTCTTGGAGGTGACAAACACATAAATAAAAGTAGTATTATGCTATTTTGACCCGTTATGAGTCGCATTAACTTCACAAGAAAAGCACTCATTGTGGACACTGCTGTAAGTTTTAAAAAAATATTTCTCATATCTAAATTGTGTCCTCTAACACGGCAAAGTGTAGAAGGTTACAGGGCTCACATTTCAGCTTTCCATTTTTTACCTTTCAGTGTGGCTTTCTTCAGGACCTTCATGGCATACAGCTGTCCTCTGTCACTTCCTCTGATCTTTCTCACCAGAAACACCTGAGAAATCATCACCATCATCCGTCACTGTCATTGTTATGTTTTCTGAGCCTGTGACTGTTTTGCAAAAGTTTGACTTTTTTTTTTAACAATTTAACAGACTAGTGTGTAATTTCAGATGACCTTTACCATTTGTTAAAAATAAAAACAGAAATAGGGAGTATATCAACATTAATGTGGCTAGGGTGGTGCTAATAGAAGAAACCATTTCACAAATATACTATAATAATAATAATAATAATAATAATACAGACACACAGACACACCTGTGTTTAAGACCACGCCCACCTGCTGTCACTACCTTTTGCCTCAAATGCAACACTGCTTCAATGTAACAGAGGCAACAGCAATGATTTATACATTGCTGCCTGATATTAATTGTGTGTATAGCAACCTATGCAAACCAGGCCTACCCATAAACTTACAATTGGACCTCATGTGCCTACCTCTGGCCTTGAAAAATGAACGTACCTGCCAGTATCTGCTGTGGCATCAGGTTTGCCTCATGCAGACTTCTAATCGACAATAACTCAGCAGGCCTTCACTAATTCAAATGAATTTAGTGATCTGTGGCATGAAACGCTTGTCAGACTGCTAATCTTGAAATAATTGAAAATGGAGGGCTTATCATTATCAAATGATGAGTGACTTAGCTCCAGTACTAACAACACACAAACACACACGCACACAAACAATATGACCAAAAATAAATGGACAAGAAATTATTTTTTGCACTCGTGGGCACTCTATTGCCCTTCTGCAAAATCTCTGTCGTGGCATTCTGATAAGATGTAGATTGAGGTACTTGTGTATATGCTTTACCTTTCCATAGGAGCCTTGTCCCAGCACTTTAAGCAGCTGGAACTGAGAAGGGTCAGCCTTCTCACAGCCCTCCTTAACATGGTGGCTGATGTCAATCTCTTTGAGTATGCTGTCATCCTAAAGGAAAGAGGACAGAAATCACAACGTGTATGTTATCTATGAATTTGGAGAAGATGCTAAACAATAACTGCATCTAAATACTTTGGCTCCAATTGTCAATCTGACAGTTATGCAGATTAAACAAAGGCGTGGATAAAGTAACCCATTTTCATACATAAACACACAAAAGAGCTGGTTATTTATGAGCTATTGTGTTATTGCTGGATTTGTGTGGGCTGAGGTCACTGGCAGTGATGCATAGAGAAGAGCTTACTTTTTCCAGCCTATTGAGTCTGCTCACTGATGCAAATGATCAGCTACCAACCTGAAGCACATCTTTGATTGGGCAGTATGACAATATACTGTAAATCTGAAAAACTGTCTGAATCATATAGATGTCGAGAGCTTTTCACCCACTTTCAATCAAGTATGAAATGCTGACAGCAGATAGTGCACACCGAAAGTTAATAGTTCTGGTTATATTTTCTAGAATACATTTTTAAGGAAATGCCTCACTTAAATGTCTGTTAGTAGATTCGTGTGGTTCTGCCTTGTGAGGTGGAGGAGGAGGCCCTTGTTTGAGACAGTCACATGTGCAGCTTGACACAGTTGACTCAGATCTCTGTGCACACTCTCTTGTTTGACCTGTCTGCTAGACTGGTACATGCAATTAAAATGAATGGAGCGATGTCTTTCCAATGAGCAGTGAGTGCTTCCTAATCTATTTGCTATTGTTTTTTTTTTCATGTTCCAAAGACACATTATGGACGTCTCTTGTGGATCAACCCCATCAACAGTAAAAACGGAATGAGCTCCATCCCTCCCTTTGTGAGTAATTTCTAAGACTCAGAGTTCACATGAAGCTAAAAATAATCAAACTGTCATCATAAGTATTTTTGATGCTATCTGTGTAATGATAGTATTGAGGCTGTGTTAATAATGCACTGCATTTTTTTCTGTTAGATTACCTTAACCAGAAGCACGTGGCAAGGCAAACCCTGAGGCTTAAATTCAGCCTTCAAGGTTTGTTTCTATTACAAAAACAAAATCTGCCAGTGGGAGAGATATTTCCATTTTTTTCAAAAAAGTTTCCCTTGTTTCAGGAATTTTTCTAGAAACTAGAGTCAGAATCTCCATGTTGATGCATTTTCCTCAAGAAAGTACACTTGGTTCTCGGCATTTCCTAAAATATAAATAGATTCATATGGAAACAAGTGATATGATCTCATTCTGCTGGTAATTCCTTTTTCGACTCTATATAGAGATATTTACTAAAATAGTTTTTGCAATATAGATCCTAAACGAGCCACACATGTATCCTCAGCGAAACAAGGGAGGAATCACACCAGAAAGCAAATGGTCTGCTTATATGCCAGCTAGCAACAGTACTGATTCACACCCCACAATGCAAAATCAGTCATCTTAAAGGGTTTTGTTAAATTTTTTACATTTGCTTTGACTCAGTTTTAAAGCAGACGTTAACTACACTTTCAATTTGAGGCTAAAATTCTAATATGCAGGATTTTTTTCAACTTATTATTAATTAAATTATGTAAACAAGGTAATACTTCATCGATAAAGTTTATTATTATAAAACAGCATTTAAACAGTGTTAAGTAGATGACTATATTGTCAGAACTGAGCATATGTGTTATAGGGCACTTTGTAACTCAATATTGATACCAGCTGGGACAGCATGTGGCTGGTATTGTTTTCACCTTTTGATTCTGTGTGTCTGTGTAAGTCCCCCTCACTTGCACACCTTTTTGTTTTTATCAATTTTTAATATTTCAATTTTTATGGATTTTAATTTGGTCCTGACTTCATCCACTGTTTCTTGTACCGATAATCAGTGCCTCCACCTCGGCAGCGTGAAAATCTGGCGAATATCTGAATATCCAATATCTAACTTCACCATGGTCCTCTGAAGGGAGAGGGCACCGAGAAAAGAGAACACAAATCAGCCTAACAGGTAAACAAACACAAGCAGAAAGACATCTGCCAGCCAGAGAGACAGCCAATCACGCAAACAGGTAGACGGCCTGTCAGGTTGATTCATCACAACCAGAAAGAACAGAAAGAAGAGGGGGGAGTTTCTTTTCTATTTATATCCCAGACATGCAGGTAGATGCGCTGCAAACAGCATACTGCTGCCCGCCCCCCATCTTTTTTGGGCTATAAATAGACCTCTGCTGCTGTGGCCATTCAATCTGTCTGTATCCATTTATCTATCACCCTGTCTTGCTGCTTGTTTGCGTCTGTCTGTTGGACTGTATTTCCATAAAACCCGTGTCTCTGTGCTTGTGTGTGTGTGTGTGTGTGTGTTAAAACAGTGTCTCTCCTCCCTCTAATTTCTTGACAGACCAGGAGAGCAACAGCTGTAACGATGCTGCAATGACTCCTGAACCACTCCACAACAATCCAAATAACGAACATTCTTTCCACACCCATTCCCATGTGCATGCAGACTGTTCACGCGCGGGCGCGCGCACACGCACGCACACCCTAATCTACTATAATATGAGCAGGCTGCTGTTTTATTGTTTACTTCACATAAACACACGAATGGTGCAACTGTGATAAGCACCCCCCCCCCACACACACACACACACACCCACACCCACACACACCCATACAGTATGTTGATAGAAGTTTGCACTGCTGAACACAATGACTAACCTCTAGCTGACAGAATCCGGTGCTGTTCTTGTTCCGTGCAGCCTTGTTCCTCAGGTAGATAGAAAACCATCTCCGCACTGTAAATTTTCGCGTGCTGGTATCCATGGCAACGGGCAGACCTTTGCATCTATCCCATAATGATGAACATATCCCTCACGGGGGGTGGGTAGGGGGCCTAAAGCAGAGATGCAGAAACTGAGCTTTAATTGTTTATCTATTTGTCCCGCAGTTTCTCCATCGGCTCGTCCTCAATGCAGTCGCCGCTCTTTAGTTTCCCCATCATTCACATTCGCTGCTCGTCTCTCCCCGCTGGGTTGTCAGACTCGTTTCCCCCACACCACCGGCACCACCCTCACACCCCTCCGTCTCTCGGCTGCAGTGGACGCCAGTGAGCACGCAGTCAGAGTTGTAACGGAGCCGTTAATCTACTCAGACAGACGGGCGGGCGGGATGACGGACGGGCCAGGTGCCGCTGGGGTTTGGGATTGTCTTGAGTTTTGCAGCAGGCTCGCTGCGTGAGGCTGCAGGGAGAGGAGGAGGTGACGAATAAATCTGTTCCGCTGATTCAGGAGAGGTGTTGTGTGTGTGTGTGTGTGTGTGTGTGTGTGTGTGTGTGTGTGCGCGCGCGCGCGTGTGTGAGCTCTCTCTCTCTCTCTCCACGTCTCTGGCCGTGCACGTATGTTTGTGTGTGCGTGAGTGCGTGTTCATCCTCTGCTGCACCCTCTCTGCAGAACAAGGGATTGTCACCAGTCACATTGTGTGCCGGCGGGCTCCTGACCCCTCCCTCCCTTAACCCCCCCCCCATTTTGCCCCTCACCTCCCTCTCTCTTTCTCCCACCAGCATTCAGCAACAGCTGGTGAGGTCACATGGTGTAACCCAGCTTCCTCTGTCTGTCTCTTTCTGCCTCTCTCCCTCCTCTTTTTTGCTCTTGCATGACCTCCAATGACACACAGATGCGGATGGAATAAAAAAAAAAAAGACAAATGATGAAATAAAATAAGTGGCATTATTACATGGCAAATACTGTGGGCTCGGATTCATTGGCATTACATCAGAATTCAGCGAAATATTGAGGACAGTAATCAATGGTTACAATCAATAATGATGACAGAAGCAAGGAGAGCAATCACTGAGAGTACAGCATGATCTGGTTGATCACTAGGCATGGGTGGGTGAGTGTGTGTGTGCGTGTGTGCGTAGGTACTTGGATCTGTCACATCAGCAGCTTTGCACAACTGCAGTGTTACATAACCATGGGGGGGGGTGTAAGTAGAGACTGAGGGAAGTGGAAGAGATGGGCGAGCTTCATTAGATGAAAGCAGGGGGTAAATCAGGGCTGTTGCTCTACCTGGGTCACGCACCCGCAGCTGACGCAAGCTTTATTCATTTATTTATTTGTTTGTTTTGCTTAAAATATGGTTTCATATCTTTCAGCCAGGGTGAAATCACCTCAGATGCTTTAACCGTGATCCCCAAATTTGGAACGCCACTAAAAACACAGCTTATAGTGCTGTTTTCATATGGATTTGGACCACATTTGGGATACAGCTGGCACATAGTTTCAGGGCATTTTAGCACTATTGAAAATGTAATCAGATGTGTTTAGTCAATCTGTTGTGCTATGTTGTGGGAGGAGATTCAGGATTATGAAGTGGTGTCTTTGTCCTGGTAGGATTAAGGCTCTGTAAGGAGATCACAACATGAATATTCTCTCTCTCTCACACACACACGCTGAGTTGATATGGGCAGACAGAAAGACAGACTGAAATATAATACTGTTACTAAACTACAGGCATAGGAAGACAGAAGATGCGTCAAAAACATCCTGCTACCGTCGTTTTGTGGCAACTGGTTCTTCAATATTTATTCACCGAGGTCTATTTATAGGTTGAATTCACTTTCCATTACATAAATTACAATGCAAACCGATACACTTTATCAATATTGCATGTTACATAATGACTCACTGGTGACCACAGGGCAGGCTGAGTGGATGTCGACTGTTTTATTGACATTAAAAGAAAGTACAAATATTCATTTCAGTAATTTCATGCCGCAGCAGTTGTCCACTGCAGAAATCATTTTGAATTTCATTTATGTTCTGACTTGAACCAAAACGAATCTATACATAAATAACAGTCAAATCCCATCAGCACAAATAGGAACCAGTCACTATACAATTAAGAGCAGGAGCAGATAGTGTTTACCAAAACATTTGCTACACCCTGGAAGAAAAAAAAAAGAAGATTTTATCTGCAGAGTCCAAGAGCATGTCTGTGGCAAAAATGATGCATAATTTATGCGACATCTTGTGCAATGTATAATATTTGGCCTGGTTTGTAAAGAAACTGAATAACATATTCTATAGCCCATTTTCCATCCTAATCTAAAAAAAGATTATTAGCTTTAAACTCAAAAATGTGGTTAAAAGTCTTCAGCAGCACAGACATAACCAGGCCTACAGTACAGCAATAAACAATGGCTTTCGCACTTGGTTAATGTCAGAGGGTAGCTAATGATATGTTCTTCTGGTTTATAATTCATGAAAGATAAAGATTTTCTTTGAAAGCAGCAGTGTGGTTTAGACCTCTCCCCACAAAGCCCTCAAAATATTAATTGTTCTGTGTTTTAGCAATCGAGAACACACAGATATAGTGAAGGTAATCATCACAGTGCTGAAATAAGCATTTATGTATTAACTGAAATCACATTGCCGTGAGGTGACTGACACCTATATGCTCATAACATAAGTAAGATTCACCACAGATATGACATTTATAGTGTCCATACAAATGTTTCATTCATTTGTCACCATCAGAAATTCAGTGCAGGGTGAGGAAGGGATGTAATTCCATTGTATGTGTGTATGTGTGTGGCAGTCCTGGTTTTTGAAGGCGATAGCAAGAAACAATTCACTTAAAGGTGATTTTTTTTCAAATACTCCCAGGCAGCAATTTCCTGTTCAAAAATGTTTTCAGTACACTGATTGGCTATTTTTGGCATTATCAGTACTTACGACTGGCAAAAAAAGAAAAAAAGAATGTGTTCATTTCTATTCTTTGTGTAATATGATGTTAAAATAAAGTTGCTGCATTTCAGTTGGCAAATGTGTGTTTTTCTGGAAAAGGTGGGTAGTAAACTGGCGTATCGTGGTCACACACACTTAACCCAGACGCCTTATCAACACCTGAGTGTTTGTCCAAGTCTTCCTGTTTCTCACAGTCCAGGAGGGTGAAGTCAGAGTTGAAACAGATCTCAATCTGCCCCAAAATCTGGGCATCTGTATTCTGTGAAGAACAAAAACATAGCATTTAACAAGCACACAGACTGTTACACAGCATAAATAAAGCTATATGTGACACAAGAGTATCTGAAAGAAATGAGGTGTTTATACCTGTGATGGGTGGACACACTGGATCTTAGGTTTAATGCCGTAGAAATTCTCTATTACTCCTTCAATTTGTGAAAACTACAAGCACATTAGGAACAGAGAGAAGAGTGAAGGTGAGAGACAGTAGCTGTCACATTACTATCACGAGGCACTTAAATGCCACAGCTGAATCCTTAGATAACACTAACATTTAAGATTGGACTATAGTTATACTATAACTGGATGTTTAAATTATAAATAAACCTACTGCGTAGTATTTTTCCGAAGGGGTGATGTCAAACTTCTTCAGGATGCTACAACAACAGAAACACAGGTTATAATTTAAGCTTTGAGGTGTTGATACCAAAATGACTTAAAAATAAGTATATAACAGCCCTCAGTTCCTGTGAACTGCACTGCGGGCGGCAGATATGCGCAGCGTCGGCAGGAATCTGGAACATCCAGACAATGCAAAGAGCCAGAAAATGAGACAACTGTGTGCGTGTTGTGTTTATGTGCACACCAATGTGTTCCTCACCTATTCAAATCCACTTTGTGGTACAGTTCCAGAGCCTTGCCGAAGTATTTGTGTTGACTGTCCAGGGATGGCGCTTTGGCTGCACATGTACCATGTTTGTGCCACTCGTACTTCCTTTTGAGACAGAAAGACAGACAAACGGCATTAAGTTTTACTGTTATGATGGGGAAATTTGAGCCAGTAAAAGTAAAAGTTTGAATAGTTTCAGTCTATTGTCAGCTTTAGAGAAAGATTAAATATATGTAAAATATATGTAAAATATACTGCATCCTATAAACAAGGCAGAAAACCACTATCCACTGCGGACACAATATGATTTTACAGTATACTGCTGGTCCGAAAACAAGGTAATACAATGACAACAATGCAGCAGCTGCAGTCGTACAGTTCTTAAGTATATAAAACTAGAATGCGCACAAAAAAAGTGTCATAGACAGACAGAAAAGCGTTTGGAGTAATTGATAAATTACCAGAAGCCAGTTGACGAGGGGTGAATCAAGTCAGGCCAACTTTTCTGCATGTCAGGAAGCAAGTCCTGAAAAGACAAACCCCGAAACAGATTTCTTTCATCTATCGGTAGTTAGTTTACCATTTACCCTTGTAAAGTCTGCTTATGCCACATTTTTTAATGTCTTGGTTTTGCCTTCCATCGATTTAAAGAACTTTTCATTTAGCTAATCTAAAAAACGAACAGAGCATTCAGCCTCTTCTCTGTCCTACCACCATCTTTATCTAATTGATGTAAATTGACGTCTACTCGTGTTCCTCCTCGATTAATTAAAACTGCTACAGATGTACAGTTGTAGCACATCCCAGGAGGAGGATAAAAGGCATTTTTGAAATGACACCAAATTACAAAGGCACCCTCAGTCTGCCCTGTGTTATACCTCAATTTGAGAAGAGTTGAAATGCCACGATGAGTTGCAATCGGTCCCTTTATCTGGCCTGGAAAACAGATTCACAACATTAGACATCACTGCAACAATGATACAAGGAGCTGCTCTGCCAAGATGCAATTCATGCCAGTGGTTTTTAAAATAGGTTTGTGGCAAATATGTTATAATCAAGTTCTGAGCTATAAATACTATATATGTTTAATGTGTCATAATACACAGGTTTTCAGATGGCACACACACACTTACCAGAGTCCATGTAACGTCCAGTAGCTGATGTTGGGATGACAGTGTTCCATCTGAAATTCATCAATGTGTCTTTTTATTCCATTTAAACCTAACACTGGATCATTTCTAATACTAAAGTGGCTGTGTCTCACTGGGCTGGAATACAGAAATCATCCACAACCTAAATGAATGTGAATGAAGGTTAATTTTGGAGAGTAACTATTGCAGCTGCAATTGAAGATTTCAGCTAAGGGAGTCCATGATATCTTAAATTCCTTGTTTTGTCAGGCCAAAGAAAGCCTTAAATTACTTATACTGAATTATCTGGAACAGAAATAGCTTTTTATTTTAGAAAGCTGTACCTATTAAACTTTAGGTGTCTGAACTCAATATCTGACCTAAACGACTGATAAAATGATGGACTGCACTAAAGTTAAGGTATGCCTTACATATTGTATTTGTATTGCCACATAAAATCTTGATTCTTCCTCTTTCCACATCGGCTTCTCACACTTTTGACACAGTCAGGCATGTGATACGAAACCAAAAAAGAATTTGCAGGTTTGATTAATGAGAGAAAAGCTAACGAAAGCATTATTATGAGCAGAAAAAGTGCGGTCAGCAGCACAAAATAATGACGGTAGATTTCTGCACACTCACATGAATCAGCCCATACTGTTAAACGCACAACCAGTCTCATGAATCAGACATCACAAGATTTTAGAACTAAAAGTCAGGAAAGTGATACGGTCTACTGGTAAAAAATCTGGAGCAATATGGGAGTCTTAGGAATGGAAACAATTAATTTAAACTAAATGTTAAGTCATCAATGAATGACTTAATTTTAAATAGCCATTGACCTATACTGCTCTCAGTTGATTTACAACATATAATGGAAAAACTCTTGAGCTAAACCTTAACAAAGTAACATCAAAACAATAAGTAATTGCTTTCCTTTCTGAAAATAGGTTTTCACCCTGGCACACAGAGCCCATATTACCCCACGGCTAACCTGCTTTCACGCAGGGTTACAGTCAGACACCAGGCAATTTACCTAGCCTCCAGATGCAGGTGTAAAACTCTGGCTGGGCACAGAGATGAGGTTAACGCTGGACTAAGAATGCTTCACATGTAGACAGCCCAAAGATTTGCATTGCGAATCATGCGGCTCCGGAATTGACTGTGACAGCTGAAACCTGATTAATCAAATTATCACGAGAAGCTGAGGACTACATTCCACAACTAACACTGACTCACTTTAATATTCAGCTAACATGTGACATGTCAAACTGTGTTCTGTGAAGAGGTTTGCTGTAAATTCATTGTCAACATGTTTAAAAAATAAATACAGGACAGTGAATGAAAATAAAGACAGGAAGACACTCACAGTGCAGAGGGTGTTGGGCCATTGGTGGGTCAGTATCAGTTTGGTCCACATTTTTCTGAGATGCACATGTATTGATTTCTCAATCCAGTTTGTTATCATTTACATAGCATGGCATAATTTCACATAACAGAAATGCAGAGGCAAAAAAAGCAGGGCTCATCAAGGCCGTCTACCATTACATTAATCTATACGTGTATTATTTTGTAGTACTTACGGGTGTGAAATCACAAAAGCAGAGGACAGGGCTGCTGCCAGGCAGAGCAGAAGAAGGGAGCAGAGCTTCATGTCTCACCTAAAACAAGATAACAGATTTGTCAATCAATAGCTGTGGTTATCCAGATCTCGGCAGTTAACACTGGAATAACCCAGGGTTTCACAAAACAGCTGCATTAAATCCACATCCAGAGTTGCACTAGCAATTGCTGTGTGAAGAATGTATGCATTGTCAGCCTTGGAAACAATAATAATAATAATAATAAATGATATTTGACTTTTATTAAGCCACGTGTTACAAAAAATGTAGTTGTTTGAGCTGTTCACAATGAAAGAAAAGGCAGGAGCACAGATTGAGTGTGAGGAGACAAATCAAATGTGGCCTTGAAAGAAGGAAGTGAGTCAAGGACTCAAGTGGCCACTTAATAAAGCAATTCAGGTTTTGTTTTTTTTTTGTTTTTTAAAAAGCTTTAACCCAACAATCTCATACTCAGATACACAAACAATAATATAAATGCACTTCAAACGTCACGCCTGCACACGTCACCTCGGCCATTATTTCCCCCTTTTTTTGTCTGCAAATCGTGCCAGTCAAGGAGGAGATAACCCTCAACAAAACAATGCAGCAGTATAACTTCAGGACTTCATCCTGAAACTGCCAGTAGTGATTAGCACAGAAAAGACATCGCTAAAACGTGTTGAACTCGGCTGAATTTCCCAGCGTCGCGATGAACAATATAGCAATACAACACCCAGCGAGCTCTGGGAGTCGCGCCAGCGAACAGCAACAAAATCAGCAACAACAATGCCAGAAACGTATAGTGATCTAAAGCATAGCAGCTCCGCAAACACCACAGTGCAGCTCGCGGTGCAGAAAAAACTGGTATCCGACAATGACACGTTCACACGATGTGAATTAAACAGAACTTGCATGTTTACTTAAGTGTTTTGAGAGACATTCAAATAAAGAAAAGTTTTGTCCTGCGTCGGTCAAGAGGCACCAATACCTCACATACACATACGACGACGGACAACTTTGAAGTAAATGATCAAGCACAAGGAATTAAATTCTGCAGGAAAAATGAAATCTGGAGTACGTGTCTATATTAGAGAGCATGTTCACTGAGCCGAAGTAAAAACTCGAAACAATACCAGCGGTTGGACGTTCAACATTAGCCAGCTGAACGAGAGCTAACCCTTTTGGATCATAAAACTGAACTTCAGTTGGTTTTTTGTTTTTAAAAAACGTACTTTTTACATCGACCTTACCTTATGTCGGGTATGTTTCAAAAATGCTTTGGGGCAGTTGTCTGGACGCCGTGCCGTTTCTCATTTAGAGAAGTTGACTTGATTAGCGAAGGTACAGCACCAAGGCACAGTCTGTTGTTTATGTCCCACGGCCGCTTTACAACCTGCTAGTCAGCCCAGCCAATCGTACCCGTCGTAGACAATCACGTGTCATTACGTTGTCGTCATGGGGTGCGCGCAGGGTGTGTGTGCGCGCTTGCTTCAAAGGTTCGCGTCCCACCAGCTGACTAAGACGCCAACACAGACACAAGAATGTACAGTGTGCATTCATTGATCATTTTCAGACAGACAACAACGCTTTGTTTCACGACACAGACGAAATTATAATGAAATTACATCATGGATGAATTAAATGAAATAATTATATTATAATTTTATGCATTTACTGGATTAGTCTGTGTATTAATTTATTTACAGCTGCAGTGTTTATTTCATACCTCAACAAAAAATGATCAGTATGATGAGTACAATTTATGAAATGGCAATACAGTCAACTGAACATATTGCATCTCTACAGTATTTTATGTTTTTGCAACTGAAGATAAATATTCAGTGAGACATTTCACTTTTTAAAGTGTTGTGCTGACAATTCTTAATTTAAATGTAATCGGACAGGCCTGACTTAATAAATGTATGAAATGCCCAGGGCTCCTTTTAAATAATGATTCTTTATAAGCTGATAGAAATCAGGCATGTCACAGTTCATCTTGTTCTGTCACCAGGGACTGCAATGCCAAAAATCGTTGTCAGGAATAATTATTACTTAATAATATTCAATTGAAAGTTTAATTTGTAATGTATTAATTTGTAAATGTATCTCTTCTTCCCTCTTGCTGAAAATCCACCATCTTATTACCTTGGAGTTCCAGTGTACTTTTCATCCAGCAACATAATATACTAAAATTGTCACTGGACCACCGGATTGCTTCGGTTACAGTGTGTACAACCACTTGACCAACAGAGGGCTCTTTTCGACACACACACACACACACACACACACACACACACACACAAACACACAAACGCTCAAGGACAAAATCTAAGATTTCAACAGGACACAAGTACAATGACATTTGCGTGGGTGGCCTGAAGTTTTATAATCCTTTTATAAGATTTATGAAGGCATAATTACCAGCCTTCATTTATTTTCATCAAATATGACATTATTTGGAATTTAGTCACACTCTTGTAAAAAAATACCCTCCACCTTTACATATTTTACCTAAATATTTTTTACTTGGATGGTGCTTTCACTGGGAACAAACACGTGTTTTAAAGAACATCTGTCACCTATTTTTTTTCTTTGTTGCCTTTTTGTTTTTTGCCTTAATTCTACGTTTCTCTTTTCCACACTTTCCTGTCTATCTGCATCACTCACACATCACTCTGTCCTCCCTAGTCCCTCACCCTGACACACTCCCTCTCTATCCTTTTCTCAAATGTAACTCCATGTTCTCCCATCATATGATTTTGCCTCAGATGTGAAATGTGTTTCACAGCTCCTTCGCCGTGCCAGGAATAGTCCAGCTGTAACTGTAGCTAGTTTTATAAATAGGCCCTGGCCAAAGTTCAGCATGCGACACAGTGTCTCAAGATGCTTCTGAGTGCAGGTGGAGAAAGATCTTGGAAAAGTCTAAACGCTATGTTAATTAACAGAAAAGCCTCTCTGTATAATGCTATGCTGTTCAACAGCACCACAAGCTACCAAACCCTTCTGTTGAATCAACGTCTCTTAAACAATTTTATTAAAAACTGAACATCATAACATTTAAGATGGGAGATTTTACCGTACGACTGTTGCAGTAGACTGCATTAGATTTAAATGGGTCTACCTAATGAACTGCCAAATGAGTCCATGTTGCCACAGCAACATTGAATTAAAATTTTCTTTGACGTTGCATGTTGCATAAGATCTGAAATGCTGTCTTTCATTATTCAGTAACCATGCCACTGCAGTTCTGAAGAAATTTAATGTGACCATCTAACACTCCAAGAAACCTCAGCATATTGCTGCCTATCCCTAAATATGTTGCCCCCCCCATAACATCACCATGGTTGGATTCTTTGTATTGTCTAGATCAGCTGGTATTACTTGAATGAGTAGTTGTTCAGCACCAGCTGCTAATATAACATGCCAGAATCCAGAAATTGTGCTTAAATGGATTCCACCAAAAAGTGTAATGGGTAAACTCTGTTGCTCGAATAGTTGTCTGGTTCTATTAGCTCTGAGTCTTGAAGGATACTGGTTATATATAGGCAGCTCTCTCTCCTTATAAGGCCTCAGGGAGAGGTAGGTGGGGGTCGGTTGGAGACAAGTTTTGTTGGCCTGGTACTTGGTTTGTGCTGACTCCCTGTGGATTCAGGCTGTCAATCGGAGTCACTGCAGAGGAAATCTCAAGGGGTAAGAAAAACCTTTTTTTCAATGTATTTACTGTTGCAGTCCTTTTTTGTATCCTCAGCTTTGTTCATCTACTCTTGTATGAAACTCAGGTGTAGCAGGTGGAATCAATAGGATGGAGGTATAGACAGCAGATTAGGGTATGACCAGGGGGATGTTGTATGGCCCCTTACCAGAGCTAATAATACTCAGTGATGATAGATAGGATTTATGAATTATGAAAGATATGCAGCAAATCAGTTGAAATACATGAGTTTACCAGTGTTTTGAGGATAGTGACAGGTTTTTTTTGTCTTGGGGAACAGAGATAGAGAGCAGGTCTGTGGGTGTTTATCATAGTTACACTGTAATTGGTTAAAATGGAATGTAAAACTTGGTAGGCGCACTTGGGACTGCAGCTTCTTTGGAAACATTGCTTGTGTGTGGTTCTGGAACTTTTATTGTATTGACCTTAGTTAAACCTGTCACTTTATTCGCTGATAAATATTTGTCCTTCAACTACGAAACATTGTTGGCCACTGAAAGAACATGAAAATGAACATTATTCCATTGTATTAGAGCCCAAATAATACAGATAGCAAATGCTCATGGCCAAGCTGCAGAATTTTAGAGATTTGCACAGTTGGTTGAGGATTTTACAGTTTTGCTGTCACAGAGAGAGAGGCTCAGGTGTCATTTGGCAGCCATTTATGCTGTTACAGTATTGGCTGAGAGGACTGCCCCAGGGCATAGGTGCAGAACAGTTGCAGACCAATATATGGCTTGTACAGAGGTGGCACTTGCCTCAGGGCAGTTGGGATTAATGCATGTGTTCTTCAGAAGCATAATGTTTCGTCTTACGTGTGTTGCATAGATTTTTCACCATGAAGTATTTTGTTTCTTAGCTGACTGAGTTTCTGAAATTATTTATAGCTGGAGGCACTGGCTCTTTTAATGGCAACTATTAATGCATGTGAAAGCATATGAACTTGAATATATAAAAAGAGTAATCAACATATTTCATCCTTAACTCTTCTACTGGACAACCTACATGAACCAGACCAGACCAGTCATTATTGAGGCTGGGGGTCAGAGGTTACAGGTCAGGGATTAGGGCATCATGGTGTCATCTATCTGCTCAACTGGCTGCTTGACTGACACTTTTGGGGCATGAGAAGCAAGTTAAACTTGGCTTTGGTGATCATTATGGTGACCCTGCTGCTGGGGGCAAGTGTTTCAAAGTTGGGAGGTAGCAAGGTCTTTGCCAAAGCAACAGGTCTCACTAGCTTTCGGGATGGGGTTGGGCAGGGGAAATCGCTTCGTGTTTCATGTGACCTTATTTCCAGTCTCTGAAGACTTAGGTGATGTAAGGCAATTATGCTTCACTATGTGTGCATGATGCAAGACAAAGCCGCTTCAGTGTCTACTATGAGACATGTTTAATCCAGACACACAGCTAATAAAAAAGAGTACAAGTCATTTGAAAAGTGAATGCTGTCATCACCTGAAAGTAAAAAACACTTGTCATTACTTAAGGGCTCTACTGTTTAACTGTGATGATGCAGCCTACTTAATCCTAGCTGAGTGTAAATACACACAGTGATGCAACTGAAATGCCCTGCTTCAGGGTGGAGCTTACAACACTGTGGAGACTGAACTGCCAGTATGGCATGTCCCCTTACAATTTTTAAGAATTGTATCTACTTTCATTGAGGTGGTGTCAATCATAGTAAATGCATCTTATATCTATGTGACACTGAAAAAAATAAGGAGGCACATTCTCAAATTGTTGGTGAGACACTGTAAAGAAAGAAAGTTTTTAGATACTTGGCAAATTTGGGGAAACTATGATGGCTTTCTTTTTCTTTTCTTTTCTCGTACCAGTGACATCATCAGTGTTGGATTCATGTCATGTTATGTCTCAGTTTTACTTTGATACTTTCACAGAGCTTACACTGAACGGCTATCCTTTTATGTTTAATTGTATGTGGTCTTTAATGTGCAGAATGACAGTATTTGCAGTCCACCAATGCTGAATAAATATACTGTAACTTCTAGTGCTGAATTTAGAGCTGTCCAACTTTCTATCTTTGGTGCAGCTGTACTGTCAGTTGCTGTTGATATACTGGTTCAGCAATAGTCGACATACATGCTTTTTGTTTATGCCCATGTTCATGTGTGTCTTTAAAACAACATTGTGTCACCTTGCTGAAGCTTCCATTGAGAATGCTGGGTTCACATGTGTGTGGGTGTGTATGTGACGGCTACATGTGTCCAAATTCCAGTTGAGCTTTTCTTTTTTGTAGGGGACAAGTTATTGTTTCCGCATATTCTTGCAAAGCTCAAAGACATTAACACGGAGAATGACAGCATTTTGCTGCCAAATGCCCCAAACGTTCCTTTACGTAGTCAGCCACGTCTTTCTTCTCTTCTTGTGTTTGTAGCCCTTGTGTTTGTGGCCATGTGTCGGTATTACTGACTTAAAGATGAGGCTATACTTTACTTCGTTACCATGTCAGTGTTTGTATGTGTGTTGGTCCAACAGGTCAGTACCTACAGTGTCATCATGTCAGGTTGGATCAAACCTGGGAGTTACAATGAAGAATACCACCACAAACAGAGCCGATATGTGGTTAAAGAATACAGCAGGTACAGGATAGACTAATCCTACAGCAATCACAACTAAAACCTCAAGCTAATGCAGCACAGTTTTAATAATACTACTAATGGTAGGATTGTAACAGTAGTGCGCAGTGTCACTGCTAAACCCGCAAATTCACCCATGCAAGAGTAGATGTAGCAAAAATAATGTAGAGACTCAACTTTCAACAAATAGTGAAGCTAACCTGGTCACACCCTAACCCTAACATCAAGCTGCCCTGGCTAAAACACAAATATTTTTTTTACAAGTGATGTCACAAATTCTTCTTAGTCTATATCATGGTTATTCAAAGCATATTTTTTTAAGGATTTGTTAATGGCTCCACAGTAGTCAAAAACACATTACTGTGCTTAGTTAACACACCAAAGTTGATTTGCAATGCACAGAAATGAATGTATGAACTGCACAGGTCCCATATTGGGAGTGGACATCTCATGCCTAACAGAGGCTCTCCAAAATTTCAAGCAGCAAAATTCTTCTATAGATTTAGTAATTTCAACATAGGCCTCTCTGGGAAGCAGTATTATGTGTAACATTGCCAACATGAAGATTTAATTTTACTGGAATCTTAAGAAACAAACAAATAAAAATTGTTTACTAACAGTGTTGAGTTGTTCTCTATGTGTTTGCGGAGTGAATGATGGGAGTAGCTACCAAAAGGTATTCTGCCTGCTGTGTTTCATGTCTATACTTACCACTTTAAACATCTTATTCTTTTTGCTGCTCACTTTTCCTTGCTTTTGTGATATTTTCACTAATAAGCAGCTAACAACCTCACAAGTCTGACCTTTGTTAAACAAGGACAGCGTAAGAAGTTTAACAAGGTTTTCAACGACAACTGCTGGATTCTTTTTTTCTCATGTAGCAGCAGTGCTCCTGCTCACATAGAGCTTACTTCCTAACCTATTTATTGTCTTTCATTTCAAAGTCAGGTAAGTATGAAGCTTGTGCTGTTCTTGTCACATAGGTTCACACTGTAACTGAAACTGAAACATGAAACATTGAAATTTGCATTTTATTTGTTTCTACAATTGGGACAAACCCTCATAAATCCCACAGTTTGTGTAAATGGCTGACATATCCCAACCTGGCATCCACTTGCAACACAAATATGGTGACAGTTTCTTTTGTTCAGGAATTGCCTCATATTCCTCAGTATGTGACATTGCCCCTCCTGCCCTGATCCCATCTCAGCATCAGCTCATCATACATTGATTTGTCCGTCTCTGCCACCTTTCCCCTCAACTTTCCAGACTGGACCCTCTGCTCTATTTTATGGTGGCAGTGGTGGAATGATTTTTGGTCTGAATGCTTTATGGATAACAGTGATGAAAGAGACAGGCTCGCTTTCCAGTACAGGCTGTATCTCTCCTGGTGACAATTTCCAGGTCTCAGGCCAGATATGAGGTCAGGAGTAGCCTCTCATGGGATGGGCCTTCTGTGACAGTCTGCTGAGTATGGGATTTGGGTGATGTAGGAAAAAAATGCATATAGCAGAAAAAGGGGGGGGGGACTTAATGCAGTAAATGGTGCAGTATGGTGGAACAGAGGTTATCACTGTGGCTTCAGAGAAAGGGGATTCTTGGTTCAAACTTGTTGGTTCCCTCTGGGTACTCCTCCAACAGTCCAAAGACAGGCAGACTAAATTGCCAATAGGTGTGAATGTGAGTGTGAATGGTTGAACTGTGATAGACTGGCAACCTGTCTGGGGTGTAATTCCTCTCTCACCCACTGTCAGCTGGGATTTGCTCTCTGCCATTGGCCCACCCCTGCAACTCTTAAGGATAAGTAGCATGGGTTAAGGGACGTATGGATGAATGGCTAAAATTCAGTAAGTACGGACGTGACCTCTAAACTTGTCACAGTTTTAAGTCTCAGTGGATGCACGGTTGTGATACAGCAGCCCATGTTTCTGCACATATCAAGTTGGTTTAGTGGATCAGCACTGATTGACTTAATTTCAAATGTCAGAACACTTAGTAGAGTAGGCCTGAAAAGGAAGAGGTAGCACAATACCTCTGTGTTTGATCATAGACCTAGGCTTTTAAATGATATCTTTAACTTTTCATTTTAAATTATTTTGACAGTTATGTAACTGGATACAAAGTATATGGTATCGGATTACTAGCTCTGTCAGCACTGGACACAGACACAGACTGGCAGGCACCTGCACCTGCTGTGCACATGCATCAAGCATCCTCAACAACACAAGGCATTTTTCATGCACATAGCTAATACTTTATTTAAACCATTGGTACGTCTCTAAATGTTGTTTTGGGTAGAGATAAACCCTTACATGAGGCTCACACCTAAAGTATTTTTAAGAAATGTTACAGTGCTTACATACTGTTTCTCTTTAGCTCTGAGACGATGGAGGAAAGATATGAGCACAAAAAACAAGCTCGCATCCAGGAAGTGGTAAGAATCTATGGCATCAATATCCAGACTTGCATCTGACATTTGATGAAATTTGTATGTCACAATCTGTGTGCATAGTAAGAGCTGGTAATAATAATAATAGTGGAGAAGTGCTTGACTGAGTAAAAAGCACTATACTATATTTAATGTCATTTTGTATTCTTGTTTATCTTTCTAGGTAAGGACAAAGATGTCGGAGAAATATGTGCGTGAGGAGCACATGATCAGGGGACCAAACTTCCTGGTCAGACTCAGATCCCACACCGTGTTTGAAAACACTCCAATCAAGCTCTTCTGTACTGTTGAGGGCTTCCCCATGCCCGTTGTAAAATGGTGAGGAGGAGCTAAAACCATACACTAATTGTTCTGGTTAAATGTCTCAAAAAATCAAGGTTGCATAACTTTACAGTATTATATTAATTATATTTTTTGGCTGCATCCCTTTTTAGATTTTCAGTTTTTAGGGCTCGCATGACTTGATGCTGGTGAGCTGTAATTTTCCTATGTTTTAGGTATAAAGATGGCACAATCCTGGATGTGTCCTCTGGAAGGTACCTGGTTGAAGCCAAAGGTGGAAGCCATTCTCTGGTGATCCCAAGGTACCGTAAATTCAAACAAAGAATAAAAGGGTATCCTGTAGGGGTTTTTTTTTGAACCAGTTGTTAAGTAGTTTTTCATATTAAATCTGATTGTACTTGTAAAGGTCCATTTATGAGTTAAAACAGGCAGAAAAGCTTGAAAGAATGATGCTATCAAGTTGCATTATAGATCTATCGATGAGGATATCTAGTCTCTGCTGCACCATTTTGACCATTTTGGTTTTTTAAATCTGTCAGTACCTAAACGCATATGTAAGACTAAATCACTTGAGTAATCCTCAATTCAATTTCGTTTTATATTATGTATACACAAGCTTTCAGAGAATAGGTTGCACATTTGTCACGACTGTGGAGCAAAGTAACACTTTGTAGTGGTACCCTGCCATATCAACGTTAACAACACACTGATGAAAAATGAGTGAAAAGAAGACTACGACCTGATGTAAAAAGAAATAAATGTTTGTTTGGTTATGCGGTTCATATTTAAGGATACAATTTGTTATGTTTTTGTGAGACATTACATTTTGTCCATTTACTCCTTTAAATAGGTTTGTAATTTATGACTTATTGCAGCATATAACTTATTCATGAGTCTTGCCATTTGGGATAATTGACCAATTTAAGACTATGTCAGGAACCATGAGAAAATCTCTACTGCCAATCCTATCTTGAGCGGCACTTAATTTCAGACTAGAGTAATAACGTCAGGGTCAGCTGACTGTGTGGGCCCGCTGTGAGGTTACATACTGTATATGGGACAGAAGCATATCCCGCTCTCCGTCCAGTCTTAGGAAGCTCAGCTGTTCAAGTGCTGATCTCAGTGCCACATGATACCTTAGGATTCTTTCAGTCATCACTCTCTCCTTGGATCCAATCACTTCTAGTTCCTTCAGCCATTTAAATACAGTTCAACCTACAATGAAATGCACTGCATTATTTCTGCAAACACAGAAATTTACTAAATGTTATTATGATTCAGAAAAAAATGAATTTGCTCCCCCACAGCTCCCTGCTGCAAATAACTGTAGTCACTTCTGCTTATAATTTCAAAGCGACTACACCAACCTATGCATGGGCTGAAATTTCCATGTTAGATGATACTGGTTGTGGGAAAAGAGGTGAGACAAGCATGAGGGTGAGATCAGGAAGGGGATCAGGGGAGATGCCATGTTCGGCGGTAGGGAAGATTTACATATTGCAGCTTTGATCCTTCATCTGAGGTCTTTTTGATTTGATTTTCAAGCATCTGTGGACACAGGGCTCTAGAGGGAATAGAAGCAACAACAATACCTTGTAAATATAACACTAGCGAGCAAGGTCCAAATCACAGACGACACAAAACAACTCATTGCATGCATGTAGCAGCAGCAGATTTCATTTTACAATAAGGGTTTTTTTTAAAGTGGGGTCAAGTGGGATCAAAATACTTTGACAAAACTTTAAAACTTTAACATTCCTACCTAGGGAACCCTGCAGTGTTGTAAGTTCTACTGCATGTGTGAGAAGGGGCTTTGCTCAATCTGTGCTGTGCCAGCTTGGATGGATAAAAATATTACTTTTATATGGGAAATTATTCCTAATTTTGTGTACTTGTTTCATATACGTTGTAGAGCAAATCCACACAGGAATTCAGTAGGTTACAGCAATTCCTGTTAGAACAGATCCTCGTGAATATATACAATCTAGTATGAGGGTATTGTAATTTCCCACCTTTTGATCAGAACACACTGAAAATCAATGAAAACTACTGATGGGTAAATTGACCTGGAATACCTAACTGTGCTTTTGTGCTTTTTTATAGATGCTCAACTGATGATACAGCCCAGTACACTGCTGTTGCTGGTAACCTCCATGGACAAGCCTCTAGTCAGGCCTCCGTCATTGTCAAGAGTGAGTCCTTCCATCAAATTACCTGGCACCTATTGTTGTAGTGTGATTTTTATTACCCAGTCAAACTACTTTAGAAAACATATGCTTATCTGAACACATCGCATTTCCCTGAAGCACTCAGATATATAACTGTGCTTTTATACTGTCAGTTTACCATTACCACCATCCATTACAATCTCTCTTCTTGTTCATTATTTTGTTTAGCTGTTATTATTACAGCTGGATCCATCTAATGTTGGTTAACCTTTGGTATGCTTGTTTTTTAAATCACATAGGGTTCAAGGATGAGGAAGAGTCCTGCCCATATGCATGGTTGCCTTTCACAGGTAAGCATCATCTATCTCTGTCTCAGGCATGTCCAGAAATTACAATATCAGTATCACTAAAGGCAAATAAAATGTTGTTTTAGCAACCCTACTTGCGATGCTCTCTTATTCTCTGTTTCTTCCTTTCCCCGGTCTCTCAGCTGGCATGCTTCCCCAGATCCAGTACACTAAAATCCACATTACTTTTGTGGAGAAGTTTGGCCCGGTGTTTGCTTCTGAAGGAGAGTCTGCCACTCTGTCTGCTACCATGACCCTGAACCCCAACCTGGCCAACCTGCAGCCAGAGGCACAGTGGTACAGAGATGGTAATTCTGAAAAAGTAACATATCATCACAAAGAAATTACAGCATAATTTCAGGCAATATATACTGGCTGCCAAGTCGACTACCCCTACAAAATCTATCTGATGTGTAGCCACAGGCACAGCTGTGGAGAAATGGGAAAATTTTATGGACACTATTTTCACCGCTAATTAGTTATACTGAAAGTAGTCAAATAGACTAATTATATACCCTCATGAGTAGTTTAATTTGCCATGTGTAATGTGTGCAGAGACGTTTCATAAAACAAACAAATTGTAAAGGTTTATCTTTGATATTCAAAAAGTGAACCTTGTTGATGGATAGCAACATTCAGGTTTAGCAGTTGAATTATGCCATGACACTATTTTCAGGATCCTGTCTCATTTCCAGACACTCGTCTATTTGACTCTAAATGGGTGAAGATTGAAACTGGCAGAGGAGTCACCACCTTGACTCTTCCTAACCTCTACAAGGATGATGAAGGACTCTACACCCTGCGTATGGTCACTAAAGGAGGAACCGCTGAACACAGCGCATTTGTCTCTGTTGCAGGTGAGGTATGCTAGATGACTCTGCAGTCTAAGAGAGGCTGATAACTTTAAATCAAGAATTAATGCATCAATTATTTATGTTAACATAATTATGTCAAACAAGCACATTTCAGAGCTCTGTTACCATATTTATTTTTAAAATATTGTTACTTAATCATAACATGATTATTAAAGCAATGCCCCCCTGTCAATTGCTGTGTAGATGGTCCTCCCCCTGTCCCTGGTGCACCTGGTGCACCTATGGACATCAAGATCCATGATGCCAATAGAGACTATGTCATTGTGTCATGGAAGCCTCCTAATACAACCACAGAGGGTCCAATCCTGGGATACTTTGTGGACAAGTAGGAGTTACTGATATAAACACCATAAATAGATAAACTGACCAACATAAAGACAAACTGATTATTGTGAGTCATCACATAGAGTTTGCTTCATGATCTGTACAAGCAAAGAGGTTACTGACTCTAGGGATAGACATTCCTTTAATTTTTTCTATGGTGAACATTGATTTATTTTGTCTATCATATTTTCCATATGTAACCTTAACCCTAACTGAATCGTTAATTTACAATTTATAGGTATCTGTCATTGTTTTTATATCTTTAACAGCCCACTATGTCTTTTAGCTTTCTTCTTTTCTGAAGTCCTCATCTCTCTTCTCCTGTTCTTCTTTTAAAATTAATTTTGTAGATGTGAGGTTGGTACCGAAAACTGGACCCAGTGCAATGATCACCCCATCAAGATCTGTAAATACCCAGTGTCTGGGCTGTTTGAAGGACACTCCTACTACTTCCGAGTCAGAGCTGTGAACTCCCATGGCATCAGCAAATCATCCCGCATGTCTGATCCTATTGCTGCACTGGACCCCACTGAGTTTGAGAGACTCCATGGTGGGTTTAACTGGTTTAGTATAGAGAAATCAAATCATCCTTGCCTTTTAGGATACATAAGTTAAAGATTTAATAACTGAGGTCTGTGGTCAGTGACATGCTACATCAGTGCCATTTTGGGATGTTTGGATGGATTAAAAGTTGTGATTTCTGACATTATTACATAAAAATATCAGTCTTCTACATTCTTTTACTGGCTTTACTCAAATGCAATGAATTATGTAGCTACTTCACTAATACTGTATATCCACATACTATTCAAAACAAGAATAGTTTTTGTTTTGCTTTTCTTAGAAAAATGTAAAATCTTTGACACAAAGGAAATAACAGGTGCCTGTGACTTCGATCGTTTTATGATATAAATTTGTTGTAAATGAATGATGTTTGATACTTGGGTTAATTTCACATTGCACACTGCATAATTAGTCTCATAATTTTGCTTTTGACCAAACTGCTTTATTAAATTTTGCTACAAAATGATGATCATGTCTTTTATATTCCTATAGCCAAAAAGCTTGGAGGAAAACTGGAAGTTGTGTCTTACCATGATGATGTTGAAGGTGGGTTTTAAATGAACAGTGATCAATATGTATTACTAGATATAAAAACTAGAATTTTATATATAATATTAATCTGTGTGTATGTTTCTGTGTAGAGGAGGGAAAGCCTCCAGGTGCTCCATCAGGAATGCATGCCTCAGAAACAGACAGAACATATGTTGTTCTGAGCTGGAAAGCCCCTGCATATTCAAGCAAGGCTCCCATGTGGTATTACATTGAAAAGGTAAAAAACAACCCCCACTGTTTTATCACAACCATTATCACTCTGAATACTACACTGTACATATTACTTGTGCATTTCACCAGAAGTTTAAGAATGCAAGTTTATGGTAAGTGCATGGTACTCACAATTACATGATAAGAAAGCATTGAAATGCCTATTAGAATGGCTCAAGTAGTTGACAACAAGGCACTGCACTCTGTTCAATGCTCTATCTGCTCCAACAATTAACATTAACAACAACATTAAGCTAAACAACTACTGCAGAGCTGCAGCAAAACCATATCACTATGTGTGACATGCTTTCTCTGTCTATCTCTCTCTCTCACCCTTTGTCCCCACAGTGTATGGTAGACAGTGGTGCGTGGCAACGTGTCAACACTCAGGTCCCCATTCGATCCCCCCGTTATGCTGTCTTTGACCTGGCAGAGGGCAAACAATATCAGTTCAGAGTTTTGTCTGCCAATATCTATGGAACCAGCGAGCCATCAAAACCAACAGGATTTATCGAGACTCAGGAACTCAAAGGTCTGTCTCTGACCATTTCATCTTTGACTCACATTCTGTAGATTATTCTATAAATATGGAGCCCAGATTTTCTTTATAAGGTGCTGTTCTTTTTAATCATCATTGTTATTATTATTTTTCTTCAGGTGTGCCATCAGCTCCAGGTCAGGTGATTGCTACAAGGGAAACAGACACCTCTGTCCTCATTCAGTGGGCTCCTCCTAAGGAACCCAACAATCTGATTGGCTACTACATCGACCAGTGTGTGAACGGCTCCAAAGATTGGACCTCGGCCAATCACAAGCCTCGCAGCAAAACCAAGTATGTTTCCAGTCAGACCAAAGACACACTGTATTGCTCAGAAATCGAGTGTATGAAAGTGGTACTCACTTCTGTTTTTTTTTTCACAGGTTTGTGGTTAGTGGTCTGACCAAAGGAGAAACCTATGTGTTCCGTGTTCAGGCTATCAATGAGCTGGGTCTCAGCGATGAATCCCAGGAGTCTGCACCTCTGACTGTCAAGGCTGCCCTGAGTTAGTATTGGCAAATCTTTGGTCATTATTATTGATGATGATTATCTATTTTATGAGCAAAGAAAAATGAAGTCTCACACACGCTGTAGCTCTCTTGAATGCAGTTTAATGGGAGCATCCATGACTGTCTCACTGAATGTAGTTTCAGATGGACGTTCATTGCTGCAGTGTGCAGACATTCATTTTTGTTTTGTTATATTGTTTAATTGTAAAATCAGCATTCATCAATTGTTTGTTTATATTGGCTGTGCACGTTTTACATCTCTCTGCTGAAATGTGAAGTGACATTGTTTTGATAGAAGGTATTATATTTTTGTACTGCTTTTTTAGCCACCCCCTCTGCTCCTTACAAAATCGCTTTGCTGAACTGTGATGGCCACTCAATGGTTCTGAACTGGCAGAAGCCTCTTCACTCCGGAGGAGCAAAGATCAAGGAGTATTATGTGGACAAAAGACGCAGTGGCACAACCATGTGGAGGGAGGTTCATATCCCACCACTCACAGAAAGACTTTATAAGGTACAATGATGTCCGTCATTAAGCTTGGATACAAGTACTTGGTTGTTCTCTGGTACCACAGAAAAGCTGAAAAAAAATATCTGGGTCAGTTTGGGTAACTGGATACGCAACTTTTTCATCAAGCACTTCTTTACTACAGCAATCAACTATTTCATGCATCTCAGTAACCATAGTTACGTTTTATTGACAGGTGGAGAACCTGACAGAGGGAGCAGTCTATCAGTTCCAGGTGTATTCAGCCAACCTGGCTGGCCTTGGACCAGCTTCCAAACACTCAGCCGACTTCAAGTGTGAGGCCTGGACCTTCCCAGAACCTGGTTAGTAAATGTCAGACTGACAAATTTGATCACCACCACTTGAAGAACATGAAGTATATTCAAGATTATGGCAATCATGCTCTACCAAAAAGAAGAATTAGTGAGGGGGGAATTAACGTGTCAATGAAATGTACAGACAAGCACACATATAAATCTGTATTCTTGTTTCTTCTTCTCTTATCCTTCAGGTCCTGCCTATGACCTGACTTTCTGTGAAGTTAGAGATAACTCTTTGGTGGTTGAGTGGCAAAAGCCTGTCTACTCTGGCTCTGGACCAATCACAGGCTATCATGTTGAGTATGCTAAGACGGGCACTTCTGATTGGACAACAGCAAACAAGACAGCGGTCAGTCACCGCTTCCTCAAGGTGAGGACATTTCTAAAGTCTCTTTGAGGCTTTGGTGTTTTTACTTATTAATTTTATTTTATTTATTTATTCACTCATAGCGATAATTCTTCATTTTTCTTTGGCAGACATAAATAACTTTACTGTTTGAAATATTATTGGAGAGGAATTGGAAGCATTAAACATACAATGTATATGTGATATTTTGCTACATAATAAGTTGTAAAATGTTATAATAATAATATATTTAGCACTTTGAAGCTTTCTATTGACTACTGATAACTAAAGGATTGTTTTCAATCTCCAATACATACTTGACCAGGGTGTAGGTCTTTCTTCACCCTATTGTACAATGTATCCATACACTTGCATTAAACTGTGTGGCACTGACCCCTAGTGGATAAAGTATTAATTACTTGGTTTTAATACTGCGCAAAAAAAGTTTAGAAAGTAGTTGGATATGGTTGGTTTTAGAATGAAAAGCAGCAGCAAAGAGGCTCATATGTGACATTGGCAAATCAGACAACAAATAAACATAATATGACTAATTACTGTATGATGGAAAGAATATTAAGTGCACCATTAAAAATAGGTTTCAAAACATTAAGTATGAATTGCCTAAATTGATGATTAACACATTGCACACCAAAGTTCATCACTCTCTTACTCTTACCAACACGGGGTTGTTTCCTTGTCTGCCTGTTTCCTAGGTCACAGGCCTGGAGGTGGGCACAAGCTATGCGGTGAGAGTGCATGCGGTCAATGCTGCAGGAGTGGGTATGGCTTCACTGCCGTCTGATTCTGTGACTGCCAAGGCTGTGGCAGGTAATATTCAACAAACATTAAAAAAAAGTCAGAGATGAAAAGATGGGTCTCCACGTTTCTCTTTACATTTTAAAAGTACTACAGCAGGGCTATGCCTTGTTGGAATCATATGCTTCTTTTCGTTTAAAAACGATCACTTTGTGTGTGTTTATTGAAGGTTCCCACGAGGTTTCCTGTGTGGTGGATGCGAAGTCAGGGGACATTGTTCTGTCCTTCGAGTCCTGCCAAATGAACGAGGGCTCTAAATTCATCTGGAAAAAAGATTATAAAGAAATAACAGATTTCTCCAAAGGAGTGGTGATTAAGACTGAAGGCAGCCAGTAAGACCACACACACACACTACACACATATTGGTGTATGTACATTTGATACAGTATGCATTTTGAAATGTTATATGTGCAACATCGCTCTGTCTGTCTTTGCCTGACTGTGTCTTGCTTGTGTTCTGCATTGCAGCACTAAGCTGATCTTTAAGAACCCAGATAAAGAGGACTTTGGGACATACGCTGTGTCTGTCACCAACACAGATGGAGTTTCATCCAGCTACTCAATCTCTGCTGAAGGTAGGATTTACCTGTTGCTGTATAAGTCAGTTCCAGCCAAACTCTGGCAGACATAATTTACAGAAATCCAATCATGATTAAAAGTTCGAGATGCAACCTAAAATGTTGAAATTGATAGTTATTTACAGCCCAGACTGACAGATTATTCACACCTTGCTGACATGCTGTAGTTTGAAGTGTCATCATTATCTCCATCTTGTCAGTAATATTAAATTCAATATACTCAATACACTAAATCTGATAAAGTAGTGCGTGCAAATATTTTTCATGCCTTGAATGTGAAAACAGGAAGACCTACAAAGCAACATTAGGTTAGACAAGAACATCAAAAGTAGAGAAATAGCAAAAGTAGCAAAATTCAAAAAGAAACTATGTATTGATGAACTGAGGCATTGTGCAGGATGAAAGCAAGGATTAAAGCAAAGAGACGACTGCACTGGCATGTAACAAACAATTTCATTGCACATCTGATGAATGCTAGCAGATTGCTCACATTATTTCTCCCAGACTGGGGCAGAATGTGCTTTAAAACCACATCTTTATGGAAAAGGTCTCTCTGACAGAAAGTTTCACAATACTTTTCCTGCTATTGCACCACTATGCTACAGGGCTATAATACCCTATTCAGTGTGCCTTCCACTCACTGCGTCCCTTTTGGCTTACAGTTAACTTCAGCCTAACTCACAATCATTTCTAAACTCATAATACAAAAGGTTTCATCACAAATACCAGGGAAGGCAGAGATTATTTCATATACTGACTAAATTAAGTTTGTTAGAGGAGTTTCAGAACAGGCCTGTGGGTCTAAACACTGAACGATAATGTATTGCCTCACCTATGGATATATTTGCTTGGGTCTTGTTTGTGAATTTCACTGCCTCTGCCTATTAAACACAACTAAAGTGCTAATTTCCCCAACTCTAGACTTGGTAGTTGAAAAACCCACTTCAAAGTGCATAATAAAATTACAGAATTGAATGGCATGTAAACCTGTTTATGCCTACAGCTGACTGCCATGAATAAGTTGTTTCTTTATGTTTCAGAGTTGGCAAAGATGTTGGCACTCAGCTATGACATCAGACACCCAGGTAGGTACTTCATTCCGACTCTTTCAATCTCCCATAATCTCAGTCTTTGTCCCTTTTAGTCTCTCTTCCCTTACACATTTTCTCTGCTGTTTCTGTAATCTGTCCACCCACTCTCTGTTTTTCCATTTCTACATGTACATGTACATGCATTCATTTTGCTTTGTTATGACTTGCTTTGAACCTTTTGGTTTTCTTCCCTCTTTTAGGAGCACGTTTCACTTTTTATTTGATCCAGAAAAAGTCTTACCTACTTTTGCATCACCTGCCCAACCACTATACACCTCTCCTGATTTTTGCCTCCCAACTGACTCCTCTCCTCTCATCTCCTTTCTTCTCCCCTAGTCATCCCGCTGAAGTCAGAGCTGGCCTATAAAATTTTGGAGAGAGGGAGAATGAGATTTTGGCTGCAAGCTGAAGAGATTTCTTCCAATGTCACCTACAAATTCTTTGCAAATAACAAGGAACTGTCTGGAGCTGATGTAAGATACACTGTTGTTTCATAAATGGGTATAGTTAGGAAGAGATTGAAAAAATTTTTTTTTTCTGGTTTCACGCTGAACAAATTGTCTGTCCATCTGTCTGTGTGTCCGAAAGTGCATTATGGCCTTTTTTTTTTTTTTTTTTTTACAAAAAAACAACTCTATTTTGCTGCAGCCCAACAAGATGGGTCATGATGTCTCTACTGGTATCATTGAGTTCATCATGGACCATTTCACAGAGGAGAATGAGGGGACATTTACCTGCCAGATCACAGATGGAGGAGGCAAAGCACAGAGCTCACTGGTTCTGATTGGAGATGGTAAGAGAAGCCAAGTCTGATTTCTCACAGGCATCTCCGCTGCCTTACCAAACAGGTCAACAGAGTTGACTAAAATCTACTGACCAAAGAATTAATGGTGAACTGCAAAAGTAATTGAGAAGAGAATGAAAAATACTACATTTATAAGACTTTCAAGACATATCTAAGAAATTTGTTTCCGTGTGTGACCCACTACATCCCTAGCTTAAGAAAGTAACCTTATAGCAATGTAGTCAGATGATGAACGTAAAGGTGGGTTTAAAGCAGTTGCTGTATGTGTGAAGGGCACACTGTTTCTGCATCAAACAACAATGTTTGAGCTCATAAACTGTGAGACAAACCTCATGCAAGAGGCCTTTAGTTTGGTAATCCACGGAATGAAACTATAGCAACGACTGGCAGCACTTTGATCTTGTAATTATTCTGTGCTTGTATGTGCACACAGCTTTCAAGGCAGCGCTGGCTGAGGCCGAGTACCAGAGGAGAGAGTACATCAGAGTTAAGGAGGGTAAGAAGCAAAACATCGCTCACTTTTAAGCTTGTCTGTGTTTTTTCTATTTAGTCTCAGGCCAGCATGTGTTGCTGTATGTTCCGTGAGAAACAACTAATCAGTGAGTGCACAGGAAAGAAGTGGACTAAAATTACCTAAAATTGGACTTTGGGAAACTGAAAACTAAAAAATTTTTTTTTTTCTTTTTTTTAAAAACAACAATTTTAGAAATTTTTGGAAAATTTAAAAAATTTCCCATTTCGAATGAATCAGTACATGACAAAATAATTCCCAAATTTAGATATAGACACAGAATGGGTATTGTAGGTGTACAGAGTACTTCATTTTATTTATGTCCCAATTCCCTGGGACTTTCTCTCCCGTCTCTATCCACCACAGGTCCCCACTTCAGTGAGTTCCTGTCACTTCAGGTTGGAGACGACTGCTCTGTCACTTTGGTCTGCAAGGTAAACATAGCCGAGCTCAATAATTATTGAATATCTACTCTCTAAACAAATGGGAGGCTGACTTGTGGATAGCTGATTAGCTATTCTGTGGGTGCTGAGTGCAGGATTTGATAATGCCGTGTAATGATTAGGTCCAGACTGAAAACAATCAGAACTATACTGTTAGTTTGGTCTGCCTTCGTTAGTGCGAAGTATATAATTAAGACATTTTTAAAATGCAAATACTGTTTGTGTCACCCCAGACAATCTAAAACTGACATCTGGTTAATCTGTTTGTCAGCTGAGCCCAAAATAAGCATGATGATGATAGAAACACAGCAAATATGAGCAGTAAATCATTTGAGTGAGCTGATTAATGTTAGTATCATCCATTTTGGTATTAGTGATTAATTTGGGTATAATATATTCTTTGACTTTTTTTTCTCCTAATCCAGGAGGAGATGAGGTGAGAGCGAGTGCCCAATACCAAAGACATACCTCTGCAGACACTGAGAAACTTTGCATGCATCGCTGACTTGTTTTAGTGGCATCTTGTAACAAGTTATGAAATCTAAGATATGCATCATTAATGACATTGCTAACCAGTTTCAGTAAGTGTAGAATTAGTGTAATTAGATGCAGTATCTCTAGTGGGCCTGTTACACTTCAAGTGTTAAATAGCTCTGGATACATTGATGATGAGGTACACCATATCTATACTCAGGACTGACAAGTGACTTTTAAAAACTGTTTAATAATTTCAGTTTTGAAGATGAATTGGTGCAATTCAGATTTGATGTTCTGGTATGAAGAGGCCATAGAAGAAGCTAAAACCTTCTTAAGGATAATTTTGTAATTTTGTTTATGTTTTGACAACATATGTAATAATGATGATTTTCTTTGCAGGTTGCTAACTTGAAGAAGGAATCTGAGTTCCACTGGTACAGAGAAGACACAGAGATCATCCCTGATGTGAAGCCTGACCTGGGCTCAGGAGTCTGTAAACTGCCAATTAAACTGGTAATTGCACTCTGGTGGTGTTGCTCTTCTGATCAACCATAAGTACAATACTATTTCTACACATGTTATATATCCACATATCAGGATGTATACTAAGTCAAGGCAATATTTTCCACATCATTTTGGCACTTTACAAAATTACTGCACTGTTAAACATGTTAGTTTCTCTCAGAAATAAGGTCACTTTAACCAAAATGATTTTAAAAAACTCACAATGTGTTCAAGTGCACTTTTTAATGTATTTCCCTTTTTTGTTTCTCCAGTTTTCACTGAAAACAGCAGGAATTTATAAGGCCACTATCAGTGATGACAGAGGAAAAGATATGAGCCAAATTGACATCTCTGGAAAAGGTAGACATATCTTTCTTACTCAATTTGTCATACTGATGAATTAAGGGAATAATTCACTGACTCACCAGTGGGTTGGTTGTGTGACTGAACAAGAATACATAATAACCTACTGTCTAATAGCCTGTGAAAAGTGAACTCCTGAAAATGAGTTTGACACATTAAAAAGTGGGAGAAAAATATGATCCAGTTTTTTATACTGTATCGGTACCTGGCAAACTAATGAGTTTTAAACAAACCCTCTAACCCCAACCTTGTTTTCATAATGACTGGATAAACAGTTCTTCCTGTGTGACAGCTTGCTCACCTGTACAGCTGTATTTATTCCTGAGAAAATCCTCTTTAATTTCCCTGTAAAACTTTGTGTGTAGTCAACATAAGCTGGTACGCTGTAGTCCTTTAAGCTTGTACTTGAATTCTGATGACAGGACTGAGTATTACTGTCCGTTTAACTATATTTAATCCCCGCTGTATTAGAAGTGTGTAAGTACTAAATAAGTGCTTGAAGAGAGATTAGCAGACATATACAGCTTTTTATACAGTTTCACTATTTTATTTAAGTTGAGGCCACCAAAGAATAGAAATGTTCATCTAATTAGTTTATTAATGGCGACAGGGATACTAAGTCACAGGGTATGGAGACAGTTTCTCCCCAAAATAGTTTAGTAATAAAAAGATACTGAGACAATAAAAGAAACTTGCATGAAGCATATTTCATAGCCTTTAATTTAACATTTCCTTTACTGAGCTTTGATCATGCCACTAGAGGGCAGCATTGTGATTTTCATTGTGTTGGCTCTTTCCCTGACCCTGTGTTTGTCTGCCTCTCTTCTAGTCTTTGACGATGCCATAAATAAGATCAGCCAGCTGGCTGGTAGGTTTCTGCCTTTTACACACACACACACACACACACACACACACACACACACACACACACATATGCAGAGAGGTGAATGCACACACAATCAGTTACCTCACTAACAAATATCCATATTAAAATCAATACTAAACATCACCATCATCCTCTACCCACTGAAATCAAATGCAAGTTATCTAAATTGGACACGGTACAATCACATCAGAGCAATAGGAGATTTAGCAGATCCATCACCAGACTGATACATTTCTGTTTTAAAATCCCGCTGCTAAACAAACACACACAGACACACACTTATCATCGTGTGGCAGAAGTTGTCATGCTGGAAGCATTTGGCCATCACACCATCATGTGGTGAAATCACTTTAAAATTCCACTGCGCTGTCACACTGACAGTGTGGAGGAGCATCTTACTCCTATTTTAAGAGACAGTCAGTTGACAGCTTTGCAGCAACTGTTAGAGCAGTGGTTGCAGAGGAGAAGAGGGTTCATTACTGTGATAATAGGAAACCATGGTGATGTGACCAGGTGTATGACACACTTGTACACTTGTAATGTGCAGTGAGCAAAGCCCTGCACAGAGTGTACTATAAAACTCCCTTTTAGACATAACCGCTTTAAAACTAAGCAGTTAATAAAAACTCTGATGGTTGACGTGTTTTACCGAATGCAGCATACAAACAGTCTGCACTCTAAAATCTGCACTCTGCTTCATTACTACGATTCTGCTCTCCAAGCTGGATAATGGTAACATAAAAAGGGAAGTCTTAAAATGGATACTACAAATGGCTGCAGATGGAGGTTTGATTTTATTTGATTAATTCTAGGGGGGGGAGAGAAGTGCATCCTGTAGCTCTCGCTGCAGAAAGAGGCAGATGGAAAATATGTATCAGATTTTGATTTCAAATGTGCCCTCCACAACCTCTGTCGCCTCTGTCACCTCCTGTAGGAGCCAGTGCAAGCGAGCTGGTGATACACTGCACAGCAACAGGCATTCAGCTACAGTGTCACATGAAGTATTACACCTCAGAGATGGACATCACTTGGTATCATGGGTAAGATATTACATTTAATACTGATAGAAATTACACCAAGACAAATAACACTACTACAGCTAATATTAATAATAAGAAGAAAATAAAAACAACTCCATTATTAGTGGTCAAAAAGGGGTTTTAGAAAGAATAAGAATATTCTTTTAAGTCTGCCTATAAACATGCTGACCACAAACATATTATTTTGCTTTTCTCTCGAGTTAAACCACCGGGAGTGGCAAAAACAATAAACCACATAATAAAACTTGTGATGGCTGCTGGCAAGTGTTTTCATTACCCTGGTTATTGCAGTAAAATTTTCCTGTTTTGTGACAAAAATCACACCCCTATCATCGTCTATAGAGAAGCAAGCTTTCTTCTGTACTTAAAAGCACTCTGTCACACCCTAGAGATTATAAAGTGCAGAGGGAGGGGAAACAGAAGGAGAGAGAACGGACAGAAAGAAAGAAATAAAGAAAGAAAGAATGATGAGGAGATAGAGAGAGAGCCCGATGACAGTCCTGCCCATTATTCAATTATTCAAAGAACAGAAATTATGGAGATTAGATTTTTAACCTCTCCCCGGTCTTTCTATGACTGTGCGAGAGAGCGACAGATAGCATGAGAGAGAAATTGGCATCCCTCAGCGTAACATTAGGCAAGCATGTAAACATGATTTTCCATTACCTCTGAACAGACTTCACCCACTCACATACAAACATTACACACACACACACACACACACACACACACACACACTCTAACCTCTCCTCTCCTCTCCTATCCTCAGTGAGACGAAACTCTCCCACAGTGACAAGACTGTGATTGGAGGAACCCCTGCTATGGCAACAATGGAGGTATTATCGTCTCCTGTACAACACTGAGCAATATCTGCTTGTTAGGTAGTTCATACATGGGTGATTTTATGACAGTGAAGCACCTCGGGCGATGGCGCTGTTGCCTATCAGTATTGCTTACAAAGTCCTAAGCCTGCCTTTGAAGAGGTGATACCCAGGCAACTTTGAAAGACATGAAACTGATCAACCCCTCAACTTCAGAGGGGGCAGCTAATGAATAAAAACATCACGCATTTTAAAATCATTGAACACGATTAATTAGCCTGTGCATCTTCCTTTCACTTTCTGTCAGAAAGCTTTATAACTGTACAGTAGATGAATTAATCTTTTTTAAACCATTTAATTTAAGACACACAAGTTGAAAAACAGCCACTGATTAGTTGATGGTTTTGTTGGTCACGTGACTGACTGGTTAATTTACTGATTTAATCGCAGGTGATTGAGCCAGTTGAGAAGGACAAAGGAATGTACTCCATTGTGATTGTCAACTCTGAAACCTCACATAAACGCATACTGGACCTCAGCGGTGATGGTCAGTAACCTTTCTCTGTCTCATTTAGATTCAATCTGTAGGTTAAGGCTATTAAGTGATACGCCAAACCAGAACCATCTTTTAAAAGGGGCAAACACTCATCTCTGTCAGTCTGAAAACTGGTAGTAATAAAGTTTGCTTCTGGGGTTGGGGGCTGGGGTCAGCTTGAAGTCATGTTGGTTTTAATGGATTGCAATAGTGTTGAACTTTCATTCAGAAAATGTAGAGAAATGTCCAAAGAAACTTCTCAGACCATTATAATGCACAGCATTATTCAAAACAGTTGTACTGCTGAACTGTATATTTTAACAAGCAGTTACTATTATAAATATTTGATAAGTGCACTGCTTTCCAATTGCATTTCTCCCCTCCTCAAGTTCTGACGCTATACCAGAGGTAGTGTATTTACATTTTAAACTTTTTTTTTTTTTTTTTTGCATTTATTGAAAGTGAGCACTGCTGCAGTTGTGCAAGAAGGAGCAAGCAACAGACATGATTTCTGAAGAGAGGATAAAGTGTTTTTGTACTTAATTTTTGGTTGTGTATCTCTGTAAATAAAAGTTCATGTTGTGAATAGTAGCAATTAAATATTGTTTTTGCCTTTTACAGTGTATGAGAAGGCCTTTGCCGAGTTCCAGAAACTCAAGTAAGACTACACTCTCATAATCGGTCGCTTTACATGTTGGAAGGATCAGTACAGGAACCAGTCGCAAGCCAGTAGCATAAAAAGCAATATCTTTTATTCAGTCCTTAGTCAGGCCAGTAATCCACAGCAACCGATCCCAAAAACAGTCGTCAGACAGGCAGTGGTCGGTAACGCGAGATCAGATGGGCAACAGTACCTGAGGGAAAGCAAGGACAGAGTCATAGTCTGAAGGCACAATTGAAAAACCAGGGCAGCAAAAACCAGAATTGTAGTCAGACAGGCAAGGTCAAAACTGGGGAAATCAACAACAAATTCAGAAATGGCTAAAGCAGAAAACAGTGGTCAGGCAAAGGGGTGTCTCAATAAAACAGATCACACTGGCGTACAGGATTTTCAGCACAGGATGAAATGATGAATGTTCTGACAACGAACAAACTGAAGTGCAGGGCTTTAAATACACAGGAGGGATGCCACGTGCTAACAGGACATAGGCGAAGGGAGTTAACTCGATAATTAACAATGAGGGAGAACACAGGAGGGAGCCCTCATACATTGATTGACGAAAGCCAAAACGCGGACAGGGATCACACAGACAACTATGACATAGCTCCATTTAGTTTTGCAGAAACAAAGCATAATCAACAAGGAAAACAAAGTGGGGCGGGGAGGCTAGAATGGAGCGAGTGCTTAGATGACGTTAGCAATATTAGTACTGGTGCAATTTACAAATCATCACAAATGTTTGTTAGTTACTTAGTAATATTCGTAATCCAGTGAGCAGAGTGAAGGAAGTAAAACGAGAATTGAAAGAAGTTTATGAAACACCAGAAACCACAACAGCCACCTCAAACACAAGACCCACAGACAGGGGGAAATACACTAGCAACAGAGCTCACCAGACAGGGTAAACAGTGGTGCAAAGGAAAACTGATGAATGATGAAAACTAACCAAAATTAGACAGATACAGATCATGACACAAGTGCTTTCACATTCGTATTTCAGTCAGACTACTTCTGCTAATGATGAATAACTGTTTCTTTTTCATGTTAACTTCTACTGCTTGATCGCTGCAAGTTTGCATGTGGTAGCTGAAAGTAATGTGCAATGATTTCCCATAGTACTCTGTTTATGTACATAAATCCATATTCCATATTACAGTTTCAAAAAAGAGTAAAGCACAAAGTTTTTCATAAATATACTATGATATTTGGAATGACTACTTTTCTTTAAAGTTGAGTATCTAAAATAACATCTACCAGAAATTAAATTGATTTATTTTCATTTCTTATATTTAAAACCTTTTGCTTACTGGATCCTTGAGGATAAAAAGAATAAAATGGCATAGAGCCTGCAGAGTATATCAGACAACTTGAGTTGAGCTGCTACACAACTCACGTAACTTACTTTACTGACCTGCAAATCAATCCAAATCACCCTTTCCAATGACCCAATCAATTTAAGGGAACAATTATCTTTTAATCTGCCCACTGTGCTGCTGTTTCACTTTACTGTATGCCTATAGGGGGTGACAAGGTCAGAGCCTAATGCATATGCCAATTATTCATTTGTGTTTGCACACTGACTTCCTTCGTTTGAAATGCTTTGCTGAAATACTGTCAATCAGCTTTCAGATTAGGTTTATATGTACTTTTCTGTGTAAGATAGCAATTTATGAATGGTCAATATAGGCATGAGTAACTATTTCTCAATCTTTACGAATCAAACATTTCAAAATTGCATACATCTACAGTGAATCCAAAAACCTCAAACCTTGCTGTCTGAACAAGTCCAATATATTATAATCTGAGATAAAAAAAAAAAAAAATCAATGTTAAAAAGAGATGTAGTCAGGTAGCAGAGGTCTTTTGAGATCCTACGGCTACTTGAGGCAAAGCAAAACCCCACACTCTGAATTTAGCAAATCCATTTAGAAAAATCGATTGAAAGTCCAAACACTAAACACTGCGTGCTGAGTGGAAAGCATCCAAATCCCCTTTCTAATTAAAATTCAAAGAGGAACATTTAAACACAAGATTTTACAAACACACTGAAACAAGTGACACCCTGTTGCCCTTTTGATTGAGCATCAACATGCCAAGAGGAGAGCTGAGCTCCAAGCCATCTGGTCCTGTTGCTGACCTCTAGTCCTCCCATGCTGTGCCGACAGCCCTCGTCCAGCTATTACAAAGCAATATCATTTTCCCCATGAAAGGATCCTGAGAAGTCCCACACTAAGCTACAGCATAATGTGGTTTGGCTCTAAATTCAGAGTACCCTGTGGCAAATCATCTGACCACACTCAGTGACCCAAAAAGGGAAAAGAGAGTGTGAGTGGACAGTTACCATACATATCATCCCACCTGTACAATACAGGGTTAGTGCTTAGTGGTCATGACATGCAACTGTATAAAGCTACTTTTAAAGAAAGAAATGGAAAAGCAAACATCTTAAACTTTGCTGTCTCTGTGTTTCAGGGCTGAAGCCTATGCTGAAAAGAGTGAGTCCATCTTTTCATTTGATTTACTTTCTTCCAGGGACAGCTGATTAAGTCACCAACACATTATCCTGCAGTTTGTCCAAACATAAACCATTTGAGAATATACTGTATATTGTCATATATATATATATATATATATATATATATACACACACACACGATTAGACTGCCAACTCCATCATCAATATACTGTAACAAGCAATGGGAATGATATTACTGTTTTGTTTCAGACCGTGGTAAGGTTGTGGGAGGACTGCCCGATGTGGTCACCATTATGGAAAAGAAGGTAATGTTAGATCGTGTGTGCGATTTTTGTCAATACAAACCGGTACATAGCTCTAATTAGTCCAGTTTTTAACTTATGCTTTCGACAGACCCTGAGCTTAACTTGCACAGTGTGTGGGGACCCCAAGCCTCAAGTCTCATGGTTGAAGAACGGAGCAGAGGTTGAACCTGATGATCAGGTACTTCTGGTGTTGGAGGCATGACGGGATCAGAATCGTGGATTCAGAATGTGTTCCAACAGTCACTGAAGCATGCACATAATTTAATTGTGCACGTGACTCGCATGCACCACACTGCATCGTATTCAGCACTTTCAACAGAGCATCGTTGTTTTCTATGGTTTCTACCTGTCACACACCACTGCTGACTCACTGAGCTGTTTGACCTTTAGAAACCCAGTCCGTCCTTCCTCTCTCATGATTAATTACCATATTAATCACGCACACTTGTAACTGTACCTTCCTGTTGATGCTCATTGTGTTGCATTTTCCCCACTGGATTTCACAGTTTAAAATATTTCAGCACACTATCTGAATTGGTATGGGAAGTATCCTGAGGAGTCTGTAGACTGTCCAATCGTAATATCAACCAAAGCTAAAACAAAGTAATGGAAATGTTATAACTTAAGAAGGATTTGGGGAAATATAAGAGGAAATACTGAGATGATATAGTATTATTAGTATGATGTAGTAATGTATATTTCATTTAAATTGATAAATTAGGCAAAATTGAAACTGATGAAATACAAGCTCCTGGGTGGTACATTTTAGTTCCCTGTTTCCCTGATTGTAGTGCTAGAAGTCCCTATAGAGCCAACGTGCTCTATATATGCACTGCTGAGGTGCCTAGGATTGAGGAAAACAGAAGGCTTCTGTCTGCTTTTGGGGGAGATGTGAGCACCATTTATAATCCTTTACTGGAGGGATCTACATACTTCAGATGAGGGCAGTATTATCAGCACACTCCTGGATCGGTAATGGAACAAATCTACCTCTCATACCTCATCGACCTACTTGCCAACCAGTATAAATCTACAGTCTGTCCCCAGTTAGTGGAGGCTCTTTCAACAGCATCAGCATCCTGTGGCTGCCACCATCTTTGAAGATTTAAGGTTGAGAAAACCCTGGTCCCGGAGGAATTTATGTTCAAGTTTGTCCTCCTCCACCCCACCTCCCCAACAAAACCACCACCACCTGTTAATCTGTCTAAAACAAGAACTGACATCCTCAGTGATGTGTTTCCCAAACCTCAGGAGTGCCTCTCCCCCAACCTAGTTACCACAGAGGCTACTGAAGATAATACCAGAAAAACAAACAGAAATATATACAAATCCACAGAATACTGCACTGAAACTCAGAACAGAAAGGTATGACTGTATGACTGTAGAAGTACACAGGCTCGAGTAGAGATGAGCTGGAGATGGTGAGGAATACTTAACGCTTTTATACATGTTGTCATTATGTATGAACACCAAAAGAAATAATTAATGGATATTATGGTTTATTTTTAATGCAGCAGCTACCTTTCACTGTTCAAACAGAAGAGAAACTAGCAACCTACAAATTACCCCACATTGGTCTTCTAATTGAATGCAATTATCCAAGACCATTCAACATTTTAATTAGAAAGAAAGGCCAACTAATATGGCATCTTTTTAGGTCAATTAGATTTTTATGCTGGTAGAATCTTAATATTTCAAAATTAAAGATGTTTCCCTTAATAGGGATGCAATTAGCCTGCTATAAGTGCCTCTCCACTTAATAATACTAATGTCCAGAGCTTGCAAATGAGTGGGCAGGTATGAGAGAGGAAAATTTAAATACTGTATTCTCATCAGCACCTCTCACACAGTACAAGTCAGAGCCCAAGTACCCAATCTTCTCTCAGGTGTCTGTAGAGCATTGATACAAGTGTCCTCCAACACTGAAGATGTTACACATCCATAGCTTTGTTTTTGTTGTGTCGAGAAGTACAGATGGAACATGTTCTTAATGTCATTTAATTCCACCATATTTTTATTGAGCTAACAGGGCTACCGGGGTAATTAAAACTCATGCTACTGCTCTGAGTGAAAGATGAATCATTTTTTAAATAAATCTTTGTGTTAGGCATTTTTAATGTTAACTCATGCTAAAATCCCTGCTGCCTTCCTTACTTTTTTAACCTTTGATATCCTATTTCAGTACGTGGTCTCTCTGGACCAGGGCAGGTTTGCCAGTCTGACGATCAAAGGTGTTTCCATGGAGGATTCTAGCAGATATACCATGATTGTCCAGAACAAATTCGGAGGGGAGTCTGTGGATATAGTGGTGAGTCCCACTGCTGTGTACTGCAAATGACTGGATTTACTCAGAGCCATGAGGTTTTTCAGACCATCCGTGGCACAAATTCTATCTTTTCAGTGGGGCCTTACAGTGAGATATTTTTGCGACCACATACAACTTAAGGGTGTAACAGATCTGCTATTTGACCTTGTGACTTTTGTCTGATTCTGATTTCACAGTTTTAACATGGAAAGGTCCTGACCTGAGATAGTCCTTCACTAAGACTCAAAACGAGATATTTTGATTTTATGAAATGAAATCACTTTATGAAATGAAAGCACTTTAAAGCTACAGTATTTTTTCTTCTATTTAACTGTTATACATATAGAAATATTTGGAAATATATGGGAAATGTTTACATAACATTAACACACACACATATATATATATATATTCTACTCTCTCTCTCTCTCTCTCTCTCTCTCAGGTGAGTGTGTACCGCAGTGGAGAGAAAATCCCTGAAGCGAAGCCAACTTTGACTCCTAAGACAATCATCCCTCCCAAACTCCCCATTGAGATCCCTCAACCTAAGACCCAGCCTGCTCCTAGCCCTGCTCCTGCTGCTACCAGCCCAGCCCCTCCAAAGGCAGCACCAGGAAGGGGAATGAAGAGCCCCACTCCTACTAGGAGGAAGTAAAGAGCATGAAAGTCATAAGAGGAAGAAACATATTCACACACTGGTGCACATGTAGACCACGCAAAGTTTAGAAGCTTTTACTGGTATCGTCTCCTTGGGCGAATATTAAAATGAATGAATGAAATGGAGCTAATGCACTTTGGGGTTAAATTAGAGCATCAAGAAAACCCTGATAGCTAAAATAATAACTGCAACCCATGCAAAAAATTACAAAAAAATATTACTGAGATAACTGTATGCAAACAACCTCCTGAAATCAATTAAATAAAACATACAGCTTTGTGTACAAATATTCCAAAAATCCACTGGAAAAAAACATACAAAACTGAATTTAAAAAAAATAAATATTGTTGGTCACCATCAGTGACATCTCAGAGGTCACTGTCTCAAAACTTGTTCAACTATGCCTAAAAAAATATTAGCTTTGATATGACTTGATCAGTAAGCTGCATAAAAGATGTCCTATTATTCATTGATGCCTGTATTTTTGACAGTTGCCTATATGAAAACTCTTGGCAGAATTTCTTAATTCCCCTTTACACAAACACAAACACAAACACAAATACACACACACACCACTACCACCACACTTTGAAGACAGGGCCAAACAAAGTCATGGCCCTGTGGAGAGAGGCGTGCCAGCTCTGCCTATAGGGAGGGATGGCTCTGCATATGATCAATGGTTTGGCTTTGTATCCTGGCCACGAGACATGTTTTATTCATGAATGATTTCCTTTACGTGTTTCAGAAAAATCTCTCTCCTGTAATGGTTTCTTTGGGATGTTGACACAGACAAAACAAAACACAGGGTCACTATCACAGTGCCCTGTCACTGACTACGTTTACCTTCCTTGACACATAATACTAGCTTCCACAATAAGCACGTTAACACAGGTACAGAGAGAAATAGCGAAGGCTGTACAAAGCTGTCATTATACTGCCACCTCTTCAACACTATCAAGTGATGGCTGGAAACATATAACACCGTCCTCCTTAACATCACCATGGCAAGACACTGAACATGCTGAAGATCAGCTGGCAGTGAATCACCAATTAGTAAACCAGAGCTGTTGGGCAGGATTGTCACACTAACACTACTGCTGCTGAAAACTGTCATAACCAAATTCTGCCAAATATTGACTCAGACAGTCAGCACAAAAATATTTCGGGAAAATCTATAGGCGTTCTTTCTTACAGCTAAATATAAATCATGTACAGGCCTCCTGGTCATCAGCTGACAGCAGACACAGGCTTACTATAAGCAGTCAGGCTTAAACACTCCTGCCCATGTGCAGGAAGTGGTGATGGTGGAGCTGATGAAGAGATGGCTGATGAGATTTGTGGTTCATTAAAGCTGATGAGAGGAGTGGAGCAGACGGAGAGGAGAGAGGGAGGGGAGGAGGGTAAATTCATTGTTTCTGTGTTTGCTGTTGCTAATAAAAGAAAGAGATTACAACTTGCTGAGCCTGTTTATTCACTCTGTCAGAGAGAAAGAGAGACTGGGAACAAGAGATGGACTGTGAGAGTGAGAGGAGCGGAGTAATGGAGAGACAGACGGAGAAAGTGAGACTGTGAGGCTGCTATTGCTTTGTGTTACTTTTGCTCTGGTAGTATGAGACAAGCCTCATCATGCTTGTTAACGAGTTGAGTGAGGAAGGTTTCTCGTGTGTGTCTTTTGGATAGTATGGGGAATTTCATTTTTTTTTGTAAACGGTGTGTAAATAAGTGTGAAAGGAAGGTAGGAACAGACTGAGACAGAAGCGCATGTGAGAGATGAATGCAGATAACTCTAAAGTGTTGCATGGCATTAAAGGACTTCTGAAGTGCGACGGAGAAAGACAGGATGAGAGTGAGAATGGTGTGCGTTAGAGAAAGGGTGCGAGGGAGGGAAAGAGAGATCTGATTCATTTTGATGTTTTGCTGATCATCTGCTGTGAGATCATTTTCCTGACTTTTTAATTAATTTTCACATTTTTAAGCAACATAATTACTGAGGATCCAAATGTTACCATGACAACAAAACTTAAATTTCAATAAACTCGGAAAGGGGACTCATCTCCGTGAAACACCCCGACAGCGTGCACTCACAGATATACAAACAAATGCATACATTCAGGCACACAACCATGCGCACAAGCATGGGCACGAACGCACGCGCACACATACATATACACACATTTGCACACATGTATAGATGGCTGCTATCTAAATGGAATAGCTAGCCAGTGCTGATAGCATGAAATTGTGTTTCCAAATATAACACCGTGTCATTGGAGTGTGTGAGTGTATGTGTGTGTGAGAGTGTGTGTGTGTACTGAGAAAAAAAAAGACTTGAGAATATATGCTTTTCTACCATCCTCCACATGGGGGCACTATGGTAACATGCACACAGAGACGCTGAACTTTAGGCACATGCACGCACTTGCTCACTCACTGAGTCCCTCACTCACTCTCTCTCTCACAGACACACACACGCGTACACACACGAATAGACAGGCCTGTCCTAATTAAAGCAGCGTTGTTCAAACAATGAGATAAACTAGGAGCAGAGACATTTTGTGGGTGTGCACACACACAGCCACATTTTAAAATACTGCACACATAAGATGGGTGACAAATTAATGGAAAAAGCAACATAAAGCGTCTGAGTAAGGTGTTGTTCCACCTTAAGCCTCCAAAACAGCTTCATTGCTTCCTCATCATAGATTCTCCAAGTTTCTGAACTCTACAGGAGAGATGACCAACATTTGACCAAGGTATATGTATCTTCTCATTGTGTGTGTGTGTGTGTGTGTGTGTGTGGGGGTGGGGGGGGGGGGTGGAGAGTGCTGTCTAACACATCATTCCTAAATTTCCAATAGGTGTTCAGATGAGTTGCAATCTGGAGGCTTTGAACACTAGTAGCAATGGGTTGATGTAGCCTTGTTAAAGCACCGAGGCTTTCAAACCAACTGTGTTGTGACACGTGGAAATGCCACCATACTCCACAAGCCCTCCTATAACATAGCCATGACCTTTTCAAATTGAAGTATTTCCATTCTGGAGAAAACAAGAAAGGCCCCAATGCAAAGCTAACATATCACTTATTTTCATACCCTAAGCCATTCAGTAAGCCCTTGTTCCCTGTGTAGAGGCTTCTGATTGCACTCATGTTTTTTCCTTTAATTTGTCACCCATCTTCATATATATGCAGATTTACACACACATACAAAACACGCACACATTATTTAAATTGCAACTTGCATTGTGGGGGTAAACGATGACAATTATTCTGATGATGATACTGATTACTGCTGATTTCAGCCTAAAAGACAGAGGAGGAGAGAGGTGCACAGAGACTCGACTGAGAGGAGAAGGGATATGAGGAAAAATGGAAGGAGGAATGAGAGGGGAGAGGAACTTGTCTCGCTGTTTGAGCACGGATGATCATTTCTTTTTTACTGTGAGTAGAAGGACAACTATAAGAGGAATGACGAGGAAGGTCAAGAGTAATTCGAAGAGAGAGGGAGAGAAAGCTGAGAAAGAGACCTGGTAGGGAGCAGTAAGGTAAAGGAAGAGTGTGGGAGACAAAATGATGAAGGAGGGATGCAGGGATGAAACGAGCAGGAGAGAAGAGAGAAGCAAAAAGTGAGTAAAATGGCTTGATTGAACCTAAAATCGGAACGGATTTTGACAGCGCATTGCATCTGATAATCACCGTTGGCTCTCACCTTCTTTGTCTCATGCTCACACCACAATCATACGACAGTGAGGTGTCACACACGTTACTTGAACTGAAATAAGACTGCTTGTTTCTGATTCATCGACCACATCAGCACCTCCAATCTCAGAGAAGATCCCACACCAAGCCAAAAAATTTCTGCGAATGCTGCCCTGTACACATGAAATTTGACTCAGTCGAGAAAGATGGAATGTGTCCTCTCACTGATCAGAGTGGTAAAGAGTGAATTTGTAAACCTCTCACACTACCAGATAATCCTGGCTGACCCTCAGTCCTGTCTAAGCTCTGACTGGTATTTCCCCTCAGACTGATAGCAGGTCTGGAGGAAATCATATACAATTTCAAATCATATATATTGCCCCATTGCACCTTGCTCATTGTTACTGATATTATATGATTGATATTGATTGTATCAGATATGTGAGCATGGTCTTGCTGGTTGTAGAGTCTAACAGCTGAAGAGAAGGAATGACCTACTGTAATGGTCCTTCACATACTTTGGGTGAAGCAGAAGGACTAGTGAATGAGTGCAGACTAGTGAATGAGTCCTGCAGGGGGTGGGGTTGTTCTCCAACATTGATGACAGCTTGGCCATCATCCTGCTCCCCCTCACCACTTCCACTGGCTCCAGGGGGCAGCCAAGCACAGAGCTAGCCTTCTTGATGAGCTTGTTTATCCTAGTCCTGTCAGCAGCAAAGATGCCACTTGTCCGGTACACCACCCTGTGAAAGATGGCTGATGCCATGATTGTGTCAAAAAAAAGGTCTTCAGGAGTGCCCCCTGCACCCCGAATGATCTTAATTTCCGTAGCAGATAGATCGTGCTGACCTTTCCTGTACAATGCTGTGGTGTTATCAGTCCAATACAGTTTGTTGTTGATGTGAACACCCAGGCACTTATAAGATGTCAATCATCTCAGTGTCCCTTCCCTGGATGCTCTTAGGTGTTTGGTGGGGGGTTGGAGCTCCTTCGGAAATCCTCTAACATCTCCTTATTTTCCCCTCATTGATCTGGAGGTGCTTCCGCTGGCACCAGTCCACAAAGTCCTTGGTGCATCCTCTGAACTCCCTGTCAACCCCATCTGTAATAAGGCTGATGGTAGCGAAGTCATCAGAGAACTTCTGCAAGTGTCAAGTGGTTGCATTATAGGAGTAGTTAGTAGCAGCACAGGTGATGAAAAGGAAGGGAGCCAGAACCGTTCCTTGCTTAGCCCCTGTACTGCAGACTACCAAGTCCGACACACAGTCCTGTTTCCTCACATACTGTGGACAGACTGTGAGGTAGTCCACAATCTACAAATTAAGCTGATCCCATTTGCATCAGCTTTTCCCGTGGTAGTGTAGGCTAGATTGTGTTGAAAGAGCTGAAGAAGTCAAAGAACATGATTCACACAGTGATCCCGGGTTTCTCCAGGTGGGATGGGGCTCGTCGTAGGAGGCAGATGACGCCATCGTCCACCCAGACGCCTGGCTGATAGGCAAACTGCAGCAGGTCCATGAACGGGCTCACCAGGGGCTGCAGATGGACGAATTTTCATCATCATCATCATCATCATCATCATCATCATCAGGTGGGATGTTAGCACCACTGGCCTGTTGCAAACTTACCAGGGCACAGGTACCATGCAAGATGTCTTCGATAGCTGGGGGGTACTCTCCTGAGCTTCAGGCTCAGGTAGAACATGTGTTCAACTATCCCACACAGTTCATCACCGTAGATCCTGAGGAGCCTGGAGCTGATGTCCTCCGGACCTTTCCTGCCTTCATCTTCATCAGCTGGTTCCTCACCTGGAGTGTTGTGAGGGACAGGCTGGAGCATCTGTGTTTTGGGTGTGGATGGGCTGGAGTGCAAAACAGTAGGGGTTGGGTGATGGCGGTTGGCAGTAAGGGTATGGGAGTTGTCCTCTTGTTTCCTTCAGCTCCAGTACTGTACTATCATTTGGCTACTGCTGAGCTATCAAAAATATTTTTGTGAAATGTGAACAGATTAGATAAGTCCCTACTGTGCATATTAATCTAATAAATAGTATTTTGGACGTGCTTTCTCATTCAGTGGTCTCAGACTTTCGGACGCATTGTATTTTCCTGTAATTTTAGAGAAATTCAGTATGTTCTATCCCCATCACACGCCCAAAGCTTTTGCATCAAGTCAAAACTGATCATAATGAGGCGTGCTTAACGTACATATCTTGTACATTTCCACTGATACAAAGCAGTGCTTTGCAGTGAAGCATACTTCTCCCTCTGCAGTGAAGGCAGCCACCTCAGCTATGCAGCAGCTCCCCTGGAGCTCGCATGTGGTGACTCAGTGTTAGACCAGGGCGGATGCTTGACAACATAGCAACTTAAACCCTGAATCTCTGGTCCAAGGACAGCATGCCTACTTGCCATTCCACACTGTAGCCCTAATGCCAGTCTGCTGGGATACTGTGAGCCCTTACACACATTAAATCCAGAGGCATTGTTTGTGTCAACAATGTGTAATAAATCATCTTCTCGACCAAAAGAATCACCAGGCAGTGCTTTGCTCTCAGTAGAGCAGTGGTGGACGAGATAGTACAGTGAATCATTGTTTCATAGATCTTTTTTGTGTGTTTGTAAACAGCGATGACAGGTTTTGTGGGCTGAGCCAAACTGGTGGCAGAAGGTGACAGCACTGTCAGGTGTTATTTTACAACACAGTAATATGGATCAAGCAGACAACTTGCCTGATTATTTAATGATTTGTCAGCAAAAGACTAAAAGGTTAAAGAAGTGAATAAATGAACAATGAGGGAATGTCTGGACTTTCTGGATGTGATACCAAGGCTTAGCAAAACTTGTGCTCAGTCATAGTGTAAAGTAAATATATCATGGATATAATACTACCCCATGCCTCACGCATTCATTAAATGCTTGCATACATACTGAATGATGATAGAGGGCTGGGGTTAGGGTTATGTCTATGAGCATTTTGATTTGTTTACTACTTCTGCTTACACGCTTATGTTGCTAACATTGGTCAGTGGTGTTCAGCTTTTTATGAAATAGCTTACTGAGAATGCCGACTTTGTGCTGCTGCTGTTAGAAATTTACTGTTGTTAACCAAATCACTAAACAGCTAAGATTTCATCAGTCAGCTTCAAAGAGCATCTTTGACGACCCTTTTTTACAAAAATGAAGGTCATCTCTTTTTTTTACATTCCTACTTTGACATCAAACAGCGCAAGATTTTCTTGGTCCTTATCCTGGGGATCTCACCTGATGCACTCCGCTTGTTTATGCAGTTTCTCTGCCACCCCAGCTGCAGTGACATAACTGTGATGTCAACTCCAACCCGGCCTATAGAAACTGAAAAGAACATGTGAACTCCCCTGTTACTGAGTCTAACTGGAGTCTCTAAATTGTTCACATTTCCAAATGTGACTCATCATCTGTCTGTGTCACCCTGCCCTTAATGAAAAGGGGGAGAGAGTGGGCAGACAAAATGAATAGTCATTTGTGAAACTCTGAAAAATTGTTTTCATGGTATTTTGAATAAAGTCTGCCACAATGGAAGACAATGAGAATAATGTTTGATTTTGACTTCAGGTGCAGAAAGCTGATTTTTTTTTTTTTTTTTAAAGATGGAAGACTCATCTGACAGCACCTAGCACCCCCCCCCCAACACACACACACACACATAAAAGTACTAACAAAAATGAACTCAGTATTACCATACTCTCTTCAGTCTGTCAGTCTCTGCCTCTAACTCCTATCTCTCTACTCTCTATTCATGTCTACCCCCCTTCTTATTCCTCTATTTCTTCTCTGTTCTGGTCTCTCCTCCCTCACTTCTTTTCACTCCTTCTCCAATCACTGTGAAATTGCAAGGCGGCTGGTTGGGGACTTTTCTGACAGAGAAATTTGGCTCCGATCAGAATCACAACCAAGCATTCCTGCATTCCTTTCCCAATTTAAATGCTTTTGCAGCTTCGCAGGCACACCCACCCAGACAGCCAGGCATACTCACATTGACACTTTGCAAGTCTCCTGCCCTCTCTTTCTCTTTCTGCACACTCACTCTTCCTTTTATCTCTCTCTTTCTCTGCCATACACACACACACACACACAAAACGTATACATACACAACACAGTTCACACCTAAAAGTGGTGTTACTGGCAAGGTGCCAACAAGCAGGAGCTCATACAGTTGCTTCAGTGACTTTAGTTAGCTCAGAGACGCAGATGAAAGACATAAGAGGAGAGGCTGTAGCTGGAGGAAGGGAAAGAGATGGGAAGGCAGACTGTATGATTTAAACACAAATACCATGTTTATGCTGGGGCATATCTGTGTTGCAGAGTGCACTGTTATGCACAGTCTCACAATAACGTGCCTTATTTCCTCCCAAACTGCATGCAGATGAATTTTGAGCTCCTTGGAAACAGTGCAGTCCCTGATGCGTGTCAACTTGTCGCAGTCACACAGACAAAGGAAGCTGTCGAGTCTGCTGGCAATCTTCTTTTTTTTTTCTTGATATGTGTGTGTGTGTGTGGGGTGGGGTTGGGGGGGCAGCTGTCTCTCTAAGATTATTATGTGAGCAGCACGGTGGGTTTTCCTCACCTGTGTGTTCCATACATGAGATGTGCTACTTGAATTTCTATGATGAAATGGCTTGGCATGGCAAACAGGTGTCTGCAGCATCTATGGCAGATACTAAGGCTGAAGTGAAATTGTAACCAGCCACTTCAAACTCAACCTGACATACACACATCTCGGAAACAGTGAAGCTGTTAGCTACGAGGAGACATGAGCATTCATTCTCGCTTTGATTTTTATGTAATGTAACATTTAGCGGCTACTACATCAAATACCCCTTGTTGTTATAGTACTTACCATATTTTGAAATTACATTAACAATATAGGAATAGAGCGACAAATATAAAATACATAAGATCATTACAAACGGTGTTAATGTAAGATACAATTACTTACAGATACTTGGTTAAGCGTCGGAAAAACTACAGTCAGGGTTAAATCTGATTTTGTGTATAGCTCTCATTAAGACTGCTTCACATTAATAATTTTTGTTAGCTGATCTGAAGCTCTATAAGCACACGGAAAGCTAAATTGATTGCACAGTGGCCTTCCTGTTTAGTAAGGACAGTGTGTGAGGTCAAAAGTGCCTCAGGACAAATCCAGCCTTTGGTAAGTGAAGTGAAGCATTTAACTCCAGCAGAGAGCCCCCCCCGCCCCGTGTGAAAGTGTGTTTTAATATGCATGCCTGGACATGAGAGTACAGCGGTTGTGGTTGTGACCTTACAATTAGAGGAGAGGACTTCTGCCCACAAGGCCTCCTGAGAATCAAATTCCCAGAGGCTGTCTAATGAGAAAGACTCAAATGTGCAACACACCTGCTGTCACTGCATGTGTTATATACATTAAGTATGCTATAATTCATAGTGAGGGTTAGGTTGAGGTACACTACACATGTATTAACAAGCTATTCTTTTCAGGCTGACTCACGGTCAATGTCATACTGTCTCTTATTTTGTTTCTTTAATCTTGCACATCTCGGAATCCATCCAATAAAAACAAGAAATGACTTGAAAGTTACAACATTTGAGATAAAAGCCTTTGGGTTGTCTCCTCATTCTCTGATCTGCCTTTTTTCCCCTCACATTATTAAATAAAATGATTTACTTTGAAATTTTTAACCTGTTGCAGCACAGATCACCATATCACATAGCTTTACCCAAGTTCACCTGCACACAACACAAAATCTCTGATACACCGATTTATATGGTCTCAAGGGTATAAACTGTCATCATTATTTTGAAAAAGTTTGTACTGTTAAGTCTGACAGGTGCGTAGGAACAGAAATTCTTGACTTGTCTTCACGGTTTAAGCCGGATGATGGTCTGAAGACCCAAACATTGTGGTAGTGAAGTGAGTTCAAAGGATGGACAGTGGAGGGGATTAATTGATTTTCTTCTCTCAAGTCAAGTGACAAAATACCATTTTCTACTTACTATGATGGGAAAATACATTTACGGTAGGTTTGGGATTTCGGCTTTGCGCTGTCATCTACACTACTCACTAAATTAAGAGAGGCGTCCAGATGTCGGTGGCTTATGACCTTCACTAATTAATGTCCTGAGGGAATCCTACAGATGTGTGACAGAGGGAATAAAACTATATAAAATGTCACAGTAACTTGCTTGGACACCATAATTTAGATTCTTTATGTTTCTATAACTGTACTGGAGGGCTCAAACACCATTCTTCTATAGGTTCTCAATTGGGCTATGTAATCATGAGTAAATTTTAAAGAGGCAAATAGGAAATAGGAAGAAGAAATGAAGGACAAAAGCACAGTGAGAGAAAGAGTGTGGAGGGCAGTTAATAACGGGACACTGAATGTAAAGCAAATTTAAGCATAAAAAAGCAAAGAAATATCAGTGTTTGTGTGTGTGTGTGTGTGTGGGTCTGTGTGCGTGCATGTGCATGTGCGTGTGGTAGCAGGATGGTGTTGATCCTGGCAGCAACAGGCCTGTACACTCACTTCCACTGTCATGGCCAATCATTGTCAAGAACACACACACACACACACACACACACACACACACACACACACACACTTTGTCTCAGGTCACTTTTGGGGACCTTACATAGACTTGCATCATTTCCTGGATACTTGCCCTAACCATAATCACTGACCCAAAAATCTTATTCCCCAAATTGGGGACACAGTTTTTGTCCCCAATTTGACAAACTGCCCCAAATTAACTGGTCCTTAGTTTAAAGTTTGTCCCCAAAAGGTAGCCTATGACAAATACAAATGCACACACTCACACACACACACACATTCCTGATCTCCTGACGACAAAGCTACATACAAGTTTGTGAGCATGTATGGAATGATTATTTGTTCCTCATGTGTGCACTACAGGTTGGAGAAAAAACAAACAACACTGATCTTTTAAAGCTGGATTTTGGGGTGGGGTCTTATACTAAGAATGAGGTATAATATCATCCCACATTCACAGAAATTGAAGATGTGCAAGAGTATAGATTCTTGGAAGCAGGGACAGCTTTCAGACTTAAATGCAAAATCTATATATTTGAAAGGACTGCAGTGGTTGCAGTTTGGCAGCTGAGGCACTTTAGAGTATAGGGATGGTCTGGGCAATAATTCAATTGCGTTATCCTTCATCAGTTTCAGCAGAATCATATCATGATGATATAAAATTAGCATATTATTATTCAACAAATTTCTGACGAAATTGATTATTCCTTGGATAGTTAGTTCTTTTTAACTTTCCTTGTAGTTAAAAAGTAGCAAAATACACACAAACACACACAGGTTGTATGAGTTTTAAGTCTGTGTGTTTGTGTTTAAAATGTTTCTCAGCTTCTTATGTCCCATTTCTCAATCAAAGTGGAGCACTTACATAATGTGTGGAGGCAGATACAGTAAGTACAGAGATGGTGTGTTTCTCCTGCATGTGTGTGGGAATGCCAAGTGATCGTGAAAGCTGCTTTAGTTTCGAGAGCACCGAGAGCCACACATGCTTCATCTCTTCCTTTGTCAGTTCATGTAGTCTCTTTCTATCTTCTCTCACCCTTTTAATCTCTCTCTCTCCCTCTTCCTCCGCCTGTCTGTCAGAATATTTTCCTCACTGTATTGGCATACTGACAATATTTTTGAACTTTAAGAGGGATTTCTGTTGCTGCTCATGTAGCCATGAGTCTCAGGTATAAAATGAGTTATGGTTGCTACAGCCTGTTGTAGCTAAGATATAAGTTATATATTGTATATTTTTGAATAGTCAGTGGAATATAGTTTTGTAGGTCCCATGTTTCGTAACTACTCCTGCTGTACCAATGTAACCCAATGACAGTATACAGTGCCTTTTCAGCTCTCCTAAGACAATGTTTTTCGTTTGTTATTTCAACATTCATGTAATTCATATACATTTTATAGGAGTAAGTATCAAGTACAGTACAGATTAGAGATGACAAAGTTTTGACTGATCCACACTTGATATGCTTAGATTAGTCTTGTGAAGCTATTTGTATACCCATTGTAGTGTTCACATTTATTCATCCACTGTGACAAGAGTGGCAACTGTGGTGAACAGTTTGCAGTAGAGATGCTGTTATAAAATGTACACTGCATTGCAAGCTATCACTCCGCTAACATGCTACCCACACTATGCCTCCTGTGTCGACAGGATGTTAGCCTTCTCTTGACACCTTTGGAAGAGGGGGGCCACCATCACATTTACTAAAGATAAAAAGCCCCAAACCTCAATCCTTATTGTAATTTCATCCTGAAGTTAAAAAAAGAATTAATGAAGAACTTAATTTTGAGGGCCAAAAAAAAGGTAAATTCCCATGTATGTGAGGATCAGTACAGGAACCAGCCTGAAGTTAGTGTTGTAGACAGAAATAACCTTTATTCAGTCCTGAATCTACAGCAAACTATTCCAAAATCCATGAGCCCGTAAGCAGAATAGAAAAACCAGGGCAGCAAAAAACAGAATAATGGTCAGACAGGCAAGGTCAAAACCAGGGAAATCTCAGACAATTCCAGAAAGGGCGAAGGCAAGAAACTGCGGTCAGGCAAATGGGTGTCTCGGAAAGCAGCTCAAGCTTGTGTACAGGACTCTTGGCACAGAACAAACTAGTCACGTTCTGACAACTGGTATCTGAAGTGCAGGGCTTTAAATACACAGGAGGGAGGTAATGACCAAACAGTACACAGGTGCAGGGAGTTAACCAGATAATTAACTAATTAATTAATAAACACAGGTGGGAGCCCTACAGCAAAGCAAGGACAGAGGTTAGAAAAGAGCAAAGGAAGTAAAACAAGGACTGAAAGAAGTATATGAAAACAACTGTTAATTACGAGGTGTGCCCCCCCCCCCCCCCAAAAAGAAAAAAAGTCAAAACCCTCCAGCTTAGTCATTTTTTACTGTCAACTATTTTCAGCTTGAGTCCAGGAGCCCTCTTGCAAAGCTGAATTCAACTCAGTGAGCTATCAGATGATAATCCCTCCACTGCTCACTACCTGCTGTGGTCAGACTCAAGAGTCACAACCACATCACATGTGGCAAAAACTTATTGAATGCTGTCAAACAAGACGGAAAATAATAAATAAAAATCACTTGACAATGTTTCCACGTCTCATCACTGTGGGACAGATACAAGTAGCTGTGGCCTCAGTAAATCCATTTATACATTTTCTACACTCAGTATCATATCAGTGGGGTGAGGAGTCCCAGCACAGCACACACTGGAAAAAAAAATAAACAGAAACACCATATCCATGACACAATGGACACAGATACCAATAGAAACTTAAGGTCTACACTCTACACCGTGCAGAATAGATTGAGGTTCATATAACTAACTCACTCTAAACACAGATGGAGCTGGGACGAAGTGGAACTAACCACTGTGCCACCCTCACACCAATCACACCTGATTTGGAAAACATAATCCGTTTGTTGTACAGGTGACCAGTCATCCCAGTGCAACGTCAGTAATGACCTCAAGGTCCTTCATGGTGGTGTACTGAAGGATGAGACCATTCATCAAGTGGATGCAATGACAGCAAACCTCAACCCAGCTGAAATGTCTTTGGCCATGACATTCAATCTCTACCAGCTCCAGGGTTGCTTTAAACTGCAAACAATCTTCAAGATTATTGAAACCTTGACATGCCACCCATAATGACTGTTTCTACCATTATACTATACACACAATGTATACTTGTATTATTATTAGTAGCCAGAATGGAGCACATGCTGAACAGCTAAATGAATACATAGAAAACATTTCAGAGTAAACACTCAATACAATAGGCTACAATAACAACCACATGAATACTCAACTACCAAAATCCCCTGAGAGCACAAATTATTCCATTTCAAATCTTTTATTGTCGTTGTGCAGGCAGAATGAGAGAGCGCTTTCCAGTGATCTCTGGGTGCAGATAAACAAACATACAAAAACAATATACTAGAAGTACATAAGGAATACCCATTTAAAACTGAACCGATTCCTTGCCCCCTGCCTAAAAACATGTTAAGAGGTCAAAAAAGTATCCATAGTTAAAGGTAACCAGTACAGGTAAAGTAAAGTGCAAATCATGCCATAGTCAGGTCAGTTATCAGCAGTATGACAGCCTGGCTGATGGCAAAAGGTCAAAGATCTATGGTCCATGGAGAGGGTGTGAGGAGTCCCTGATAATGTTGAATGCCCTGCGCTGGCAGTGGCTGCGGAATAATTCCTGTACAAAGGGCAGGGAGACTCAAACAATCCTTTTGGCTCCTCTAACAACCCTCTATAGACTATTTTATCCTCCGCCGTGCAGCTGGAGTACCATGTGGAGATGCAGTTAGCACACTCTCGACTACACCTCTGAAAAATGTCAGCATGTTGGTAGGGAGAGAAGGTTGCTTCAGTTCTCTGAGAAAGGGCCCATTTCACAAGTCCAATGGTGTTCCTGGCCCAACTGAGATTATCCGAGATCTGCACTCCAAGGAATTTGGTGGAGCCATTTATACAGAAGGATGTGTGCTTTGGCTGTGACCTACTGAAGTCGATAATAATCTCCTTTGTTTTGTAGACAGTGAACGTTATGTGAAAGTTATTGTCGATGCGCTGACCTTGTCCCTGTGCAGTGTTTTGTCATTGTTGCTGATGAGTCCCATTGTGGTATCATCAGCAAACTCAACGACTGGGTTCCCCTTGAATCTTGCAACACAGTAATGTGTTAGCAACATGAACAGCAATTGGTTGAGCACAGAGCCTTGAGGATTTCCAGTGCTGAGTATGATCAAGTCCAAGGTCTCGTTGCCAACACAACAAGACCAGGCCAAAAATCCAGAATCCAGATAGATGCCGTAGCATTGAAGCAAAGCAGGGAATGTTTCTCCACTACTCTTTGTGGTGCAATGGTATTGGTAACACCAAACTGAAAGCAGTCGACCAGATTCTGGCATAGGTGTCTTTATTATTACTTTACTATCACTTCATCGTGGGGTCAGACTGATGGGATGATGGCAGTCATTTAAACAGGTGACAACAGGCTTCTCAGCTATTGAAATAATAGTGGATGCTTCAAAGTATCTGGGGACAATGGCTAACTGAGGGAGATGTTAAAGATGTCTGTTCGGAAATCTGCTAATTCTTCAGGACATCCTGGGATGTTGTCAGGGCCTGCCGCTTTGTGCAGGTTGACACTGGTTAGGGTCCCCTTTGCGTCAACTATGCAACGATCATTGATTAAAGGTGGCTGATCTGATGGTGGAGAGAGAGTGGCTCTTCCCTGTGGTGTGGTATTTGATGCACCAAAGTTGTTGAGTCTGTTTGGTAGAGGGGCATCACAGTCATCAGTCTGCAGCCTGATGTTGTAGTCTGTTAGGGATTGGAATTCCTGCCACATCCTCCTGTTGTCCCTCCTGTGTCACAGACATCCCTGTATTTTTCCTGCATTCGCTTGTTTCGTGTTCATGATCCCTTGTGACAGTGCAGTCCTATCAGAGAAGAGATCCTCTGAACTGTTGGCAGCATACACACAGGCCTTCAGTAGTTAACTTATGTCTGCCATCCATGGTTTTGGGTTCCCATGAGCAAAGAAAATTTTCTTATGTTGACATACTCAAATGCAAAATGCATTTGCATGTTCCAAAGCACGAATCAACATTCATCAGAAAGAATCTTACTTGCTAACTTTTAATACAATCTGCAGAGACCAAAACTTCATCTGGATGGAGAGATGGCAACGTGAACTGCAAAATATACAGACAGAGATGGAGGTGAATGAACTTCACCAACTGCTCTGCACTTGCAGTAGATTATAGAATAATAGCTACTCTCTCACACACACAGCTAGGGCTTCACGGTTCTGGTCAAATGAGAACCTTGTCATTTCCTTCACAGGGTTCTCTGCAGCACAATTTAAAATAAAAATGGACTGAGTTCACAATGTGACTTGATCACAAATCTGCCATGGCCTCAAAATGATGCATTTTTCTGCGTCGACTACTATGTGACACTTCATGTGAATGTATGGCGTTAGAGCAGGCAGAATATTATGAAGACCAGTTGTGGTAAAGTCTTTATAGCAAAGCATTAATCCCTGGTTTTGCAGTGTTGGCCACAGCCATATCTTAGGCTAACTTAGGTAGTAAGTCCCAGCCTCTGCAGTGTTTTTAGGGCAACAGTACAACAGGGGTTTTCTGCATTAACTTTTTGTCCTGTATCACTTTCTCACTTTGTGTTTGAGCCATTTCACTGTGATTGAACAAATTTACAGTGTTACATTTACTTTCTACTGTCCCCACCAACTTCCAGACAACAGACTGCACAACTTTTTTACAGTACACAGCATTTTGTCAGAACTGTTTTAGATAAATATATTTCTTTTTCCTTCTGATTCTTTGATCGCATTTTATTCCTGTCTCTCACACCTTAGATTTATCACCCTGTGCACAGTTTGTCATACAGTAATGCACACTGGTCATTTGTTAATAAAGCTTAGGGAGAAACTGGGAACGCTTGGTTTAATACAATCGATCTCCCTTCTAATGCAAACACTGCAGACTCATTCTCACATAAAAATGAGATTGCATAGAGGCATAAATTGTGATAACAATCTTAATACGATTAATCTTGCAGCCCTGCCTGCAGCACAAAGCATGAGTTTGCTGTTTGGTTGCCATTTTCAGTTAGTTTTGTTTCTATCGCTATTTCTCCTGCTGGCAGACATAACGTCAACAGTACTGATTTCAGTTGTAAATTTGAACTGAGTGAGAAGGCAAACAATCAAAATCCTGCACCACCACACAACATATGATTTTATCTTCCAACACCAACATCAATATGAGCCAGAATGGAAGAGACATGATACACTTCAGTCCAATCAGTCACTGCGCCCAAATCATTTATAACTGGCTCAACAATCAAAGCTTGCCCCCACAACATACTGAACAGATTCTCTTTTTGGGAAAAAAGTTTCACAAAGAATGATATTAGATACTTGCTTCCCTTATTACTCAGGGAATAATGATAGCGAGTACACTGGGTGCTCAGGCTGTGGGTGCCACCATTGTACAAATGGGTGTTAGATGCAGGACTAAAGACTTTATCATTCCTTAGAGGAGCTGGAATCAAAGAATGGGGGAAGAGGAACATAGTATAGAGGAGATAAGATTTTTTAAAAAGGCCAGTCTTCGGTCAAATGTAATTCCAGGGATAGAGGTGTTTGATAAAGCACCAGAAAACGAAGCTGCTGGGGCGGCAAGGGGAAAGGACATACACTTATAAATCTCTGTATGTCTGCCTCTTCAGATTCTATTACAGCCACACTATCACAAAACACCTGATCTGACACCTGTGTGTGTGTGTGTGTGTGTGTGTGTGTGTAGGTCATAATAACCTCTACAGATTCCTGAGTATAACACCTGACACCCACATGGTGCAACACACACACACACACACCAATATCTCTCAAAGGTGGTGGAATTGATTTTACACAGAAAGCTCCAATCCAAAGTTACTTATTGGAGCTGCCAACCACTAATGCCTTGCCCACCTGGCTGAGGTGTTTGTGTTTGGGGTCCAGTTGACCCTGATGTCACTTTCCTTTTTCTGTCTTTGTATGGACCTATTTACCCTTCCATTTCCTCTGCCTACTAACATCTTTCACCTGCCTCTCCTCTCCTCTCTCTTCTTTAGGCATGCTAGTTGCATGGCATTATGGATAGCAATGTTGATCGATCTGTCAGCTGATCCACAAGGGAATTACTATCTCAGTAATCATTGGAAAGATGGAAGATGTTTGGTAACCAGAAGATAACTCCAAATGAATTTGGACATCCCTTGACTTTTGGTCCAGCACCACCCTGAGGTTTGTGCGAAATGTGTCAAAAACTTTTGGATGGACTGACCATGAAATTTGCTATAAGCATTCAAGTCCCCATCATGATAAACTATAATACCCCTCTGACACCTGCAACCACGCAAGTGTGCACTTCATGCTGGGACAAAGCTGTGTGTGTGTGGTTCAAAAGTGGTCCCCTAACTTGCTGCCATGTTGAATATCCACATCACACGCCGCCCTTGTTCAAACGACCAAAGAGCAGTGACAAGACAAGAGCAGTGAGGAGCAAAGACACGGGCACAAAAAGACAGAGACAAGCAGACAGAGTCAAGCAGGAGAATGGAAGATGAGAGGAGACTCGGGAGGCATTTGCACCACAGGAACTCGGAGTTCCTTGTCACAGATACACAACACTCACATATACACAAAGATAGAGGGAGGAAGTGCAAAAGAGGGAAAACGATTCACTCACGCTGCCAACTGTGGATGATGCCAAAATGATAATCATGCCCAAATCCCTGCGATGATGCCAAAATCCATTGCCATTTCCCATTTTAGGCGATTGGCCAATACAATAAGCACATAATAGCATTTCAGTGTTTCCCCAAGATATGTTTTTTGGCAGTGTGAAAAGGCCCCTGGAACAGCATTTAGATGTAATACTAAAACTCTCCATTGAAACCAATAATAATGAAATTCTGTGACAGCAAACCACGTGGTGATAAAGTTCTCCCGTTAAATCAACAACTGTCTGCCAAAGATTAAACCCTGAGCAGCCAGGGCTGTAATCTGTGATGTTATCGAGAGACAGATGCAGGAGCTCCTTACCTGATAATGAGTTACAGACTGGCTCACGCTTGTTTACAGTTTTTCAGTCACTTCAAGTCTCCCCAGACTACATGATATCAACCTGATAAGGGCCTGATCAGATAGACTAGAGGGAATATGAGCCTGATGGATGACAACATGTGGTTTTGTCCCATGTTGTGTGACACAACAACCAAAGCAGCCTATGGGGCATTAATACAAACTTTTTGGAGCTTTTGAGAAAACCCTGGGCACTGGTCTGTGGAACATCATTTTATATTGATGAGTCACAGCACACAGTATATGCTGACTCTGCTCTAAAAAATTAGCAGTGTGGCTCTGCTCTTGACTGTTAGGTAAAAATTCTGTATTTGTTAAACTTGTTTATGTATGTAGTTATATCTTAACTGTTTAAATGCATTTTCTGTTTCTTTGTAAAAGCAGTCAGCAGTCTTTACTTTATAAAAATACAACAACTTTTGTTTACATATGGGTCACACTCATCTAACTGCAGGGTAAAGCAGTTATTTTCTTTATTTTCATACTGCTATCATCTAAAAATAGAGCTGTAGAAACACTGATGATGGAAATTATGATAATTGTTGAGTCCTATTGGCCCAACTCCCATAAAACTGCTCCTGCATCCTAAATCTGCCCCCCTGCTCAACTCTGTCCTTCCTATTCACACACTGCCAAACAAAGAGTGTGTCCAATCTGGTGACTAAGATTGTACAGTCTGTATTATGATGATAACTGAGTCCAGTGTAATTATTTGCAGATTTGCAATTTGTAAACTGGGGGGAAAAGGCAATGCATACAGTCTAACAGTATGAAAGACACAAGAATGACAGGTGTCCACAGCTGTAGGACCGACGACCATTTTGAGTAAAGTCACCAGTGGATAAGACAGGGAAATGCAATCTATAAACTATGAAACATCTATTCCCTCATCAAAGATTATCTACCTCCATGATATGACATGAATTACTACAGACGCATGCACACACACACACATCTTATGCCGACTCCAGCTTAAGGTGTGGCAGTCCATTATGGCCTCCACACACTCCGTCACTGATAACAATGTTTGTTTAGTGAAGCAGTCGGGCAGCATTATGAAAATAAGAGCACACTATCTTGCACTGGTATTGGAAATCAGGCAGATAACAGAATAAATTAAGTCATTCAGTATGTGCCAACATTCTTATTATGAAAAACAACAGTATCTCCATGGCACTGATGGTGGACCAAGACTTTTAGCGCCACGACTTCCTGTTTTCACATCTTTAAACATTCTACATAGATTAAATATTTTACTATGGAAAACAGACGAACTGACTGAATTAACATACCCACCAGCAGACTAAATGCCACAAAGGTTAATGGTGATAGAAAATGACCACAACCACAAGTAACAGTTTAGTCCTAATGAACATCAGAAAAAAAAAGACACACAGGGGGTTGGGGTTAGAGAGAGCTGATCTGAAGATTGGGAATAGCAGAGTAAATGAGAGATGGGTGATAAGAGATGAGACTCAGCCAAGAGGCTCAGCCAGATCACCATGACAGTGTGAGTTCATGTGAGTCTTTATTTGCCTTTCCCTTCACTTTTTCCATTTCAGTTCTTTGTCTTTATTAATTTAACTTGGATAATACTAATATTGTGTACATTATCACTCAAGACATAAAAGACAGAAACTGTATAACAAAATATAACCTCCGGAATAGCCATTACAAACAGGCTACAACACGTTGGCAGAAAGTAACAAAGATCCTGTGAAATGCAGCAAATATTTATGTGTGTGTGTGTGTGTGTGAGGCAGAAGGCATGTGCCCAATCATGCATGTGGACATGTGATCATGATACACATGCCCTCTCTTTCATTATGTTTCAACAGACAGAAAACATTTGTGAGTTATCAGATAAGGTTAATAAAGCATCACTGAAGACCATCTGTCTACCAAGTCCAGTCACACACACACACACACACACACACACACACACACACACACACACAGAGCTATCACAAAATCGCACTGGAAAAAGCCTTCACAGACAGTGTTCAATCCCACAAAACCAAGTAAGACGTTAACTGCCGCTGTTAAAATTTGACCAAATGTATTCATTTCCAAAAAATTGACACAGTGATTTATTTATGGTTTCTTTTTACTGGCTGACTTCATGCAAGTCACTGATGCGCCTCTTAAAACCTGGAATATGCTTCAGGCTCTGTCTCATTTTGGCGACAGTTGCGCTGCCAGCCAGGCCTCTACGCTACCATCGACCTCCACGCAATTTCACTACTCCATCAACGCCACTCAGCCCCGCCCTCATTTTTTTTCCTTTTGTCAATGCAATACACTTCCATATGACCCTGTGAACACAGGTGTTTTGGTGCATATGGCAATGAGCATCCACATCTTGTTCTTGTTGATGTAATTTTGTGGGTTCAATCAAATCCAAGATATACCACATTTTTCATGGTTACCACAGCCTGGAATGGAAATATTTCTTTTGGGCATAATTTTTTCAGATTTTGTGTAAAATATACATTATCATATTTATAAACCTCTGGGTTTGCAAAGAATTTGGCCACACGTGTAAATTTAATGGCAGACTCCCCTGGCAGGCCAGGGGGGTTGAAGAGACTATTGAATCCACAGAGCAGATTACCTAAACTGGCCTTTTTTTTATTGGTTAAAGCCTTTTTACCAGAGCTGGCTTTTATTTGACCTCTCCAACTGGTCTTGTCTCTTTTACTTTATTTTACTTCATTGTACATTTTGCTTTTAAAACATTTTATGTCTCACACCATAGATCTTATCTTGTTTAAATCTATCTGTTAATCCCCAATTCTCCAGCAAACCAGCTTTGTAAAACCTTGTTTTGTAAGGCGGGGTATAAATAAAGTTTTATTTGTGGTTCCAGTTAGCCACATGCTGCATCTGGTTGTGCTGCTTTCTCCCTCCACCGCCCCAGCTCTCCACTTCTCCTGGTTTCATAGGAGACACTGATGGAATCTCTTTACTTGAGTATTACATATATTTTGTTTTTTTGGGATACGATTTGCTGGTCCAAACATTTATGATCAAACTATGGAACCATGAAAACAGTACAGAAAAGAAACAAATTATCACTTTCTAATCAAACTTTTAAGACAAACGTTCTTCAAAAATACGTAAATGCTCTGATTTATAATTTCTCACTATGTTGTACATGTGTATGTATACCTATGGATAATAGGATCCCTAACATGTTTTAGTGTACTGTAGCACTTAGGATGACAGTGCCAGTAAAAAGTTTCTATTTAAAAAGCATAATGTCACAACCTATTAGTAGCCAGTACTCATTGCGATGCGGTAGGCGAGATAATCCACTGGAGTCCCTACAGTAAATAAGCGGTCCTTGACCTTCACATTGTTTGCTCATCAGTAACTGAATGACTCAGTGCAGATTAGTCTAGCTATACTTTATACACGCCATGCAGAGGCAAACAAAGCATTCTTTAACTCACAATTTGCAGTGGATTATCTCTTATTAATGTCAGGATTACGATCCTCCCTGCCACTGCAATGACCAACCAACCACTGGGTTTTGACTGTATATTCAAAAGTACGCATTAATCCACAGTGTCTCGTGTATTATATAGTGTCCATACATCTATCCACTGATGCTATAGTTTATCCCAGCATGCATTAAGTGAGGAGCAGGGTACAATGTGGACAGCACAGCAGTTAGGACTAATAAGCCTCAACAAAAAAGACAAACTCACCTAGTACATCTTTGGAGTGTGCGGGGAAGCTGGAGCATCCGGAGAAATTTCAGCTGGGCAAGTCAGATATAAACCCAGGGCAGTCTGTTGGGTTCATACATCGTAACAGCAGTCAACAAAAACATTGGTACAAAAGAGGAATTATATGTATCAAAAACTTTATTCTCAAATAATGTCTCCAAAATAGCTGATAAGATAAACTGTGAGTCTCTTTGACAGCAGGTTGTGAGGCTGCATTCACATACAGGATCTGTTGTTTAACCCTTCATAACACTACATATTTCTCTCTCACGATCTCATGGGAGGACAGAAAAATGTTGTTTTCCATCCTTTAATTCAAAACTTAAGTACCAGACTTGTCTTACCGATCATCACAGAAGCCTCCAAAACGGTCGTTGATTTGCCAATGCTGCTGCTAAAGTCTAAATTTACTTAAACTTTATTCTCCACTCTAAACCCATAACGTCAAAGCAAGGAGAACCAGAGTCCTCCTCGTTAAGACAGCCATGAGGTCAGATTTTGGGCCGTAAAGGGGTCAAGTCATCCAAAATCTTTTGTGCCTGTGGAAGTCATCCCTCTCCCAAATACAGACATTAGGATCAGTCACAGGGCTGCTGTTACACAAGAACACACTGTCTTTAAAAGGAACTTCTGTTTTCAACCGAACCATGAAATACTGTTCCTGACTTTATAATGCTGAACATCTGGTTCTTTTTTGGTCAATGTGGAGTGTGTGAAACTTCAAATCAATTCCAAAAAATGTGCGTAAACAAGATATTTCAATGTGAGGAATCACCAGTGCTCAAACAGTTCTTACAACCCTCCTCCCACATTAGAAGTCACTCAAATCTGTCCCATGCGTCGTCACGTTATATACCATATTTTTGCGATGAATGTTGACTTCAAAGTTTCAATGTTCAGAAGATTCACCTGCATTCTCTGCCAGCGCCGAGCTGCAGAGGAGTTGGAAGTGACACATCATTTTATAAGGCTGAAGTGTTTCAGAATTTGAATAAAAATGGTTTTAGAAGTGTGAGCCAGAGATAAGTGTCTCTCCAACACGAAAGAACACACTCCACTCCAGGTGCCACAAGGTTTTCTGTTCCTGTGTAAAAGCAGCCGCAAAAGACAAAAGAGATTATATGACGTTTTGATATTTGATACTCAGTTTGAACCATAGATTTTTACATGGTGTGTAACAGTAAAAACATTGACTTTGATGAACAAGATTGTGTTGTACCTACATCATTAATCATAAAAAGTACAGCATGTTTAATAATTTGTTTGTTTCTTTTTTTTTTTTACAAATTCTCCATAAAAAATAGATTTCTGTACAAAATTTTTTTTTCTTTTGCACCTACTTCAAGTTCAGCAGCACAAGATGAGAGGATGAGAGGTGACAGCAAAGACGGTGATTATGATGCTGAAAAGAAGAAGAAGAATGATGATGAGGACAACTTCCTGGTGAGGACCTGCCATTTTTCCAACGTATCCCTTTGCCATTCTGGACAACAAAAATGAAACAGCATTTTGCCGGCTCACATTCACACACAACAAAGATCCTTTCATTGCACATTAGCATGGGTATCGGAGAGGGCATCCTATCACCCGAACGTGTGACTATAACATTAATGTGTGCTGTCCCAATCTACAAGCTGTCATGTGCTGAAATGACAATTATTCATCTTTTGCACTGACAGGTGAAGCAGGGCTGCAGTTAACTCACCGGGTTGTGGATTTTCCTCAAAGCTCTAATTCTGAATGTACGGCATGGACGGTTTTTCCTATCCACAGCTCTGAGAAGAAGGTTAATTCCTGTCAAATACAAATGGGCTGCAACACTAAATACTTTATTTAATCCAATTACTTTAAAAAAACGAAACAGAAAGCAGTGATATATGTGTATATATATATATGTGTATGTGTGTTTGTGTGTGGAAAGAGGAAAAGGATCGTCTTTGGACAGTACACACCCAAACACACGAAAAGGTCTGATTTCTATCCGCCAGTAATACTCCAGCACAGCCAAATTTCATCTCTAGATCGATATGACCACCGCGCTACATATGAACCCAGGCCCTACTCAAGCAAGACTGAAACTGGATTCTCCCACACTATTCCTGGAGGAAAAGTTCAGCGCCATCACTCTGCAGTCCTCCCTGGGTGTGTCTGCACCAACGTTTAAACGACTCGCAGACCCCATCTCGATGTAATTTGGATCACATCGAGATGTAATCTGGAGACTCGTCTGTGCCGTATGACACTGTGTGAAAAGGCAATGTGTGACATTTACAATTTTAGCTGGTATTTTTTTTATGAAGCTTGCAGCAACCCAGGCCCCTTTGTTTCAGTGAGGACTGCTGACAATACCACTTTAGAGAAAGTGAGGGACAAACGTCAATCCTTCTTTCCAAACTGTGAAAAGTCTCAGCTGAAGAAGCAGAAATAACCTTGGCATTTTAAAATTTAGTGGGTAGTTTTACTTTTTTTTTTTTCACTTGTAGCCAGCTGTCGCTCTTTTTAATTGAGGACTGCTGACAAAGTCAAATGATGGACAGAAGTGGAAACTTCTACACAAACTGTAAAAAAAAAAGTCTAAGGTAAGAGAATATTATCTAAATTTCAAGGCATCTCGGAGCAGGGGGTGTGTCATGTCGAGTTAAATAACACACATCTACATTTAAAAAGGTTCAATGAGCGCGCGTACAAGTACTGCTGAGAAATCCCCTTATTGCACTGTATCGGTCTCACAGTATGCGCAGCGTCACCCCATTGTATTTACATACGCTTTATGACAGAAATGAACGGAACAGCTGAACCAAAAAAGATTATCTCATCGCACCAGGAAGGGTCCTTTGTTATAAAATTTGATTCTATTAAGATTTAAAATAAGGTGCAGCACACTTTCAGCTTTCAATAAAAATGTTGTCCATTGTGAGGTTGTGTCGACAAAAATGATCTTAATCGGGGTCATGACAACAGATCTTATTTTCTGCCATTTATAAGTGAGGCTGCCTTTTCAATCATTCCCATTCCCCTGCTTTTAATCACGTTCAATCAAGGAAAGCATCATCTCCAGTTATCATGCCCACATCTGTCTCCTGTCAAGTTCAAACTGGACACATGAGGGGTCTATTTTTAAGGCCCAGTTCAAAGAATGAATAATTTGTTTTTAATAGATGTTAACATATATCGGATGTGTGAAATTTCATTGGGGGCTTCATTTTGGCGTATTACATTTGATGTGTGTTCTCACAACTTTCTTTGCACCTCCACGAATGACTCAGCATATACTGGTCTCTCTATAACAGTCCAGATAAAAATGACTGAAATTTAAAGAAATACTTCTCACCCAGAGAACTAGTCTCATATCAATACTCTTTGCATCAGAGCATTGATACGTTTGTATGAACTTAGCTGACATGGACACCGTCTACTGTTTATTTGAATGGCCGAAAAGTTAGTTTTAGGCTGATATAATGAAACCACACTCTCCATGTATGGCTCCAGACAGGAGAAACTGTCAGCTACTGAAGAGCTACAGACAGAAACAGAAATCACAGTGGCAGATGACATCTGCCATCACACAGCTGGTTACTGAAGGGTTACTTGGGGGAAAGTCAAACTCTCGTTCTTGAAATGAAGTTTTTCTGTGCTGGCAGTCATAAAATTGAGCTCATCTGGCATCCTCGGGCGCTTTCACAAACATCGTAATAATTTTAGAGCTCTGCTTGAAGCTTGAGATGTTATTATGGCCTATAAGCCACCTTTAAAGGATCTGCACAAATATTTGCTTTGTATTTGGCTCAGTTTCGGTGGGTACATAAGATCTGTAATCTAAGTTCTGCCATACCTCTCTGATCTTTACATGTCAGACTAAACGGCAGTCTAAAGTGTTTTCTTTTTTGGTTCGGGGCTCACTAGGAGATCGGATCAGTGTAATTAATTGTTAAAAAATTAGACATTTTATTATGTCTGTGGAATCCTTGCAGCCTCTAATTTTCAGGCTCTATTATGCACCCTTGACTCCATAGGAAGTCTCATCTGAATTAATTAAATGAATTAAAATAGGAAAACAGAAACACTGGGTGCACTCCAGTAATAAAAAGTGAGGAGGCTCACGACATCGTGAGCAGATGCTCGACTGTTGTTTACAGATGTCTTGTTATTCCTGTGAAGAGATTCTGAATGGCAGTCCTCTGTCTCGTCGCGCTCTTTAAGTATTGCCACTGTTCTAGCTGCTACACGCATCTGCATATCTTTACATTCTGAGTCCGACACTAGAGCAGTACAACAGTATGTGTTTGCGGTTGGCTGACCTCAACCCTGAAACAGAGGCTGAGAATGACAATGGATATTATAATACCAACAACATCCTGTATGCTTCCAAACACAGTCACCATTGTTCACCATTGTCTCGGGACATTACATTTGCAGCATTCAGGTTCAGACATTTTCAATTAAATGAGCTGAAAATGCAAATAGGAACTGCAATTTACTTGTCAATTCATTCCTACTGAAAATAGGTGGATTTAACAACTTTCTCTTGCCATTTTTTTTCCAGTATTGTGAGTTCTGAGGAAAATCCACTGGCAGATTTCAGAGAATTGAGTGTTGGCCTGGAGTATAACACGGTAATATTGCATGTGTTTCATGGACAGTTTTATAAGTTCTACTCTTTCAACAACTGACTCCCATACACTCCAACCATTCACAAGTTCTTATGTCGTACATGTAAATGAATGCGTTTGTGATTTGATGCTTGATGGACAGGTTGAATGATTGAAAACACCATAAAGGAAAACTAATGTGGACAATGAAAACCATGCAGGTTAAAGCAAATGCCTGAAGTGTGAACCTGATGCCGGAATGTCGAGTGTGGAGCATGAAACAAACAGGAAGCGGACGCCTGAAGACACTGAAAGCAGTAACATCTGTGATCTAAACCAAGTGCAGCATCTTTCGAAAAATAAAAACTATTTTTGAGAGAACACTGCGAGAAATAACAAGCTTGGAGAGTGACTTGGAACGAGTGAATTATCTCATGATCCTTCGAGACACACGGGGGTTAGCACAACATTTTGACTCAAAATCCCAGGAAATGAGCAGAAAGAGAGGTCGCACTCACTAAGCTTGTGTATTTGTTGCAGTGGGGTTCCAGCATTGATAAGCAGGATGTAACTTACTCTCTGCACACGAGGTATTCTCAAACAATGGAGGGGCTCAGGGTGGGGGTGGGGGGGTGATACGTGCTGACAACAATAATTGTGCATGTTGTCTTCATACTGTATCCGTTTGCTCGCCGCCTTGAATGACCGATTCTCACGTGGATCAGGCATGTGCTGTGCCGCTCTTTAAAAAGCTGCGTTGAAACACGATCATGTGCATCAGAGAAGCAGAATGTGTTGAAAGGTGACGCATGATGATGCGAGTGGTAAGGAGCACTGACAACACATCTTTTTAAAGAGAGTTATAGAGGAAAAAGTCACGTGTTGTTTCTGAAAACTTATACTGTCTGCTACTACGGCTCATTCACTGAGAAATATAACTCCATATTAAGGTAGGCTACTATTTAATCTGCGTTTTAGGTATCTCCAACAGCGTACTATTTTGTTGGACATAGGAGTGACGTAATAATTCGGTACACAGTATGGATGTGAGGCTGTCTGTATATTTACTTCACATATTATAGTAGTAGCAGTGTTCAGTACGAGCTTTCAGAAATAGCCACTGCTCTACAAATGGCAGAAGTGTGGTGCCAACTAGTGACACTACAAGCTCAGAGGTCCACAGGGTAAACTGATCCCAACGTTCTGGTTGGCTAGCATGTCATCGTGGCAACAAAATAAACAAGGGGTATAGCATGTGGTCACACCTTCCGCTACCAGGGAGCGTGAAATATAAATGTGTATATACAAACACTCTGTAACCCTGTATTTAGGCATTTTGTCATCTTTTTAAAGATAGAAGTTTTTTGAATAAAATTCTCTTTTTTGAAGGACTCATTTTTCAAACCCATTTCAGACCCAAAAAGTATTCATTTTTTCATAACCCAGTCAGAAAAACACACTAGTGCAAAATTTGTGCAGTTTTAAGAGTTTATATAAAGTTTCTATTTTGGGGTCCCCAGCAGCAGTGGTTTGGGAAGTCCCATGGGGCCACTGGGTTTTTGAACATAGAGTCTGTTCATCAATATCTTCACTGAAGAAAAATGCCAGAAGAGACAACTAGAGACAACCATTTGTCTCTGTTTCCATAGCAACCTGTCCTTGTCTCTTTTTTTTCCCAGCACGACTGACAGAGGTGTCTATCTGTCCATTCAGCTGTGTCCGTCTGTCTAATATTTGTCAGTCAACCAGTCTGTCTGTTAATCTGTTCATCTGTGTCTGACTTTGTGGCTGGAGAGTATGCTGTAGAAAAAAAAACAACAAAAAAACAAAACAGAAAAAAACCCCAAAACACATCAGTCATCACTTGAATGACTGATAATCCCGACCAGAGTTACAAGAAGACAAATCATTTCCTGGATCTGGCCACAGCTGATTGCAGCAGTCGAAGATCTTGACAGCTTATTGCCTCCAAGCTTCCACACAGAATCCTGGCCATGAACAAGAATCAGTTGTCTGACTCTTTGATTGGGTTAGACAGGCATCTGGAAACCAGTCCATTGGGTACACCAGCTGCAAATGTCTGGTTCTCTGGTCCAGCACCGTCTGTCTAGTGCTAGTGTGGAATATTGTGTATCTGACTAATTTCAAGTGTGTAGTACCTCTGTAGAAAATGTCCAAAGCTCAGCGAGAACCAGTTGACGAGTTTCTAGTGCTAAACGTGGGCAACGTAACATTTGCAAATGCTTGATTTGGTATGTTTTATCCTAACTGTTGCCAAATGCTGTGGGTAATCACTATCGTAAAAGGCATTACAGCAAATGGCAGAGGGTAAAGACAATCACAGGAACCTATTTGGAAAATCCATAATTAACTGACAACTCAACTTCTGTGATTGGCTTGTTATGTCAAACTTAGCCCGTTCAGTTAGTTGGCTGAAACACTTGAAAATTATCTGCAACTGTTATTTGAACCTGTAGTGTACCACAAGTTCATTGCTCTGAGTACTAATTTAATACGAGTGTCCAGTAGCAGATAGGAATATCATTTTCTTTAAAGGAATTGTCTGGTTGAACTTTTCACTGAGTCGTCTGCATTTGTTTGTCAGCTTCACAGCAGCCTGTGCAATCAATATCAGATTCCACCAAAAGAGACAAGTGTGTAAGCTGTCATTACATCAGAAAGTCCGGTCCTGTTAAGTCCAGCATGATGGAAGTCCAGTGGGAGGTTTTGGTCCGGCACCAGTGATGGTTTTTGTGTTGACACCGAGGAAATGTCCAATTACGATTCGACGTCTGGAGGGGACTGAGGGGTGGAATAGTCTGTGTGCTTCCTCTGAGGGTAGGTCCTCACACTGGTTGAACCCATGTCTGGCCTACGGCAGGAGGAGTTAGTGAGCCTATACCACTGTGCAAATTTGGCATGAGGGTATGGGGCTAGATTGGGGTAATCCACTAGCAGGTTGCAGGGAGGGTTTTCGAAGGCCATCTGACACTGGTCATACAAAGCCCTTTCTGTAAGGATGCTGGATCAGTCAGCAGACGCTGAGCACGCATCAGTTAGGTGGTTTGTGGAGGAAGTTAACTAATTGTACCATCTTTCGGTGTTTTGCCTTGATGTTTCGAATTGCAAAAGTGCTCAAGAAGAATGGTGGTCCCAGCACTGATCTCCTGAACAACAGACTTCATCGTACTGGATGGCGTCATTGTCTACTCCCCTGTTTATGGGATCCAACTTATATAGCTCTTCAGACTATAGGGAGAGGTAGATGATACCATTGTTCAGGAGCGGGAGCAGAGCTGCATTACTGTGAAGATTATGCTGACAGAGGAGCAGCACGCTACAACACAGCCTGCTCACGGTGACTCATCAAAATCATTTAGGTCTGTTCTTTCTTTTTTTTTTGGTCAATCCACAATGCAGACTGCAACGTGGAGGTTGGACTGAACCACTGTACAGTGGCAGTTTTGCTGGACTATACCACAGTGCAAACTGTATTGAGTGTGGTATCGAATCGAACCGCCTTCGCCTCAGTGGGCTTCATGCTGGTGTCATACATGGGGTTTTCGAATGATGCCTGACCGTTGGAGCTCTCGTGGCCAACATAGCCATTGAACTGGACCTTGGGGCGTGTCCTGAAAAACAGAAAGGGAGAGATTATGTTATTGGCAGAATTTTGGTTTCAAAAGGAAATCTTTGCAGACTTGTATTCAATGTTTGGGGGAAACAAATCTCAAAAAAGTGTGCATGCACAAACAAAAAAAATCACAAAAAACCAAAGCATGCATTTTAGGAAAGCAAAGTGCAGTTGCCAACATTTGCTGATATTTAATATGCTAAAGCATCTCAAAAAATTTTATTTTGTGAAAAAATGTGTTTAATTTAATTCAAAACAGTAAACTGTCATATATATGTAAATTAAAGAGAGTAAACATTTCAAGCCTTTTTGTATTCATTTTGATGATTATGGATAATAGGTCATGAAAATTAGACATACTGTGTCTGAAATATTTCCTAAGACCAATCAAAAAAAGATTTATTATACAGCAATGTCGGGTTTCTGGAAAGAATGTTCATTTATAAATTTAGTACTTGGTGCTAGCTCCTTTACCATGAATTATTCTTATGATTCTTATTTTGCAGTGACTCGAACTACAGCATCATTTTGAACCAGCATTGAGTGATATTTGTAATTGACTCAGTGTCAAGTAAAATTGTCACTTGTAGCGCTGGGCCCTGCGAGAGTTAACGGTGAAGTTTGCAGCTCTAAGCAGCTCTTAGATCTGTGGTTTGGTCTTCCATCAAACAGACTGTATGATTGAGTCTCGCAGCTCTCGGCAACTCTCAAATATAAATTCACAGGCAGTCATTTCCAACAAACAAGTTCAAACCCACCAGGTGTGTGGTACTTGCCTAGCACAAAACAGCGATGGGCCCAAGTGAATCAGTGACTGATGAAAAAAGTCAACCCTCACAGATCCTACTGTACTACTTTTCTAAGGAGTTGGTGAATCAAACCAGGGCCAAAAGGCCAGAGCATATTAGATTACATTTGTCAGGTGGCCAGAAATATGACTGTAATAGAATACTCATGTTGCTCTGTGTCTGCTGGATTTCACAGGCGTCTGTGAGTTTGTTTGTGAGACTTTGTGCCCCTAACTGCCCCCCTCAAAAAAAGTGTTGTTTTTTTCATGTGTGTTTAAACTTTTCACACATTTTAAAATGAGGCACGTCACATTCATCATGTTATAAGTGGCACTGGCTCGTCCTGTTCAACACCACTTACTGACAAAGGAGCTCTGGGAAATTAAGGATGCATGAGTTCAAGAACAACTGGGCAGCTACCTTAATTATGTATAGTTTTCCCTCACAGAAAACTATACATAATTAAGGTTACAGATTAGCAGCCATCTAAATATTGGCTTGATCAATCATTGTCTTATTAACCAAAATCAAAGTACACTTAAAACGTCCCATAAACTGCCTTTTCGGACATTTTGTTCTGCAGCTTTCTGCTTGAGATCGAATGTGTCCAAGAGCAGGATTCTGGAAAAAAAAAAAATCTACAAATTGCTATGGAAATTGTGGCAGGAGTGAGAACATGGACCATATAAAACTGCCTGCTTCAGTGGTTCAGCTGCCCAGTGCCCATCTGCTGCTGCTCATGTGAGTGTCTCTCCCTGCATGCAACCTGCCATCATCCTGCAAATGGTTTCCTATGGTTTCAGTTCAAAAGAATATATTATTACTCAATTTGCCTGAATAAGGGTTTTAGGAACCTTACTGCAGAGGTTCAAGCGGATACATACTGAAATATGACAATCCCCCCTCCTAATTTGTCTGTTTGTCGCAGATTACAGTTTGGGATAATCAGGCCCATATAATCCAGTTAGATATAATCACTTACTCCCAAACCCTGTGGAACTATTAGTAAGGAGGAGTGTTGCAGCTGAAACGCTGTTTGACTCTGACCTCATTAAGAGAGTGTGTGTGTGTGTGTGTGTGTGTGTGTGTTTGTGTGCGTGCACAATAGTAGAAATCCAACCCTGGGGAACCACTAAGCCTACCCTACATGCTCAACCCATTACTTTACAAAACTACACACACACACACACAGCAACACACACTGCAGACCTCCCGGCGTGGCAGTAGTTCAAATTGCTGCACTAGTTTCTAGTTGTCGCTGTAGGTGCAATAGTTTAATTTCATTGGTACACATAATTGCATTGACAGCAGCTACTGTACTGACATATGGGCTGAAGCAGGAAGAAAGTGCAGCATACGCACTCACGCCATGCTTTTAGTTTACACTGAAGCTATTACTATCACATCGCTACATGAAGAAATAATTTATTTTTCTGCTGGCTTGCCGTTAGGGTGGGCTGAATGCTATTCTATCAAAAATAGCTTTACTATACAGCTTAGTCAGGATAATACTAATTTTCTGGGTATTTTATAGATAGTAGTTGGGGGGGGGGGATAAATAATAATAAAGCAATGGCAAACAGATGTACAAGAATCACTTGCTTGGACCAGTTTACAGCAGGACAAGTATTTGTTCTTGATGGCATCATGCTGACAGAGAGATGACAATGAGGTCAAAGACAAAATAAAATGCCCTCCATCCAGCTTTTAATGATTGCTGTTTTAACACAGTAGGGCTGCACGTCTTTTGAATAAAATATACAGTCTTTTTTAAATTTAAATGTAACCTGAGTTAGCTGATATAAAGATGTGCCATCCTTGTGCCATTTCCTCCAGAACGAATATTCACATTAGTGTAAAAGGTTTTACCTTGACTTACAGTGGTAAAAATTTCAGTTCACATAAAAAGAAAAAATCAGAAGTTCACAATTTGTTCAAATGTGCAGCCTTACCAGAAAGCATGAAAGCAACCTTAAAAAAAAAGGTAAAAAACAAGAGATGAGAAGTTTGACGGAGGATGTGGCGGCGGGCGGAGGTCTGGTTGCTGTTTAAAACCAGTGAGATGACAGGTGTCAGTCTTACCTGCCGCCAGGCCCCCAGGTGTCTTTTGGTCTCTCATTGTCATCTGTGTCAGCAGACAATGTCCTGCATACAACCATCAGCTTTAATAAACATCAACTGACAATGCACACTGCTAACTGTTCAACCGGCTGCGTGACAAAGTGTACAGTAACACAGTGATGAGAATTACTGGCCTTCTACCCTCATCAGCTATCATATGTACAGTATATTGTGACAGAGCTGGCGTCTGCATGGCCCTGCACACAGCAGTCAAGATTTACCACACTAACTAGTAAGTACAGAACAGCGTAAATTACTCACTGCCTGTTTCCTCAATAACATCAACAGGACAGGACACTAAAAGGCTCATTACAGATAAGATGTAAGATGACCCTGTAAAACCTTGAGTAATGAAGTGCAGACCTCAGAACATCCCTTAGATGAAGAATCTTAAACAAGTCTTAAACAGGAGACATTAATGATGACATTTTACCCTCAATATAGTTCTGAATTATCTCACATCTCAAGGCTTTTTAAAGTCTTTTGTGAAGTTTCTAGGAGCAATAATTAATATCTAAGGTCAATCAGATTAAACCTTCAGGGTGTGTTGGGAGTTTTAGCTATAATTAAGTTGTAAAATTTCTGTAAACCAGCCCGTCCTTCCAAAAAAACCCACCCAAAACTTTAATCTGATCCAATCAGTATATTTCCATGATGATTTAGAATACTTGTGTAAATGACATCCATCTTCTCCTCTCGGTTTGGAAGAGAGGACTCACAAATTAATGATCTTTTTAAAAAATAATAATAAAAAAAGCCCATATCATTAATCTCTTTACTACGTGGGTTCTATTTTGATGTTGGTGCAAGGTTAGAAAAGGCATAAACTTGGTGGAGTATTTGGTATAATCAGTATTCTCATACCTATTTTCCATCTTGTGTGCATCTAAATTCATAGCAGTATTGAATTTTCACTGTCAAGAAGGCAAATTTGTATTAGGTTAGATTTATGGGTGATGCCAAACAGTACGTTTTTGTCATGTAAATGTGATGTTTATTCCCATTCCACTAAAGCATGGATTAAACAAACAAAACTATAACGAGACAAAAACGACTTTTAACAGCTACAGGTATCGCATTAACGTCTAACTGTGCAAAAAACAGTGTCCTTTGAAGAACTATGGCACATTATCGTTCATAGATTGCGTGATGACACAGCCTTCACTGCTTCCTGCATTCCGCTGTATATTAGAGCACTGTGCCTGAAATTCACAAAGAAAAAATGTGGGGAAAGTGAAAACAACGACACTATTATTTAAGAATACAATATCGCGCTAATATCCCACCATCAAGGAATTTTAATCCAATACATATCTTTGATGTTTTATTTCTTTGTTGTTGTTGACCGGCTCCATAGTTCTCCTAAGGCAAGGTTAGGACAGCTTTTACTCAAAAGAGGGGCAAAATATGTCTCTGTCTATGTATGATTTCTTAATTTGAGAAGCTTGATAGGGTGTCACCCCTTCAGAATAAAAGGTCCCGCCATTTCCACTAACCTTTACCAAAAGGTAGATACAGTCTGCAGTAATAAGACTTTCATCAGCAAGAGAACATGAGGAGAAACCCTCAACCGACCATAATGCTATGCAACCCAAAAACACGTATTGGATATGTTAAGTGTGTGTGTTTCAGGGAAATGTATTGAATTGATTACAGAAGCAGACAAAGTGAATTGCAGAAACATGGTGCAATAAAAAAAAGAAACCCCTCAAATGCATCAAAATCCAGCATATCAGCATAAGCCAATGATTCAAAACGGGTATTTTCTTATGTATATTCATCAGGTGAACCTGTTAAAGATCGACAGATTAAGATGTTGTTTATGTGCGTTATAATTACAAAACTTTTCCCCACCATTTTTTATTATACTTATTTGCTCTGATGCAACTTTTGATTGGTGGGATCACACCTGCAGTTCATGATTTATTTTATATTGCAGACAAACCCAGACAGCAAACGGCTGATTAGCATTCTGCGCTGCTGTTTGTTTTCTCTGATGGATTTACGTTGACGGTTTAACATACCTGTGCTTGTAGAGGTAGAAGGCAAATCCAGACAGGATGAGGGCAAAGAAAGGAACTAAGATGGCTGCTGCCACAGAGCTGCTGTTTGTGTAGGGGTTGGATGGGTCCATTGCCATGGTTACAGGACCTGGGGAAGGATACAGACATGGGGAAAAAACCCCCGCACATGCGTGAATACACACACGTATAAACACACTTTTGTGCAATAGATGCTCTACTTGTCATGTTAAGTCAGTCTGAAGTGAAATTTATTCAACACGACACTGATAAAAAAAAGTTTCAATATCTCTTCAATTTGAGGATTTTAGTGTTTCCACTTTCAGAGTGTTCTACAGGAACATAAAGTCTGTACTGTTTGTTGTGGCTGGCACCGGTGCGGATGCTGCAGACAGACCTACCCTGCCTGGTCAGATGGAACTTGCCAAAGTCTTTGCTGTGTATATGCCCCTGGTAAACAAAAGTCTTCTGGTCTGACTCTGCAGTAACCTGAAAAAACAAACAGAGAGTCGGAGATGAGCACAAAGACGGGAAGAGATACTGTTTATGTTTCTTCTTGTTTCGGGGAAGGACTTCCTTGCTTCACCCTGGATACAGAGCAGAATCTCAATCAAAGTAGTCAAGACGTGGTTTGCGGATCAAAAACGGGATGTGCTAGAGAGGCGTGATTAAATGGTGAAAATATGTAAAGAACCGACAGGTGAATATGTAATTACCTTCCCACACAGTTGACTACAGATGGACCACAGCATCAAGCGAACAGTAATCCGCTTAAGGTTGTCATCCTCAAGATTTACAGTAAAAGTAACTTCTTGGTGGTTCAGTTCAGCGAATGTTACTTTTGTGTAAAGAAACAGGATTTTTATTCATAATCAAAATCAATTATTCAAAGTGTTTCCTGATTTAATTTACTTAAAGCACTGCACTCAAGCGATTCTTTTTTCTTTTTTTTGGATTTCACACAAGGCTGCATACCTGTGCCAGTCCCCCCCTCAAGAGTCACTCCCCTAGCTTCTACACTCTGGCTTCTCCTCAGTCCCCAGCTCCTTCTCCCACACCCCTTCCATTTTTTGGTAGGAGATTAAAGCAGCAAAGTTTTACCCACAAATCATTGATCAAAATTTCATCTTCCAACCCTGAAAAGATTGTTTTTCAGGAACCACACAACTTGGCCATTATCAGCTTGACCCTTTTCCGCCTTCACTCTTTCTGTCACTGGCAACATGATAAATTGGCTGTCTATGGCTGTCTGCTTACTTCCCCTTTTTCTTACATCTGTTTTTTCCTCCTTCTTTGTGCACTATCTTCTACAATCTACCCACTTGGTTCCTCTGTGCCTCCTTCCCAGGTCTTCCCTGTCAGCAAGTCAAACAGGATCAAATTTTTAAACCATTCCCAAGTTTTAGGGATGATCTTCAGAAGTACCAGCTTCAAATATCACATCAAACCAAGTTGAAAAAAAGCCCACATGGGACATGGAACATCACGCAAAGCTTCTTTCTAGAAACGGATACGATATTAGATAGTGTAGCCGATCAAATACATTCACGGCTGAGAGAAAGACAACATGTCTGTACACGAGATAGAAACAATGAACGGACAGTGCAAATGTGTGGTAAGTCAACAATGTCTCAGTAGAGATATCGCTTTTTTATGAGGAGAAACATGCCGGAACTATTTCTTAGCCAGACCAGTAACTTCCTGAAGTCTCTGCGGGGTGTCTGGCAAACTCACGGCAACAACAAGGCTGAAACTGCACACTCGTTCACACCTTCACTGCTGCCGATATGACAGATAAGCATTAGCAACACTATGGAATTGTTTGCAGAAAGTTGTGTATGCGGCGTGGACACTACTTTATATTATTCCATCGTTACAATAGTCCCTGGCACTACATATTGCATACATTTCACACTTACAGAATTTGGATATTCAAATAATATGGCGCACTAAACGGTGAATAAGGTGTGATTTCAGATGCATCCCAGGACTCCAAGACGTTACACGAAGCAACACTTCGAGAACATAACTCCCTGTAAAACCAAACCTTTGTTTTTCACAATGTTTTTTATTTTGCATTCTGCATTTATGTGGAACAGTTAAGCAAACGCTCCTCAGTTAGTGAGTGTAAGTGCTGGCAGGAGGGCGGTTTTTCAGTGTTTGGTCGGGCTTGCTGTGTCTAGCTTGGTGCTGAGCTAATTCAGTGGTCTCCTGGCTGTAGCTGCAGAACAGACATGAAAGGTAAGATGCACTGCAGGGCTGCCAGGCATGGACAAAGTTTCAAACATTGATATTAATGCCAAATACCTCTATAAAAACGGGAGTTAGACAAGTGATGACAAGTAGGAGATAAACCTCCCTTCTTTATAATGGCCAACTTTCTACAGTGTTAAATATTGGATACCCTCATTTTGTACTACATTAAAGTATTTCTAAAAGAGGAAAAGAAAGTAAATAGTTTGCTGAGTAGAATAGGCCTATATATTGACAGAACTGATAAGTACGTTCATCGTACTCTGCGTGCATAGTAACAAATATGTGAATCCTGGAAATGTGTTTAGCATCGTCATGTAGTGGTGATACTTTTCTGCGATGATTTATTTCTTACACCTTTGTTAAGGGTATGGGGGTAGGGGCTCCTTGGTAAAGGATTTATCTGGAATTTCAGCACAGCTCTCTCGACCCCGTCCAGTGTCGTGGAAGTACAGCACTACATGATCATTGCTATCAGTTATCAAGTTTAATGTTACATTCATCTCCCGTCATTACAATTCTGTTGTCCACAGCTATTGTGATTATTACTGAGGAGATGTGTATAACCTCTGGACACTTTAAAAAATGTTGGATATGGAAAATAGGAGGAGGGTTTACTTACATATCCTTCCATCGCCCAGTTGTCATTTTTAAACTTGCTGTAGTAATGCTCTGTTGGCCCCTTCACCTGGTAGACTTTCAGCAGCAGCTGGTTTTCCTCTGACTTATAGGTGCCTAGAAGGAGACAGAGACAGATTAGCGCCCGATCCCCATGCGGTAACAACAACAGCACATTAACTTTCAAAATGGCGTTCGCACTGGAAAGAGAAAAAAAAAAAGACACCGAGGTACCACGGGAGGCAAAAACAGACAGACAGACAGACAGGTTGAGTGACAAACAGAGAAAAGGAGACACCTTGACATTTGGAATTATCACACTCTATTTCCTTCACCAAGCACCTGACACATTAGAGGAAAAAGTGACATTTAGCCTTCAGCAACGTGTCACTACTTGGTTAACTACAGTGCCAACAAAGAACTGTTGCTGTGTTCTATGACAAGTCCATGTAAAAGCAATATCACAGGTTTAAAAAGAAATCATTTGATACGTTGACAACCCTTGTTTCCCACTGGCAGAAAATCTTCCATGATCCCGGGATCAAGCTGAACTATTGATTGGGAAATGTCAAAATATTCATGAGTGTCAGTGGGAGAGTCAGAGAGTTTTTCTCAGATGCTTTAACTCTATTATGTTTTGAAGGTTTTCATTCAAGATTGCAAGTTTGCCTCCATTGTAAAGCTGCAGTTTCTATCCTATGTACTATACACATGGATAAACAACACATCACATGCAGTAGAGCACTGTGGAAGGTTATGCTGCTCAGGCACTGATGTGGCATTTTGACTGTTGCAGTGATTCTGCAGATACACTGGTGTGTGGCCCAAGCAAAAAAAAGCCCAAAACACTTGTTCATACGCATGTTTTATTATTTAAGGTCTAACTTAAGGACTTATGTGTATAAAAAGGAATTGAGCCAATTTCAGTGATGCCTTTCTGAGTGTGAATGAAAGCTGGATCATTTAACCTGCTGTGTATTCACACCAACAGCAACACTTCCTCCTGTGTCATTTACACTGCATTTAAAGTCTTCAAATCTTAAACCTTTGGAGTGTGATTACTTTTTTTTTTACCTGACTAATCAAATGAAATTAAGATGACTCATGGACTGATTTACTAAATCAGGTTTATGTATCGGTGCTTCCAGCTCTGGGAAATCAAAATAACATATTTATAGGTCTTATGTGAAGATTTCATATAAAATTACATTAAAATGATTGGAGTGACTATAAATAATATTGTTGGGTGTTTTTTTTTACCTGACAGTCTGATTGACACTCCGCTGGTCTCCAGCAATGTGACGTTAACTCTGCCACTGGTGGCATTGAACCCACTAACTGTAAACGTGGTGGCCTGCCTCTTCCCTAGATACTCGTAGAAACCGCTCCACTCAGAGTTCGGAGAGAACACATCCACTGGAACTGCAACAGAGAGGAAGGAGGGAAAAAAATCAGCTGCAAAACTGGTGTCAGACAATGTTTCCCAGCCACAAATTAAAGGTCATGAATAGGGACAACAGCCCTAAAAGGGCCAGGGTTAGGTTTAACCCATGGTGCTTGCTAAAAAAAATAACACATCTTCTGATTCCTTCTTATGTCTGCTGCAGCAGGTTGGTGTCAAGCTGTCCAAATCCCAAAACTCGGCAGCTTTGGTCTTTTTCTCAGGTGTTAGTCTCTCTCTACTGGCTCCCTCTAAGTGAACATATTGATTATCAAATCCCGCTTCAAACTTACAAGGTATTACATGATATTGCACCTGAATGTTTTCAATGATTTATTTACTTGGTCTGAGCCTAGCTGCACTCTGTTCACATGATCACTGGCTGCGAACCTAGAAAACTGAAACAAGACTCCCTGTCCAGACAGACCCGCATAGTCAGCACTGACCACAACCTCCTGCCTCACAGGGGACATACTTTGTACCATACTTTGTGTGCGTGTGTGCGTGTGTGTGTGTGTGTGTGTGTGTGTGTGTGTGTGTGTGTGCTGCCGTCGTTTATTCTGCTTACCACGTATCTTGTTCTTCTGGACGTCTGACTCTCCCCTGCCCTTGGGATTAACTTTTACTCCAACTGAAATATAAAACAGTATTGGTTTTAGTTTAGTTTATTAAGGCTTTATTGACATTTCATTTGCCGTCGACAGGGTTGGGGAATAGATGACTGACTTAACATGTGTAAGCACAGAGAAAACTGAGATCAAGAAAAGTGTATTTGTATTGTCCATTACAATGATATTTGTGATTTCCTGGTTTTCTGGTGACAAAAAAAGGATCCAAAACACAAGGCAGAAAGCAGCGGGCAGCTTCTCCCCGTCTGCTTATAAACTGCACTGTTTTGTCGTCATACATCACAGTATTCACAGACACCAACTCCTTGTCCTTGATACTAGATAGTGCCATGAGTATGTGAAAAAAACCCAACCCCATCACGCCAGCATTCGTGGGATGCCTCAGGCAGATTTATGAAAGCATAGCAATAATATGAAGGTGATAATCTATATTTATTTTAGACCATACGGGATTAGAACATCCGGTTTAGATTTTCAGGTCAACATCAGCTCATTTCACATGAGCAGTACCTCTTTCAGACAGGATCTGAATACCTTTGCAGAGCGGGGGTTTGCCCGACCATCTCCCATCACTTTTGCAGGTTCTGTGCTCTGATCCCCCGGCCAGATAGAAACCGTCTTGACAGGTGTAGATCAGCGTATATCCCAAGGTAGGCAGGTCCATAGATCGAACATCTACATGACTGGGGGTCTCTGGCTGTCTGCATGAATGGGCTGAGTGATGCGGAAGGAAGAATTCACACACACATTAATGCCATTCAGACTAAAAAAAAAAAAAATCAGGGAGTAAAAAGCAGCAACAACACCACAGAGCAATGAAACAACCACTAGTTTCTTTAGGTGTGCACAGCAATAATAGAGTTTATTACCTATGCACTCAGGTTGAGTTCCACTCCAGGTTAGATTTTCTAGGCACGTTCTTGTGGTTGAACCAAGGATGTGGTAGCTTTTGCGGCACTTGAAGGAAATCTTGCTGCCAACCTACATTACATAAAAGCACAATAATAAAAAAAAAATCTCTTTATTGTTAACCTCATGGTCTTAAGACAGCAGCGTGGGGTTGCTGTCATTTAACTGGAAGAGAGTTAATAAATTAACCCCTAAACTCACTGCTAACTCACGCAAAGAGATGCCCACTTTCTGTAAGTTATCTTTTCTGCCTTTATTTGCCTTTATTTGACAGTTACGCGGAGAGAGAGGAAATGGGGGTTAGAGCGGGGCAATGGCACACAGTAAACTGTCTGGCCCCCTGCGAGTTGAACCATGTGGTATGCGACCCCACTTTGTCATTTTTGTCTCTTTTAGTGGATGTAATCATTACGTTTATTACATTCTCTCGATAAAAATGCACTCCAGCATCACATGCTGTGCCTTTTATTCATAATGGTGGTAGTAACCTCTTCCTCTCTTTGTAAAGATGTCAGCGGGGAGATGAAACGTGGACGATGTCCAATTATGCCTTCACAAATTGAAGGATTTGTGTGTTTGCTCAAATTCCATGAAGGATTTAGGGGCCAATATATTCCATTAACAGGATTTAAGCTGTGCTCCAGACATCTCAGTCCCCAAGACAAAAGAAAATATTGCCCGTCATTTTTAAACTCTGACCTTAGTTATTTTTGACCAGGTTTTTACTTTTGACCTGCATGTTTAGTGTTTAGTTAACCAGGGACAAACCTTAGGCTCATTGTATCTGGAGATTAATATTCCTGCATTTAGTCATCCTGCTTGCCTTACTGCACCTCCTACTGTACTTTTCTTGGCACATCCCTGGATCATGAAAAGTGGTAGAATACTGCTGCTGTTTTTTAAAATGGTCCTCTACAATCTCATATACTCATCCTTACATCCTCTAAATGGCTCGTGATCAAGTTAGTAATTAAAGCTTGGGCAAATGGGAGGTGCTGCTGTTGTTTCCAAAACTGTCAAAGCTGCATTTTAATCAAATAACTTTTAAAAAATGAGAATCTTCCCAGAACGTCCCAAGTCTTTCATTTAAAACGCATACTCACTGCAGAGTTTCGACCTGAGAACTCTGAGCAGGTAATCACTGCTCCTTTTTTTTTTTTTTTACTAATTTAACTCACATATTTAATGTAACTTCAAGGATTATATCGAAGGTTTACAGTCAACTGATACATTTCTCACCTGAAAGCCCTGGGCAATGACTGGGATACCATAGGATGGAGTTCCTGGGTCACGACAGCTGTTAAAGGCTGGATCTATACACACACAAACAAACACATAGTTTTACGTTTTGACATTTTATGCTTTAACATCTTATTTTAATGTAAATAAAAATAAAAGATTGACATTATAAGGCAACAATTTTAAAAGAAATATTACAGTCGTGGTCAGGGCATATGGGTGCCACCATCGATACTTTTTTTTATTGTGACACATAATAAAGTTAACTCCGAAAGAGGAGTGTGACACAAATTGTGTGATGGCCACAGTATTGCTCCAAGACTGCTTTACATTTCAGCTTGTGCACAATAATTCCATCTTTTTTTCCTTACTTCATAAGTTGTTACAAAACCAGCTTCATGCTTTCACCACGGTTTCCCACAAAAACCTCAATCTTGCTTCAAGAATGAAGGGCTGCGCTCCAAGATAAAATCTTTATAGAAATCAGATGCCGATATCAAAACTCTGCACTAGAGCGACTGATTAGATAATATCGCCAGCTCCATCTGCAGAGAAATCCTAATGCTAAAAAGCGTACACGACAAGCTCCACAATCTTGTTTACCAATAATCTGTTTTCACAGAATTTTATTCATAACTTGTTGATGAAACGCTTGCCTTTGCAGTAAACAAAATGTCTGCTCCTCCGCAAGTATGGGAAGCCTGTAATATGTAACATTTTAAAGATTTACAAGAACGTTCTGTCAGTGGTGGTAATGTCGTTTCAAGTTTTTATTTTCTGCGCGGGATAAAAGTGTTATGGCCGTTGATGACGATGATACAAGTCAGTTTTCTTCAAACATTTTTTTTAATATGCAGTGTTGAGTTAACATATTTTCAGATATTATATGGATTAACTCATTTTAAAGCACCTCGATCGCATTTGTGAACACGTTTTGGAGATGCACCATGATGACGTTTTAGATTTTGTGCGTTGCCTTTTAATTACCTATACAGGCTGGTTGCTGGCCACTCCAAATCCCATCAGCCTGACAGGCTCTGGAGGCAGAGCCTACCAGCAAGTAGGGGGCATGGCAGTAGAACCTGACCTCGGACCTACGTGGGAAAACAAATATTTAATTACATACTTAAAAATCAAGTGATGAGCAAATTATTAGCTTGGCAGATTGATTGTTTAAATCCACCAAGCAGCCATATGTTATTCTTAGCTTATCCACAGTTTAGGGTGTGGTAAATGTCTTATCTAATCACCTTGCAATTTCTCAACCTCAGATCCCTTCCAGACACAGACAACTTTACTGAATCTTGAGCGGTATCCAACAGCACATTGCAGCATCAGATTTTTAGCTTAGTTCAGCAAATGTGACAATGCTGTGTGAGTGACAGAATGACTGTTGGCAAATGGTGATCAATAAAGCACCACAATGCAGGAGTGGCTCAGTATTGAAGGAATATAGTGGGAACACGAGCACTGTCAGATTAGCAGCGCTGCAATAGCAAAGGTTTATCTATTTATCTATCTGTACATACAGTGTACTGTATATAGCAAGTAATTACAATGCTTAACCACTGACCGGTATGAAAACATGTTCCCCTCTCTGAATCCTCCTCCGGGAGAGCCAGGATCACCACACAGGACGGCTGGAGGGACACAACAGTGACAGTTAGCAGTCGTCACAATAAGGAATAGAGTGAACGATGGTTTACAGAACGTGTAGAGAGCCGGCGAACTCACGCAGACACTGTGGCACGTCTCCTGTCCACGTTCCGTTCCCCTCGCAGGTTAACACGGCGGGAGTGGACAATTGGTAACCGTGGAAACAGCTGTAGCTCACGCTCGATCCCCACGAATGGTCGGTCCCCTCTACTTTCCCATGAAGTACTTGAGGCGGTGGCCCACACTGGATGACTGAAAAACACACACACACACAAATGTAAAAGATCATCAACTGATAATTAGCAAAGCTCAAGGGACGTGTGTGTGTGTGTGTGTACTTTGCAAGTTAGTTGGTTTCGCACTATCCCAAAGCAGCTGTACTCACAACTGTAAATACATTTTCTATCGTACTTTGGATTCCATGAATAACACAGTATGCTAATGTGGGCACCAGCAGCTGTGTGAATGAACAATGCCAAGAAGTAGTTTTTTTTTTTTAAATTTACACTGCCACTACTCATATACTGAGCTAGCATTCACAACCCAAACTTCAAATAGTAAGCCATTAAAAAGCTGATGTGCTTTACAATGGGGATATTTATACTTCACTTGATCTTTTCCTAACACCTATTCTGTCTTTTAGTAACCCCAAATGAATCAGCAGCACATAACATAATGAGCATTTGGAAAGACAGTTAAGACAAGTCCATGGTGGATATGAAGCCCTAAGATGTGGAAGATGTAAACATAAGGGTTGAAACAATAACTTCCTGAAGGAAAGCCTGGATTAAACAAAGACTATTTAAAGAAAATGCACAGCACAACATTTTCCAATGACGGATACCTCCATATTCAAGGTCAATGTATGTGGCAAGATGGCAACAGATGGAAGGCGTGACATCAAGTGAAAACAAAGAACAGCAAAGGCAGCAGACAGCTGCTCATCGCCATATGAACATTTAGTGTCTTATAACAACGCATGACTTCGGTCACCACATTAAAGCTGCTACAGCAAAGGGCCAAACATGGTCACCAGAAGGAACGACAGTGTCTGAAAAAGACGTTTCGGATTGCCCGTGATTCAGACAGTCTGCGACACCATTTTCCCTGAGTCGGCTAAATTAAATGCTGACATTATTATCCACACGACAACGTTTCCATCAATCTTCTTTTCATGAAATGCCATGAAACCCTACAATGTGATTTTAAGGAAAAGTGCATATCTACACTGACACTCGATACATTTATGTAAAGCTAAAATATTTACAGAAACTTACAGCTACTTTGCACTTGATTTCACGACTGCCAGCAAACGTAACCTATGTCAATATCAGATGCTCCAGCAGATAAAATTGATTAGTTCGCATTAAACACACATCTGTTATATATATATGGCGACGACATGCTGTTTATGCTTGATGAGGTTACAACACCGAAGATTTTGAGACACCTTCTCGTACTCAGTCGCGCACCCACGGGCGTGTTCACACGTAAAAGTGCGCTGTATGCGCATGGACATCTGCGCATATAACTTCATAACACCCTGATAAACATCTGCGCGTGTGTGCGGGCGCGCGTGCACGTGCCTAACTCCCTAAGATAATGATAACCATCTGCATGGTTTCAAACATCTAATAAAGTCAGTGTAATTCTCATCTAACCGGGAGACAGATGGTTTCACGCTCCATTCACTCAGCTATGATGATAAACAGAGCACACGACCATACGCAGAGAGGGAGGGAAGAGCGGCAGACAGACACAGATACGCAAACAGACATGCACACACAAACAACAAGTACATACTGACATACAGTAGATGCAGCCAGAAACACGTGCTGCAATTAACAAAAGAAAGCAAAACTTATGGGCAGAATGCAGTCAAATAACAAGTACTGCTCCAACGACAAACTGAGGTTTTTCTCTGTCAAACTTTTATTTTCTTCTGTTTTTTTTCTATTTCAGTATCTCAGCCACTTTTGCATGTAGAACCACAGAGCCAGTCACAAAAAATTGTTTTAAACATTTTTATTTGTTTATTGTTGTTGTATTATTGTAACAGTGTGGTTTCCAGGCAACCACGGGTGCCCGAAGCAAACTAATCGCTTGAGTAACTTTTGTGTGTTTCGTGTGATGAGGCTTCAAATCTACACACCTGCACGCAGCACAAGTCAATGCCAAATCCCCATCTCCTACAGCATGTCATTGATCATTTTCGTCATGTGACTCCAGGAGCAATGGCTGATGGGGATACAAATTAATAACTGAGTGTTTTCTTTCCCCCCCGAAAAAAACAACAACAAAAACAGCTTTGTTGTTCAGCATCAAACCCCCAGCTGTCTAAAAATAGAATATATCATTGACTTTAGCAGTTCATATTCCAGACTGATATTTCTTCAAGCCTCTGTTGCCAAAGGAACGCCCGTGTCCATAATTGAAAGTTTCTAAACTCTTTTATTTTCTATTTGTGTCTCTCCCAGGTTGTGAATCCGCTGGTTTGGCTTTGTCGGGAGGAGCAACTCATCCCTGCCTGCGTACCCAACTGCCGCTCTTTCCTCCTTCACTGCGATCGCTGACTCCTTTCCCTTTGCCCTGTCCTTTCTTCTTTCCTCTCACGTCCCCATGCCCTATTCTTCCTGACACTTTGGTCCCCTGCCTCCTTCATGTCCTCCTCCCTCCAGCCCTTCCCCTTTTTCTCCCAGCACTTTTTTCCCGCCCTCCATCCTCCTGCCCCAGCTCCAGGTCTTTTTTTTTTTTTTTACTCTCTGGCTTTGCTCCCTTGGTCTCATTCTCCCACCATTACTGCCCCCCCACCCCCACCCCACCCACCTCACTTTGTCTTTAAGGCATATCTCTCCCGGTACAGTTCCCCCAGTCAACACATTTTATGGGCGTAATCCCTTTTCCCGCCGTGTGTTTACAGGTTTGGGGGCAGGTATTGATTTGACTCTCTTTGTTTCTCCCATCACTCGTTTTCCTCTCTCTCTCTCACCTCTCTGTCACTTACTCCTTGTGGCGCCGCCGACGGCTCATCACCTTCTCCCCTCTTCCTTTTTCATTCACACACACTATCCTGTCTTTCTTCGTCTCTGCATTCCTCTGTCTTTTCATGTCTCACTGTTTTCTCTCACTGTACCATCTCCTCCCATTAACTCGCTCACACTCTCTCGATTCATTTTTCCCATCCAGCTCCACTTTTATGGCTTAAAACTCCCTCGTTCAATACGCTCCTGTGTGCGCACGTGTGTCTGCGTGTGAAGAAGCTGTTTCTCCAAAACAAGATCAAATAAAGACTTGTGGACTGTTTGAAGTGGGTGAAAACAGAGGGAATGGAAACAGGCAAGATGAACAAAAAGACGTGAACAGTAAAATCTAAAGGGGAGGAGAAAAGTGAAAAGAGGAAAGACAGGAAAGGAATCAAAGGACGAGAAACAGAAAAAGAAAAAGAAATGGGACTTTAAGCCCTTCCCTACCTGTGCCTCTCCCTCACTCTCCCATTCTTTCTTTTCCACTCCAATTTTTCTTCACTTTTCAATTTCCTGCCACAATCTCATTTTCTATCACCTACAGTATCCTTTACTTCTGTGTTTTCCCTCTGTCTGCATCTCTTTCTTTGGTTCCCTCTCAGTAGCCTCTCCGCGTAGCTTTCTCGTTTTTCTTTTTCATCTCAGTTCAAAGCCTCTGCAACTGCAGGAGCCAGCAGGAGATTTTCTGTTTGTGGGAAGAAGCGGCAGGGAGGATCTCAGGAAACATTCCCTTTCTACTGTTGTTGAGTATCAGAGTCTAAACTCTAAATATGGGCTGTTGTTAAACTCCAGCTCATTTTATTTTAATGCATTCTTTTTTATTGTCCCCTTTGTGTTTGTGAAAAACAGAAGGGTTTCAGGATATAAACCCTAATTTAACACTCTCTAATTGTAAGGAGCAATGTTAATCTTCCCTTGGCCTCTTTCTAATGTACTGTTGAAGTCACAATCTGTTATTTCAGTATACCCGCTTGTACTGAAATACTGTTCTTATTTAAAATGTCACTTTAATTTAAGGTGCTTCTTTTGGTTCGCAGCGCTAGAGCAATGATTATTACCACTGTTATTCTCCTTGTTATTAGAGCTCTGTTACATTAAGACTTGACATGTTTTCCACTTCAAGTCCATGTTCCATACGGTGCAAACTGCAATGTAGAATTTAAATAACTGTTGACATACTGTGTATACTTGCTATTTGGGGTCACTCACTCAAATTCAACAATACTTGCATAATGCTTGCATCTCAAAGACAAGCATAAAAAGTACCAGGGAATTTAGGATAAGTTTATACATTGAGGTAAATTATGAATTGGTGATGGAAAATATGTCAATATGAACTCTCAAAAGTACATCATAATACATGATTGGCCATATTTCTTTTTTTAAAAATTTGATTCAGTTCTGTAGGCTGGACTTTTACATTTTAGCAATCCCATTTTGTTTATTTTGCTGATTTTTTTTAATCAATTTATTTTCCAAAGCAAGTCACCATTGAAAACAGACTATAATATTTGTTGTTAGTGTTACGTTTTTGACAGGGTCCTGTTATATTGTATATTGTGCTTCTCATTACGTAAAATATTTTACATATTTTATATGTTATATGTATATATGTTATATTAACATTATTGAGCAGTGGTTTTGGACTCAGAAGAACAACTCATGGTTGGACCGTACAAGAATGATCATCATAATTACGTCACATGACATGCTGTCAGTCAGATCCCTCTATGCAGATTCAGACTAAAAAAGACACTGTTCTTCTCCTGTTTAGGTTTAAAAACAATTATTATGGGCGTTTGTTCGTCTCACCTTTACAGCTGGGCTTGGTTTGGTTCCAGGTTCCATCTTTCGTGCAGCGCAGAACGCTGCGTCCAGGTCCAGGTGGTTCCATCAGGTGACCGGGGTTACAGCGGTAGGTCACCGTGTGGTTGAAGATAAACTCACCTCCGAGATAGATCCCATTTGCTACTGGCCCAGGGTCTCCACAACTGATCACTGAAGGAGGTGAGAGACACAGTATGTACGGTGCATATCTTCCCAGTGCTCCAGTGAAGCTGTGGTAGTTCAGTATTGCATCAGGGCCGTAATGTTTTTGGACACACCAATCCAATCTTGTCTTATTATATCTTACTGTGCTTTCCAACGTAGTCTGCGGAAGCTATGTTTTTACTCTGCCTGGCCCCTTAACCCCACCCTTCAACTTAGCTTTTTCGCAGATCATCTTCCTCAACTTCCCTGAAGCACATCCCTGTTTCATTTCATCTACCTCCTGCCCCCCCCCAAACCTCTGTCTGGCTCGGTTAAAGTATAGAATTTGAAAACTCAGACACAACAACCTTCTACAGTTCTGCATCTGCACAGCAAGCAGGCTGCCCCAGTCCATGCACGATTTATGCCACTGTTGCACCCTTTACTAAAAAAACATTTTTTAACCTCCTGTGCTGCCCTTTAACAAGGACTACCTGGAAGAAGGGACCATCTTGTATCTCATTGGGACTTTCCTGGGAAAATAAATATTTAATTAAAGCATTTGCAGTACGAGTGCTATAGCTTATAAATCTAGTTCGACCTGTGCAATTTTTTTCCATGAGAATGACAACACCCCTGCGGTTATCATTAACAATTAAATCAGCAGTGGAGCAATACAGTTAAACCTAATCACCAGTGCAATCTGGGGGTTGTCCTGTCCATGTCCCGTTGGTTGTGCAGTGTCTGGTGGTCAGGCCCGATGTTTTAAAGCCTTCCCAGCACGCATAAGCCACCGTGTTGCCGAAGGTGATGCCATCGCTGAAGATTATTCTGCCGTGTGCTGGGGTGCCAGGGTTTCCGCAGGATACAGCTGAGAATTTGAGGAAACATTAAACAGTGGTGATTAATCATACTGATAATATCAGTGTGAGCAATACTGCCTTGCTGTCACTCAAGACTGATCAGCTGTAGGCTGCAATAATGAGATTATCGCTGGAGTCAGCTGGAAATTACATAAAATATGTCCTGGAGGTAGTGAGGCTGGTTAATAACTAAGGGTTGTTGGATTGATTCCCAGCGATGAATGGCAGATGCACAGCGCTCCACTTGCATGCTAGATGCACCCACTCCGAGCGCCGCAGAGCAAAGCACCAAGCTCTAAAACGCTCCGGGGACAAAGTTCTTCCTTCAAGGTCTCGCCTCTTGTTACAAGACACAATGTCTGCAGATGTGTACGTGACAGTGTTTTGCACAAGTACATAATGGTTAGGCGTCCAGCGGCAGTGGAAAACACAAGTAACAGGACTGAGAGGCATTGGTCACGCAGCAGGCTTCCGAGGCTAATTATCAGTCAGTGTTTGTGGACAATGTCCTTCTGAAATTATCTCGGGGGAAAACAAAGTCTCAGCAATGAGAGCACAGAGCATGCATGACATTGCAACATCCATTAAGACACAATGGTGTGCATCTTTACAGCTGCTTCAACGGGCTTTTCATTACAGCCTATAAAATGCGCTGTTCTCACAGCGAGGTGTTCCTTTTCTTGACTCGTCGAGGGCCAGGATCTTTATCCATCCTCGGATTTGTTTGTCTGTGAACCACTGCTGATCTGGTAGATTGCAAGACAAAACTGTCAAAGACGACACGAGACGGCGGAAGGGTAAGGACTACGGCTCTGGTCTAAAGCAGCGATCCATCGATCTTATGTTTGCTGGTGCAGCACATTAACAGAACCGACAGGAATTAGCAACTAACCACAGCACATTTCACTAATAAGATCATGACGGCTGATGGCCTTTAACAATCAAACACCTATCGATGGGATTCATTAGTTAAAACCCTTAAAAGCTCTGTCCAACGGCATGTGTGTGACGGGTTGTGTAGGTGGAGTACATCAAGGAAATCTGTGGGTGTGTGTGCATGCGGGCTCTGCGCATTAGCAGTGCACGCGGTGTGAGCAGCGGTCTGTACTTGCGGGCGCATTTGTCTGGATGTGCCTATGGATTTCTTTGTGTTTGTGTCCCAGTGATATATGTCTCATCCTTTCTGAATCAGCGTTTAAACACTATTAGCTTAATGAAAAACAACTGCGGACACAAATAATTTGCATTACCCACAAACGCATACGCATCTCTAAGGTGGGTGCGTGGGTTACTGTAAGACCAAAGAAAGGGCTGCAGTTTGACGTCCAGCGCAGTCAGTTAAAACCTGTGTGTTGCAGCACTGGGATGGAGTTAAATTTCAAACTTAGATGCAATCTGAAAATATCGATGGCTGGCATGAAAGAACAGCATGGATTTCTGTTGACATTCAGAGTGATTAAAAAAACATTTCTACGTGGAAATGTTCCTAAAATCTGGCTTTACGGTTTTTTAAAAATATCAAATTATCGGGCACAACACACTGTACGGCGTTCTGACACGACGCATTTTGAACAAAAGCCGCAATTTTGCAGCCAAATTTACTGCATTTATTAACGTGACCTGAGATCCGCTGCTTATTTTTCTCATTTTAACTCAGACTGGGCTTTACGCCTTTCAGTGTTCTATATTTAGTATACTGGTGGGGTTTTGGGTCACAGCCACACAATAATGTAGGAGAACAACACTGAAACTGTATGACTCACCCCCCCGCCCCTCCATCCACTTAAATTACTGCTTGAACAGGCCTTCTGTTACCTGAATCTCGAATCTAAATACGTAGCTGGTGGTAGAGAGGGTCACACGGGGAGCAGGGACCCATATTAACCCCCCCAAAACCCCACAGGTTTTAAAGAGTGTCTCTGAAAACTGCTGTTGTACAGCGTGCACTTTATTACCACAGTGCTGTGGAGGAGCCAGCTCAGTCAGGAGTGACACACTTCAGTCCTTTGTATCTGGGCCATGCCACACACACACACACACACACACACACACACACAAAATTGAATCTCCTTATTTGTTTTCACAGATTACTTCTACCTCTTACATTATGTGAAGTTTTTTTTGGGGGGGGGGTTTCTGTTCAATTACAATTTAGTAAGTGGTCCTCCTAAATATCAAATCACCATTTACAGCAAAGTTGCAATAAATGGTTTACTTTTTGTTGTTGTGTGAATCATAGGCGGTAGATCTTAAGTGAGCTGAAGCAGAGGAATAACAATTCATAATGTCTTTCAAGATAAACTTCTACATATCACTTATGCATATGCTGTCACTACTACTTCCTTTTATGAATTCCATCCATCCATCTCAATGTGTGCATGTGTGTAACCAAGCTTCACTTACGCAATAATCATAATGTACAATGTACAGTGCACAATGTACATATGTTATGTCCTTTGAGCTATGTTTGGTAATAGATTAGTTGCTTACTGTCACCGGCATGCCAAGTAGCCTGATGCCACTGTATTCTCCAAAGAAGAGATTAAGCTATTCAACTTTGGAGCCTGAGCTGATTTATTTTCACATAAAAGGCGGAGTAATTAAGTGGATATGCCACAAATGTGCGTTATATAAAATCTGCACTGCCTCATTTTACAGCAATGTTTATTTTTACTGCAGTGTGCTATAGAATCTGGGTTGGGACCCAGAGGTAACCTCAAATGAGACAGGAATAACTTGCAATCAGAACAGATGATGTTCTCCAAACAGACAGCTCAGCATATGCTTTGTTGTCACATCCTTGTATAAAGTAAGTAGCAGCCTTCTATAAAACAGGGTCAATAAAAGGTTCATATAAATATTGTAGAATAGAGCGCACAACAGCCCGCTGTCATTATTTGGACTCCAGGAGAAATTCCCCGCTTCGATATTAAAATGAAAACAACCAAGCGCTATGATGGAATGAAAAATGTTATCGCTATTAAAAATCAAGGTGGCGTTCAATGCCGGTTAAAGTGGGAGCTGCAGTTGAGGTTTCTAATGAGTTCCGCTCTCCTTACATTGAGTCAAAATTCAACGTAGTCACGCCAGTCACATTTTCCCCACCTTGACAGACCGGCTGCGTGCCGCCCCAGGTGCCGTTGTGAAGGCACGTCCTTTCGGCCGAGCCCGTCAGACTGTATCCCGCCTCGCAGCTGAAGCGCAACAGGCTCTTGGTTTTAAATTCTTCCCCTCCAAGACGGGCACCGTGGGGAGGGATCCCCGGGTCTCCACAGATTCCTGGACTCGCACCTGGAGTGAGAAGAGAGACCTCAGATGAACGTACTGGACACAGTCCTGAAACGATGACACATAAACGTAGTGCCGACCGCGTGCCGCAGAAACAAAGACGTCGCCTGCTCTTTCATATACTGTGGCTCGGCGCATGCACACGGCCAGACACACAAACACTGCGAAACTGTACTTTGCATTCGGGCGATGCCAATTTGTTCTAGCATTAAACGCACAAGGCATGTCACAATTTTTGCAGCTTAAACTCCATTGGCGGGGATTTGCGAGTTTAAGAGGGTACGGCTCCAAATGCAGCATCTCGCATCTCAATGAGGACTTCAGCTGCAGGATGGATTTTGCCCTGCTGCGCGCTCTGTTTCGAGGCCCGGCACACTAAAGCTAATTGCATTTCCGCTGTGGATGTGAAATGATCATTTGTGGCGTTGCGGGATTCATGTAAGCCTACTGTAGAGCGCCACTCAACCCGAGTGGTAGACCTGGAGTCTTCCATCTCCTTTCCGTTGCCTGCACGCAGGCAGCTCAAGCCAGGTTGCGTACAGTAGGCACTCATTCTAGACTGGCAACACCAAATTACGTCCATTTTTTGTATAATGCCGTTTAAATAGAGGTGGAAGAATGTTTTGTTTTATGTGGGTGGAACAGAGATTTCTTTTTTTTTTGGAGCACAGAGGATGCAATGTGCAAGGCAGGGACTGCGTAACCACTGAGTGGCTGTTTATCAGAATGCTCAGTATAATAGGTCACTATAACTGTTTCATAACCGGATTGCTACGGCCCACATAGTAAGTTAACCGACTTTGAATTACTAAATCATCAAATCACGCACCAATCTCTTCTGGTGTGTGATTTGTGTCTGCAACTGTGGGAAGTCGAGTGCTAAAATATGTGCTCATAGGAGGCTGGATTAACACTTCAGTGCCATTTTTTCAGATAACCATTGTAAAGAATAACCGTCACCTGTGCAGCGACCGGGCTGACATTCCAGCACTGTCATTATCTGCATGCAGTGCATCATACCCGCTGATCTGAAAAGCCAGGCACTTTCAAATAAAAGTGTCTGGGATTGCTGTGAAATTCCGAAACCAAAATTGCACAGACATCTTTCCAGTTCTTGTCAGTACGTGCCATTATCGTTTAGCACTGTAGAGGCTACGGGGGCGTCATATATTTATTTATGTTAAACTGGAGCAACAACACGCAGAAGACATTTTCATTTTGAAGTAAAAAAAAAAAACCCTAACAACAATTACACCAGATGGGATGATGCTCTTTTGACAGCTGAACCAATTTTATATCTCTGACTCATACTACAGTTCACGCTGAGGTCAGAGTTTGTTTTTTTTTTAGGTTTAGCAATGTTTTCCTTTGTCATTTTATTCTTCTCCTTGTTGCTGGAGTTGTTGCTTTTTGGTATTTCATTTGTGTGGACCCATCTCTCTGAGGCACTCTCCCTGGCAGCGGATCGGAGCTGTGTGCTGTGCGTATTTGTTCTGTTCATCAGTTATAAAAGTGTATATTGTAATTTTACGCTGCAGTTTCTCGCTGGCATTCTCCTTGTAGGTGCTCTTGACGTCAGCGTGATTCCCCGTGATTTCTGGATTACCGCTCAGGAGGCACTCGGTCCCTGACGGCCTGTGTGAGAACGCGCGGTGACGCTTCTGGCTACGCGTCTGAGCTCTGCTGTTCCATCGGTCAAAAAAAACCCAGCAAATGCGCCGCCCGCCGTCTGCCGGTGTGCTGTTACCGGTGCAGTAAGGCGGCGCTCCGCTCCACGTGCCGTCTTCCTGACAGTGGCGAGTGGCGTTGCCGACCAGCACCCCCCCAGGCAAACAGGAGTACTGCAGCACCGAACCGTACGTCCAGCTACGGGTTCCAGACGCCGCTGCATTAGGGGGTACGCCGGGGTCTCCGCAGGAGATAGCTATAGAGACAGTGATTGATTTAAAGGAGAGAGAGAGAGAGGGTGTTAGTGTGTGGGGGGACTGTGTCCAACTATAGATTACAGATACTACTGCATTACGTGGTGCAGCTGGGTCAGTGCAGGAGACGGCTCGAGCAAGGGGAGGGGTGACAGCAAGGGAGAGGGAGGGATTAAAGTGAGTGTTTGTTGTTCTTGTGCGTGTGTGCGCGTGTGTGTGTGTGCGTGTTTGCAGGCTCACAGGACAGAGAAAAAGACAGAGGGGCCTGGGAACAGCATCAAAAGTAAACTGATTTTTTATTTACTGTCCAAAATATACAAAAAAAGTGAATAAATATTCATTAAGTGCGATGGAAAAAAAGCAAAAAAGTTCTCATAAATAATAAGACGGTTAATTTGAGGACAAATCTGTCATCAACTTGGGTATTAGAAAGTATGTCTCTTTTGCTTCCCCCCCCTTTTTTTTGATGTTGAGATCGACAGTAAATGTTGGGGAGAGAGAGGGAGGGAGAATAAAGGTCCCCGAAACGGGAATCCAGCTGAGGGCTTTGAGTTTATGAGGTATGCACCTGAACCTTAGGTTAATGTCTCTTCTTAATTTTACAGTATAATTTGTAGACGCGCGATCAAACGGAACCTATAATGCTTCGCTCACGCTGTATGGCCGTATACGGCGATGCCACTAAAGCTCATCTTTTATTGAGTTTAACTGAACTGCCGGAGAGAGAAACCAATAAACTCATCTCAAATTAAATTGACTTTAGTTAGACAACATAAAAAGAGTCTCTCTCTCTCTCTCTTCTGTATCAAAAAGTAGCAGAATTCATTCCATGATGTCAAAGCAATGGACATCAGAGAAAAAATCCTCTATTTTCTCTTCAATTCTGGAAAAATTGATGTTTTACAGAGCACTGGTTTCTGGAGGACACAGATATGAAGCTGCTCTCGATTTTCTATTTCTGCCAAATGACTGGTCCTCCGATATCTCCCCTTACCCCCAAATTGTATTACTTCATCCTCTCCTTGCCCCTGCAGTCATCACCCCTCTCTCCCCATTTTTCAGATAAGACCTTGTTTCTTGAACGTAACGCTCGATGCACGCCGGTGTTAGGGCCCCTCTCTCCCTTTCGCTGTCTGATTCCCCGTCTCCTCCCCTCTGTCGCCCTGTCCTCGTACCGCGGTCCTGTTCGCCCTTCTCTGTGCCTCGCGCTCCGTCTCTGAATCAGCACCCCTTCTCTCTCGATCGCTCTCCGGTTTTATCTTTCTGTTTGTATCAGCCTCTCCGACAAGAACGCCAGAGACACACGCTTGCCTTTTTTTTTTCTGTGTACGCGCGTACAAACCCGCTAAGACCTTTAAGCCTCTTTGTTTCATACTCTTGGCCTCCTTTTAGGATTACTTCCCTCCCATTTTCTCCCGTGAACCCTCTCTTATTCTCTCAGTTTCTCATTCGCTCCTCATCTTCCTCGCAGTGGCTCTTCATGCCATTTCACTCCCCAAAATCGCTTTTCCCGACAAATACAAAAAAAAAATTGAAATCCATCTTCCTAAGACTGCTTGTGTTCAGCATTATAAACTTTTGAAGATATATGTATTTCTTTTTTACAGAAATCCCAAGAAGTTCTGACCTATTCGCAACGGGACAAATTCATTGCATGCCTTTGAATTTAAATCCAGGGGCCTTTGAGTCTCCTTCTCTCTCATTTGTCTTCTGAACTTCTAGCGCTGTTGTTACTCTCAATATATATCATTTTCATTCTACCCGCATTTGTCCAACAAATACCTTGGCAGCGAGGAATTGGCCGGTCCCACCGTCCATCATGTTGACACGTGAGGAGTGCGGAGCCCAGCAGGTAGAAGCCTCGTTTGCAGTGGATTGCCACACTCACACCGTAGCTGAAGACTTCTGGGTAACGGAGGCCGGACTGGCGCACGCCATTCTCCACGTGGCCGGGGTCCGAACAGTTCACCACTGTGGAAGTGAAAAAAAAAAGGTCTGTTACTTGGACGTCCATAGCGGCTTAGCTGCGTTTGAAACTGTTTTATATACATGCATATAGCCTGTGCACTTCAAGAATAGATGCAAATCAACAGACTCTCCAAACTTTACAGAACCGACCAGTGAAGAGGATGGTGCTCTGTAACTCTTAAACAGAACACAGTGTTGCAAATTCAGATCGTCCTTGTTGCCCCGTCCTACTCTTTTCCAAAATGCTTTTTTTGGTTTTTTTTTTTGTCATACTCCTCTTTATTCTCTGGAGTTGTTCTTTGTTCTCTCTTCTCTCCTCTGGTCCCTTCGACGCCGCTCTGCTCTCAGGGTGGATGCCAGTCCAATAAGAGCGGAGTTTGATTCTCCAAGTCACGGGGGAGACTGACATTCACTCAAATTCAAGTCCATGGGGGATGCGGACGTGCGTGCGCGCACGTGTGTGTGTGTGTGTGTGTGTGCGAGTGTGTCTGGCACCCTATGGGAACAAAGAAAGTTTCGGCCTCGTAACTGACAGCTGCCGCTGGGAGGGGGGGGTGAGACAGAAAAATTGAGGGAGATGGAGAAAGCAGGCAAGCGAGGATGAATCCCTTGAATGGTAAACCCATGTGAGCAGCTACATTGCATCGATCTGCTCTCATGGCCGTGCTGAAACGCCTGCCTGCTTGGCTTCAGTATATCATAACTGTTACACGACCAGGAGTCCGGGGAGGCTCGTGGTGTGACGACCATGCATGGTTAGCAGAGGAGAAGAAAGCGTCTCTGGACATGTACCCAGCTGTGTTTGTGTGTGTGCATGTTTAAAGTTTCAGTCTATTTAGAGAAACACACACACACACACACACCACGCTGATTGTGGCTGAACACGGCTCGATGGTGAAGCGTGTGTTTCTGCTACAGTTATTCAGTTCTCAATTTTACAGTTTGCTGGCAGCAGAGTTTGACTAAAAATTTTACAGCTGACATACTGTAGCTAGAAGCAAATGAGGCCAGTGTACTGAATACACGTCGACCATCTGCAACGTGCGGCTTACTTGGATCTAATTTTTGGTATTTGATTCAACTGCTGTTGAGACATGGCAACATGAGTAGGACCGTCTTAATCGTTTGAAAGTGAACACAACATGAAACATGCGCCATGGTAAAGACGGTGCACAGGTTCACAACTGCTCTTTCCAAATACCAGAGGTGAAATGGAAGAAAAAAAAACCCCACAGCACTGTATCCTATCGACTCTGACCCGGAGAACTGATATTCAACACAAGCATCTCCAGGGATGTGTACGGGTAAAGGCCTGCGACTCGAGGGGTTAACATATGTGTTTGTGACCTTTGCAGACGGGCAGGGGGCTGCTCCACTGTCCGTTGAGTCGGCACTGGGCACGGGCGTTTCCACTGAGGATGTAACCTCTGTTGCAGGTGAAGTTGACGACATCATTGAGGTTGAACTCGCTGCCATTGGTCCGCCCGTTGGCTGGGTTGCCGGGGTGACCACAAGTGATCGCTGAGGGAGTAGAGAGATGTACAATTAGAAATAGGAAGAGTGGTAGTGGTGGGGGGGGGCATGTTATTTTTACACTTCATTCTTTTGTAATATCTTCACCTTTTTTCTTGGCGCAGAGAAACTCTGCAGAGTTACAAACCCTACAAGGTGTAAAATGTGCAGCTTCTTTTAAGATTCTTGTTAATAGCAGATTTACTTCATGTAGGAAAATTATTTTAGTGTAGCCTCTCGCTGAAAATGGTGGTTTTGGTATCATAAAGTACTTACGGACGCAGACGGGTGTTGTTCCAGACCACCGGTGGTCTTGCTGGCAGATTCTGACTGATGTGCCAATTAGGCGGTATCCCAGCATGCACTGGTACACCACTGTGTCACGGTAACTAGAGCCATCTCCGCTAATGTGGCCATTGACTATAGGATTGGGAGAGTCACAGTGGCCGGCTAGAGGAGAGAGAATGATAAAGATTAATGCACTGTAATGAAAAACAACTTAAACTCACTTTCCTCTCCTGGGCATTGGTGTTCGTTCAATATTCCTGTAGTTATAACCTTAAAAGAGCTACTTTGGCTCATTGGCGGTCGGGCTGGCGAAAGACACACGGGAGCTGTTCCCGTGCTCCGGTACATGTCATCAGTACATCTGCGATTCAGTGTTGAACAGGTGGGGCAGCTCCACGACTGCGGCCCGTGCGTTGCAGCACTTCCAGATCAAATCAGCACATTTAAACTATTTCTCTGCGTTCTCTAAGTGGCCTCAGAGTACCACATCATTTCACGCTTTCTTAAAACCTGAGCACGTCAAACGGCTGGACGCAACTCCAGCACTTCGGCGTGGAGAATCATTGAATTGTATTCGGGAGCATTTCAACTATTAAAAGAGCAAGTGCCCGCGCTTCACAGTCGATCCATCCCTTTGTGTTCCCGGGCCTCATGAGGTCAGCGACCGTGGCCCGGTACTCCCTGATGTATTTGGCATTTGATAAAGTTGTTCTGAAACCGTACGAACGCTTTCTCGTATGATGGTTCAAGCTTTGAAGACGGATATCTAGAAAATCGATTATTTTTGAAAAACTCTGAACCGTTGATGCAATGCTGATATTTCTGCCACGTTTCCAAGCGACATCAAGGGCCCCAGCCATTTCTTTTAAACACGATCTCATCAGCTTGAATGAGCAATATTCAGATGCGTTTTATAGACCCTAACCCAAACCCCTTGCAGTTCGAGTGCAAGTTGTCAAATGCAGTACAGCCAGCTGGCACACAACCACATAAGAAAAAACACACATTTTGTAGCAATATTTAGAGTGATGTCGGTTCAATTCAAGACTTCTTGCATCAGTGTTCAGTTCATTTTTCCAGCGCCTGTTACCATCGCCATTAAAGAATAATATCATGAAGGTGGACACACTTTTATTTGTACGGTACATGCGTCACATAAAATGTGGGTCTTGCATGGGGTTTCGCACTCAGGCATGCAAAATCCAAGGCTGAATCAGTGGAGCAGAGTGAGCATGTAAAATCAGAATTAATCATCTCTGGTCAGCGGCTACTGAAGGTCTAAATCAAGCCCTTGAAGTATTAATTAATAAAACATCTCAGCAGTAGATCATTTGAGTTACTGAGGCATGTGCGCAGTTTATCTTACTTATGGCTGGCCTTATTGCCATAGACCTTACACAGACACCTGTGGAGACCCCATGTATTCATGAAGCTTATGTATAAATTCAATCCCTTCACACATTTTCTTTACACGTTCAAACCTCGCAAATAACCTCTGACGCCCTCTGAACTCCAGCTGAACAGAGTGTAGACGCATCCGTGCTCATGGCAGATAAATAAAGTTTCATCGCATTAGATGCCTCTATATTTATATCTGGCCTTTGGCATTACACTACTACTACTACAATAGAAATGTGAAAAAAGTACAAACAATGACACAACAGATCTTTGATGGAAGATATTGAACCTCCAAGATATTACTCTGTTACCGTTGCTTCGGTTTTTAATAATTAATATAGTTTTTGTTAACGATTTTTTAATGTTCATTCCAAAGCGTCTCTGGACGAGCCGCAGCCCAGTTCAACGCATTTCACGGGCCTCACCTAGACACCTGGTTTCTGCACCGCTCCACAGCCCATTAGCGCCGCACTCTCTGACATGCGACCCCACCAGCGTGTAACCATGGTTACACATGAAGATCGCAGTCGCTCCGAATGTGGTCAGCGTCCCCAGTTTGGTCCCAAAGGGCGGAAAGGGAAGCTCGCCGCAGGAGATGACTGCATAATGAAATAAATATCATAAAATCATGTCACTACAGAAAGAATCTAGAGATTAGACATGACATCACATTACAGGGCTACAGGCACGGGCATATATTCTGTGTCTGCATATGAAGTGAGTTATGCTGCCAAGTCATTCATAACGTTTGGTAAAATGGTTAAAACCCAGTATTGCTTTCTCATTTATTTCTTTGGTTTTCCAACATGGTACCGGGCTGAATTTGATTTAGGTCAGATGATTTAAGATCTTTTATCCTTAATATCCTCGGAGACACTGCTCAAACCACTGGCACACTTGAAGAATAGACACATCTGTTACATTGCCAGATCCCTCTGAGCTGCTGCAGTGTTAGGTAGGTCAACTCCGAAATGAGGAAAACAAACCCGAAAACGTAGCAAATATAAAGTTGGAAAACCGCTGGTCGAATGTAAGATAGATTTCAATTTTTAAGTATTCAAGTGTACACATTTCACTTTTTCACTGGCGTGTCATACATTATGCAACACTAAGAAATTCTGTAGCCTATCCGAAAGTTTTCGAAGTCACAATGTTCTGTTACCACTTCACTTTTATGAAATAAGCAGCAAAGGCGAATTGCAGAGTGATACTCTGTTTGAAAAACCAATCTTCCAATATTGCTGCACATTTACCCCACATTTAGGAAGCACAGGCATCCTTCTGTTTAAAATAGTTATCACAGTCCCAAGGCAGCGTTCAGCGGTTACGATCCTGAGGCGTTTGGAAAGAGATACACCCCTGGTAACTAGTTTTAAAAGAAAAAAAAGAAAAGAAAAAAGTAGTAATAAGGATGTATAAACACGCACTCGCAAAAAGGAGCACCCTCTCAAGCTGTCGCTTTCCTCCTATCAAACGGCCCAGACCTTCAGCAGCCGGTATTAAACACAGCCATGCTTCCACTCAGACCAATTGAAAAGCAAATGCTTTCGTGGCACAAAAGAAGCTAACTCTATTAGGGGAAATACTTTTGACTGACTTTTCCAGCTGTTTTGTTCCAGGGTGGAAACACTGATTTGATATCTCATTCCTGACAGTTTGTGGCGGCAGCTGCCATGTGGTTTTGTTCTGATAATCTTTTTCTGTGCATATGCTCTCCACTCATGCTGGTGTGCCTGTGCGCAATGGTATGAGGTGTCTTGTTTATCTCAGTTTGTGTCCTTCACAATCCACCAAAACTGTCGATTCAGGTAATAAATATCAAAATAAGGAGTTAATATGATCTGTGCATCGTACGGGATGCAAAGCATTTCATGTGAGTACTGACTCCGTTTAAAGGAGTCTCTTAAATCCTAGATGTGGCTTTATGTCGACTTAGACTCATACATGAACTTATATGTTAATCCGACTGTTGAGGGAGGTGAGCGAGAGCACAAAACATCATATCTTAGTGGAGTTTTATTGTCTTATTCAAAAGGGAGAAGGCGTCACATTGATTCTGAGCAAAACAAATCTGAAATCAGCACAAGGATAGCCATGTCAGTGTTGTGTCATGTCATGTGTCGGTTTATCGGTACTCACTCTTGCATGTGGCCGGGTCATCTGACCCCTCCCACGTCCCGTTGGCAAGACAGCGAAGAGTCCGGTGCCCCACACCCAAATAGTACCCCGTTGAGCATTCCAGCATCGCCATAGAACCAAACTCGCCCATCCTACCATAGAGCAGGTGGTAGGTCATGTGATCTGACAATATGCCCTCGATGCTGGGGCAGTGGACCGCTGGAAAACAAAATGTAATCAAATTACAATCATTGTTCCCCTTACTGTGGCTATTTACTGCTTTGTGGTTTTTGTTTTTCATATGTGGCAGCAAAGCAAATTCCACTTAAGCCTCTATAATACACAATTTATAATCTATGCAAATTTATCTCTTGGTTATCAGTTGGGAGTTGAGCTTGCTCATTTGTCATGGAGACAAAATGACAGTGACAATGGCTGCATCCACTGAGGGAGACGGTTAGATGTCATGAAAAGCTCTGGAAATAGTAAATGGACCTCTTCTTTTTTTCTTGCTTGCTCTTACATCAGAGTTAAACTTACGTAGACATCTGGGGCCTGAGGCAGCGTTACTCCAGCTGCCGTCCTCCAAACACATTGCTGTCATCGAAGCACCAGGGTCAAGGTGGTAACCATGGTTACAATGGTAGGTAACCTGGCTCCCAACGGTGTACTGGTCAGCGTAGAAGCTGCCGTTGCCCGGCGCTTGGGGGATTCCACACGAGATGGCTACCACGGCACAGGGACAGGAGCATTGGAGAGGGAATTCCTCATTGAGACGTTGAGTTCTTAACGCTTCATCGCTTACACGATGAAAAAATGTTTTCCAAATTTTACCTTGGCAAAAAGGTGGCGGCGTATCCCACTGGAAAAGCCCATTGGAGTGGAGTCTGCAGGTGGCATTGGTGAAGCCTACCAGGCGGTAACCACGGTTACAAAAGAACTGAAGTCTGCTGCCTGGGCGGAGTTTGGTTCGGTTGACCACGCCCCCATTCAACGGAGGATCGTTAATACTGCAGTAGGCAGCTGGAGACAGAGAAAATAAGGGGGGACGGGGGGGGGGGGGTTTACAAGCAAAATACAGTACTTTTACTTGAAACCTTTCCAAGTAATGTGATGTTTTTGTCTCCCTAACACTGAGCACAACAACTGCTATAGCATGGAGAGCGGTGTAAACATCAGGCAGAACATGCCACAATGGACCACTTGGCTCTCCCTTCCCTGGCCGACGGGGCCATCGCTCCGCCCGGTCTTGGCTCTTCTCCCTTTTGGCTTCGCGTTGGCGGAATGACTTTCCCCACTCCAGTCAGGACAACAGAGTCACTCTGTAATTTTCATTTTCATCGATAAACCTTCCATCCCAAGAAGTATCTTGCGTCTCCCTCCCCTTCGATGAATCATATGCACTCTCTTTTGCCCGTTCTATCGGCTCTAAAATCAATCTGTTCTATCTGCACCACTAATTTCATACCTTATCCTAGCGTCTCTCGAACAAGATCATTCACTGGTTGCCAAAATATTCAGAGATGAGGGTGCAGTGCTTCAATTCCTTGCCACTGACTGTTTATAATTTTAATAAAGGGACATGAACTCCTCTTGTATAAGATTTTATTTCAGGGCTTTTATATCAGAGCATCAGTTGTTTAATACTGAATTGCACTGGCAATTTCATTGGGACTGTGGAGGGTTGAAATTGCTTCGCTCCCAGGCTACAGTAAACACTTAGATTTGAATTCCTGCATCAAGAAAAATCTCAATTAACCTTTGAAAGAAAAAACTTGTCATGCCTGTTCACATCTGTGCTGCGATAGAGGTATAAACAGATGCAGTGCTGCATTAACCCGGGTGGGAAACTTCAGAAGTGTTACTGCGAAATTCTTTTCAAACAATATCTTGCTCCTGATGAATGAATCACCAAGAAGCATCGACGTAGGCGATGAGAGACTGCTGCTGCTTCCAGAAAGGTCGGCGAACAAACAAATGCGATACAATTAAGAAAATGACACCGGGGGCAATTCGCAGCTAAAGAAGGCAAGGAGAATGAAAAGAGCGATAAGAAAAAATGCAGCAGTGCTCGTTGCAGCCCGAACTGTAGGCAAAACACACGCGCACAAACTTGTGCTGCACTTGTGAGGATCCTCATAGATGTAAAAGGTTCCCACTCTAAAACGCTATAACCTTACTTGTTACCTTGGTCCTAATGCTAAGTAAGCCTTAAACAGCCTGTCGAAGAAGTGGAGAGGCAAAGACACATAGCTTACAAGTCATAAATCTGTGTTATAAGCAATTGATAAGCATGCAATATACATACTGCGCTCTGTGTGTGGTGCATTTCAATATACGGCACACCAGTGCATGAATAGTGTATAGGAAGTGAAAAATCTCTATGATGAATTTCTGTTCCCTGTATAGCTGCTGTTGTCAGGGCAATACAACACCATGGGGGAAAAGACAATACTATTACTTTAGGCCATTGTGCTGATATATCCCATAAACTAAAATATAGCGCACATTTTTTTTTTCAGCATAGAGAGCCAGGAGGCCGACCTCGTGACTCACTCCTCTCGAGCCCAAACCGGATTAGCGTCGCTGTAAATTGTATTTTCTATGACTGAGATTGGTGGTCATCTCCAACAAATTCTTGACGAGTTGAAAAAAAAACAAAAACCCTGATGATTAAGGGGCAGCTGAAAGTCCGCGAAACCCGAATCTAACAGAGCTAATGGATAGAGCAGCTCTGTGTTGGCAAGGACCTGCGGAGATAATGCGTTCAATCTGAAACAAAGTGTCAAATTAACAAATTGGTTTCACCAATTCTCGCTCGCTCCTAATTAGTCTGATGCATTAAAAAACAACGTTTCCAGTGAGAAGTGTTTTCTAAATGATGGCAGCTCATGTACCTGCACCCTTGATTCATCCATTTCTTTTCACGAGGAGAAAGCCCTTGGGTTGGTTATTTATGGTAATAGACACAAAAGATTTTTCATTGTAACGGGATGGGTACAAATGACAGATTTCTTGACACGGTGGGACATTCATCCCCTGAAAAGCTCAGATTGGAGCTTTCCTCCTCTGTGCGCAAGTAATTTATATGTGGACTTAATTTCAATCCAAGCAGAAAAACAGAGAACGTAAGATCGGATAGTAATCAGACATTTATCACATCTCGGAGCTTATAAACAGATAAGGGGACAGCTTGTATTTAATTTCACCGATAGCATCCTCCTTATGTTAATGTGGTCACTGGCAGAGAAATGGGCAGAAGAAGAAAGAAAGAATGAATGAATATTAAAGACAGATATCAGCCGTACCTGAATATCGAATCTTGAATCCCCTCTTGTTGGTTGCGTGGTCTGTGGACCATCGGAGGTAGAGCTGGTGTGTTTTAGATGTGAAGTTCAGCTGAGATGAGTGGTTACCACTCAGAGCAACAAGCAAAGGGCTTTGTCCGGAGGATCCTGAAGAATTACACCAGAGAAACATCAGAACATCATGTTTGCTCAGCGTGTGGTTCATCTTTATGTTCTCATATCCATAATATGTACTTTTGTTCAGGGATCAGTTTGTGTGTTGGCAGTGACAGAAATCAAACTCGACAAAATATTACTTTCATACAGCAGGTGTGTATCAGTTAATTCAAGATTTGTGATAATCTCACACGCGTCCAGATGAATATTAGACAGAGCTGAGCAATACACTGCAGTCAGAATGAGTTGTATTGTTTCTGCAACATGTAGCATGTGACGGTGACAGTGTCATTAAGTTGTTAAGTACTCCGAAATTACTTGTTACCAGCCATGACAGCGTGGCTGGTATTGTTTTCACCTTGTTAGTCTGTGTGTGTGTGTGTGTGTGTGTGTGTGTCACCATGGTAAAATATGCTCCTGGAGACACCTGCTGTTGCAGGAGCTACCACAAAGGTGGCTTTGACACTTTGGCATGCGTATATGTGTCTGTGGGCAGATTTTGTCACAGCAATAGCGTCAGAGCCACGTTCACGAAATGTACAGGTGTGTGGATGTCTCCGGTTGTAGCCGTATTCTGATTGGAGTTTACAGCTTAGCTCCGCGGTCATGTATGAACATAGATAAAATAACTTCTAATTACTACATATGACAACCTACCCTTTACTTAAAAGTAAAAACTATTGCTGACTAAAGCTGACTGTTTGTGTATATGTGTGTGTGTGTCTGTCTGAGTGTGGGCGAAAGCTTTGTGTACCATCAAAAATCTCCAGTTCATCAAACTGTTTCTCGCTGTGGAACATCTCCACGTAGATATTGATGTTATAACCTGAGAAAGAGGAGAAATTAATTAATAATCATACTTAGCTGCAATATGCAATATGTAGCGTACCCCACAGGCACATACACAGGCGAATGCAAGGACACACACCATGTACAAATCTTTATGCGTATGAAGTACATACATATACTGTATATACAAGTACATAAATATATGGGCAGCCTTGCGCAGCTTATTCCATATTTAGCAGCCTGCACACATGTACGCAGCCCTCTGACACACGCTGTACCTGGAACCATACGTAAAAGCCAGGAGCATGTCTGGCTGTTGGGGTAGTTGCTAGGAAACCCGGGGCTTAATATGACTCCCGATGACGAAGACCGCTCCTCGTTGGCCGGGCACTGGGCTGGAGGGGTAACAGGCAAAGGCACGAGAAAGACTGATTAAAGAAGAGAACACGGCAATGTTTCTTTTTTTACATTTCTAACAATTCCCTTACCCCATTTGCTCGCTTTCCATTCATCGCAGCAGTTCGCCAGTCTAATTTGTCCCAGCGCAATTTCATAATGAACCAAAATTATTTTCTTTTTGCCGTTCTCATAATGACATTAAAACACAGGTTACCCAGTAACCGAGTCCCAGTGCATCCCTTGTTCTATTCAACTTGTCTGCACTGGCAGGATGTGCTGGGGTCATGTTCGGGCTCAGTCACAACGTCTGGATTCTGAAGGCCAGAAACTCATGCGCTCCGCCTCCAAAACATGCCCATTTAAGGGAAACCCCGGAAGCCGAACCCAGACTTTCGGTGTGATGACAGTTTAGCAGGGATTTGCACACTAAGTCGTCTCGGGGAGCACTTTGGTTGAATGTCCTCCTCTAAGTGCGCTTGCTTCTTTTTCTCCTACTTTGTAAAGGAAAGGACACGACACTCAACTGAAGTTGAAGAGCAATTCAAATCAGTATTCATTCTTGTCATAGAAATACCAGGAGCCACTATCCAGCACTCCTCAGAGGTGTTGTGTTAATGCTGCTAAAATCCACGCTTTTTTTCCCCCTCGGGATCCCTTTCGTGCGACTCATACGTCACGTGCACCCAACACGACACACTACGACTGTTCGACAGCGAGAAGACTGTGTCAGTACCACAGGGTAAATAAATTATATGCCTCCCCGCCGGTTGAATTGAATTAAAACACGAGGTTTTTAAAGCCTAATCATATTTCAGTTAGGGCTTTCTTACGTTTAACCAAAACGACAGACGGCAACCCATCGAGAATCACGCTGAGCTGGTTACACGCAGCTGGGTTTTATGTGCTGGTTTCTTGCAGATGTGAATTCTAAGGCTGTATATGTCGAGCAATCGGTCTTTTCCGATCAGCAATTCATCAACTGTTTGGTTGACGCTAGTGGGTAATAGTAGTCGGATGGATATTCGCATTAGCATTTAATTACCATCAAATTAGGAAATAAGTCACGCTTCAGGTGCATTTTTTCCCCCTGCAATATCAGCTTTCTATCATGTGCAGATTCACTCAGTCAGTGTAAACAGATCCTGACGCCTCCAGAAAGACATGGGTGTTTTCCAGAGTTAACATTTCATCTTCAATGTGAAGACACTGACAACATCTGAATGACACAACTTGAGTTAACTGCAGATGCGGACAACTTTGACAAAGCATCGGCGGAAAATCAGGTCTTCCGGCCAACTCTCACGCTGACTTCCTATATGTCGGTGGAGCTGAACTGAGCGTCGCCTTACCTTGACACGTTGGCGCGGGAGCTTCAAAGAGCAAGTGGGAGTTGAGCTTGCACATAAGCTCCGCCTTTCCGACCAGCGTGTATCCAGGGAGACAGCGATATTTTACGATGTCACCTAACGCAAGGGAGATAATACAACCTGGAGTAAGTCGCCACCGTGTGAAAGCCAGTGAAAGCCAGTTCAGTCTTGATGTACAATTCCGGTTACCTGGGAAAATCTTATTACAGAATAGATGCACAATTATAAGTCGTTTTTTAAAAACAACATTTGAAACTGTCCATTAAGGTGTTAACACAGTTAACATGCTGGTTGGGTGGCTAAGGTGAAAGATGCAGTACACACATCAGACTTGGCACCCAAGAGGCGTGCACATTGCACATTCACACGCACACGTCTATGAGTTTACCCTCGTTGAACCGAACAAAAAGACGACGACTGCGTAATCGGCCTTTAGAATGGCCGACAGCTAAAGCAGTTCAGTCTTGTTCTGAGCGGCTCCGTTTTTTTTTTCCAGGTTCTGTGGATGTAGAATACACGCCACATGCTCTTGAATGTTCTGGGGGGGTTTGTGAGATTTTTATGCATGATTAACCAAAACTGCTTTTCTTCGGTCTTTAGCCTGTCACAGAGAATGGCTCGGCTCTCGCTGGGAAAAGGTGCAGGCTTTTTGGCGGAGCGCACGCGGCGATAATGCGACTTCCATTACACAGCAAATCACAAATCTGGAGAACGGTCAGGATCAGTGTTGAGTTTTCTCTGGCGTATTATGAGCAAAACCACAAATCTTTCAAAAATAAAACCAGGATTTCTGAATTCATAAAAAGTTGACATTTCAAAATGTAACTTTTCTGCAGATTTTTTTTTTTCTTTTTTAAATGCTGTTGCCGGAAGCAACCAGCAGCCGTATGCCACTGGCAGGGTAAATTGATTTTGCTGGGGTTTGATCTAAAAGGTCACCAAACCTAAGAGTAAGATACTTTGAGCAAATCACATAATACAGAACTCCGCAGGGAAATGGAAAACTTGACAACTGATTATTTCTCCTCAAATGGATGCTTTTCAAAATCCTGGGCAGATAATACTGTATCTGTTGTTACATTAAGTAGAAAGAGCCTGTCCAAGATGTGTGCAGCCTAGCTTAATGCAATTAACACCAACAAATCAGAAAACAGGGCTTGGACAACAGTACTATTACTGACCACAGATGGCGGGGAACAGTGGCCATACACTCACGATTAAGTTTCTTTGCACGTTCATGAACTGGACATAGCTTGCAATCTAACAAGACCAAAAAAACTGCTTTATAACAAGGTCATAATTATTCAGCAAAATTATTATTACCTATCTCGAAGTCTTCATCTTCATAGATCAGCTCTGCGTTCTCCACAGCAGGGGGAGGAGGGCATTTCTTCAGACGGTAAGCTGGAGAGAGGTGCCATACGCCGCCTTTTTAGTTTCCATTTGAAAAGAAGTGCAGTGCAGTCTGTAGTGTCAGCGTGGTTGTATGGTTGTAATTGGAGGGTGACTGTTATGCACAAGCATTGTTTTATATCTGTCGGTAGTTAAATCAGTGTGCATGAACCAAACAAAAAAAAAAAAAAACAGGAGCCAGAGCACAAAGATGCCGTGGCACAGTTCTTTGTTGTTTACGGATATCATTAAAAACAAGCTGTGCTTTTCCCTCTTTGCATCCATGTGGAGAATGGGAAAATGTGATTTGTGATCTGTGTAATTTCAAATATCCGGGCACTTCTTTAAGGGTGAGTTTTAGGGAAAGTTTACTCCTCGCCTCAGAATGTCGTCGGTGTCACGCAAACTGGGGCGTTACATTCTGTATGCTGAAAGCTTTGTTCATCTCTTTCATGTATTCATTCTAAACGGCGATGCTCCGCTTTTAAATTCACATGCTGTTATTACCGGAGATGGATTCCACGAATCTAGGATGGCTCTGGTCTATGGTCTAACTAGAATATCTGTCCCTATACCCATGTGTTCATTTGGATCTGACTATACCTATATACTGTACATGGAAATACTACAGGAGAGCACCAATACTGCAGGTGTGTGTATCTGTACCATGGAAGTTGAGAATGAAGAACCCTCCGGTTGAAAAGTCCGAGTGAAAGCGGATCAGGACCTTTGGACTGGTACTGTAGGCTGACTCCAGCGCTGTGTTGCCACTGAAGACTCCCAGCTGAGGGCTCGATGTGTCCGGGCCGTCCCTAAGCAAACACGGACAGACAACGGAGACGTCGATGACGACATTTGCGCTGAAAGCAGGATACATTTAAACTGCAGAGGGATGAAGATGGAGGAGCTAAGAAACATAATAGCTGACAGAAAGATATGAGGGAATTATGCATTTGACAGGGAACTACATCATATACTTGGATGGATGATGTACCTTACCATATATATACTCCGTATGAAAACAATAATTTAAGGACAAGTACAAGAAATATATATATATACTTATTACAAGAATTATAATATCCTGTGCTGCATATGAATATGTTCAACCTTTGTTTATTTGCCAAAATTTTTTTTTTTCCTTCTTCATCTTTCCAAAACTGCCTCTGTAGATTCTGTTTACAAGCAGTGCATAACAGTGACGAAAAACTTAAATCACTACATTCGGGTGTGATTAGATTAGTCTTAATTTGATTTGATTATGTTTTAAAATATCTGAATGTACGGACATGGCGTGACTGGTGGCAGACATCAACGGCGCGCTGGTACATACAGCCCGCCTGCCACTGCCCCAAAGGAAGGTCGGGGGTGGCGGTCCAGTACGAGCCGCCAAGGAATCGCTAGTTGTGGAGTTACTTTCACTGACTGGAGTTAATTACAGGAGGGAAGAGAAACCAAAGCAGCCTTTGTTAATGAAATAAAACAGATATCTGGTAAGCCCACATGCCCGTTCACTGGAGGGGTGGCAAAAAAAAAAAAAAAAATTGTTTGAGTTTTTTCTTTTCTTTGCTTTTTTTTCACATTTCCAGCAAGTTCACTGAACAAAGCTGATGGATTAAGGGCTTAACTTCACTCATTAAATATTGAATGTTGTTGAAAGGTTACATTTTCTAAAGTTCCTAAATGCCCACTTTTAGGTTTTTAATGAACATGCCATTGGATTAAACAAGGGTTTTAAAATTTTAATTCATGAGGAGTGCTTGGGATCTCTTGGCTCCTCAATAATTCAAGGTTTTCCGAAGGTGTTGGAGCTCATTCGGAGAATCAAAATGTGCTATTTGGGTCATTTAAATCAACACTGAATTCAAAATTTTGCGGTTCTGTTTTTACTTACTAAAACCGATTGCAAATTTTTGTTTTTTCTCGGCTCAGTTCGACAGCAGCAGCACTGAGAAAACTGGAAACGGCGTTGATTTGGGACCAGTCCCTCACTGAAGTAACAATGTGCGCTCGTTAAAGTCATTTAATACAATCAGTACCTTCAAGCACGGCGATGTTACCTTGTGAACAACAACAACAACAAAAAAGCTGCTGGTGTGAATGTTAACACTGAAGCCCTACCTCTGGAAATAAAGATTAAAAATAAGATTAATTTCGAAGGATTGGGCACTTATTTATGGGCTCCGTTTACAAGTGACTGAAATAAGCACAGTGCAGTTGAACATGGTGGGACTGGGGGGAATATGTTATTGGAGTGAGTGACAAGGGCTGACTTCATCCACCGCCTGTGCATTGTTTGCCCGTTCCCTGAGTCAAGGACGCCAGATCCACGACAAAATCTTTTGTGGAAGCAAACTGGCATCCTGATGCAGAACTACTACGTGAAAGGCGGAAAAATCGAAAGTCCATTGACAGAACAACAATATGTGATATGAGACAGAGATCTTTCTGCTACTTTGTGTATTAAAATATGGCGCGATACCACGCTCTATATGTGTCCCCTCCTCGTTCTGCAAGGCCGCGCTCTGATTGAGTGCTGCAATTTCCTCGGCTTCAATGACGACTTTTCTCGCCGAACGAAGTAAAACACGAATTTCTCTGCAAATTGTCCGCTGCCTCGACGCTGATGTTTTTCCTCAGAAATCCAGCACAAAGGCTGACTCGATATTATATAAAAGCACCATTGATACGCAACATATTCCCGATATTGTTAAAAAAAAACTCTTACAAAAATGCTGCTCACTGGGAATGAATATATATATATATATATATCTCATTGAGATATGAAATATACAAGGTAAAGCACAAGGCAAAAAACCCCCCTAAAAAAACCTATCCCTTGCAGGTTTGATTAATGAGAAACCAGAAGAGGAAGAGACTGGTGAAGGAGCGACTCAGCATGTCTGGGCTCATCAGATCATAAAATCTTCCTCATTGACTTGTTTGAATGTGACTGGTGGCTGTAAGAGTCGGCCGTTACTGATGGCATTTCAAAAATCCGCCGCTCAGCCTGAACTAATGCGATGATCTATTAACGTACTACCCGATCTCAAGATCGTTGCTCGGCATTTATAGCACACACTAACCAACTTCTATATACACAATAACTAAAACTCCTTGGCCTAAGGCTTTCAGATGGAGATGCAATTTTATTCTATCAATACTCGGCTCACCTTGGTACGCGTATACTGATCCAGTGTGGCTTATTTGGAGATCAAAACTCTTTAATTTAACCATTAAAAAGTTTCATATTACAGTAAATTGAAATTATGCTCCCAATCAATTTGTTATTAACCCAGCAGCTCACACGCGGCATAATGCGCCTCCTCCGACTCTCCGTCCAAGTGACTTCGAGAATCCAAACAGGAAAATTCCCGCTTCACGACAAAGGCAGTGGCCCCAATCTTATGCTCTCATGAGTTCAATTAGATAATGTCAGCTATTGTGCTTTATTAACTGGCCACAGCTGACGCACATAATTGAGGTATTCCAGATACAAACTCCATCCTGAAAGACGTTTCAAGAAGGCCCGTGTTCACAATGTAAATAGATGTAGGTCATTAATTCATTGAAAAACGGTATTGTACCACTCATGCCACTCCATTCGCACGAAAAGCACGTTTTTTTTCCCCCCGTCTGGGTAAATTAAAGAGCCACGAAGACTCTGCCTCATGCCACGAGGATATGTGATAAAAACACAAGATCTGCTGAGGCGCAGATGAGCAGAGAGCGCGCCTCTGTCAAAAAGAAAGGCGACCCGAGCCACTGACGCAATAACCTTTGATCTGACTGACAACTACTGGAAGGCAATTATGAACGTTCCACCTGTGCTGAAATGACTATGATGTATATCTACGGTACGAGCTCTTTGGAAGAAGAAGAAGAAGAAGACATATTTTATAGAGGAAATGTTGGAATTGACAGGTATTATTGCCAGTAAAAACCTACAGTATTAAAATTTATTTTTACACACAATAGATTATTTAAAAGACTCTTATCTCGAATGATTACTTACACTTTCAGAGCATCCCATACTATTTCTTTGACTGTAAGGAAGTGCAATAGACCTCTGGTTCAGCCACTCTAAATCTGTCGAAGGCCCTGGAAGGTAGATGGCGTCCCGCTGGGTCTTGAGGAAAGGAGTCCTGCCTTCAGAGGCAGCCCCCTGTTACTTCCAAATGTATTCACGCAATGGAGGTATCTCTCAATTGAGCAGCGAGCATTGTGTGTGCGCTAATCTCACATTACAGATATCTTTCTGGTAACCTACAATCCAGAAATGTGATTTTATAAATTTCGTTTTGCAGTGAAATGTGGCAAAAGAAAAAAACACATGAATCACAGAAATCAATTTGCAACTGCAGAATAACTTTGATGCCGTGCCTCTCCATAGCTACTTACATCCATGGCTGCTGGTGGCTGGGGAGATTGAGAACAAGTAGTCACTGACTGAGAGTGTATTACTTTGCCACTTCCTGCATTTCAACGACTGGCTCCCCCGAGCTCCGCTCTTGAGCCTGAACATTAAAGACTGACCTCACGCCAGCACCAGAAGTTTCTATTCTGAACCGAACCCGTGCCAAACGATGACATGGCTCGACCGACGCCTCGGTCTTAATTTTCTTCTTGATTATGCTGTTCAATGCTGCTTTCATTGGCAAACACGTGGCACAGTCAAACTATTAGGTGAGAAATTCCTCTTGCGCTGACCCAAACTTGACAGATCGAGCAAAGTCTCGTTGGATTTGTGAACCCAGCTCTACCACTCCGTCTTTCATTACATTTCCTGCTCCCCACTGAATTTCATCATTACTGCCAGAGTTCCTGAGCCCTCTCCAGGTCTGTGTATGGCCATGGTGCTGAGTTAGATTGAATTGGTCAGTGGTCCCATTGTAAATGCATTACTCTCACACTCCCTGTATTACAATTTTACCCCCACCCTGAATCCCATTATTACTGCAGGAGAGTCTGTGTATGCGTGGCGCAGAGTGTATGTATCTGGAGTCTATGGAGCTTTGATTCCTGTGCATCAACCATGAATGCACACATCTGTATGTGCATATCCCCCTGTATGATAGAGTCCTAAACATATTGACATGTACCTTTGCACAGTCGAGACTGTGTTTGTGTAACGTAAAGGATAAAACGGACAAAAATGCAATCAATACCAGGGACGTCTGTTTTAGAGGGTGTGTGTGTGTGTGTGTGTGTGTGTGTGCGTGACAGACAAAGATGTACAAAGAATAAAATTAAAAGTTGATACAGTACAGCTTCACCATCTTTTTAATAGTGCGCAGAGAGAAGACAGGATATAACTGAATTCAGGACTTACCTATCAGTAATGCAATCAGTTCCAGGATAGAGGGCAAAATTGAAAAGAAGCTTCTGCATTTGTGCATTTTGTGCGTGTGTGTGTGTGTGTGCGTGTGTGCATGTACATTTAAGTGTCCATGCACCCAGACTTACCAGACAGCAATGTAATCAGTGACAGGCTCCGTCTGCAATAAGGTAAAGTTGATATAAACTCCATGTCCATGGGGAACAGTGATGAGCCAGATACAGTCCTGGGAGTTGGGGTATTCATTCGGGTACTGAGGTGAATAGATGGTCCCGTTTTCAGCCGTGACATTATAGCCGCAAGGAGCTGTAAAAAAGCAGAGCCGTAAAATTATTTATTTGCAAATTTGTCACTTGCTTTTGACGTGCTGGAGCTGAAAGGATCGGGAGACAAGACCGACTTGCTGAACTGCAGACAGTAAAGAATAATAATAATTATCATCGCTATTAGTAGTAGGAGAAGGAGAAGCAACGGCAGCTGTGGTGGTCGTGAGAGCAATTACTGTGGTACTACAGTAAATGTTCCCAGTAACACAAGGATACTAACTCTGCAGTTATTCTGCTGACTGGTGAAGATAAATGCAATAAAAAAAATAAATAGGCTGACATGTGAAGCGTACAGTGGCATTTAACCCAACGCGCACAGACCTGAACATGTTGTGGAAATACCGTCATCGGCCGGTCTTACCCTCGCAGCGCGGAAAGGGGTGGTTCCACTTCCGGTTGGTCCCGTGCAGGCACGTAAGCACCGGGTGTCCGATCAGAACGTACCCAGGGTAGCACTGAAAAGTGACCGATTTGCCTGCGCTGTAGTCGCTGTTGATGATGTCGCCGTTGGGGAAAGGAAAGGGGTCCTGGCACTTTTCCAGCTGATAGGCTAACGAGGGAGAAATGATTGTGAAAAATACTACGCTTTCATTTGTTTCATTTCAGATTTCCCTTGAAGTTGTAGACATCAGGAAGAAGAACAACATAAGCGGTTCTTTGGCAAAAGTACACAGGGAGTCACAAAAATTATATGCAGATTAATAATACAGTGCAACTCTATATTTGTTCCTCCACACCCTGCTGCGTCGTCCTACACAGCAGCCTTTTATGCCTGCATCCCAGGTCCCAAAATATGTCAACAGAACAGACAGTTGGGATTTGTTGTATATCAACCATATATCCCGTCGACTCGACCCGGACTTGAAGGGTCATTAAGAAATCTATGGCCATCAGGGTCACATCAGTCGGTCCGCTCCCCAAACAGTTTGCTGGCACGTGCACGCCATCACTTGCTTGAGAAAAATGTCAGTATCACAGGTCTATTCAGAGCATGTCTCACGCTGCCTGAGCGTCACGGCTAAGCTAAGGCCCTCGGTTAAATATGCGTCTGACAGAGAGCAGCGGTGGCTGATGGTAGACAGTAACGACAATCAGCACTAAGATCCTGTGGGATCTCGACAGATAAACAAATATTTGCTGTGCGATGTTTAAAATGGGTTCAAATGTCATTGTGTGGGTACATTTCCCTTGTTTTTGGTAGCCAGAACTTATCTAAAGAGGTTTCATGAATGTGCTATTGAAGTATCCTTGGAAGTATCATAGGACCAATGTGTGTATTGCACTCTCGCGCCAAAGATCTTTTCTGTCGAGTGAAAAAAAAAAATCCTCTGCTGCAACTCCATGTGAGACAATACTGTATGTCCACACCCTGCACACGAGTGGGAGTTAAAATTGACAAGGATTGCAGTGTTAAGGGACACGGCTGCTACTATCTTTGGCGAAAAAGAGGAAAATGATCATGTGTGTGCGGATGTGGGTTAGCTTTCTATGTACAGTAAGTTAGTATGCCTTGTTCTAGTTATGCTACAGCCCCACAGTGCATCTCTTGTGTCTTTGAAGTGAAGTACTTAGGGCTACAAGTAAAGCCTGCTGGACAAGATGGCAGTCTCTCACAGGGGCTTACTAACAATTCATTTCTTTTAATGATGAGAGGAAAGCCATGAGGCTTTTTAAGTCTTTAGCATGACTCATCCACGGATCAAAGCTCAAAACCTCATAGCAATAAGGTTTTTTCATCCCACCCTTCATTTCTTGGAGCTTGGGAAAGCTTTGTAATTTGGCCACTAGGTTTGGATGTTAATTTATTGACAACATGTAAGGAGACCATTTTCTTTTCCCCTAATTCATTTTCAAGCAACCAGCTTTGTGTCCCCTACCCGCAAAAACGAAGAAACTAAACGGGAGGCTCAATTTTGAATACAGGTGTGTTCCCCCAGCATCCCTTGGGGGGGTGCTTTCAAGTAGAAGTGCCAGCAGTAATACCTCTGGGTTGGTGGCACTTAGTGTCTGCAGAGATTGGCCTAAAAACAAACCGTAATTAGTCAAAAATGACATGTGAACTCACCCTGATAGGTCAGTTTGAATCCGGGCCTGTTCTCAGAGTGGTCGCTGTAGAAGTGGATGATCGTCAGGTGGGTAGTGCTCAGTAGAGGGGGTGGGATCTGTGAACCAGTGAACTGTCCAATGAGAGCAGAGCTGTGCTGTGGCCCAGCCCTGACCTCTAGGAAGTCATGGTTGTCTTCAGAAGAGAAGTTTTGGAACTGAATATGGGCTCCTAGAATATAAAGACATCATATGAAAGACCATCTACATTACAATACATAATTATGATACCTCCACCAAAGAGGTTTAAGGGACTTAACAAAATTTCTACCAGAGATGGTTTAACTTAGGAATAATTACATTTGAGGAGAGATCCAGATCAGTATCCGGATGCAGATTTTTTTTTGAAGGATTCTTCACCATTGCAAAATAGAGCAACGATTCACATTTTGAACCATTTATATTGCCACTTTTATATATTGATAGCTTCCACCGAGGATAGAAGTGCACTTTTGTTGCCTGAGACAGTGGCAACAAAGCTCTTTTGTTGTCATTTGAGTATACTCTTATCATTTCAGAAGATAAAAACATGATAATTTTCAAAAAACTATCAGTAATAACGCTCAGGGATGGATACAAACTGGGTCCCAGTCCAAACATCAGTTAGTGCTGTCACTGAACAGTAAAAAACATATGTCGGCCTCCAATGAAACACGTGCTAAAGCTCTCAATAAACCACAAGTGCTGCAGAAGCTGCAATAAAAGAGGTCTGTGCTACTCAACGCCAGACGTACCGAGAGTGACACTTTCTTTTTTAGGAACGCCCTTTCACCCCATAATACTTACCGTATCCAGTTGGCAGGGTGATTTGCCAGGTGCAGTCTAGGTTGCCGGGGTAGTTGCCAGGGAAACCTGGACTAAGGATGACACCACTCATCTCAGACAACACCCCGCCACAACGAGCTGACGACACAAGCAGAGCGAACGCATTGTTAAGACGGACAGCGCGTGAGCCGTGTGCAGCAGACATCATCGCCTCATCCTCTTTGTCTCAACAGAACGGGGGGTTATGGCGCAGCAAAAAAAGAAACAACAACCACAAGAGAATCCTGAATTTGTCACATGGTGAAGAGGGCTGCGCTTGGTTCCCCCTGTCACACCAAGGTTGCGTTTAACTGGAACTGGCTTTCCGAGACTTACTACACCGTTTTCACCGAGGACTACATTATTCAGCCCAAAACCCAAGCATCAATGTAATCAAGCTTCCTTAACACTATTGCAAAATTTAGGAAGCCTAGGATGCCAACACGAGGCGCAGAATTCTGTTTGTACCCAGGAGGCATATTGATTTTATAGGTTTGTTTGACCCTATGTCACTGAAGAAGTTGCTTACATCCAACAAATCTGAATTCAAGCTGGTAACGTTGCATACGACCTGGGCCAACTGAGACACTTTCTCATCCACTTTACCAGTTTCATTTAGAATTGAGCTTCCATTAATATTCCTGTAGCAGATACTGTGGGTGCTATGAGCGGATGTAGGGTCATTTTAAACTGAGCTGCCAGATAACAGCGAGGTAGCGCTGGAGCGACTGACAGCACCAAAGTCTGACAATATAGGAGAAACTGGGCTGTACCGACTCTGATCTAAAGTTTCTATGTTAGAAGATGGCACCCCATTTTACTGACTTTTGTCTTGTGACAAAAAAAATGCTATTTTACAATATACTATACTGTATAGTGCAGCTGAGGAAATCCCCCAAACTTTCCCTGTAAATGTAGAAAAGCCACACAATTCATCAGATAACAGCTTTTCAAAGAACTTTGGAAGAACATGTGACCATGAACCTTTGACTCTTTTGTGTTAAGACTACTTCTGTCACTTTGCTGTGCAGGCCTAAATGCTCAATGCCAACCTCACACCTGGAGGACACCCCCCCAACACACACACACCTCCCCATTGGCTCGATCATTCATTATACAGTTCATCCAGCAGTGCGGTGTCCTTGGTGTGGGTGTGTGTTACCTATGCACAGAGGAGGTGGGTAGTTCCATCGACGCACAGTTCCAGGCATGCACGAAATGTGAGAGTGGCCCTGAAAGTGATAATACAGTTGGTTATTTTCAAGAAGAAGAGACAGCATGAGGAATTTCGCCACACGTTCAAGAGTAAACATTTTTTTTGCTCTTCTTTTTAATGAAAATATTAAAGAAACAAGTGGAGACAAATGTGCAATCCCAGCATTTTCTCTGGTTGGGAATTTGATTTCTATTTCATCTCAGAGCATGAAAATAGTTTTGTTATGCATTTATCAGACAGCAGTTTGTGTACGTACCCAAGTTTTGCTTTACAATATCTAGACTGCGTCTAATAAACATTTGTAAATCATTTTCTGATACATCAAGAACAGCCACAATATGTGAAAAACAGCGGTTTACTGCAGTATGAACAAACACAGCATGTAAAATAACTGAGAATGTATTGATACATTTGTTGATTGGTCAGCTGAAATATTCATTACCTGTAAGGTGTATCCAGGCTCACAGTTGAACGCCACCACCTCATTGACCATATATCTGTCTCCACTTTTGATGCCATTGGCTGGGATCATTGGCTCTGGACAGGTGGTAAGACCAACAGCTACAAGAAAAAGAACAAAAGATGAACTCTGGAATTACTATTACGTAACTTATCAGTAAGTTTTTCGGTGTAAACGTTGCTCGGGCCCTGCCTCAAGTCATTTGCCCAGAGCATATGATGCAATGTTGATGATATGGACAGGAGAATATATCAAAATGTGACCTGATCACCTGTCATAACCTGTCATTTCTTTAGCTTTGACGCAGTTAAACCCCAACTGCTGTCTTGACCTTTAAGATTAAATTTATTGGACTAAAAACATTTTTACTCTACATTTTACTCTCCGCTATTACAACAACAGACTCTATTTCCAGTGTTTACCACGCACTGACTTGTACGTGGCAGCGCAGTGCGATATCGAGTGACTGCCGCATATTGACACACACGCACGCACGCACGCACACACACACACACACACACACACACACACACACACACAGCTTCCATCAGACGGTGCCGGAACGCAAAACGTGTACAATGAGAGCGGAGGGGTGACGACGTAACACGGTGCTGAAAACGTGACCACGTAATACATTATATTGTTATATAAGGGCTTTCATGCCTCAACTCCAAGTAATTTGCGGGGTATGAATGTGATGACAATACTTTTAAGTTATTTCAGGCTACACGCGCAAATGCCCACATCTCCACATGGGGCTTACAACACAGCCAGCAACAATAGTTTAACAATACTTGACATTAATAGCACAAACGTTTGTCACATTCTATTAGTATTACAAGATTGGCATGGTGGCCCAGTAAAACCAATTTAGACAGTGGCCTATTAGTGGATGATAAGAGTACATAACAGTGATAACAGTGACAGCGTGTATTGTTACTGGGTTTTCCTCCTGCTACAGTAGTCCCCTGCTCCTACTGGTGAACCTGGCTAGCTACTAGCTGCTGCAGTGCTCATTTTTGGTTGCTCCTGCTTGCTAGCATTAGCGCTGCCACTGCCCCGGTTTGTCGCCACCCTGACTCGTTTAGAAGCGTAATAAGGCGACTCTTTGCTTTAGAAAAAGGATAACACATTTTACTGTCTTTCTGACATTTCACTTTACATTTCGCCACCTGTAATCTTCACTTATTATGTGTTCCGTCTGTCTGAGGTTTTAGCCTTTTCCTTTTCTGTACACATAAAGGCCCAATTAACTAGCGTGCTTTTCGGTCCGTGCACGGAAAACCTACATCTAAACTAACAAAGAGCATGAAATTGCTTGAAACTTGGTCTGAAAATCCAACATTTATATATTTCCAACATTATTAGCTTTGTTTTTACCATGAGAGGTACCTGATCTGCACAAGTGGGTAGAGGAACATGTAGTATGTGTAGAGAATACAGGAGGTGAAGGAATGGGCAGAAATTAAGTCCTCGAAATACCAAAGTGAAAGGATATAAAGTTATTAGTTAAAAGTTATGTTTTTAGTTCATTTTTGGATGCTGTGTGACGCCCCACCACCACAACCACCACCTAATTTCTGTTCCTGACAATTGTTTTACATAGGATAATAAGTCTCTCAATAAATTACAGAAAAAAAAACTTTTCCACACATAAGGGAAAAATACAATATTAAGATGAAGAGCTAACATGGCAGATTAAATCAAAGATGCTTTGGGATGTCGTTTTCTTTAAACACGAGCTCATTTTTGAATTGACAATAGAAAAGTGCGTACATTGTCAAGGAGAAGGACTCTCTGTCTTTATGTATTCCCATAACAATAAAGGTTAAACACATCCTTAATAAGTTTGACAGCAGCCAGCCCTTTGTCAAATAGCATCAGTAGGGGTGAATCTGTGTGTGTGTGTGTGTGTGTGTTTGTGTGTTTCACTTGAAAAATTCCGCAGGAGGCTGCCCTGGAGCAGTTACCATGGTAACACATGGGTGGAAGAGGGGTAGAGAGAGAGTGTGTGTGTGTGTGTTTGGGGGGGGTGTTAGTGTTTGTGTGTGTGTGTCTTGTTGGTTCATTATCTACCTGCCTCACAAGCAAAACAATGTGATCCCAGTGAGTTCACACACACGTGCTTGGGGTGCACAGGGGTACGTGGAGGAGTTGTTTTATTAAAGTTGAAACATGGGTGAAAAAGGTGCATGAAACTTTAACTTGGAGACATGCACATGCATCATCCACGCCATGTATTATTAAGCAGAGCATCAGCAGGCTGTCATGACAACTGATCAATGAAACTATTCCATTTGGCTGACCATCTCTCTCTCTCTCTCTCTCTCTCTCTCTCTCCCTCTCTCCTCTCTGCGCTAGAAAACAGCTCCCTCTTTTCTGTGGTTATGAGAGAGCAGTGATGCTCTGTAAAATGCTGACAGTACCACAAACCATCCCACTAGGGCCACTAGACTACAACTAGTCAGTGTCAGCATTTCAAGCTAACTGACTGGATTTACTATACTTCTGTTTCAGTTTATTTGAGGACAGACAAGGGAGATGGGGATGCCTCACTGCCGTTTAGAAGAAAGACCCTTTCAGCTTAACATGATGAGAACACCATCACCGTAATCATTTGCATGTCTCCAGCAGATGATTTTGTCTCCTTGTATAGACTACCACATAACTGACATGGAGCTCTTTCAGCAGCACAATACTTAAATACTGGGTAATCTGGCAGCTGGTAAAATATGTAAAAACATGTGAAGATGGTGTTTTATTTTTAGCTACGAGGGACAGTTGTTCCTGACTCTGCAGGAAGCATAGTGGAAAACAGAAGAATCATGCATGAACGACACGGCACAGAAAACGTTGGAGAAATGGTTCCACTGTTGCAAGTTTATAGGTTGACAGTTATTCCCTGCGAAGTCAAAATCCAGAAAGTGAAAATCATTAACAAGACTACTGTTTGAATGCAATGTAAGTCTCTTTTTTATATAATCCAAGTTGTTTTGCTTTTTTTCTTTTTATGTTGAATGGAATATCAGAAAAAAATCAACCAAGGGCCATTAATATATTTGGTGTTTCTGTTCTGTTCAACTATTCAACAGGTTAATTGCGTCATCTCTGCAAAACTTGGTGTTAAATGAAAAAAGTTGAAAGCCTACTTTGTGGCGAGACCTCCTGTAAAGAAACTCTCAGGCAAACTTGGAACAAATTCTGCTGAAGATTAAAGAGTTGGCACTCATTTTGAGATAAGCAAAACTACCATCTCAGAACTGCAAGGGCTCTTGTGGTGGTGTATGATATATATTTTGAAGGGGATCTTGGAAATACTTCAGTGCTCAGCATGCTGTACTTGGACTTGATTTCCATGATAACAACAAATAGCGAATAGGATTAGGCAAGTCATATTTAAGTTCTAAAAACTCTGATGTCTGATGATAGATGTGGCACCTGTGTTGTGTAACCAGGTCCTCAACCACAAGTTTGCTGTTTTTTTCGCTGTAAAAACACCTCAACCCCTGCCCTGTCTTGTCCAGTTTTAAACCTCTTCACAAAGGCCACATGGTTCTTTTAAAATTATGCAAACCAGCGCTGAGCACCTCTCATAGAATGAACGAGTATCTCTCAGTTTACTCATCCTTAAGTGCACTTTTCCCTGTGAATCATTCTTTGCGTGGCTAGTTTTGAACCTTACATTTCACCTTTTCAACCTACAAGCATCTTGGTACCATCAAATATAGAATCCAAACTGGTGATCAGACGCTGGTAAAATGTAGATTTCTGGAACTGGTCTGAAATGGATGCAGGAAAACCAATCGAGAACTCCATGTGCATAAATTTGTTTTGATTTTTTTGAAGATAACCAATCTCAAAGGGCCCCTGGTGAGTCACAACCCAATCTAAAATGCAGTCAACCAGAAGAGAACCAAATAGAGAGAGAGCACCAGTGATGGCAACGGTATAATGAATCACCATCAGTCAGAAAGAGTAGCACTACATGCTGTTTTCCTTGCCTTTTATCTTGTTATGATTATACTGCACCATGCGATCAGAGCTGATCACCAGGTCTGCCCGGATCCACACATGTATTACAAATAGTGCCACACAGACCCAAGACCCACAATAATAGACCCTACCTGACATGATTAGACTGCATAGAATTTGGCCGCAGCCTGACTCGGGTCTCTAGTCTCTTTGTTACAGACAGGAGCCATGACAACCTCTATTCCTTATTTTCCTGTCAGGACAGCTTCACCCAATATCTCTCTCCTTGGAGACTAGGTGCCTTGATGAAAAAGAAAAGCCCAAATAAACTACCACCTGCACTGCTCTCAACTCAATAATATATGTGCTGCAAATTTGAGCAAAATAAATTCTAAAACATAAAAATAGAAGAAGTGGCTAGTCCCACACCGAGTACCATTTTTACCTGCGGATTATTTATGATACTGTCTTTTGAAAGGATTCAATTCTAATTAAAGTGTCACATATGAACTCATCACTGCAGTCAGATTTGGGTTGGATCAGGTGTATCTGCTAATAAAAGCCTCACTGAAAAGAGACAAATCTTGCCACAGTTAAAAATACACTGAAGCAAAAATATAGACATAGACACAATATACTCAACCCTAAAGTGACCTTTCCTCGAGGTTTTCACTGCCAGTGATTGCATGATGACACACTAAGTCAAAAACACAGACCATTGAGCTGCAAATGTGTGTGTTCGCCTAGGCGCACACACACACAAACATATATACTGTAGAAACGTGCACTCACACACACTAAAACTCTCACACATACTCACAAAAGGGGACATGCTCATTGATCTAGAAGTGATTCTAAGTTAAAACAACTACAAAGGACCAAAAAGAGCAACCGTGCCCTGACAGGTGTGTACATGTGTAAATGCATGACATTAACATCCTCTCTATACTTTCGTCTGTCGCTACATTTTTGTGTGTATGTGCCTTTCTTTTGGTCTTACATGCATGGATGATACAGGCAAAAGCATTTTGTGTATGTATTTGTCTGACTGTATGTGTTTCTGTTTGGGACCCTCAAGGTGTGTGTTGCGTGTGTGTGCTCCACCGCTGGTCTCAGTGTGTGTGCATGCTCTCAGGCAGTACCAGTTCAGGTCACTGACTGTTGTTATTTGATGTTGAAGTTTTGGCTGCAACTGTGTGTATGTGTGTGTTTCTGTGTATTTTTAGTTTCCCAATATTCACCCCTGGGCAGGTTTACTTCAGCAAGTATAATATTTATTAAACTGATCAACTATCTATCTATCTATCTATCTATCTATATCTATCTGTCTGTCTGTCTGTCTGTCTGTCTGTCTGTCTGTCTGTGTAAAAAGCTTGAACTTACTCTTGTATTCGAGGTGAAAGCCTGCTGCCACCACACTGATGTCACTCTGAAAGTGTAGAAGGAGTTGATTTGATGTGGAGTTGAGGAGAGCCGGAGCTGTAGTTCCTGACAAGTGATACAACAGAACCAGGTGATAATTTTTACTTGTCTAATTCAGAATTTCTTGCACAGACGAATTGATTATATCATTCTTTTTGGGAAATGCTTGCTAGGTATTAAAAACACAAAGGAAGGTACATAAAAATAGCAACAAATCTTATGTAACACCACGGTGGGCATACAGGAAGAAATGATATTAAAAATACATGTTGATACTTTTTCAGCAAGCAAGATTTTGACCATAAGTCTTGTTTAAATTCTGTTACCAGCTGGGAAATTCTGTGTAGAGCAGGTGAACGACCTCTTGCCCTCCACGGACAGCTAGCATTTTAGTGTCCTTATGTGAGGCACACTCTCATCTGCCCCAGTGAAGCTGCTCAGTGGCCGACACCAGATCACTGTGCTTATATCGGACAGCTCCCCTGTGTGACTTCTTGAGAAGGGCACAGTCATCTGTGTGTTTGTGTGTGTTTGTGCGTGCGTGTGACCCTATGGGCGGCATGTTTTATGTGTGATAGGTGTGTGACAGGTATGTGCTTGGGGCAGGTCACAAGGAAAACTCCGCTGGGAAATTGTAAAAGGTTAGATCATTCTTTATCCCTCCCTGTCTTCTCTCTCTCTCTTGTTTCCTTCTATCCTTCACTCAACCACATGGTGAATCTCGTCCCCTACTTCCCTTCCTCCTTTCTTCTCTTCCTCTTGCTGACTCCCTGGGAAGAGGAATAATTCTATTTCTTTAACAAAATATTTTTTCTTATTTATTCAAAATATATCATATTTTTTGGTATTACAACTCATCCATCATAGATCTCCAGTGCATGCTCGATGTGTGTGTATCTATAGTTTAAGACCTGTCACATCTAATTCATCATAGAGCATGTGCATGAGTTTGAGTGTGTGTGTGTGTGTGGGTGCGTGTGTGTGTGCATGCGTGCGTATGTGTGTATGCATGTATCTATAGTTTAGGAGCTGTCATATCTCATCCATCACAGATCTTGTGAGAGTTCGCGTGCATGGGTGCCTGTGCACGAGTTTGTGTGTTTATGAGTGTGTGTATTGTGTGTGTTTAAGCATATTGTCATACCAGAAAATGACCCTAATTTAGGAGCTGTCATGTCTCCTCCATCGTAGATCTCCAGAGAGTCCCAGTTGTGCTCAGTAGCAAATGTCATCACTTGGATCTAAATAGCAAACAATGAAATTAAATGAGCCAGCCTCCCAGTTTATGTGCATTGAGCTATATGTTTACAGACAAGTGTCGACATATCTTTACCTGTATCCCAGCTCCTTCACTGACATGGATCCTCCATAGGCAGTTGAGACTGTTTGGGTAGGGTTCAGGGTAGCCAGGAGACAGTATTGTACCACGACGTTCAGTCAGATTGCCACTGCAGGGAACTAGAATAAAGACATAAAATGTGGAATTCTTGGCAAAGTTAACTAAATAGCTTAGGTTGTTGCAATAAAGCAGTGTATACCCAGGGACAATTTGGTGTTCAAATTATCTCTGCAGGGAGCCAGAGAGAGAAAATATGATAACAAACATTATTTATGGTATAAACTGAGGTGACAGTTGAAGCTGTTTGCAAAAGGCTTGCTCTCAGCAGAGAGAGATTTAATGCAGACACACATCTAGTTTATTTTTGAATTAAAGTGAAAATCCTGACTCAGAGTCACAGAGAAGCAAAGGACATTACTGCTCCTAATGTTAGCTAGTTCCATTCTCTGTAGTTTTCAGGATATCAGCCAACCTCACCTGTACAGGTTGGTGTTGTTGTGTTCCACTGTGCGAGGGCACCCGGCACGGCCTGGCAGCGGATAGCACTGGATCCTTTCAGCAGATAACCCGGACTGCACTCGAACCGAACCACGGAGCCGGCTGAGAACTCTGAACCAATCCGCCTGCCGTACCGAGGCTCAGGCACTGAGCTGCACTGGCTGTCACTGGTACGAGGCACGGCTACAGTAATGACAGTAAGGGAATAATATGAGAAGAACAAAGAGAGAAAATACAGAACTGCAGCTGTCAGAAGTGACTTTGATGTTGAACTTGAAACATATGGAACTTACTGTGTTCGTGTATGTACAGTATGTGAGACAAAGACAAAGAAATATGTTTGTACTGAGTGTTACCTTGGTAGACGAAGTGAAAGCCCTTAGCTGACTGACCACTCTTCGCAATGAACCGCAACATGATCTGATTGGAAGTTGCCAATGGCAGTGTCTCTCCTGGGACACACACACACATGCAGAAATATACAGTGTTTCAAAATTTAAGTTAAAACTCTCCCCTGAAAACACACAGCAATGTTTTTTTTCTCATTAGAGACAATTGAGACAGAGAACATAACAAAAAGTGTTTCCATGTGCACACACTGAAACATACACAACCTGTACTGAAGTGAATTACAGGCATAACTTAGCACTTAGCGGGGTTTCTCCCTCATTTACCCCTCATGGAAATATGGAGTCCTCACAAGAATAAGAATGCAAGAACAAACAAACACACACCAAATCACAGGCACATACACACAGAAATTTATATGCTCACACATACACAGGCAAACAGTGATAAATGAGAAGAACATGGCCTGGTGTGGCTGACATTTAGAACCATCATTAGCTGCGTCGAGCTGTGCGAGTATGTGTAAGTTTTGTGTGTGAGTGTGTGTGTGTCAGGATAATCAGTCAGTTAGCTGCAACAATGTGCTACAAATCTGTTTGCCCGTGCTTGTGCGTGCGTGTGTATACGCGCGCGTGTGATAGGGTAACGACGCGGATACCGTTTATTTTGGAAAGCCTGGTGTGTTTCATTCTTTGCTGCTGGTTTAAACCCAAATTAACTTTGAGAAAAAAGCCACCCATTCTACATTATATAAACTGGCCTCTTTTCTTTGATCTAAGTTAGATGGATAGCAGTTGGAAGTGAAAAGTATTGCATAATGTGCAGCTACATTTAGCTAAACAAAAACTGTCACATCTACCGAGTTAATATTATGCTGAAATGAGCTCAACGATCCACTCCAGTGAAGAAACATACGAACGGAGCACAGATAAGCAAAAATGTTTAACCTTGGTGTAAAATTGAAATAAATGCTTGAAGGAACTATCATATCCGTCTGGATATGTTTGTGTTCTCTCCATTTTGATAAATATTTTTATCGTCAAACTGTAGCATTGTAAAGATAATTTCACTGGCAGTTGTAGTCCCGTCCTTTATTAAACAGTGTCATCTCTCTTGCTCATAATTTGACAAGCAAGCAACAGAATAAACATAGCAGGAAAAAATATATATAAGAAGCCTTGATTTCTACAGAAGGAAACTAAATGTCAGTTCCAGTGGGATTACCCTGCAGCGTGCCCTCTGGCCATGACATGCAACAGAGAAACATGAAACTCCGAGGAAATGAGAGCACATTTAGCTGGCAACTATGTTAATCAATATTTCCTCATATTTCATCCTTCATACTAAGGCATCTACATTGATTTTGCCTCGTCCTTCAATCTCCATCTATGCTCAGTGTGTTAGAGTGCAGTGACTCAAAATGTTACCAGGCTGGGACTCAAAGTTGGAGGATAAGGAAACCCATGGAGGACTGTGTAAAGGAGTATCAGTGCAGTGTGTATTGTGTGGCCCCCACTGCTGATTTCTTCGTGTAAAGATAACCCATAATGGATTTTCACCAAATTCATCACTGTCAAATAAATTGTGATAACGACCATTGGTGCTGTGTTCTACAGCCCCCAAGAGCTGCTTTCTTACAGACGATTTCATTATTTTCCTCTCTCAAAGATCTGCTCAGGAGCACAGAAAAAAGCAGAACAGCGGAAAAACTTAAAAACATTAGAATTGAATGGCAGTTTTTTTTTTTTTAATATAGCGGCATGTTAAGTCACAGGTGAAAAAAATAACAAGAGTTCTCTTTTAGCGCAGCATGACACATGTTTGGAGACTCACCTGAATGTGACCCAGCCAGGGAGCTAAGCAATCGAGCGTTCTCATTGGCTCCATCAAACAGCTCCACGGAGTCATTCATCGCTGTCTGGAAGACGGCAAACTGCCCAAACACCACTGAAGACGGGCCAGAAGACAGAGAAGTTTTCAGAGATATAATTAAATATAACAATCGGCTTTTGTGTTTCTGCATCACTTAAACTAGTTATTATAAGCATGTTTGGTGTGATTATTTATGTACTTACCAAATTGTGGAGACACAGTGATGTAATAGGAGCAAGTCTGTCTTGTAGTGTAGTTTGAGGGATAGTTGGGAGACAAAACAACCCCTTCAGATCCGCCATAATGTCCTCCACATGGAGCTATGGAAAGACAGAGGTTTCGTCAACTTAAGAAGTTCTTAAAATGCATGTGTAGAAAATTTAGAAGCCATGCTGAAGGTACTGCTTATTGTTTGCAGTGTGTATATTTTAAAGAGAGAAGGCAGGATTTTGCACTTCACTTCAGAGACACTCTGTGCCCAAAAGACATGCATATTATTATCGAACAGACTCACCAGTCTGGAAAGGCACTTTATCTGTTTACCGAGATGCAACTTCCGTGAGATCACTAAAGTGCCTTTCTCTGCTTTATGTGCCCGCATGACGGGAAGGATTGTGCAAATGGCAGGGCTATATGAGTGTGGATCTGTTGCATGTAAAAATGTTCTCACAAACTGCAAGGGCCAGGTGTGGAAACCTATATACCTTCAAAGAGCAAGGGCAAGTTTGTGCAGAGGAACCAAAAAGAGGAGGAAGAGAGAGAATATAATAAATCTACACTATATTGTACAGAAATCACAGCAGCAGAAGGGTTAAAACATAATTGAGAGGTGTGCTCGGGGAGCTGCACTGAATTACTTCTGAATGATGAAATAGACCTAAAGGAATCCAATGTTTGAAAATTTTATAACGCCAAATGAAGGGGTCAGATATATGATCAAGTGTTTTTGAAACAAACTCTGCCACAGTGACTCACAAGATACGTCTAAAAGACAGTAGTTACAAACTGCAAAACAAGGCATTACCATTATTAGCAAACCATGCCTTAATTTCACACAGACTGCAAGCACAAAACATGGACATACTTTTAGTGATGTATTGACCTTCAGCTTTACACATTATCATTGGTTCACTTTAATCCATTTTGCAGGATAAATCCAAATCGTCACAAAAAAAGCCAGCATCCTAATACTTAAGGATGAACCTTCAGCTTCTGCAGAACTAAGGCAACAATATAGCAAACAACATTTCTGGCAACCGTGCCCAAACAGATTCATCCACTTTGCTGCTTCACTCATTTAGAGACATAATGTTGCACTGAAGCATTCAGATTTCAATCTTCTCTTTTTTTCTACTTGCTGCTGGGAGCACTGCCCATTTCACTCAAAGCTGGCGAGCAGATCACTACTCTAATCTGTTATTCTTATGTATTTTTCACAAAATCCAACTGACCGCATTTGGCTCAAAAGTTGTTTAGTTTAGCAGAAAATGAATGTGTTCCCCACATATCACGTGGACCCTTGTGGCTCCAAGGCTTTGTTATATAATACTAAAATATAGTGCTTTTGATGTCTTTCTTTGCATGGGTGTTTGTGTGTGCAAATCATATCTGCAAAAAATGTACATGTGTATTTAAAAAAGCTTCCATTCATCGTGTGAAATTAAGTCAAATATTAAAAAAAAAAAAAAAGATGTCTCGGATTGGCGCCGGCAGATTGGGATGTCTCAGAAAACCCACACACCTGCAATCATCACACCCTGCGGCACTATTGGATGTATTTGGTATCTATATTTAACCTGAGATAAAACCTGAGAAACAACCTCGAAAACGTGCTATAAAGTTGCGGCGGTCCTTTTTTTCTTTTTTTTTTATAACTGCTGCACCCCTTTTAGATGAGGTCCTTCCTCTCCACAAAAACCCAGCGGGATAAAAACTTGGGTGAATGAATTTATGTAGTGCTGAGCCAGAGCAGAGTGCACAATCCCCTGTATGAGAGGGGCCCAAATTCCAAAAAGCCTATCAATCCCCAGTACTGCCGCACGACCCACGAGAAGTAGACCCGACAGCAGCTTGATCCAGCTTCACCACCCCGCAGAGAGGTAGAGCCCTGGCATGTGAGGCAAGCAGAGGTCATTGAAATTAGTGTGTGTGAGAATGTGTGTAAAAAAAAACCCAGCAGCAACAAGCTGCCCCCCACCACCACACACTCATACACAAACAAGCCTCGACGCTTCTTGTTATTGTCACGTTTTGGTTGCTGGAGTGAGCGCCACAGTGGCCCCACCCCGCTGTCCACCCACACAATCAGCCGTGATCCCGAGCAGACTGTAATTATCATCACCTCTGTGCTCGCTGAAAATGTGAGCGCAGGAGTGTGCAGAGGTTGAAAATGCCGTATGAGAAATGGGAGAGCACTTTGTGAAGTAATGTGCTACCCAGGTCACGGACCTTTTCTGTGGCCAATAACATGTGAGGATGTGATTTTATGTGTACTTTAATCAAATTGGATGTTGCTCATGTGGAAAATATTAAAATAATCTAAATGTTATTTGCTATTAGCTCCTTACTATTGAGACAGTTTGGGTTTTCTGGAAATCCCCTTGAGGGTAACTCCCTCAAGCAAAGTCTTCAGCATTTCAGTCATGTGAAAACTGTGCATAAAGGGCTCAAAAGGTCCACCAGAGAGCCCTGAAGCACTTTCCAATTTCACAGTGGGACAGCCACGAGCCCTTGCAGGTTTATCAGTGCCTCATGTCAAATTCTATGAGAGCATGAGCGTGGATATTAGGACTGCAGCCCTTATTCTAGGTTAAGGCTTGCTCACTAAAACCGATTTACATGCCTCGAACGAAAAATACAGCAAAACTTGGTTTGGTGTCTACTCCTTTGCGAGACAGCTGCACTCCCACCCACTCATCCTCCTCCTCCACAATCCTGTCCCTCCCTGTTTTATTCTTGTTTCCTAAAGCATCAGAGTAATCACCCTCTTTCTTTCCTCCCCTCCTGATCCTGTGCACTGACATCAACCGATATTTTTTCTGGAATGATTTTTGTTGTGCTGCTGCATTGAAACCCTGAGGTCTAGAGGTCTTGTCTTGATCTACCCACAATCCCCCAGTGGTGCTGCTCTCGGCTCAGGTGTTAGCCTTATCAGAAACCTTCACACACACGTGCTTTGATCACTCACTCACACACACGCATAAAAAATGCAAGGAAAAAATGCTCCGCAAGTCACTGTCTTTCTCTCACACATTCACACACTTTGATCATCCACACACATATATAAGGACACACATGTACACAGTGCTTTTGTAGTGCTTGCTCTCAAAGTCTCATTTTCCTTTTCCTCTTTGTGAGGGTACAGGAAGAGATTTCTAAAATGTCCTAAACTTTTAAAGTTGGGTAACAGTTCTTGCAGGGCCATTTGATACCTATAGATACAACAGTTACAGTAATTTCCACTTTTCAGAGGGAAGAACCCATCCCAGTGTAAATAACCAGAAACTCTTGGCAATATATTTCCTTGAATCCTTTGAAAATTGGTTTTGCTGTATACTCTGTATGCCACACAAACTTTGACTGTTCTTTACAAATCAGAAAATATATATTTGCTCTTGTCATAATACTGACTGGTAAGAATTTATTGTCATGTATACACATTCAGGCAGTTGTCAGAGAAAGTGCAAAACATACATACAGAAAATGTAACACTTGACAACTGCTTTCTGTCAAGTCAACATCTACCACCAGTTCTGGAGTTGTGTGTTGTCTGTGTCTCTGTCAGTGTACCTCAGCACAAAGGGAGCACAACATGGATGATGAATGTGTAGACGTGGTATGAGTATGTCCTGCTTAAAGAGTCAGATAATCCGCCATTGGTTTCCCCTTCAAGGTCTATGCATACTGTAAAACCTGACTTACTGCATAGGGAAATTCATATTTTACGGGTATTTTTCCATATGCACTTCACACTCAATGTAAAAAGCTCTCCTCCCACTTAAAGCCTGAGAACACAGCTCGCGATATATTCTCCGCCAGTCAAAGACCTTGTGAACCTCAAGTGTACTCGAACGAGCCAGAGCAAACAATTGAAAAGGGGTGATTACCTGTACTCCCTTTGTACGGTGAAGTCATACTGTAGCTTGCCACAACACTAATTCCACCAGTGTAGAGTCGTGTCATACTAACCAACGGTTGCTTCTACTGTACTGTTTCCTTTTTTAGGAAATAGAACTGTCAACAAAACTCAACACGACCTCCTTTCAAATTAAACTAAACCTACCAGGAACAGGGGGGATTATGCCCTTTGAGCCACAGGAAAGCTTTTAATATTAAATAACTGTGAAGGAAGTGTTGGGTGTCATTAAAAGGGCCCTGTGGAGGTTTCTTGTAAACAAACAAAAAGTTGTTGTTTGTACTCAGTGGTACTCACCAAAACAAATTCTGCGTACCCTCGGGCTGTAACAAATGCATCAAGTGCATTTCCTTCTCAATAGAACGTTTGCAAAGCCGATTTTTAAGTATTTCAAGTTTGGCATTGTTTACAGTCATGCTAAGTAGCTCGCAGACTCCTCCCTCTGCTGCTTCTACCATTGCTTGTGTGCTGCGGCATAACTTGGTGCATTATTACAACCTGCTGAGCAGTACAATCGGGTGACACCATTGACAGCACTGTGTATCTCACATCACCTGTGAGCACGCGTCACAATAAAACTGTCTTTCAGAATAGTCCAACAGCAACTAAGACAGAGCAAAATGGATGCAAACGAAAACAGTATTTGTATTAAAAGCAGTGCAGTGATACTGTAAGCCTGACAGGGTTACTGTAGTACTGATATGTGTTGTGGAAATACGGAAAGCATTTTTGAACTGTCCCAACCTGCTGTGATGCTGTACTGTATATAATGTCATACACTATAAAGTCCTTCAAATACACATAAGCATTCTGCAAACCTCTTGGGTCAAAAGGGCCCAACAACAACACACACATACACACACAACACAGACAGACACACAACGCCAGATATGAACTTCTGTGAAACTAACATCTGTACACTAAGCTAATATTATAGCATACAGAATAGTGTGTATTCAAAGATTGAGCATTTAAGTGTGTATCTACAATCATGACTGGTATACTGTAATACTGTATCGGGTGATTGCGCGTGCATGTGTGCGTGTTTGTGTGTGTGAATGCTGCCTGTAGGTGGCACTCTGTAATAGCTATGTCTCTCTCTCTCTCACTGTCTCACTTCACCTCTCTGTGTCTCCCTCTCTTCACACGCACATGCGCACAGACAGACACACACATACAACCCTATCAACAGTCACAGAGAATTCCTTCTTTCTCGCACCAGCTCTTAGTTACCATGGTAACCAATAAAAGAGCGGTTTGAGATGGGAGGTTTGTGTGCGTGTGTATGTGTGTGTGTGTGTGAGAGAGAGAGAGAGAGAAAGAGAGCACGGGAACAAGAAGAGGAGAGAGTGCAGGTGAGAAATGGTGAGGGAAAATATAAAGTAAATCAGACACAGACAGAGCAGTTGGGAGGAAGGTGAAATAAGAGAGAGAGGGGATGAAAAAAAAAACAAGAAGGAAGAGCTAAGAAGTTACAGAGAAAAGAAAAGGAGGAGAAAAGAGGAGCATGTGGGGGGGGGGGTATGAAAAGGAAGAAGAGACGAGGAGAAGGGAGGAAGAGAGGAGACAGTGGGAGTGTAAGTGGAGATGTATTATTTAAAGAGGTCTCACCCTGTCTAATGAGTTTGGTCTAAAAGCCCCAGGAGCTGCCCAAAGACAGAAAGACGGAAAGACAGAGAAACTTCCTTAACTATGCGGTGAGAAAATTCAATGTGCAATATGAGCCTAGGGAGGAGAAGAGCAAGATTACTGGGTAGGCCTGGATTTAGTTAAATTGTTATGCTTTGATTCTGTGAACTGTCCTTCAGCGCAGGTGACGGAAATATCAGCAGATCAACCCCTATATCTGGGACAGAGAAAGAGCCCAGGCCATGAACCAAAGTCGAGACTGCCTCTCTGTGAGGAAGCAGAGCAAACAGTTGATCCCATAAAGATCAGGGCGAATATTGCTTCCATTTGAAAATCAAGGACTTCTAAAGCAGCATGTGCACCTTGGTCTCTGAAAGCATGGGATATATATATATATATATATATATATACTATATCTTACAGGTTATCTGATGATACAGCAGCCAGTGTGAAAACGGAAATTGCCCAGAATTACAGGGACATACAAGAAGTCTTGTTCTGTGAATTTTCTGTTTGTGTTTAAAGCTGCAATGTATTATTTTGTATTATTATTTTAACAGCCTGAAAGAAACACACCTTATGGGAATTTTTGTTTGTCAAAATCAATTACAGTAAAAGGACATCAATCAATTGCCAGATGAAGTTCAATGCCATTCGGAGTTTCAGATCATTTTTTTTATTTGATAGAAGACCATTATGCAGTCTTCCATTAACAGCCTTCAAATGTGACTAAAATATCAATACCTGGCTTATGTTCATAAAAAACATTACAGTTGGAGAAATCACAGCCAGTCATTTCCTAAAATTACCAAGCACTGGACACGCTTCATTAGCTATCTTAGAAACAAAGCGAGTACCTTCCTTATTGAACAGGTGACTGGCTGGTTAGTGATAACTACATTTGTGTCATATTTGTTTGATTAGCCAAATTATGGCCTGAATAGATGAAAATCCAACTTCCTGACTGCTTATACGAGTGGCTGAGTGGCCAGCTGACTGGCTGGAAATGCTGCAAAACCAAGTGTTTATATATTCAAGACGTAAGGTAACTTAACATTCTTGTCTTTTAGCCTAACAATCCTCACAAACGTGGCTGTCAAAATGCATAGAAATGACAGAGTGCAGTTATTTTCCTTTGACAGGAGCTCATTCTATCCAGTAGAAGCATGGGTCTTTCCATGGCAGACATTTTGACTTGTTACAGTAGACGTACAGGTGTAAACAGTAAATACAATGACAGGTGCATTTCAATCTCTGGTATTTAGCATGCGGCCTCACTGTCTTGCTTGAACAGAACAGAGCTGTCATTAATGTCAGCAGTGATACCTGCACTTTTCCTACTGTGACATGTCAAAATATCGGCTGGGGAAAAAAAGGCCTCCGGCGATTTTGTGCTGAAGAGCTGGGCAAGAGCAACAGAGAACTTTCCTGATTCGAGGTTGGTTGAGTAACACATCTAAAGTTGATAAGCGGCAGTGATAGCTTGAAAAAAACTACTGGAGATGAATACAAACGTGAGTTACAGTGAGTTGATGATCTTTCTTTCCCCTCGCTGTCTGACATGCGTTGCTGTCCTCAAATAACTACTCTGGGTGCAATTATCTCATCTTCATTCTCTCCCACTCTCCATCCCCCAACCCCCTTCTTCACTGTCTCTTAGACATTATTAAACTGAGCTTTCACAGCAGCCTTTGTCAAATTGTTAAGAGGCATAAGTAAGTGTGTATTGTCTGTCTGTGTGGGTGTGGGTGTGTGTGTCTTTTGTGCTCATTTTAATATTCTTCCCTTGTCCTGCTACCTTGCTCTGTGGTTTATTTGAATTTTTTACCCACATGGCACCAAGTCAGGTCTCTGACACTTTAGAGATCACACACACCAACGTGCGCACACACATATACACACACGCACACATTCAAAAGCATATACGCTCTGAATGGCAGCTTGGCAGGTGTCAATTTCTTAGCTCTCTGAGCTGTCAATCAAATAGACAGTGCAGCTTTCCAGTGCATGATGCACACACACGTGCAGGCACACACATAATCTGGTTTCACAGTCCCCGTGGGGAACACCCATCGACATAATGCCCCTTACCCTTAACCCCAACTAAATCTAATTCTAACCCTAACCCTAAAACTGAGTCTTAACTTCACCAAAAAAGCCACACAAGACCCTATGGGCTATTATGTATTCAGGTTGAAGATATAAAAACACAGACACACACACACACACACACACACACACACACACACACATACACACACTTGGACCCAGAATTGTAGGTCTGGGACCAATAAGTCAACATTTAAACATTTCCAGGTTTGGCAAACCAGTCAATGGTCTCCAGCTGGAATCGATTAGACCACACTGCATATAGATGGTGTGCACCTTAACCATTCAGTTACCAGGTTGCCTGTCGACATTTAGTTTTGAAAATAACAGTTTGGTACATACGCGGGCAGGTGTTAGTTTAATTGTGTAACATATGCTGGCATTGACCAACATGAGCTGTCTGTCATCATGGTGAATGTGTTTGTAAGGATGCAGTTCTTGATGTGGCTCTCCTACCTTTACACGACGGCAGAGCCCTGTCCCACACCGGCTTCCCGTCATGCCCCATGATACAGGTGATGGTTTCCCTGCCCACGGTCGTGTAGCCATGGTGACAGTTGTAGGAGACCTGGGATCCCAGTTTATAGTCATAGCCTGTCCGACTGGCGTTCATAATGTTACCAGGGTCGAAACAGGCCTCTCTGGGTTTTTCTGTGGAGAATCGAGAGGGCGTGTGTTATTTGTGGTTTGTTTCAGACTTGAATAATCTTTTGTTTTTTGGAGAAATGTTCAGCCTTTGAGGGGGTCTGCGCTCTTGGAGTGCTCTCTAATACTAATTTATGATGATAATCTTTTCAAGTTTCACTATTCATTCATCTGGTAAGTTCATTAGAGCCCATATCAGTGTCATGCATTAAATCACAGCCACACATGGGGTGCAGAGAAAGGCACTGTAACAGTTTGCTCTCCGCATGGTGGTATTGATAACAAATTCATGTCATTTTCATTAGAATTAAGATATTCACAAATACAACTAACAGTTCCAGATTAGTAAAACATGCTGTTTTATATGCAATAAAGATGAAGAAAAAAAATATCCTCTATTACCTTTAATTATATCTGGGAGAGAACGGAACAAATAACGGTAAAGGAGGAGTCAAGACAAAGAAGACAGGAAAAAAGGAGCAAAAGAAGTGGAGCCCACCATGGCCAAAGACTGTGTTGGGATTTTTATGACTTGGCATTGGGCCAGCTTGTTTGCTTTTCTGTGATCGCCCAATAAGAATGAGATATTGGACTTGACGGAGGGAAACCGACAGAGAGGGAGAGAGAGTGAGGTACAGGGCAAGATGGAAGTGAAACAGGGAGATGATTAAGGTTGTATTTTAATTAGAGAGATGGCAGATGAAAGGTAGTGAATTAATGACAAAAGTACAGAGGTGTGAGGTAGCGTGAGGAGACAGACAGCAGAGAAGGAGATCATCTTTTTTTAATTAGAGATAAACGGAGTGGAGGAAACAAGAGAAAAATGAGTTTATAAAACCTGACAGAGCAGATCCAGTCTCTGGTTAGTCAAACAACTAATCATCAGTTCCACGTTGACTACAGCTGTTAAATCACCCCAGTCAAGCAACATCTGTAAAATGAGGATGAGTCACACTCTGTGGAAGTAAACAACTCATGGGCTGACATGGAACAGAATGCCCTTCCAACTGAAAAAGACTTCTAATGTACAGTGAGGATCAAGATAATAGAGTTGGCAGATTAAAATATTATGCAGTGTGCATGAGAGACACCCCTGTATCAAGATTTTAATCATAAACACGGAATTAGGTGACGGTGATTGCTTTTTTTAAAAAATTTAGTTCGCAGTACACCCATTCCAAGTGCTTAAGAAATACAGGACCAGATTTACTAAAAAACCATAATCAGCCTATATTCAGCCCCTGATTTACAAAGACAGCAGCTCATTACACAGCCAGCTCCTAATTTGAACTTGTTTGCCCTCAGAGACACACTACGCAAGTATAAAATGGATAAAAGTCATGATCCCAATTCCAAAACATCTTTTTTGGCCTCCAAGAAAAAAAAAAACTGTTACTATCACTCAACATGTTACTCATAAAAGTATGATGTAATCTTTAGAATATATCTAATTACAAATTCATTAGGAGTCAGAACACGTATTCATTGGAAAAAGAGATGAAACGCTCACTTAAATGCCTTAGCATTTAACATTTACTCAAAAGAAAAGTTCACTTGCAGCCTGGAGTGATTTTACAGTCCACTGATGTTCAACTAAAAAAAAAGGTTCATGAACACAAACCAAAACTCCTCACCCAATATTAGTTTTGTATTAGAGTAATTAGATATTGTGCTCATTAGTAATAGTCTAATTGCTTCATTTTGTTCCTGCTACTGCTACTAAGACTAGTGAAACTATATGCTATACTTTTACTATCGCAACTAATCAATAATCTGCAAATTAGACTATTTTAAAACATTTGGTCATCATCTAAGAAAAATTCCAGTACCATAAATGCGACCTTGCTGGAAAACATAAGGACATTATGGTTAGCCAAAGTTTTGGGGTTTAATTACCTCGATATTCAATGGCGAACCCAGACATGCCCAGTGAGGCGTCAGATCTGAATGCCAGGAAAAGACTGTTACCGCTGCTCTCTATTCGCTCTGGGGCCTGGTTGCCTTGGAGACTTGCTAGTAACGGCCCATTAGAGTCTTCACCCTCGTAGATGTGCAGGAAGTCGTAACTTGGCTCCATGTTGAAACTGGGGTAAAAACAAAAAATACAAAACAGAGAAAATTAGGTTTAAGAATCAAAGAAGATTGCTTGCATAATTGGTCTGTGTGTCTGTTTGTTCAAAACAGAATTAATCCAGTGATGTGTATTTAATTCAAATACCTGCCTCATTTCCAATTAGTTTGTCGTATCTCTCTTTTAATTGTGTTCTAATCTTACTTTCATTTTGACATATTTTCTGGACGTGTTTACTGCATTAGAAAAACAAAAACTTAAATTAAAAATTTGCTGTTTTGTTCTTCTTCTTAAAACGGCAGTATATAGTCAAAAGCTGTAATCTTTTGATGTTTGGCCGGTTTTCACTTTGACAGATACAAATGTGGCCATGAGGGTAAAAGTACAAGACACATGCACACGCACTTTCTCACAAAAGTTTGCTCTGACAGTGGTTGCGATGGCCCCGTCTCCCACTCGTCACACAGAAACAAACAACGCGCACACACACATACACACACACCTATCTCTATGTTTTCTTTCAGAATTTGTATGTGTGTATTAGATCTGTCTCCCACCTGTATGGTGAGACCATCCTGCTCAATGTTTGAAATGGCTGGAAGTGATACGAAGATATGTGTGTGTGTGTGTGTGTGTGTGTGTGTCCTGCAAGAGCAAAGACAAAAAGAAAAGAGAGAGAGAGAGAGAGAGAGAGAGAGAGAGAGAGAGAGAGAGAGTATTGTGTATATTTAAGTGTAGCAGTATTGACAACTACCAAAAAGGTAGCCTGTGGCATTTTCGAGCACTAGGGATGTTGCAGTGCAACATTAAAAAACACAAAATCCCACGTTGTTTGTATCCTGTGCTCTATCACCATATAAACACCTTCAGCCGTGCTTCCACGCCACGAGCACAGGGATGGGGTAATTACACAGTTCTGCAAAGGGCGGTAATGATTGTTGGTGGTAATGCACCGTTGCGAAAACCTCAGCAAAATGCCAATAAAGGGGAAGAGGACACCAAGATGACAGCAATAAAGCAAGTTTCAGAGGTAAAACCAAGGCTTTACCATACATTTTATGAGCTGGAAAATGCATTTAACATGTTTGTTAGACCTTTAGGATGTATTTTTGGTGAGAATTGTAAAATGCAAAATGAAAACTCTATGGATATATGAAATGTTGGTGTATTTTTTAGAAAAACAACAACCCAGAAATGATGTATGACATCCAGATTTGCAGGTTTCTCCTCTCATCCATCCTCAACTTTTTTTCTAGCCTTTCGCATTGGATTAAGATGTCAAAATAATCGTGAATTTCTAAGTCTGGATAAAAGAGGTGTCACTTGGCTGACAACAATATTCATTATCAGAAAGGACTTTTTGGCCTTAAAAAACCTTGTATAATCATTACAAAAGTTAAAATTAGCGCAAAGAATGCTCGCGTTTAAGCCCTTTGTTTATATCTGGTGCGGAATGGGCTTTACTGCACATAAGCCCCTTTTGCACTGACAAAGCATTAAAATGATCCATGCAAATACCTTTTGCATTAGTTATACATTCTGGGTCTGAATACTAAAGCAACTAAATGTCATAAAAAGAACACAAAGATCTCGCTGAGCACACGTGGGACAGCACCATACTCTCTCACGACAGAAGACGAGTAAAAAAGAGTTAGGACGAATGGAAACTAAATTGTACATTTTGCATGTCACAGAACAGTGAGTCCTCTCATCAAGAGAAGAACACTAACATTGTGTTTTATTTAGAGAACACGATAACACTTTCTTGCTGATACCTTTTAGCACTGCTATGAGACAAGTGTCAGTTGGATGTGGAAATTCAAACGATGATACCAAAAAACATGCGTTCATCATCTCATTTAAAGGCTGATCAAAAGTCAAGTTAATGGGTCAACAGAGGTCCATCTTAGGTTAGTTACTAGGGTATAACTTGATAAATAGTGACAAAGAAATAACACAAAACAACTAATATCAATACAGCTTAATTAAAAGTAAAATAAAACTGTCTCATGGTTTACAACAGAAAGGAATTATCTCTGCAGCTGAAAAACATGAATCCAAAATTGGGTCATTTTTTTCCTTCGGCAATCTGGAGAATCTCCACTTTGCTTTTATCTCCTTACTACATGTGAAACTCCAGTCTTCACTTTTGCTTTAGTCATAGGCCCCTAACCACTTTGACTTGTAAAATATTCACCACTGAGGCACAATAAGGACTTGGGATGTAAATAAACACTGCTATATTATTAAAAAAAGGAAATGGTCAGAAATCCTTTTCAGTAGCACATACTTTTCACTTATCTGCCAATATACTGCATAGTGTTTAGTATGTGTGTGTGTGTGAAAAAGACCCAAATATTTTCTTTCACATACAGTTTCTGGTCAATCGAAGCTCACCAGTAAGTTGACAATGATTAACAAAGTAAAACAAAAGAAAGGGGTGAATGAAAAATTCAGGCATTTAAAAGTGAAAAATTATTTTTTTTATTTCTGAAAGGATCATCTCACCACAAATTAATCATTAAGCTCCTGTAATGACTAAGATCGTTTAATCACTTCGCTAGAATTGATTTTTACTGTAGTTTTATAGACAAATGTGATGTCTTTTAGGGTTTCACCACCCAAATGGGTTTGTTAGTTACTTTAATGATCCTTAACTGCATGTTAATTAACATCAGACTTAACTGGGCCTGGTCCCAGACTGGATACAGCAGAGACCTTCTTATGACTCTGTGTGAGCCACAGTGAATCATACTAAGTCTACACTGAAAAATAAACTTAAACTAAACCCATGAACCAAGTCCTTGGAGGGTGATACATTTTTTAATTTAAGCCAGAAGAGAAACATATTTTAGAAAATGCTTGGGGGACCCCCTACATCCCATAAATCTTTAAATTCGTAATTTTAATGTTTTGCAGGTATTTGGATAAACTAATTAAAAATTAATAACATCACTGAGACCTTTGTGCTGTTTTGATATGTGTGCTGCAGCCACATTGCCTAAAAACTGAGGAAAAATACACCTTGCTGTTGATCTCTCTATTTAATCGTCATGGTATGTTACATAGTGTGTTGCAATCTATTAGGAAATAATTCTTCTGATGACAAAAACTTAAATATCAACCAAACTGTAATGATAATCCCATTATACAACACAAGGCATGCATTAGTACCTTTGCATTTTGTAAACTGAGTAATATTTACATCCTCAGCACATTTCAGCATTTGACATGATAGATTTTGTTTCATACTGCATAAAAATCTTTTACTATTGTACCATAATGACAGTAGCATAGTGCCTTTTCTATCTATAACCACTTAACAGTTTACTTTGAGTTCTCTTTAGACACCTATTATTGTTGCCTTTATGCTGCAGCTAAGTCCTCCACTAAAATAACACAAGCTGCCTGAGAGGAAAACCCCCCAACTCCCGCAGGTAACTCTAACCCATAAAATCATTGTTTCAAAATTGTGCACGCTTATTTTGACTCATTTTGCAATGGAAATAAATCAAGTAATCAAGCGTATCAAAATTGGAGAAATACCAGCTAAGAGGCAGCCGTGTTTCTGAGACACAACTTCTCGTGGCGAGCTTGTGAATGCATGTTCGAGCAAAGGCAGGAGCTAATGTATGCATAGATACAGAGTCATGGTTTAAATATAGGTTGCCTACCTTTTGAAGATGAGGGCAATGACAAAGTCATGGTTGACTCGGATTCTCCAGTCGCACTCTTTCCCTGGGGGGTAAGGCTGGGGGTAGTTAGGAGACAGAATTACTCCAGAGGGTCCGCTGATGTTACCCCCACAGGTCGCTGGAGACGGACAAAAGGCGAGAGAGAGAGAGAGAGAGAGAGAGAAAAGATGATTACACAGCATTGGGCTTGGGGTAATTTGAAAAGAGAATCACCCCTGACTGACCACTCATACAACCCCCACAGGTCGGCAGAGAGAAAGAGAGTTAGTTAGTGACGGGTGATATGGCAGGAGTTGGTTAGGTGAGGGGGAATAACCCCTGGTGGACCGCTGATATTACCTCCATAGGTAGCAGGAGAGGGTGAAAGAGCAAAAGGGAGACAGGGAGAGACGGTGAGATTTAGTTACAGAGTGTAGGGCTGGGGGTAGTTAGCAGAGAGAATCACCCCTAGTGGTCCTGTTATCCCACAACAAGCCAGAAAGCGGGAAAGAGATACTGGCAAGAGAGACGGATAGATGCATTCAAGAGGCAATTTGGTGATGTGAAAGGAAGAGGTTGAAACATGGAGAGGTGTCTTGGGGGTGGCAGGTGGGTGTGAACGGATTATCAACAGTGAAAGAGAGGTAAACAAAGGCATTAACAGTTGCAAATCACTCAGACAGACACACACACACACACGCGCCGCACACACACACACTTGGCTACTGTGCATAATGTTGGGTTAATCTTAGGAGCTTTTCAACGCCCTGAACCCCACTACCCGAGGTTAAAGTGCAGGGGGGGAGGGAGCACAGGCTAAGCTATGCGAAAATGGAGCGAGTTTTAAGCCTCACATTTTATCTACGGTCATGCAAAAAGTGAGGTCGCTGGCAAAGAGTCAGCAGCAGTATCAGCAACAGATTAATGTGTTTCACAGGCATGGTTACAAGGCAAATTACTGGTCCCTGTGACTGTGCCGGAGCACCTCCTGATAGTGCCAGCTGATAAAGAGAAGGAGACGGCTGAAAGGAAAAGGGAGGGAGGTTGTGTCATCTAACAGAAATTGAAATGGCTCACGTTCTTGGGGGTGGACAACCTGCAGGAATTTTGACTGCCTTCCGCACATTGTTTACATCCCACCTTCAACCATGTGTGATATTATACCTTGTCCCGGTCCTTCAATAATTAAAAATCAAGAAGTCCGGAACCTCTATGGAAATCTGGTAATTTTCCTCATCAATCTACTCTGACTAACTTGACATGATAGGTCATGAGTAATACCAAAGTGAGGGGGTTGCTAATTATGTAAAAGAACTTTATGCATTTTGTAACCCAAAGAGTCATGTAGTTCAGCAGCAGCTCACTACCAATTGGAAAGAATGGGCAGATGAATCTGTGACTGTGCTACAGGCTTGTTTTTGGCTAAGATACTGTCGGATTTGGAGGTTGCTTCTTTGAAAACACTGAAGGGATCTTGCTGCATCATAGATGAAACCTTTTTCTTTGCACTGACTCTGCTATCCCTGTATTTTCTGACTCAAAAAATAAGACATGCTTCAGGGCTACAAGTCACTGTCTTCCTTTAGTGAGCAAGTCAACTGTGTCAGAAAGAGCTGAGGAGAAAAATAAAGGAGGGGAGGCACACCTGAAAGTGGGATACTGAAAAACAAACTGCAGCAGAATCGTGTGAATGAAGTGTGGGGTGGGATGTGGAGGCTCACTCAGCTAAGCGACAGGTGGGCTTGATGGTGGTGATAATCGAGGGAAAGAGCAAACAAGCTCTGGTTTTTCAACAGTTTTGATACAGGAGCCATCACAGCTACTGTACCTGTACCATCTGTAATGCTCCAATTCCGAGCTCCCTTTTTTCTTCTCCACTTGCCCCACAATCCCAGCTCTGCCTCATCCACAGCTTGTGCCAGTTATGCATGAAGCGTGATACAGGTGCTCCTGCTCATTTTCTTATTTTTTTTTTTCAAAATTTAAGCTCTCAGTCAGCTCCTTTTTTGAATGCTGTGATTCAGCAGAGCTTCCACTGTGCAGCAAGTCTACAGTCGCATTGTTTACACTCCAGACCAATGCTGAAGCTGGCCGGTGTCATGACCAGAACAACGAACATCCCCGTGGAAATCAGGAGGAGGAAAGCGGATGCAGTCGGTGCAGGCCCAGCAGTCAAACGGTTGATGGGAAAATTGACAGAGCCCACGAGCTAAATCGCTTTTACAATAGATTCGACATGCAGCCTCACATTGACCGCTTTCATCAAAAACCACACAGCAACAATGATAGCTCCAACCAGGTGAGAACGGTGCTGAGGGGAATCTGCCTGGCAAAAGCTGCTGGTCCCAATGGCATCAGCACAAAAGTGCTCAAGGCCTGCACCCCCAGCTGGGGGTCATATTCAAACACCTCTTTAACTTCAGCTTACATCTGGAGGAGGTATTTACATATGTTGTTGAAGACATCCTGACTGGTTCTTGCAGAAGAAACCCTGTCCCAGTGCTGCCAGTAGCTATAGGCCAGTTGCAATGAACTCAAACATCATGACCCTGGATCATGGTCTACCTTACCATATGTCCTCAGTATGTTCACCTCTGAACTATGTCAGCAACAGTGATGGTCAGTAATGGAGCTCCACAGGGGACCATCTTGTCCCCTTTTCCTTTTTACTTTGTACTCCTCCAACACCTGGCGATACCTGGCTCTTATAGAAGTTTCCAGATGACTCTGCAGTTCCAGCAGAGGTTGTGGTGCTGCATGTTGCATGTTGCATGTTGGACAGTGGTCAGCACTTCCGGCCCAGGTCCCAACCACAGTTTCCTCAGCACCTGTTTCACCTCTTGATTTTGAAGAGTATACCTCCAGTACGGAAAACCATCTGATGATCCAGTCGCAGCGTAATTTGGCTTTACAGATAACTTTCATAGGGGGTTTCAGTTGATTTGTCTCCAGAGAAGTATGTCAGACATAGCAGAACAACACAGGGGCACCTGAGGGACCTCAGCTGCGACGGTTGTTGTTTACTCTCTAAGCTCATTAATGTCTCAGTCATCATACCATGGCACCACATTTTAGCTGTTATTTTCATATGATTTAATTTCAGTTAGGCAGTGAGAGATCCAAGGAGTAACGTGCGCCTACCAATACAAGTTGGAGGATCAGGTTGCCAGTAGAATCTGTTATCCATTCGTACGCATGTGATCGTGTCCTGGCCCTCCAGCTGGTAGCCTGGGTCGCACTGGAACGTCATACTGTCACCAGGCTCCTTACTGTCCCCGTATCGAGAACCATTTACAGGGATGCCAGGGTCATTGCAGGTCGTTGCTGTAGTGGCTGAAGAGTGTGAAGCAGACAAAGAGAGACAGGTATTGACGTACCGGTGGTGGAGAGAAAGAGAAGCTGGCAGACAAATGCACTCAAACACAACAGTATTATCATTTTTGGCAGCTGCTGACAAAAAGTGTCTAGGTCCTAATGGGGCTTACAGTCATCATAGTGACAATTACTGACAAAATGGTTCTAGTGAAGGTTGCAGTGGCAGCTGGAGATATACGTGAAAGCTCAGGCTCACCCCAACTAGTTCAGTAACTAAATGATAACGGGATCATTCCTCTAGATTTGATCAAATTTGATCCTGGTGCTGTATTTTTTGCTTTTTAATTACTGCCTCCTCCTTTAAGTGAAGCTGCCTCAGAATAACTGGATTTACAGTATATTGCTTGTTTCATGACAATAAACCTCATTGTGCATGGGTTTCAGCTTCATATATTTCATTCACATTGATGTGTCTGAAAAAAAGAATCTGATAAATCTAAAGGATAATTTTTGTCAAATGACAAATACTCTGCCCACTTCTAATTGTATTGCATATTGTACAAATATATATTTTTACTTATATTTTGTCATTCTAGTGATGTCATGAAGGCGAGTGATATAAAATGTTTGCGTTACCTGTAATTTTTAAGTGAGTTGAGTTGGTTATTTACATGGGGGTTCAGACCACTCAAGCAATTACACAATGAATCTAGAAGAATGCAGCTCCTCAAAACTCTGCTCTTCTTTTGTGCATTGCTGTTCACATCCTTCTTCAGGCCTCTAAATATTACTCAACCATTTACTTCTACTTTTTGTTCAACCTGATTATGACAAGAGGCCATTGCAAGTTTGGGAACAACTGATCTATGCAATCTGCAAAGAAATGGACAAGAATTGGCCCTTGCTTGAATCTGCATTTGGAAGGCCAGTCAACAATTAATCATGAAGCTTTAGATTCAGTGAGGAATACAGATCAACTCTTGGACCGAGCCCCGGCCAAAATGATAGAAGAACACGTTTGCGTGGAAGCCTCAGTAATTGCACTCCACGCTGAACATATAAATTTTTTTTTTTAACAATTATTCCAATGGTGTATGGCCAAACTTAGTATTATAACATCATAGTTCTCTCCAAAACAGAACTATTTATTACAGAAGGTCAGCGGACAGATAAGGACACAGAGAGGAAAGAAAGGGGAAAAAAATGAAAGATATTTGTCATAACATCACCCATAGCTTTCCTGAACTAAATTACTGTGGTGGTTTCTTTTGTATATCCACATGGAGCTAAAGACAGAGTCATTCCTATAGCAGTTAAATAAAAATATGTTTTGATTAGCATGTGCATGAGTGCAAATATTTATTGTTTTAGCTATGAGGAAATTGAAGCTATTAAATATGTGAGATAGAGAATCATAACTCATTGGGCTTAAGATTTGTTTTCAGGTTTCAGGTTAGAACAGGCTTAGGTTTGGGTTAGGAGTAAGGTCAGGGTCAGGCATTTTTTGTGATGGTTAAGGTTAGACATAGGGGCTAGGTAATGCATTATATTAATCAGTGTCCTCACAACTAACGTCAGACAAGTATGCGTGTGTGTGTGTGTGTCTGGATGCACTGATGTGAATAAGCAGCTATAAAGGGAAGATGTTCTTGAAAGTCTGCTCTCCCGCTTCCTAACTTTTCTGACTCAGTGTGGGTCTGATTGATTTTGCTGCTACAGTGGATCACAGTGACTTTGCCCAGTGATTCTGACAGAATGCTGCACAGACATTTTTGGGTCCAGTGGCTCAAACAACAAAGGCCATCTCTACACCCAAAGGGCACAGTTATTCTGCAGGTTTTCCTTTCTTTTTAGAAAAGGGAGACGCAACAGCGGTAGTTTGGTGTTCACTGACATCTCTTTGAGAGAGTAAGATGGATATTTACAGACAAAGTCCTTAAAATGAAGGGAAACTATTTTGGTCATTACCTATAAAATAGGCTATAGCAAATATTTTTTTTGCTCTTGCTGTTGTTAATCTTGTCTGGTGTTGTCTCAAATAAATATTTCCCCCCCAATAACTACTGAACTAACAAAGAGCTCATGTCTTTACTTCCTCGTTTCCTAAAGTGTGGAATACAACCTAAACTGAGCCACAGGTCCCTGGGGGGCTTCTTCATTACTTTGTGAGCCTGGGTCCCAGTGAGAGATATTAAAGTTCTCATTGATTCTTTGGCTAAAGGTTTTTTTTTTTCAGAAATCCTGTTAAATGTAGCATTAATTCCAGAATAATTTTCTTCAAGCCAACATAAATGAGGTTTATATAATAACTCAGAAAGTATATTTGTGATGAGTGCTGAGTTTGTTAATTAGCCAATTTAACTGCTAATTCAGTAATTGGTTTGTCTTCATAAATGGATCAAGGGGATAGAGTGGGGCAGACCACCCACATCAGTGATTTAGTGGAGTCATGGTAAGAGTTTCCACTACCATATGATTTTCAAGTTCCATTATTTTGATTTAGAGTTAAGTATACTCACTGGAGAACTGTATAGAAAATCCTTGCTTGCTGATGAAATAATCTGAATCAAACTGCAGTGTGAGTATGTTGAAAGTCGAGTGGATATCTTCAGGAAGGGCAGGGCCTGACCATTCTTTCAACAGGATCCCCCCATCTGATGGCCCAGATGGACCATCCCAAACTCTCAGGATATCGTGGCCGATCTCGGTGTCAAAGACGATGAAGTGGAGGCTGAAAAAAACACAAAAATACACAGGAGATCAGAGATTCCGAGCAAACGTCAACAAATGTCAACCATAAAATAAAATCAAGCAGAGCTAAGAAAAGACAGATCACTGTGGCGCACACAGTCACACACAAATGTCAGCTGTAGCCACAGTGTGTTGAGAAACACAATGGTGGCATATTGACTAATGTGGTGTACTCTCTGACACAGCAGTGGCTTTGACAGTGAACGTTTATCTCTAATTAGTGAATATATTATTACCTGACAGTCTTCTGAGCGTTTGCCTCAATACGAGTGCAAAGTGTTTCCCCTACGATGGAGTTGCAGCAGAGGTAAAGCAAAAATATTTTTTGAATTACCTTGCATCACCACACTGTTGTATTATCAAATGCTCAAGTGTTTATGTAACGTTGATATCGCTTTGAGGGAATTTGTCGGTTGTTTTTGAGATTGACAGATTTTACACATCTCAAGCTTAGTAAGGCTTGTCTCCAGGAAGAAAAGAAAAAATAATCCTATTGATGCATGTGGAATACCCACTATCTTTGTATCAAGGTGGATCTTCCATATGTTTTTTATCTCCCAGATATGTGTTTCCTTGTGTATTCCTTAAACGTTACTGTGCGATGCTCCTAAATGCCGGAACACTGTCATTTTTGACATCTACGCAGTGATTGTTGTTATAATCGTTGTGCTGTCATTATCAGGTAAGCACAAAGTTATATGCCTTACCCACAGCTGTGTGAATTGACCTGCATATATAGTGTCCTATTACTGCTACGACTACTCCTGTTAGCTTGTCAATGTTTGGTAGCCAGCAAGCTAAACCCATCTCTGCCAGAGCAAATGCAGTTGCAGAGACAATTGTCTGGACACTTGTTTTAGTTCATTATCATGCATTCTTAGCAAATGTCAGAAAAAATTTGAAACGAAAACTATTCAAAAATAACTGCAGGTCGCCTTCATACTCACAGTGGATTCTGTGTATATTCAATCGCTTAGTAATTACCTGATAGTTTTGCCTGTATCAGCCTCTATAGTCCAGGTACAGTGCAGGTTGTTGTCATAAGGGGCAGGATATCCTGGAGACAGAATCCGTCCAGACACTGCTCCAGTAATGTGACCTCCACACTCCGCTACAAGGACACAAGACAAAGGGATGATCAAACAACACTGGGAAAAAAAATACACATATTTTATCTTTGCTATTTTTTTTTACCAGTTTGTACAATTTCCAGCTTCCACCTGTATTATGCAGCATGGATACATCTTACATCTCTCGCTATACTGTATAACCTTCGCATTTAGTGGGGAAGATCATCATCACAGAACAAACATGGGGGCATTTTCCAAGGGCCCAGGATAAAGTCATATACTGAAGGATTACTACAGGGTTAGTATGAATTATAAACTGCAGCAGATATTATTGGTGAGTTGTAGCCCTCTCAGCCATAAAATCCACTTTTCTCAATCACAAGGACATTTGAACTATATTGAAGAATATGAGTCATCACACTAACTTCTTATAAGGTGACCAAATAAAGACAATAAATCGCACCAACTTACACTGCGCTAAGATCTGTGTCTCAGTAATATCCGAGTGTACACAGAATCAGCTCTGATCACGTGGTATGTCATAATCACAGGCAGAGAAAACGTTACAGGATCAGCAGCTTACGCCAGAAATGAATTCCCATCAAATGACAATTGCTTTTGGAATTAGATTCACAAATATTAGCTTGGTCAGAGTATTATCTTTTGTCTGTCAATCACCAAGCTGGCTACAGAATGTTAGTGAGGGAGAAATTGGCTTTAAATTATAAATATATACATTTATATTCTATAAATTAGTCTTTATGCATGTAGACAAAATTAGTCTCAATGATTATACATTAATTTAAAGACATTATTATATTGCTGACTGTCTGACTGTGCTCAGGTCCCCATCTCTGTTTTGAAAATTACGTTATTTTCCATCAGGTTTAGACAAGCGTCCTGCTGGTTTTGGATCGAGTTGAACGTTTGGGATGTGTGAAGACTATGTTCAATACAACCACATTATTTGTCTCATATTCTCCGATCTTCTTTTCAGTTCCATTAACATTAGGGCTCATCTCTGTAAGAGGCGGCTCCTCTACTTTGCTGTAAATTACTCTGAGGTGTGAAGGTTGAGTTGAATGAGAATCAGTTAAGAAAGACTTAAATCATTAAATCAACCTTGAATTATCCAAGCTACTGCTACGCAGTTTCAAGGTTGGTGGATAATTTTGATGGCTGTTTTCCCTTAAGGATCTCTCTATAGTACGCAAAGTTCAAGAGATGATCGCTGTTTAATGCATAAGTGTTATTGTTTCCAGAGTTGAAGAACAGATGAGATAGCAGGAGGCAGGGGAAAATGCTAAAAACAGATTTGAACTCATCATGGTAGTACATGGTACACATGGTAGCCCACTGAGCTAGCAAATAGCTGCTGATTAGGAAGCAGTATGGTACAGAGAAGGCTTTATATCGGTGTGTGCGTTTGCATGTTTGTGTGAGTTAAGAGGGCACCATTAACACAGCTCTGCAATCTACAATAACACGACAGCCTACTGCTGTCGCATTACCCTCGGCAGAATGCACACAAACACACATTCACATGTAAACACAAACACTAACGGAGTGGCAGATAACGGCACAGTCACGCACAAGGCCAGAAAAATACTTCTCTCTCTTTGTGAGTCACACAACACAAAATGAGAAAAACAAGAGTTATTTAGTGAGGCCTGGGCCAATGACAACTGCAATTTCCCAGGACAGAAAAAGAAAGGGAGATTAATGGGCACACATATAGACAGGTGTACTGTATGAATAGAGGAAGAGAGAAAATGACAAGGGTCCCACAGAGGTAGGCTACCACTCTCTTTGACTCAGTGCGGGATAGAGGGAGAGGGAGCGAGAGAGATGGTATAGAAACAGCCTGAGGCAAAGCCATCTCCTCATCTCCATGCTAGCTATGGGACTGAGCCAGACAGACTGGGACAGAGACATTCAGAGAGGCAGAAAGACAGATGCCCCAGTGGACACACAAAGGTGCAAGATACAAAGGTAGGTGTGGAGGTAGTTAGCCCAGGGCTCTGCCAGCGAGTACTCTCCCGGTTGCTAGCTTACCTGAAATAAGGCAGCGACAGAGCAGCTTCAAATTAATGACTGACTGTGGAGGTACATAGGGAACATACACACACACACACACACACACACACACTGAGATCTACACACTTCAAGCCAAAAACGTGCACTCATTCTCATTCCACACACACAGCGATGCACACACATTCTTTTTAGTTGCTATTAGCAACTACATCAGGCCATGTCCCACCTCAGAGAGCTCAGGTGCGCTGGCGGGTTAGAAAGGTGCAAGGTTTGGCTTCTGCTGCAGGGAATTCCGAAATTAACCCTGTGCCAAGTGCCCACGTGTACTCAAAAAGGTAGAAATATTTACAGGGGGAGGGCATTCATGTGTAAGATATGCAAAGCCAAAAAATATGTATGGACAAGCAGGAATTACAGACAATAGATATTGTGAATGAGCTTCAGGGATTTGAGCATCAGGTTCACGCTTCATTGGTTGCTGAATGACAATACGAAATCAGAATAGCCAGCTGTACACGCCGAGGCAAGAACAAAAAATGACTTTCACAGGTCCGTAAGCAAAAGCAAAAAAAAAAAAATCACCATGTCAAAACACTTCGTTTGGCATACTCTTTCCAACCTAATTAAGAGCTGCAAAGTGGCAACTAGAGCTACAGTATATCTGCCCCCTGGCAGCTTATCTACCTCAAAACCTGGGAAATATTCAAATATAGTCTAGATATGCCAAATGAGAAATCTGTTGAAAAACTAATGCCTGATATTTTGGGAGTGTGCAGCAGCAGTCACATGATGGCTGATTATTACATTGGGCTTTCTGGCATTCTCATAGGCTTATTTTCGACTAAATGTTGGCGTCTTTCAAACTAACAATGAAAGCTAAAATAAGAATTATTTGATTTAGTTTTTTTTAACCCGCAGCATGTATGATTGGAGTTTGACATTTTCACAGTCACAATAAATTTTGTCATCATTCTCTGCAGCTCTCTGTTGAGTCAGAATGATCTGAAATCGGACTCTTATTCACAGAATCATTTTTAGAATAATTAGTCATCCTATGACAGGTGATGTGGGTGCAGGCATCATTTTTTTGGGGATGGAACTGCAAAATTCACATGTTCACTCTAATTTGTGTTGTTCAGTATCTGAAGCAAATACACTGCAGCACCCGTTCAACTCTTGAATGGTGTGATACCTGAGTGTAGTTCTATTTCTTCTTCACTCTATTCAAGAAGCAACTGTTCCAGATGAATCAATATTGTTTTTACATCACATAACTTTCTGGCATATGAAACTAGAATAACTGCCTCGCGGTCGTGTGCCTCTGCCAACAAGTCAGACTCATGATGTTTGTGGTGAAGACTTTGAAGGAACATAATAAAAGGTGTTAAGTGTATTCTGTCAAAGTAAATGTATGAATTCCTGAGGCCAAAGCTGTGTTTAGTGAGACCACAGTGACCTTGATCTTTGACCTTTGACCACCAGTTCACCCATGAATCTAAGTGCAAGATCGTGCCAAATTTGAAGAAATTCACTCAAGGCATGTACAAGAATTGGACAGACAGACGGACAATCCGAAGACATAATGCCTCTGGCCACGGCTGTTGCCGGCACAGAGGCATAAATTTTCTCCTGATAGAATATTCTATTTATTGTGCATGCTGAGAATAGAACAGAAAGCTGAGGCTTCTGTCAAAGTCCTTGGCATAAAATACTGTGCACACCTTCAGGGTACTAGAAAGTAATCTGGCTTACATTATAAATTTATCAAAGTTCAATTCAGACACTCCTCACCTATTTTTGCAACTTAACCATGCCATCCTTAAAATACACAGAAGCCTGGTGCAATAAAATCTCATACCCAGTGACATCCTGCTGTCTAAGTGCAGATAGTCTTGTGTGCACAGGTTGATGGATCAGTAAGGGCTGTTTTATGCATAGAGGTGTATTAGTACCACGGCAAATATTTCCCACAGAGTGTTGAATCAGTCCCCAGGCCCTCTTTTCAAAGTATTCACCTGCACTGACTCAATCACTTGTTCACTCACTGTCTATTTTGAATCGTCATGTTCTCGCTGGAGTTCAGAAACAGACAGGAGGAGGACTGCTGCTTCTCCCTGCTATTTGCCGTGTTGAATAGTATGAAAAAAACCCCAAACAACCTCACCTACGGGTTAATAATTCAGAGCTTGTAATCGAGAATTATTGATGTACACAGATCATACACACATACTGACGTACTAACCGATACAGGAAGGGAGCGGTTTGTCCCAGACACGTCTGTCCCCGCTAAGACAGGTTAGCGTACTGCTGCCGTGGAGGCTGTATCCAGGGTTGCAGGCGTAGAGGACAAAAGTATTGGCATAATGTCCGTCGTCCTGGATCTTGTAGCCATAACTTGGGACACTTGGTTCCTCGCAGCGTACTAAGTCAAAACCTAAAAAGTGACACACATATACACACATACACAGATGTATATAAATTATTGTTTTCATGTCCATGCGATGAGACAACACTGCAAAAACAGAGTGAACCCGAGATGTTTTGGAGAAGCAGACATATGGTCATACTATTCTTCTCCTGAACTGTACTCTACTTCTGCAGAAAATCCACCTTTTCAGCTCTCACTGTTAACGCTGAAGTATTATGTGACAGCTGCAGTAAAAGCTATCGGACATTTTATAGAGATTCTACTCAAACGCTTGTTTCTTATATATTTCATAGATATTTTATAGATATCCTAAGAATGTATGGGCTTTGACCATATTCTGAAAGATATGATGATGTGTGGTGAGCAGCAACAGCAGCTATATTTATGGTTTAAAAATGTGGTTCCTATATGAAATTTTGGAAAAAACATCAAATGATAACTTCACATTTCCACACAAACACAAATATACTGTATGCTTGAACGAGCGCACTGCAAGGGATGTCTGTGTGTTTTGAAGATAACAAAGAACGGGAAAGTTTCCCGCCTGCAAGACTGATGGATAAACAAAGACACAACAATTTCATTAACATATCTGCTTTCCCTCAGGGTCAGCCTCAGAACTGAAATGAACAGTGAGCCAGTCGCTATTATAAACTGTGTTTTCAGTAAAGTTTGCCTCTGTATTTAGCATATTAGCCAACTTGTGCCACGACAACTTAGTGAAAACATCACCTTATCAGACAAGCAGTATACGGTGGATACAGAAATAACTTTGAAACACTGAACATACAGTAAAGTAAGTAGGATCTTCAGCTAGCAGTTAGACGTTTTATGTTATCCAAATAAACGAAATGATGCTGAGCTCTTGTCAGCGAAGGCTGTGTAATGTCTTTTTTGGCAGAGGGTATGGAATTATTTGATTAGATGACAGCTATCTCCACCAATCCTGCAGACTGTCAAGTGATGTAATTACTGTACATGTAAAACAACACCTGTCAGTTGTTTCTGGACAGAATCAGGACACAAAATCAGAATACACTCATTATCCCATCACAATTTACTCCTCGTAAAGCTGTGCGATAACATATTTTACACAGCGAGCAACTTTTTAAACAAGCTGTCTCCACAGTTTTGCGAGGTGTCTGTACAACTATCTGCTACATATTCCTTCCTACATCCGTTTCAGTAAACCAGATGCATCTCACTTCTGTCAACCTTTCTTGTTAATAACTTGAACAGATGTTTGAATCCTTATGACTCTATTAAAAAAAGCTGTAAAAGTGTGCTCTATTAAAGCTGCTTAACCAGTCCCTGACCCTACTTAAGAAACCATCAATGCCTCTCTTGATCAGATGCGCGCTCTCCTTCCTGCCATTTAAACCTTGTATCAATCTCTCTTATCGATCCATCAGCTCATCCTTTGTTGCAGAACGTTGCAGAGGGCGTCACCTTCTCCAGTTGAACGACGAGCAGATTAACAACTGTCTAATGGTTCGACTGACATACAGAGAATACATCTTGTATCCATATACCATCTCCCTTCACCCGTTTACACCCCCCCCACACCCCCGTCCAGTTGCTCCTCCACTCCATATGTGTCGCTTTCTCACCTTCTTTTAATGACTTGTAGATAAATGCTCCTCTAATAGCCTCTTTGACTTACACAACAGCTGGTCTTGCCTTCTTAACAGACTCTCTTTAAAGCCATTAAATGTGTGTGTGAGTGTGTGTGCATGTGGGTGTATGTGAGAGAGAGAGAGCATTACGTGTTTCATGCCTTCATATACTCATTTCCGTTCTCTGTATGTTTGGTAAATTACTGTTGCACTTTGTACTCCACCTTCAACAGAAATTGCTTGGTAAGCTGATTGTTGGTCTCTTTTCAGCTGTCAGAAGTGAGCAAAATGGCTTGCTGACAGAGAAGACTGTTCTCCAGAGGTTTGTAATACATGAGACCTCTTTTGGTTTGGTATTTAGCACTCAAGAATTACTTGACTGAGGCACAGGGCAGACACAGCGTATATCCATGAGGGCAATCTTATACAATCACCACCACTCTAGCTTTCAATTAAAAGCATCTCTTCACAAGGACCTTCGTGATGAGCTCCTCAAATTTTAGGAAATTACAGTTTGCGTGCATGTGAAAAACTGTGTGCGTGTGGGTGTGGAGTAGAGAGAGAGAGAGTGCGTTTTCTTCAGCCATACTTGTGCGAACACACTACAGCATCACAAACCATGGATGCTGAATTAAATACAGAAAGGAAGCAATCCACGTTGCTGCCCATTTTCTAAACCAAAATTCATCCAAAATTCATATTTCCCAAAGACAACTCACTTGTGTATGTGAGGCGAAAGCCCTGATTGGTTCCAGAGGCATTGCTGTTGAACTCCAGCCACAGGTGATTGGACGTACTATTGATGACATGGCCCATCATGCCGTCACGTGTGAAGTTACCAAGGAGACGAGATGAAGTGTTCTCTCCATCATATGCCTGTCAATCAAAACACAGGCACAGGACAGCAGCACATGAATAAAAACATGAGCTAAAAGGGTTTATGTGGTTTTGCACAGGTTCACACACGTACCAGTTTAAGCAATGAGAATATCACAGAGCACTGGTGCGCAGTGCTCGGCTAACCTGGTTGGAATACCAGATTTCTGTGTTGCCTGTAACGTGAGTCTCAGGTGGGGCTTTTCTGAATAACTTAGAATAGAAACTTCTCTGTCTGCTTTCACATTATCTCATAAAAATTACTTTTACCAAATGTTTACACAACTTCTAATTATTTATCTGTTTATGGTGGTACTTTTATTTTTACCACAACTTTTAACTGTTATATGCTCTGTTTTAATTATTATTATTATTATTATTACTACTACTACTATCTGGTGAGGCACCATAAAGATAGAGCCTCAAAGATCAAATGAAAGCTGCTGAGGTCATAAGTAAATGTTTCAGGGGCTCTTTAGCTCTTTAGCTGGCAATGCTGATGAAGCCTCCCTTTTTATGTTAAACCATCAACCTTTTTAGGCAACAGGTCCACAGAGTAAACAAACAAAATGTTGAGGGGTTTGATGGTGGGTATATAAAGTGGTTGTTGGCCACAGATAAATGTGGTGAAAGGAGCATTTTGTGCAGCCTTAGTTTGAAATTCGCAGTTTAATCCTCGTCTAGCACCTGTGGGAAGAAGCAGATCCGAGAATGACTTTAATTTGTGCACTGGCAGAGGGGATATTGCAGCCCTCGATGAAAAATAAAAAGTTGCTTGTTTCACAGCTGAGGCTGTCTCCAGCTGTGACAAGTGTTTCAAGTTTTTGTTTATGTTTTGAAAAGTTCTGCTGCCAGAATGCTCAACAGAGGAAACCACTGATCAGTAATAGAGTTTGTTGCCTAGAAATCATCAGTAAACCTAGAAGCGTCAGTGTGGATGTTCTCTACTGTTAAAGCAGCAAGTCACCGTCTATGTGCGTGTGACTCATTTTGAGACGCCGTGAGTTGCTGTCAAGCATATTAAAGGAGGTCCTAATAGCAGGAGAGTGAAAAGAGGAAAGTGAGGACAGGATGACGTCTAGATCGGAATTAGATGTTCACTGTGTAAAAAAGCGTAATTGGACTAGTTTAGTGTTGCAGAACTAAGCTTGTATTTCCCCTGTTGATCTTTTTTTTCCTTTCCATTATTAGAAATGAAGAAATTGCAGATGTTGGCATTTTGGCTCTCTTGACTCAGTCTTACTTTTTGATTTCCAAACAATTCTGCTTCTCATCATTTGCATTATGATCATCAACCTGTTACTGGCAGCACAAACAAGAGACAAAACAGCTGGAAGTCATTTATTTCAAAGGAGCGTTGTGAGTAATGGCTGCCAGAGAGATCTTTGCAAATTGGCAACACAAATGAAAGCTGTGTAGAGTTTAATATCATACAAATGACAAAGTGTAACAACATCTAGTTGAAGGGTTGATGTACTCACGGCAGCAGTGCATTCGGTTACAAGCGTCGCTTTGTACCTAATACTTTTGTTTTCTCCAAAACACGACTCAATACGCTGTTTTCTTGCTCGCAGTTAACCCATTATGTTTGTTGTGCGGGACCAAAGTAAGCTAGCACAAATATCTTAGTGAGTATATTGTTTGCGATCATCCTGACAGGAGGAAAACAGAGTAGCGGGTTGTATAGAAGAAGAGACATTCATATAGATGATGTTCAAAAGTTTTAGAGCAGCTCCTCAAGCTGATATGTGCAGAAGGATTTGATACTTTTGTATGTTGTGGAGTTCACTTTCTGTCTTCGGGTGATGAATGCAGCTTTTATGCAACCAACAGAGAAGTAGCAGTTTGGGAAGTGCAGTCTACTTTTGACTGCAGTTTGAAGTGGGAGAATTAGGACTCTGAAGTACCTCATGATACTATCTCACAGCTGGGATATAAATGTGAACTGCTCATGCTTATATTTGGCAGCCACAGGCATTTCCACAGATTGGTGGTGACAGGTCTGCAGGTGGCAGGAACGCCAAAGAGAAAGGGCTGAGGTGATGTTCTTTCTCCACAAGTATTGCCAGTCAGAGGTAACACCTCTGTGTGAAGCCAACTAGGAGCTGCTGTGTCTTGAGTGTGTGCTTGTGACAGAGAGCATAAATATGAAGAGGATCGAGAGACATTGGAAAGGACATGGTGAACTGAGCAAAAGTTTTCAAGAAACAGAAGGCCGGTATCACAATATCTGCAACATCGCTCCCCTAAACTTTATTTTCATTCCATCTTCCTTCCTCCCCTCTGTCCCTCCGGTTCCGTCGGTGTCCCCAAATTTTGCATCTCGCTGTCTCGCTGTCTCTCTTACTTTCCATTCCTCCCTTTCTTTCTCTCTATCTTTCTCTCCTCCTCTCTCTGTCTCGGCAAAACTCAGTATGGTTAATGAAAAGCCCTGCGGCTCATAAATCAACATGTCACCATCTGCCACCCCTCCTTTCTCTGTATCTCTCTCTCTCTCTCTCTCACACACACACACAAACTTGCTCTACCACCTCTTCCTTTACAATAATTCCTTCACCCCCCCTCACACTTTGTTTCTGTCTCACCATCTCTTGCTTTCTTCCTCAGGGCTGGTGTGCATCTTAGTAAACTCGGTCAAGGCAAATTCAGCTTGGTTAGCCCTTCATGTGCCAATGCCAGGGCAAAAAAATTTTAGTCGACAGGAAAAGCAGTTGTAATGAGCTGGTTCATATGTTAGCAGAGATTTTAGCCTAAAGCCTGCTGGAACTGTGAAACAAATGGTTGTTTCAGCTGCAGTAACAGGCATTAGCTCCATTACGGTTAGCCTGGGGAGAGGCATGCTAATTGCTAGCCTAAGTGGTACTTTGGGGCTTTCCTTCCAGTTCATTATAGTTTGTACTTTGCTTTCTGCTAATTCTTTGGGAAAATTATAATTAACAGACATGTTGTACATTACTAGTCATTGCCCTTATAAATGCTTAATTCTGTACCATCCACATAAGCAGACTATAGTACAGATAGATAGATAGATATATAACAGATAGATGTACAGATAGAATAAATTTTATCACATTATGCAACTGTCATCCTTTACAAACTTAGTATTTTTACATGATTTTACATGGCATCTGAAATGACATTTGCTCTTGTGAAAAATGTGTAAGTGCCAGCTTCATTTTACAGTTTTGTCTAAAACAAACATAATTTATAGAATCTAAATGATGCAAACCGCCTCATTAGGCTATTACTCCACCTATACACAATAATAATATACACAAGTAAGAAAAACAGTAGTAGGGGACAAATGTTGAAGCAGGCAGGCAACAAAGTATTCAGTCTCACTTCAACCACAGAGTGTGTGTATTCACAATATATTACATAAAGTGTATACTTAAAATAGTACAAGTGAACCTTTAAGTCGTCAGGTTGTGAGTGACTACCTTATGTTGTTTTATTTTATCTTACTGTGTTTTATTTATTTTGGAGGGTGAGGCCAGAGGAAAGGTCGTGAGATGCTGGCCACACAACACAGATTTTAAAAAACACACTATGAGTGGTCAAACACATTTACGTTGACATATCAATCCAAAACATGTATAAAAAAGCTGAGGTTTCCAACATTTATAAAAGATTAAAAATTAATAACTGTGCAATTCAATTCTTCCCATACTGCAGTAACTATATTAGGTATTGAGAAAACGTAATGCCTGTCAAACTGTTTGCATTTAATAATTAATCTACCAATGCCAATCCCTGCATGTGTTTAGTAACACAAAGCTATTAATTATCATGTCTGGCTAACATGGACCAACGTGTGTTGAATCACTGTCAAGTATTTTGTACTGCATAGTCTACACTTCCTACTGTATTACTATATTACAAGAATGAGGGGGAAAAGTTGCACTCAACAATAGCTTTCATTTTATTTAAAAAAGTTATAAATTATCAGTAATTGGGATTCAGATTATCTATATTGAAGCCACAAACCTCATATTGTTGGATGCCAAATGCTGAACGTGACGTGTCAATCTTGTAATCTGTCTTCAGGCCTCTCTTTGATTTTTGATTGCTATGTTAGAAACCCAGAAGATCTCTAGTTATTCTCTGTGTTCTATTCTTGTTGTTTTCTGATAAGGCAAGTTATTACCATAAACACTATGTCAAATGCCTTGTGAAGAACGTGGTCCTAATTTAAATAAATGGAGCAGTTTCAATAGGGTTTTTGCTGGTCCTAAAAAGAGCAAATGTCTTTGTCCACTCTCCAGTCTTGGGTGGGTGAAACGACATCCTCTCAAACTTACAGGTAAAATTTGAGCATATTCGTCTGTTAATCATCTTCGTGTCACCTTCCTTTCCTTAAGGGGATTTTCTTTTTAATACCTATTCCAGTGGGAACATCTCCACCTTTTACAATGATGCTGAGCCACTCTAAAAGTCAAGGAGAAACCTGCTAACACAATCTAACCACAGACAGGCTCAGCCAGTGCTCTAGGCCTAATACTGATAATACACTCTAACCACATACTGGCTTAACCATGCCCCCAGGCCTAATACCGCTAAGAGACATTGTGAATAGAAACAGTTTTAGTCAATGTCTGTAGGACAGCATCAAGACTGTAGGACAGCTCACACAGCTGCTCCTGACATTGACGTGAGCACATGTACCCCAGAGAGGACTAACGGGGGAATTATGAGCCTTGGGAACATCTGCAATTCTCTTTGCTATTCAGACGTATACAAGTATGCACATTCAAGTTCATAATATGTAAACACTTAACAGTTAATTACTTATAGATACATTGTAAAGCTGCCAAATCCTCCAAATTCATGGGGACACCAGCAGACTTAGAAGAACCATACAACTATATTATACTTAGGGACAAAACATTTCGAGATTGTAAAATGATGTTCACAAACATCTCCAAAAATTGTAGATGTAAATCAATCTTTGAATAAATCTGTAGTTTGGAGAAGAGATTTCAATTATAGAGCTAATTTTAATTAAACAAAACAATCATTCAACTAGAAAATCTACTAAAGCTTTCGGAACTGGAGGCAGAAATGAAGGCCATTTGAAGTTCAAGTTCAGAATTATAACCACTTTTTCATCTGTTCATAGATGTTCACAAGAGCACTAATTTTTTCACAGTATCTGTGAAACCTCACTTCTGATATTATTTGTTCACAGAATTTATTCTTTATTTTAGTAATACAAATCTTTTGTACCCATGTACAAACTTGAATTGAAACAATTTTCAAAAGGGTGATTTACAACTTTAGAATTACCAATGAACCCTTCTTTACAAGCTCAATATCTTTTTGACCATTTGGACCCGTATGTATCCTCTCCCAGTGTCTTTAATTGTATTTAAGTGCAGAAAAACAAAAGGTTGACCTTCAAATACAACAATAATTCACAGTAGTGGGTTCCTGAGAGGGTTACGGCAGAATTGATTCTTTTGTGCCTCTTTTTCTCATGCATTCATTTAGCCATGGATGGCCACTGCAGAAAGAGCTCGGACAGCACTAACACCGAACATGGGTAATAAAGCCCTGCAGGGATGTTATTGCTTCTTACAACAATGTTAAACACATCTTACATCTAGGGCAAACCTTGGTAACACAATTTAACTACATACTGGGCCAACACAGGATTCAAAGCCCTTCCTGTCAATCATCTTTTTACTGCAGCTTTGTTCTTGAACACCTTATATAATTAAGGACATTACTTGACATCTTAATTGGAACAGGTGTGCATAGCTGGAACAAAAGCTTACAAAATGGGCTTGAGGATTGTGTTTAGAAACTCAAGGCTCAGCAGTACAATTTATAAATGACTATTAACTATGGACATACAAAATATAGAGGAGAAATTCCCATTCAAGGTAAGACTGATTCATTTACGTACACAAGTCAAGTTCAGTTTGATATCTGCAATTATGTATGTAGGTGGCTGCGAAAATGCTTTTGGCTATATGATTCACTCTCGATTATCTTTGAATGAAAACTTCAAATATTTTAAATGCTTGAAGAAATGCTATTACAAGATGCTATTATCTGCTTAATCTAGCAACTGGCTAACAGTTACTGTGCACTGTGGACTCCTTTGTTCATTTGTGTTTTCTTTCAATGAAAACAGCTAAGTTAAATTGTTAGGTTAAACATTCATGCATCATATACTGCAGTGCTTGATGAAGCACTACACGTTGTACATGTCAGTATCAATAAAAATGTTGATAGTTTCCTTTTCAAGCTTAATTGGAAATAAGACTAACACATAATAATGTGGGCAAGCATGTTTTAGTATATACAACTTACATATAGACAGTTTTTATTGTGTTATAATTCTGCATGTGTGTGAATCTATAAATAAAATATGCATTCTTGGATTTTGCACCACCTGATTGGGAAAAGCTGATCATATTTCCACACACGTGTATGACTTTGTATGAGTGTGTGTGTGTGTGTGTGTGTGTGGGGCCACAAACATGCCTTAAGGTAGTCTCCATCTTGCAATGAGAAGCTCTCAGCTTTCAGCCTGATTCCTTTGCCCTTTTCAGTAGTGATGCGGTAAATGCACTCGTGGTTATTATCATAGTTGGCGGGGAAGTTAGGAGAAAGGAGAATGCCTTCTGGTCCTAGCGAGAAGGCTCCACACTCAGCTGCAGCAAGAGAATAAAGGGGACAGGGACAATGGATAAATATCACAGCAATTCTGCCTAATTATTTCTGAGCAGTAAGAATATCAGTGCTGGGTTGTTGTTTTAAAGAACAGCAGAGGACTCACATTTCTGTAGATTAGAGAAAAGTGCATGTTCTTCATAACCACCAACATTATTTAGTTCAGCAGACATGATAATAATGATGATAATATTAATGAACCATAAAGTATAAAGCAGCTTAAAAGCACTTGTTTGAAATACACTTTCAAAAAGACAATAGCATAAAGCATGACGAACCGCAAAACACATTCAAAAGCAAAGCAATTAAATGTAGACTCCAAAAGATTAAAAAAGAGGGCAAAATTTAAAAAAAAAACACTTCTTAAGAGCAGGATTAGTTTGTAAGGAAAAAAAGTATTCCCTATAAATTATACAGAAATATCTAGCAGGTGCAGTGCCTATCAAAGTTTAGGAATTCAAATAAGTGGTACTTTGTGCAAATAGAGTTTTGTCATATGTAAATGTGGAGAAGAGAAAAGGAGCGAGTCGAGCAGGCTTTTAACTCCCACTGAGGAGGACCACCACTGTTCGGAGGGGATAAAGAGGAAATTGAAGTAATAAGATAGACAAGCGAGAAGGCGGTGCGGAACAATGTGGAACTGACTGAGAAATAAAAGATGTAGTGTTTATCAAATATGAGCAAATCTGAAATTCAAAACAACATTTTTTCTGTCAATGTACTAAAGCTTTTAAAGCAGATTAGGATGGGAGATAGGGAGCATATATTCAAGGATGCTACCGGCAATTCTTCAGAATTTCTTTTTGGAAATGAAGACAGCACTATTGAGTAGGAGTGAGAGAAAAGAGGATAGTAAGGGAGAGAAGAAAGGGATGAGGAGAGAGCTAGAAAAGAAGAGAAGACAGCAGATGAACCAAGACAAGAGCCTTTTGAAAATATGCAAAACAGAAATTAGTAAAGCGAAAAGGGGAGAAACAAAAGACACAATATTAACACTTTTTATAAATCGTCTAATGCCCTAATTATGTACCAAGGACTGTCCAAATACATAGGGAGAGGATGAGAAAGAGAAAGTTAGACGGAGAGACAGATTGCTAAAGAGACGGATGTTTATAAAGAAAGAGAGGAAGCAAGATAAACGCAGTGCATTTGGCCAGCTGCTGCTGCTCACTTTCCTCTTAGTCAGGCCTGATCTGCTGATAGATAATGCTATTATAGCAGAATCTCTTGAAAATTAGCACCAGCATCCAAGAAAACACTGATACGCATCAAACACCAGCAAATTATGACCTGCAAAAAGCCAAATCTTGGCAAGTAAAACCAACACACACTCAACAAGTCAAATAACAGTAAATTAACATTGTGTAACCAATAAAATATTGGTGAATTACAACCATGAAAATGCAAATACTTTATTTCTGGACTTATACAGGTTCATTTGAAATCTATTTTACAGGCTACCAATAATGATCACATAAGATAAACCACTCCAAACTATAAATTTAGTGGAAGAAATTGACACTTTGACATAGCAGCTTTGCGTTGTATAATGCTGTATAAGGAAGTTTCAGTGAGTACATAGTGTAATGCCCACCTGCTAAACTATTATACTGTATTTCTGTTTTATAAAAAATAAAAATCCATCAATGTTACATTTTCTCCTATACACTAGTCAGTCTGTCAGTCTGCTTGACTGTCTTACCTATACATCGTGGTAGTGTGTTGCTCCAGACCCGCCTGCCGCCTCCCAGACAAGTGATCTTGACGTCTCCCTCAAGTCGGTAGCCATGGAAACAAGAGAAGGCCAACGAGTCGCCAACTCCAAATCTGAATCCCATCCTCCTGCTGAATGCTGGTACGCCGGGATCATCACATGGTTCTAAGTCGTACTCTATAAATCCAGGAAAAATAAATGAGTAAACTCATTGTTTATGTAAATAAACTCTTATATTAATTATCTTAATCACAGTAAAACACAATACTGCCCCAAACAAAAATGTCACAATTTTGTCCAGTTTTTATTATATATATTATATTTTAAACTACTGTATAATATACTTTATGTTATACCATTGAAATGTGTCATTTTAGGACAAAATCAACAGAATCTATTCCTTAAAATCCAAATTCAGCTAACTGCTAGCAAATGCTAAATTAATGGCTTTCTGTTTCAGGTCTTTGACCAGTTTTGCTAATCCAACATCTCTGCATTAAGTTTGTTGTACAGCATAAATGAAGGAGCTAAAGTTGAATCAAATTAAAATGGAGAAAAAAGGGAATATTAGATAACCAGTCCTGCTTCAAGGTTACAAATCTATCTTGCCACAAGGGCAGCAGCAACTTCTCAGTGTTTTGAGATTCACATGATTAAGTTTATCTAACACTACCGTTAACTCTCCTAGTTACATGTAAATATTAATCTATTAAACTAGGTCATTAGTTTAAATAGTCAACAACGCTGAGGGAAAAAACCTTTTTTTTCGAAACACAGAGCACAATAGCCCCATTCCCTAAAGGTTCCATAGCCCAGGAAAGTGGCCTTGCAAATGTTAGTGGAGCAGCTAAACAAATGTGCAGTTACCACACCAACCAGTTTGTCTTCATTCTTTATTCTTGTAAAAACAAAAAAATACTGTTTGAAAACACTTTGGATGAAGCATAAATCTAACCTTGGCTTGCAAACGTGAACGGTGCAGTAATCAGCCCTTTACAGCCTAACACACCACATAGGATGAAGACTAACTGGGTGGTTTGGCTAAATATGTCTTGTTAAGCACCCCATCTCCATTAAAGAGCATTGGATAGATTTCTCTAAATTATGTTAAGGGGACTTCCCAGGACTTCTCCTATGCAGTGGAAAATCTGGGAAGGAAGGGGCCACGAGTACAGTATCATAATGCTTTCTTTTTTAGGTTTATGTGAGGTTTGGCGACAATTATTACATTCATCATATTTAAGTTAATCATGTTAAAAAGTCATAAAATTAGGTTTAGCAACGAATCTGTTATGGTGTATGGAGGAGCCTTCCAACTTCAGACCCATTTTTTCTTAACTTTACGAGTTACTTTTATAGTAACAGCTCTCTGCTTTTGTAAGGTACCATGATACATTTTTTATGACATTTGTTCAGTCTGTCAGATTAAATCAAAAAGATTTAGGCCTATGCCTGGCTAAAATGGCAGGTTAAGAACATAGTCTCCGTGTCCAATACATCCAAGTTAACAAAAAATAAAACTTCCATTCCAGTTTTCTTACCTGAGAAAGTAATATTAAATCCTTCATAACTCATGGAAAAATCTGATATAAATCGTAGTTGAGTGCTAAAGTTCCCATAGAGTCCTGCTTTGACACTTGGGGGTAGCACTGAGCCAGTGAGTCGAGATACTGGGACCTGGAAGTTCCCATCCTCGGTGATGGACATGTAGTCATGGTTCTCCTCCAAATGGAAAGTGTGGAAAACCAAATGGACTCCTGTAAATTTGTGGGTGAATGGATGGATGGAAGGAGAGATGAACGGATGGATGGAAAGAAAGGTGTATGAATAGATGTTTGTGCAAGACACAGTTAGTCTAATAAACACATTCATTAACAAATGAAGGAAGAAATGTTGTTCTGGAAGGAATCCAGAACATCATTTTTCAAGACAGATTAATGAGTGCTTCCATTATGTCTGAGTATTCTTACCTTTCCCATGAGACACCTCCACTGTCCAGGTGCAGTTAAGAGAATTCGGGTAGAAGTCAGGGAAGCCAGGAGACAAAATAGTCCCTGTTTTGCCATACACGTAGCCTCCACAAAGAGCTTAAGAAAATCAAAGTGACAGACAAAGAAGGATGGAAAAGAGAGGGAAAATAAATTTCTATTTTAACATTGTACAATCCTTTCACACTGAAGAACAAAAACAAAGATTTTCTGAAAAATTCCTACACAACTCAAAACTCTTAATTATAGATTTCTTTGTTCCATATTCTCAAGCAACAGAAAACAAGAAGGGATTGTTTGAACTTTGTGAACTGGAAAGAAACTGTAACAAACAAATTAGAAATACTGGAAAGATGCATGTGAAGACGCAGCTGTACTTTTATACTAATAAAATGTAACACAATGTACTGTATACTGTATGTTTCCTTACAAACCACAGACTCTTGTGTGTTCATTTTAAGTAAATGTGTTGCTTAATAAACCATGATCCAAACCCTTGTGTAATGACGGAACATTAATTTTTAATGTTCCAAAATGAACACAGGCATCAAGATAACTTTTGTATGTAGCAGCTGACAATGATGTCACCAGGTCAAGACAGGAACAAATGATCAAATCTTTGATCTTTGCATTTTTGTCCAGAACCTACAGTAAATATTAGAAGGTAAGCTAGAAAGCACTCAGGGAGAGAGCAGACCTCCCCTAAGGCCCTATCTTGCAATAATGAAGAATGCTTGAAAAATTTTCTGGATCTGGGTACTGATCCAGATCACTCCAAAAACGAAGAGTTTTACCTCTAAATTTTTTTTGTGAAATTCCCTTTATTTCTGCTAAAAACCCACAAACAAACAATCAAATCAAAGACCCGACCAAAAACCTTCCTTGACCGAGGTAAAAATGCAGCTTTTGCATACAGCTACAGAGAGAGAGAAGCAAGAGGTGAAAGTCAGGGATGCAGTCAATGCAGATACAAAAAGACACAGAGGAGCGCAGAATGGGAAAGAGAGAGTAGTTTCTGTTGAAAAAGAGTGAGAGATTAGTGTGTATTACCAGACACCTAGCCTTCACAGAAAGACAAGTCACTGATATGGAACAGGACAAACTCATTTGGAGCAAAATAGAATGTAAAATGCAATGCGGAGTAAAAGAGGGTTTAGACACTGTTGAACTAAGATAATATATTGACTCTTTTTTCCCTGTCTCACTGTGCTTCAATCCCTCTTGATTCTAATCAGCTCAGTTCAGTTAAATATGATTCATTGAAAATGCTTCAAGGTGACATGAAAACAAAGTGGTTTTTAGCTCTGAAACAAACACATCCCTGATTGCAAACTAAATCCGAGACCATAACATTTCTTTCTTCACATTTAATGTCCTTTCTGAGTACTGAAGGTTTATATCATATTTGTAGGTGCAGCAGGTGCTTTTAGCTCCTAAAATAAACATCGTGAGGATTCATTTGGTGAAAGGTATATAAAATTAGTACATATTTTTTGACTTTATGAGGACAGATGTACTGCAGCGACTCGTGTGTGTAGAGAGCTGCTGCATCCCCATCAGTCCCTCCCTAGCTCTCTGTCTACCATTGTCTTTCCCTCCATCTCATTCCATATCATATTTCAGCAGAGCTGGAGTTGGGTTGAGTAGCTGTGATGACAGCAGTTCTCCCTCTCTCTGACTATTAGTCTTGTGTGTGTTGTGGTAACGAGAGCCAGGGTTTTTTTGACACTCCCATCAAGCTTCAGCTAAAACTAGGACACTGTCTGACTAAATGACCCTTGTTGAAGGAGGAACGTGACGATGTCTGTGAACGCATTTGGGCATCTATGGTGCATTAAAATGATACTTTTGTGTGTAATAATGATCTTTGTGGGTAGATAGACAGATTGTTAACGTGTGTGTGTGTGCGTGTGAGAGAGAGATGGAAAGTGTGAGCTGTATCACAATGCGAGAAAAAAAATCAGAAAGAAAGCCTATTCATGACTTTACAAAAAACTGTGAGGCAAATCAAAGTGAGGCGGCCTTCAATGTTGAGAGCAGAAGCATGAGCCTGAATGCTGAAAGAGAAACAGAAGAAGAGAAAAGAGATGTTTTCCAGAAAGTGGAGAAGTAAATATAGAAAGATATTACACCAAATTTCAGCCACATTCCTCTTCCTTGTTCCTGCCTCCTCCATCCTCTATCTTTAATTATCTCCCTCTTAAAGGATGCCATGGCATTTGTTACTAAAAGGAATACTGGGACTTTGGTCACTCCTCGGAAGTTGTTGTCTTGGCACCAACTGCAAGCTTTAAAATGTCACAGCGCCCCTTCAATATTCTCCCTGACACATAAAAGAGCAGCCAGTGTTCTGTATTATCTATTTGGCAATTTAGCTGACCTGCAGGAATAAGATGAGTGGTTTGGGTCCAGCAGACGCAGTGGCATTACTGAAAGGGAATGGTCTCTGCCTGCCTGCGGGAGGACCACATGTCATTTTGTTTTTTTCTTTTAGATGCATTATTGTCAAAATAATAAATTTTGGTTGCTGGGTAGTTCAGTGTGTATTGTGGTGGGAAAAGGTCTGTTAAAATGTGAACAGTACCTCTGAGAAGATACTGTAAATAAGATCATTGTCACTAATGTGTTTGTGTGTGTGCATGTTGCTTTAAATATGGCTGTGGTTTCCTCTGAACAGATGTAAGATGTCCAAGCCCTTTCTAGGTGGACATCAGAACTTTCTAAGTTTGCATTGTTTTGGTTTCCCCCACACCGTTCCAAAATATGCAAATCAGGTGAATTCGTTATGCAAAATTGTCAACAGAGAGAAAAAGAGCAAAGTAAGACGATATGTAAAGACAATAATTATCTGATTAATCAAAAAGCCAGTCATGCTCAAGCATATCTGACTTTCTAATTCTCAGTGTATGATTCTCTCAAAATTCAAACTACGACATCTAAAATTTTAGTCTTGGCTTACGCACTGTTTTAGGAAAGGGCCATTCTGAACTCGTGTTTCTTGTAATGTGACAGCTGTCTGGTGAGATGGCGTGCTTGGCAGAAAATTGAAAATGTCACGGTGGTCCTTTAAAACAGCTTATGTTACAGTATATTGCTGATAGCATGAGATAGATTGCCTCGGTATGAACTCACTCCCAAGTTGAGACATCCTGACTTTGGCTTTCAAATTGGATTTTTTTCAATCGGCAGATCAATCAGACGCTGTGTATCCATCTCCCATGACAGCATGAGCTGTGGGTAAACGCTGAATGAGAGGGCTTGCGAGTGGCCAGTGAGCATCTGTTTCAGTAGTGCCTGTTGACCTGCATAATTTCACTGAGGCTGGAAATCCAACTTGGGCAATTGTGGTAGTGTTTAGTCTGGAGTGGAGATTGATTGTACAATTAACACTATGGCTGCCAGTTAAACTGAGTGAAATTGAGGAAAAAAAAGCAGAGGACTGGGAATAACTTCTTTTTTGTATATAGGTGAAAGACGTCTCTCTCATCTCATCTCTGTCTGACTCTCTGGCTTAATAAGACCATATTGTTTAGTATTTCCATATATGTACTGACTGAACTGTACTGTTTATGTAATATTATTTGGGCCTATTTGATGAGGTCAAGTTATTCAATTCATTGGTATTGTTATATTTAGGTAGTAATGTGGTAAGTGTAAGTATGTGGTAAGCGAATGAACTGCTACATGATACCTACGGTGTGACCTCTATCTCCAAAGTTTTATCATACACAACAAACACACAGCTGGCGGCTGCAAGAGGGACTGTGCTGAAAACCATTTTTTGACTCTGGGGAAGTACAGCTGTGTGTGCACATGACGCTGGTCAGTGCCAGATTCTGCCAGCTTAATGCTAAACATAAGCCTGTCTGACTACTGGCGAAAGTGCCTTTTCACACCATCTGTGTGAAGGTATTTTTTTAATGCAAAACAAATGGGAACCTGTAACAATGGGATTTGCAGCTGTAGAGAATAAACACAGATGTGTATTGGTAAATCTGAAATCGTCAGTTTTAGTACAACACAAGTACAACACAACAGTTACATCTTCACACCGTGTCACCTTACATGGGTAGGGAGCTTAAGTACAGAACGATGGACCTGACCAAAAGAGCTAAATTAATGTTAGCCATGGTCTAACAAACTGCCATGCCTATCAATGTTTTACTGTTCTTCAGTGCATGATGGAATACCTGGACAGACTCCAAATTACAATGGCAATAAGTTGTTACTACTATTTATTAGTTACAGTGTTTAGTTGGAATAATTAAAAACATCATCTCTAAGGCTCACCCAATCAATCAGGCCTCTTGTTTACTTTGTTTTGTTTTTTGTCCAATATTGAACTGTGATCAAGATCACTTCATTGGCCAAGCACAGGATTTAGTACGGCTTTTGACAAGAGAACTAACAACCTCTTTTCAGTTATGTTTCATTTTAAACACGTCAGAGAGTGCTTTGTCCTCTAAGAAAAAGGAACAAGGTGACAACACTGACTTGCATTTACAGAATTATCTTCATTATTCCATTTTCTTTAAAGAGGAGTTACGGTGTTTTTGGCTTTTACTTCTACTTGAGGACTAATTTTCCAGTTTCCTGTGATTAGAGAACTTAACGTTCAACCCACATGCCAATGCGTGATTGAGCTCCTCACATTATCATGCAATTCATGTTCTTACATTAATTTTGGAATATGATGCTAATGTTTTCAGCCCACTACAGGCCTCCATGAAGAAGGCTAAAATGAAGGAAAGAAAGAAAGACTCTCACCATCACAACTGGGAAGAGCGTGACTCCACTGATGATTCTGCTCACAAACTATAGGCTCCTGATCACTCAGTGTGTATCCTGGGTCACATGTAAATGAGACACGGGAGCCAATGGAAAAGCTGCTGCCATGGCGACGACCATTGACTGGGATACCAGGATCGAGACAAGAATCTGACTCCATTTTCACACCTGAGAAATCACAGCACACAATAACAAATAGCACATAGTCAAGAGGATGTGTGTGTGTGTGTGTGTGTGTGTGAGCATATGGGTAATTACACCTTTTATGCTGGTTTGAACTCGGACAACACTGACAAAAAAAACATTCTTTCTCTGTATGAGTGCCTGAAACCAATTGTGAGTCTGCCAAACATTTCTATCAGTCAATCAGCCTTACTCTCATATCTGATGCTGAAGCCTGCTGCAGAGCGGCTGTTGTCTGTCATGAACAACAGGAACAGGAAGTTGGATGTGGAAATCAGGAAATGAGGTGCTTGGGTGCCGTGGTATTCGCCGATCAGTGGAGAGGAGGCTGAAGGGCCATCCCTGATTTCCAGTGTGTCATAGTTGACCTCAGTCTGAAACCTAGACAAACAGGCAAAAAAAAAAATTCCACAAAAAAACATGCACAATAAGAAGACACAAAGATTATACTTTTATGACTGGCATACAGAAGCAGGCCAGTATAACTGATAGGAAATATTAAGTATTAAATCAATAAATATCCTATGCTGTTGGAGGATTTAGCAGCAACAGACTGATGACCAAGGCTAAGTGAAATTACAAAAGGGACGACTCATATTTTACCCAACTTTTTAAATAACTAACACTTAAATAACCCATGACTTGTCTAACTAACTAGCTGAACAATTGACTGATCACCTCCCCTCACTAACTTTTTTCAGTGCCTGGACTCCAGCCCAAGTAATTGACTTGTTGACTGACTGAGCAATTACCCACAGTTGTGGCTGCAGGGCCCTGAGAACCAGGGTTGCTTCTTGGGATCACAGTAAACAATCTATCCATCAAACTCATAAAAAAGTAACTGATTTAGAAAAAGAAAGTATAATATTATCAGAAAACTAAACATGAGAAACAAATTGGGAAAAATATCTCTTTAACCGTAAATCCAAATAACTTACCTGTCAAAGTGTATCTTCACAGCGTGGTCTGTTTGTGCTTCAATCACCCACTGGCAACTCAGAGAGTCTTTGTAAAAGGAAGGCCAACCCGGAGACAGCAGAACACCAGTTGGAGCAGTGAGATGACCTCCACATGGAGCTACAGGGCGAGAAACACAGAGAGATGAATCATTTTTTTCCTGTAACTGTGTTACAGCATCAACACAGCGCCGCATATTTCATTGAGTTAGCAGATTCATCATCTGCTCGATTTATTTTAGCTCGCCAATCGTTTCTGAATTTCTAGATATCATCCATAAACATTTTCCTTCAGAAATTAAGCTGCGCCAGTCTTGTGCTACAGTAAACAATTTTGAGTTGCTCGTGTTTAAAAAAAGGCAAAAATAATTATAGCATGATCATTTATAGGAGAAATCAAGTATATTTATGTGTCAAATGATGCCAAAATCAGCTTCTCATTTCCCTACATCTGAGAGGGCTGCAGGCAGCAATGCTGGCACATCTCAACACTAATTTATAGCTAACATTTAGAGCTCCCATATCTCAATTATGGTACATTAAAATGCAAGAATTACCTTTAGCTGAGTTTAGATGTCACATCAATAAAATTAAAACAGTTTCAAACATTATATTAGCTTTGGTTTTCATGTTTTATTTTTTTGAGTCTGTCTAGCAATTGCCTTAAGTTAACATGCAGACTAATATGCTTAAAAAACCTAAAAACCCTTGGCTCTGGAGTTCATGATCTGTATATTATCCAATGCTCTCTCCACAATATATAATGGGCAATGGTTTATCTTTCTCACTCTTTCCACTTCTGCTCTCAAGTAGAAGAACCTTTGCCACTTTGATTGCGCTCATAACTCCAGATTTCCTGACTTTTACCCACTCTGTGCAAAATGAAGCAACCATTCCAAAAATAAAACATAATTATCCTTCCCTGGCCAGTGAGAGGGAGTATTTCTCCATACTCCATATTTAATAAGGCGTCAACCTTTTGCATTTTGATTGTCTCCATCCCATTTATTAACAACAGCCAACATTTGATAATGTAATTTAAACAATACAATCAAGATGGAAGGGATACAGAAAAGAAATAAAAATACTCACAGGCCAGTGGATGCCACATGCCTTCAAAAGGTGTTTGAAGTGAATGGCACATTCACTGTCCTTTTATTGTTATTTCCACATATTAGCTTATCTGCACACTATGGATACATCTCTGTCTAATGAATGTGTCTCACTGAATGAGTTTCAGCAGAACTCATGCCAGTCTCATTTGAGATTATTGTTGTGGGAGAAAGATGCATGCAAATAGTCTGAATAATCGTGGTGAGGCTGGAGGCTAAAGCAATTACAAGAGGAAATTTATACAATTTCTAAGGTGCATAAGCACACTTTAGCTGCACAGCAAGAGTCAAATAGTTGGATGTTTTGTCACCTTACAGTCTGGCAAGTGAAACATTTTGAATGAGCCCCTATTAATCCTACATACATAGAGTGAACAGCTTCTATGTGTGTTTGTTTGTGTAAGTTTATATTCACCTTCACACCGAGGTACAGCCGCAGACCAAACAACATTTCCATCATGGATGATGCAAGTGACCTGATCTGATCCCTGAAAATATGATAAGAATATATTATTTAAAGGTTTTTTACCTATACAGTATGCGCCTATACACCTATGCCACTATAAATATTAATATTACTATGGGATTTTTTTCTTTTACCTGTGTCCTAATGAATCCTTGATCACAGCGAAAAGCCACAGAGCTGCCCAGCTGAAATTGGTCACCATATCTTTGACCATTGACAGGAACTCCTGGGTCATGACACTCATTTTGACCAAATGCTACGGGGACACAAGAGTGAGAGAAAAGTTACAAATAAGAGTGAGGAGACATAGAACATGAAACAAAGGCAAATTACTATAATGAGCAGAGAGAAAATGTGATAGAAAAGAAAATGATGCATTATACCTACAATCTATAATATGGATATTTGAATCGTTAGAGTGGTTCAGAATACATGTGCATATTCACTAATCTGAACAATGTTCTTTGGTTTTTAAATGTAATTCAATACCTGAAAATTGGTTCTACCTGAGAAAAAAACATTGCTGTATCACTGTCAGGGAATGTGACATCTCCACTGATATGGAAATATGGGAATGGAATTATCTTCACGTGGACTCAACCCTGTCATGTTTAGCTTATATTATCCCCATTCCAGAGATTAACCTGATCCCACCCAGAGCACAAACCCAGTGATTGGACATGTCTCGGGTTGATTAGCTACTGATGGAGAGGAAATGAGGGTTGGCAGAGAAGGAGGACGGAGAAAAAAAATGAGAGCAAGAGAGGAAATACAAATACATACACACATACAAATACCCACATGTACTGTATTACATATATCGGCAGATGGATAGGCGCACACTTGCATAAATGAACATGTGTTTAAATATGCATGTGGGGCACAAAGACACACAAATATGCACACATCCACGCATGCTGCATACAAAATCCAAAGGCATTCATAGAAAATAACCATGCACACATCCACAAATCTGACATAATACGAAGTGGTGGAAAAGATTGGGAGGAATAAAAAGGTGTATACATATATATATGAGAAAACACACAAAATGACAATACACAAAATATTCAAATCATATATGCAAACTCAGAACGGGGGAGATGAGAGAGTAATGCCAAGGTGCCAAAAGAGAAAAAAAGGTGGAATTTGAAAACATGAGTATGTGCTGTGAGTGTGTCAGAGAAAGAAAAGTGTGAGACAAGGTTGTGTCTGAATGACAAAGTGAAGCAACAGAGAGGAAGCTTGAGTCAGAGTGAAAGCTGGGGATCAACATGATGGATTGGGGAGAAGAGAAAAATCTGCAGAAGAAATACAGGGCTGGGACAGAGAGGAGGAGAAGTAAAGAGGTGACCTCTAACTTTGACAGCAATATGTTGAACATCTAGTGTCAAAGGGCTTCACCCGAAAGCAAGAGCATTGTGCAAAGTGTAGTTTTGTACTGGCAGCATTTTTTTTCCCTCTTGCGTATACATTGTTCTCATCTTAGACACCCCCCATGGACCAAGTGAGTTTTGGGGTAATTTTGCACTACATGCTCAGACCCAGGTCAGCAATGCGCTGTGCTGGCGGGCTGTGTCTATCGCTGCAACATCACAGTCCATCATCAACAACTTGAAGTACTAGAGCAGAATCCCAATGGTTAATTAACCTGTACTGGTTTGATGCCCTAGTGCTGTGAAAGAAAACTTGCTAAAGAAAAAAATACTGAATCATTTGTGGAAAGTAAGTTGTAGGACCCTTCATTTTGTGCAAATTGGCTAGTTCTAACAGAGATACTGCTTTGTTCCCTGTTTGGCAGTCCTGACAATATGCTTTGGATATAGTCTAATTTATATATGGCAATGATGACATACTGATAGAACTGACGTGGCACCCATATACCATAAAGTACTAATTTAGGTCATAAATTAATAACATTAATCATTTACTACTACCAGGCATTGGCTCCCAATGCACTGCTCTTAACACATATCTGCACAGCCTTTAGTGTCAAAGTTCATATTTGACTTTCCAACATTATTCATATAAGTTGATAGTGATATATCCATAGCAACACTGATTGATATTCATATATGCATTAAAATGTTAATAGATCAAATTACTGAAACAGAACAAAGATGCCTGATCTTTCTTGAGTCCCAGAGTAGGATTTATGTGATCAGACATTCAAATTGCACTCTCAAAAAGTTTCACCATCAAAAACTATAGGAATGGAGTTAAACATCTGCCTTCCATTAAGAATATGGAAATTTATCAACAGTACATTGTAGTTTTTACAACTGTTGACAATAAAATGAGTAAAATATATATTCAAAAAGGGGAGTATAGATACATACATAGGGATTCTGTATCAGCACATTACCTTGAGAAATGTTTGAGAGTGATAAAGTGACACATTTTTGCCAACAATGGTGCTTCAAACCTTTCATTTGTGTTAGGATTAGGGGGAAAAATAGTTTGTGTTGGGACGGGAGATGGGGTTTATTTATTAAATATGGTGCGGTGCTGAAGAGGCAAAAAACATTTAGTATTTTCATTTGTCAAATGTCTCCTCTCAAGGAAGAGTCAGAGACAAGGTCATTTGGAAGGTAGCGTGTGAAATGGTGCAAAACCGCATGGAAATCAAAGAGAATTAATCAGAGCCAGTCATGCAGAACGAGTTCAGCTCAGAGCAGATGAATATACTGGCTGAGGTAGTTGGTTCCAAAGCAGTGAATGGGATAGACTCAACTGCAGTAGGTAAAGCATGAGTAAGACAGGGAAACAGGGGATCAGTTGAGATGACCATGTCAGCAGTTTGTGTGGTTATTGTAAAAGCCTTTTAATATTATTCAGTTTTGATAGTTTCATAGTGGATGATGAATTTTATCCAGTGCCAATTACTCTATTTCTGTACTTATGTGTGTTGGAATTGCCTTTAATGGCTATATGGAGGTATATATAGTTACATGCTTGGTATGTAACCGACAATTCAAAGAAACAAGTTGATACAGTATTAATAAAACAGTTAAGTTTTTCTATGGTCAGGTTAAGTTAAGACCATCTCCTGCCATTTCAAAACATTCTGTATATTGCAGCAGGATCAGACAAGTCACACAGACAACTGACTTTTCTGTTTTCTCTTTGCATGATCAAACGCTGGTGCAAACTGCAGTAACTGGCAAGAAGCCCCTTGTCCTCCATTCTGAGGAGCGTAGCTAAGAAAAACGCTCCATCCTGGCTGCCGTGGAAATATCTCAAACATGATGTCATGCTGACATTTGACTGGATGGAAGCTAACACACAAATTAATGCCACATCACAAATAACATTTTTTTTTAACAATTTAGGATGCACTTTTAGTTTGATAATTTGCATGTGATTCCACACTAACAGGCATATTCAAAGGTGTTCGGGCAAACATTCCTACATATTGAGAAACGTACAATAAAGTCAACTACAGGGTGGCATTTTCATCAACAGCACAAGTGCTGTTAAATACATACAACACAACCGAATAGAGAAATGTGCTGCAAATACAAACAAACAAATCAACTGCAAGGTGATGACCCTGGCTGACAGACAGACAGATACATGTATGTAGGTAGATGACACATACTGGTGTAGCTGATGTTGAAGCCTTTTCCAGTATTAGAGTGGTCAGACTGAAACTCCAGTCTCATGATGTGTCCATTCGAGGCGATCTGTGATGGAACATCCTTTCCTGAGAATGTTCCAAATGTTGTTGGCTCAGACAGACCTAAGATAGAACAAGAGTTTCAACAAACTTTTAGAAACATTTTCAAATGCATCTTATCTTTATCTGCATGACATTATGGCAAGGACATACTTGGAAGGTGAGTAGCCCCTGCGATTAAAAACAAAAGACCTGAGGAGATGCAGTAAATGCTATTAAGCCTAGAAAGATTAAATTTAACTTCAGGCTCTTAAGTTATTCAGACTCCTAATAAACTTTGTAAATTCTAATATGCTGTTCTGATGTTATTTTGCAGAATAAAATCCCAGCAATGTACATTTTCTACTTTAATACTCCTCTTCCCTCAAAGCTATCAGAGAAAAATGCACATTACCTACCTGTCTGTCAATCATTTTGTGTTAAAAAATTGAATGGAGTGAAAAGAAATGATTTTCATTCAGTCTTCATCTAATACTGTCAGGGCTAAAAATGGGAAATAATCCAACACTGAATTCTAAATTCAAAGTTTTATTTACAAAAAGTAAACAAGTGTTAGCATCAGAATGTGCCCACAAAGCAAAAGCATTCATTGTGAAGACAGTTTGCTTTCAGAGTGACAGGTTATTGACACTATGTGATTTATTAAAATGCTGTAGCTAAACCTGGTGGAGATCAGTTTTAGAACTTAATTATACTGTGGAAGTTTGAATGAAAGCACAGTTATTCTTCAGATTTATCCCATCTTGACCACATAATCTCAATCTGCAAAGCAACTAATAAATGAATAATACTGAAACCTAAACCACAAGTAAAAGTAAATGTGTTTCTCTACACCTCTGTATAGTAGTAGTTTTTTGTTTTATCAACATACTTATAAAACAATGAGAAGTGCAACAATTCATATGCAATAATGTGGCTGCACATTAATACAGGATTAATCATGTTATTAATGAATCAGTCAAATCAAATTTAATTATCCCACTGATGTCCACAGCCCTAAGATTATATCTAATTTAAAAGACAAAATATCTAATCAGTGACCTGAAAAATACATCTCCGTCATTACAACACTGGACCACCTGGAGCCTTAACAACAGCTTCCACATGCCTTTGCTGTGAACCAGCGAGGGACCTGCCAGATTCTGGTATTAGAACAAACAAGACAGATGTCATTGGCGCACATGGCTGACAACAGTTGATGCTCTTTTCTACAACTGCTGCATTTCAGTGATTCCTAACGAGACTGATATCAGGGGATTGTGGTGTCCTGGTCATTAACACTATTTTACACCTGACAGTGTCTTGAACCACATATTCCCAGACAATTCTGTCACCACTGCAGGAAGCATCGTCTCGCTCAAAGTACCCATCATCCCCTACGGGGGGCACATGATTACAAGGAATGGCTGAACCTCGCTGCTATGTTAAGGTATGTTCTGGCATTAAGGCATTGCGCTATACACATTAAAGAACCCCAATGTATACCAACTGAATGGCCCACGAAACCATTAGACCACCCCCATTGGTCTGTACTGCTGTAACCATGCATCACCTCATTTCTGTCTGAGACATTTGTGTCACAGCATAGGACCATTTACTGCAACAAATGGTTATACTCTTTTGTTTGGCAGAATACACACGGCTCTCGAGGGTGCACCCCAGTGATCCAATGGCAGCGACAGATTCAGTGGGGAGCTCAATAAAACCCAACAGGGCTACGCAGAACTGAACCCAGCAGGGCCATATCACTGTGATACGAAACATACATAATGCACGAGGAAAGAAACGCTATCTCCAAATATAGTAATAAGACACTAGAACAGGATGAGGCTGAGGTGGTTGATGGAGAAATCAATCACAACAGCTAGTAACAGCAGTCTGTAGCAGGTAGAAATAAACAGCAGCGGCGGCAGCAACAGTGCCATAATGATCAAGAGTAAGTGTGAGAGCTTGTGGGATTATAAAGACCACTTTACTGTCTTGATTGAATGTGATTGGAAATTTGTTTGCGCGTGACTGGTGATTATAAATGTCAACTGGTGCTGATAAGCTATTGGCATGCACAAATTCAGCTCACTGCCAGAACTGACACAAAGCTTGCTGCTGTTGATTGGCCGCCAGGAGTGTACCAGATTGACGTTGCACCAGACATGGAAAAACACCTGCAGCGTTGGGTAGGCTCAGCAGGAACTGGTGATTACTCAGTATGGCCTTTACCACCTGACACTACCCTAATAGTGAACGGTTTTAATGCGGTGTCTCTTGCTCTGTCTTGTTCATTGATTGCCATTGAGAATGCCAACCTCAAAACATTAAAGCAACTCCATCTAAGTTCAAATTCACTGTTCAAATTACTCAACTCTGGTACCGCCAATCACAGCTTTTCTCAACAGTCTTCAATTCCAGCCTTGGTACCTGTACAGAGCAAATGTTGCAAAGTTGCTCTTCCACGCACTTGCTCATGTTGTGTGACACATGCAATGTTTAATTGAGACTTCTGCTTATGCAGAGGGAAGAGCTGACTCGTTTTTGGTCACTGGGTTTATTCGGTGTAAGATGCTGCAAATGCTGTGATTCACTGGACAAAACTTCAGGAGCAGCAGTTATACTCTGAGTTGTTAGCCATTTTAAGAACATTTACACTACCAGATCCGACGCACCAAAATTACATCATTTACACGTCTTAAAGTAGCTGAGGATGATGGTATTGATAATGTTTTAAGATTATGGTACCTACATGGTTTCACGCTGTTGCTGAGTTTAAAAAAAAAAAAATCCAATCCTTAAAACGCAACAGAGAAAAATCAGTGTCATCCACAGCAGTGCTGTTTAGATGATATTGTTAAGTACAAGCACTCTATTGAAAGTAATATTCCAAATCCTCTTATAAATCCAACTACAAAGGACGCAATGAAAACCATTGTGAGCTGACAACCCTGAAAGGTGCAGAAATGGAGCTACAGAACCACTTTAAAAAACACACTGAAAATGGGGATTCTTCACCAACACTCCCACAGGAGGTTTTTTTTTCTTTCTTTCTTTCTTGACGTGGGGAAGTTTTGGTTCTGATGCACTTAGACTCAATTAAGCTATGCTGTGACGGAATTGCGAAGTGCCAGTCTCTGTTCTTGAGCAACCTAAAAGCTCCTTCACATATTTATTACTGCATTGATAGACAGGAAACCAGAAGTGCAGAGAGAATCAATGCAAAAATAGCTGAGTGACAAGATCCTACACAGCTATATCTAAGAGGAGAAAAGCTTTTTAACGGTCTTCACCATGTTCTCTTATATTAGATGACAACAATGGCTTTCTGAGCATGTTCATCATTTATATACTTTTCAAAAGCATATCTTAAAGCTTTATTAGATGTTTTTAGAATGGATTTCAATCCCATTTCCGAGATCAGATTTATGGGTTATTACTGTGGTTGCTGGGTTCACTTTTGCTTGCCATTTATTTGTATTTCAATGTTTTATTATCCCAGGATAAAAAAAGAACCCAGAGTCACGAGTATCAAGGTCACATAAAACCCTTGGTGAATGGAAAAGCCCCCTGGGACAAACTTTTATCTTACTGCATTGGGATGCAGATGTATTTTCCTCCTGGAATAAAGATGTATTTGGGGGATTTTTTTGTATGCATCATAAACCCTAACCCTTTTTCAAGGCATAATAGCAGACTACTGGTCATCACATTGGATGCATAACAGCAAAATTGTTGCTGTTTATGTCACACTCAATCATCAATGCATACTAGCAATTATGAGCAATTCCTGAGAAGTGACCTGGTTATCACTGCTTCTTCAAGTAATATAGTATTCATAAATATATTCTGTGTAATTCTAGGAAGCACAATATTAAACTCAAAAATCTACAGTACAGTGGCCAACCTTCTAACAACAAATTACTAACCATGTGTTATAATAAATATCACAATGGCTTCAATTCATGATTAATTTCAATAAGCCATGTCACTTACAGAAAAAGTTTTTCGCAGTGACTCATCACCAAGAGAAACTGTAAGGCTTTGACAAAACAATTTTAATTTAAGTTTACTCTTGTAATCGTAATTGCCCTGCAATTTTCAGGATGCTGGTACAAAAAAAAAAGAAATCGCGCGGAGGGACAGGTTTACAGCCAGTCAATTAAACACAACGTCATCTTTAATGACCAGCCAGTCAAACCAGGGCTTCATTTGATTCAGTTTAAAATCAATAACCTTTATTACAATGGGGAACAGCGATCCACAGTAATTGCCCTGTGTCCTGTGGAAAATTATACAACTGTTGAAAAAATAAAAAAAACAATATAACTATCCAACCATCCAGTTTGCCAGCCAGCCATTCATCAATCAAATCCAATCTGCAATTCTCTGTCTCGAGAAACAGTGGCCCCACCAAATTATTTTACCATTTCAGCTGTATACATATGTCCACCTATAGTTCAACAATAAACAATGCATATATCCATATCCTAAGGTCTGAACTGACTTTTTATGAAGGGTATATAGAAAAGCATAGAGACTATAAAAAATATGGGGGAGTATTAAGACATAATTACCTTCATCTTTCACCACCAACCAGTCGAACTGGGGCTCCAGGTCAAAGTCAGAGAATAGGAGATGAATGCGGCTTCCAGGTTCAGAGATAATTAACCACACACAGTTCAGGTTGTTGCCGTACTCCTCTGGGTAGTTCGGGGACAATATAGTCCCCGACGGAGCCGTGAAGTTGAAGAAACATGAGACTACAAAGAGGAAGGGAAAAAGGAAGAAAGGAAGGAAGGAAGGAAGGTAAGTTGACAGGTAATTAGGTAGGAAAGCATGCAGAAATGCAGATTGATAGATACAGCTTTAAGAAAGAAAAAAGGAAGTTTAAATAAATAAAAGAAAAACAATCAACAATTAACATAGCCACATAGACATATATATATACTTACAGACACAACTGGGTTTATTCCCAGACCACTGGTTATTGTGCTGGCAAGTGATGGTCCTTTCTCCCACAAGTTCAAAGGCCGACTGGCAAAAGAAGGTCAACGCGTCACCGTGCTGAAAGCGATCACCGCTACGGCGACCAAATGCCGGCACCCCGGGGTCACCGCAGCCTCCCCGCTCTATCTCTGTGACACACGCAAAACACAGACAGACGCATTTTTAATGCAGATAATTAATGTCAACGCGTGACACTGTGACACGCAGATAAGGGGTCGCCTGTTCTTGCTTGTGAGTCAGGGATAAAAGGCAATAACGTGCACACATAGATCTTTAGATAGTCAGTGTGTCAAATTTGTGCATCCTGTATGTGGTGTTTATAGCGATTGCGACAAGTTCATGGTATTCATATATTGTTGGCATCCTTCTCACTCTGTGTCAACACAAAGGCTTCAGTCTCACCGGACTGTTTCAGTTCAGCCGAGGCCCAGGATGAACCAAAGGAAGAAGAGACGAGGCACACTTAAAGTTTACGTAAGAGCTATTTTCGCTGATCGAGAGCTGGCAGCAGTCCTCATTAAAATGTCAACAGGTTGACAAATGGCAAGAACTGTCAAGTCTTTGAAGGAGGACGAGCGCCATTGTTAACGTGCCCGTGCGGCGCAGCGAAAGGTGAACATGGCTCGCATCTGCTATTTCGCATTGCTGTGATAAGAAGTGAAATCCAGCCTTAGAGAAACTAATTTTATTGTCCCCACTCTCATCGCTAATTGTCATCAGGGTAATTGTACAGCAATTCAGATGTAATTTTGAAAAGGCAAAACAATAAGTGGAAGCACACAGGTAGATGGGAACCCCCACACACACACAAAGACTCATCCTCTTGTTAAGTAACCAGTGACATCCTATAAAAAATACAACTCCTTCCTGTATACACCTTTCGGACACATATGTTGACTCTGTCCTTCATCTCCCTGTTTCTTCATCCTTCTTCCTTTGTCTCTGTCTGTCATTCTTTTAGATTGCCCCTGTCCTTCCCCCCAGTATGCTCTGTTTTCTTCTCATTGCTCATGCTCTCTCAATCAGATTCAGTGCACTGTGCTTTATTGGCATGAGAGACACATTGGCAGTAGCGCTGGCCAGGCCTGCAATCATATTAATTTTGTCTTTTTTTTTTTTTTAATCCTCTTCATCATTTATTGGGGGGTGGTTATCCACTGCTACTCCCTTGCTCCCCTCTTAAAACCTGACATTTCACCAGCCGTCTGTCATCTTGTAACACATGCTCCACCATGCTCCTGGATTCGCTTTGGGCAAATACATCTCAAGGTGAGCTGTGTGTGTGTGTGTGTGTGTTCTACAGGGGTTTTTTCCCTGTTGGGATGTAAGTGCACCCACAGGAATAACAGAATACTCACAGTGGCAGTGTGTGTGTGCGTGTGGCCCACAGCTAGCTGTCACCCAGCTGACGAGTGTCAGGATGGATATAAGCGATCTTCAGCCCCTGGTAAGTCTGTCATTATGGTAACTGCCTCCCTCTCTCATTCTTTTGTCTTTTTTTAGTTTCTTCTTTCCCTTCCATTTCGTTCTTTCCTTTCTTTCCAAGTTTACAGAGTTTTACTGAAGTGCAGAATGCATATTTACGACTCAGTATAATATTCTCTGCTTCTTTTTCGTCTCCTTTCCCACGGTCCAATATTATACAAAGTAGTTGAAATAATCGAGTGGAAAATAAAACAAAAACATGACTGATGAATGCATTTAAATGTGAAAGGAATGGGGAAAAAATACACTGGCTGATACTTTACAGACTTTTCCTGCAGTTTTATTTAGCACATTAAGTTCTATAAACTTTGCATTACTGCCAACCACTTTCAGAGGCAAAACGTTAAAGAAAAGAAAAGTTATAGACTGCAGCTACATTTGGTTTCAGTTCATACTGGCAAGGACTTGCAAGAACAGAAGCTACTTGGTGTTGGTAATCGATCACCAGGAACCATTCACAGTAGCTATTTTCTCTGAAGTTGCGCTGAATGCTTCACGTGGTAAAGCAACTCCGCAATGGAAAACTTGTCTTTGTTGGTTTGTCCAACCGCTTCTATAAAACTTGGGGATCAGTTGTCGAGCAACCAAACTTTCATCACAAAATATATTTATCTTATGCTTATTCCTTTCCCTTTGAGGCTGATTTTTTTTTAATCAGTGAGGAGCACAGTTTCATACCACAGAAGAATCTGTAAGACATTCAATGATCATTTTCAGTCCTTTGATGAGTTAAAACATAAATACATAATTTACATTGTTATACTTTTCACAGCCAGTGGCCAACAGCCTGAATACTTGGCAGCAGCTTTTCACTCAAAGCTTCAATTATCACAATGGGCTTGTGTATGTTTACGATACAGGCTCTCATTTTCTCTCTCTCTCTCTCTCTCTCTCTCTCTCACACACACACACACACAAACTCCCACAAACATACAAAGCCACAGTGATTAACTGTGAAGAATAACATAAATAAAAAAAATAAAAAAAACAAGACAGCTACACATTTACACACAAACACAAACACACACGCAAGGCTGAAAACGTGAGAGCTCTCAGGGGTAACGCTGATCAAAGTGTGTAACATTGTGATATTATGCAGTGTGACAGCATCACATATAAACATGCAAGAACACACAAACAAAACAGCCCAGAGGCAGTTGTTTAGTTATACTGGGGAAAGACAAGTGATTAATTCACGGAGAGGTCAATGAGGACTGTGCGTTCATTTGTTTGTTTCTTCCTTTCTTTCTTAAGCGTCAGGTTATCAAATGTGTCATTGCCGTGAAACTTAAAATATCAGACGACCGAGGTGGCCCACCTAGTCAAGGTGTAAGGATGAAAAAGGCTCTTCCTGCTGCTGGGACAAATCTTAAACACACAAAACAAGGTTAGCCCAAGAGTCAAGGTCATTGCTGAGCCAAGGAAGATTTGTAAAACGACATTGCGTGTCTGGCACCGCAACTGATTGTCTGTGGGTACTGTACACGGGGTTGATTCCCTTGAAGAGTAACTAACCCCCGGACAACGCCGTCAGCGACACCACTGAATGGAACCCAGTTAGGCGGAGTGAACAGCACAAGCTTGATCTCTGTCTTCCTTCCTCCCTCACACTCCCTCGGCCTCTCTGAGAGAGCTCTCTGTTTCCTATCGCTCACTTTGTCATTTTGTCTCCTTCTGTACCACTCTGTCAATTTCGTGTTGTCCCTTTCCCTCTGTCTCTGCCTTTATCAAATTTCCTCTCTCTCTACCTGTCTCTTCCTTTGTCTCCAGTGAATTCCATTTAGTTCAGTACCAGCTCAATTGGATTTAAATCACTGCATTGACATGTAAGACGCAGTATGCAATCAAATATATAAATGCTATAAAAAATGGATTGCTCTGCAGAATAAGTATTTAGAGGAACATCTATATCTCTCCCTTTCACCTTCACTCACTCTGACAGTCACCATCTTTATCTCTCTATCAGTGTCAGCTTTGGCATAATATGAAAAATAACCAAGCAAAACGATGAACTGATTGACTCATAATTCATTTATTACCTTCTCGTAATGCACAGCCGCACACACACTCACATGTATACACAAGGACAGACAACAACAGTTGTGTTTACGATTGAATCACAGCGTCAGCAGCGCCATGACTTTCACACTCCATTACATGAGTGTATACTGTAAGTGTGTGTGTGTGTGTGTGTGTGTGAGTTTCAGAGACAGAGAAAGAAGTGCGACTGAAATGTGGTATTTAAAGTTGTTGCATTTAGTGTAAAAGGGTGTCATACCTTCATAGATCGCCTTAAACCCCGCTGAGCCGATTGTGTCGTCTGACTGCAGGTGTAACCACATCTGACTGGACAAGCTTACGATGAGATCAGGAACACTGGAGCCAGTGAGTCTACACACACACACACACACACACACACACATACACGTTAACACAAACAAAGATTTACTGTTTTATCAGCTGCGGTGAACTTAAAAGACACTCAAGTAATTTACAGTAAGTATTTATCTAAAATAACAGTTGAAAAGGGTCAATCTTTTATTCCCGTTACACTCCCTGTAACGTGCGGTATGTTTACTCAGTGTTGAACAGTTCCATCAAAACATCATAGGCCAATAATACAGTTCAGCAGATCCAATATGTACCGGCACAAACGTATCCATGCGTCTCCAATCGTCCCTCTGATTGCAACCATTAGCTTGTTCTACACTGGTAAATGTCAATATTACTATAATATAGACCAAAACATATCATCACAAGCAGTGCTTACACATAGAGTACTCGTCGAGTGTCTCCTATCTTCCCTCCATCTCCAACGGTTAGTGTGTCGTAGCCTCTTTCCAGGTCAAATTCTTCAAATGACAACTTTATCACCTAGAAAGAAAAAAAAGAGACAGGAATGCAAACATACAAAACAGTTAAACACAGGGCTATGAAGACGAGGATATGGACAAAAGCAAAAGGTAAGACAGAATTGCTGAAAAATTTATTATCGCTTCCTGCAGAGATGATCTCATTCTTTTCCACCCTGACAATTTCCAGTAATAGACACTCATGATTATATCACTGGGGAAATTTCAAGGCCTCGCATTGAAATGGGAGTTCTGTTTCACAAACAACTACCTCTTGAGCAACGAAACTTCTATATGATGTTAGTAACAAATTAATAACATTCATTACAACGTAGCGTTGTGTTAACAAAAAAAAAACAACATCCTTTCTGAAAAGACTGACAGCCTCTGCCAACCTCCAGACCTCCTGACTTCACGACTCCTGCCTGGCATGAAGTCAGACTTAATTACAGCACAGAGGAAAATCATTTTAGAGCAGAAAATAGTAAGCTGCCTTCCATTATTCCACTCAAAACAAGTTTTTAATTTCCTCCAGTGCAGGGCCAACTCTGGAAAAAAAATGTGCTGCACTTACTCTCTGGGCAGCATTGTTACACTTCCAGAATTGGCTATACACTGGTTGTTAAGGTATATTCTCAATTAGTCTCATAAACTGTTGAACCCCATGAATTATGGTCATGATCTCAGATATGCCACAACACCAAATGAAAAATCAATACAAAGAGTTAAAATACACAACAATCTATAACAGTAGCCAGTATGTAGCTGTCCAACAATGTCCAACGCAACAAAGGCATATACTATGTTCCAAAAAGAGCAAGAGTCAAAGTTACTTGTGCATTAATCAGTCTTGACACAGGCGATGTGAAACTCATTCCTGAAGGCATTAGCTCCAAGTTGTCGAAGAGGACAGGCATGGGATCGCTGATGATCCCTTATGCCTTTCTGAGGACTAATGGGCAAAGGGCTGAGATTAACCACACCTCGAAACTTGATGCTGTTCTTGTACTTGGGAAAGACGAGTTCCGAAGTATTTGTAGGTGCGGTCGACTTTCGACCGTGATTGTAAAAAGAAAACGTTTGGACGAAAGAGCAAAAAAATGGGATGGCGGGGGTTGGAGCCACATCCTCTTTGTAGTAGGGTGTCCTGCCATATAAAGCACGTAAACTAATAATACTGCCAGCGTGAGAGAGCGAGACCACTGGCCATGACCATCATCTTATTTAATTAAGGCTGCTCTGCCAAAGGTATAACACTTAATCTGACAGTGCTATTCCAAAATAATTCACCTTTAATGAAAGGGAGCAGAGACGGGGAGCAAAACTCTGAAACTGAAAGCATCCTTGCTTTTATTTGGCAGCCCTCTCCTTTAAATTCACGGATGCACAAATCACGAGCTGCGCACACCCCACCCCGCTGCACACACCCCACTGTTGTTTAAGACCGAGAAACTGAGTGTTAAACGCCTTGCTTAAAGCCCTGTTCATGGCTGTAGCTGCACACAGACATCACTGGATCATCAATCTACTTTGCGCTCTGAAATGCTGTAATACCGGTATTCTATTATTTGCTGCTTTTCCATTATTTATAAGCAGTAGATCATAACCCTGGCAGAAGGGAAGATGGTGGATTTCTGCTGTATTCAGGAAACCTGCAAGAAAAAAGAGCCGGTCTCAATCAGTGAATTTCTGGTGTATTAGGGGACTAAGATGAACCATGAATATGTGATATTACGGATGAGAATCAGTCACATGGCAAATCAGTGAAGAGGCAAAGTGAAGAAAAACCTCACCGAAGGTGACAAGGAGTGTAAAAACCATTTCAACATGCCAGAATCAGTAATGCAATGCCAAGCCTTCGGCCGTGTTTTGTGAAAAATAAAAACGGCTAGCAAATGTTCAAATAATGTTAAAGGAAACGGAAGCATGTGAGGGATTAAACGCCACCGTGATAGGAATGGCAAAGGAGCCATGTATTAGTTTACAATTCTGTATTCATACACAATGCATCCACAGGCACACACAATCGCCACAGCGCTGCAAACTGTTACGCAAAAGGCTAATATTTAAAAGAGAAGAAAAACATGTTTATTTTTGACATCACCAACTTCCATTCAAGATGCAGCTCAATAAATACTGAGACTGATACTTGTAGAAAGAGTTTTACTATCTTATTATACATTGAATATTGTACCCTCCGGCAATGTTTAGTCTCTCTGAAAATGGCTAAAAATAATGGGGAAGGGATGCAAAACAACTCGGTGAGGTATTATCTCCTGGCTAACAACAAATCACAGGGAACATTAATAAACCATTGTGCTTTATTGCTGATGTGTTTTTGTATTATTATTTGCAGTCTGTCTGAAGGTTCAGTAGAGCGCAGGGGTTTTTGTGGGGTCTTTTTTTAACAGATACATCATCATCAGTGATAAAATCTTCACATGTTTTTTTAACCATGTTTTTTTTTTTTTTTTAATTAGAGTATATCCATCAACAGCAGCGATGATCACATCAACCACAAAAACATTGAGGGGAACACGGAAATCACTTTTTGGTCATCAAGCCATCGGACAAACTATTAGTTTAATAACTATTTCTAACGGGCAGTGTGTGGAAACAATGGGGTGTGAAACATGACAGACAGAGCAGTAAAAGATGTTGCTTGAAGTGGTGCTGTCGCACGTTGCGTGTGCGTTAAGGCTGTCGAGATTGGACAGCGGCAGTAGCTCGCGGTCGTAAAGAGAGGGAGCGAAGCAGAACAGAATCAGAAACAGTCTATGGTTTTCTGTGCATCCACGTGTGTGTGTGTGTGTGTGTGTGTGTGTGTGCGCGTGTGTCTATAGGAGGCTTTTTTCTCAGAAATTTCTGCCAACTGAAGCAGAATGATCGGCATGCCTGTTTCACCGAATGTGTGCGTGCGCGTGTGTGCGTCGAGACTCTCGAGGCAGATTGCATAGGAGCGGCAGACTTAAAGGGAGGAAGTGAAGTGTTATCACACTAAGGTCATTAGCAAAAAGCTCAGTGCTGTTCAATGGATCCAAATGAGCCCATTTAGGAAGACATTAAGAGGAGCCCGCAACCCCAAACTGCGTTAGATTGGCTTCTCTATTTTCCACAGCAAAGAAAGAAAGGAAGGAATCAATGACAGAAAGAAAAAAAAAAGGACGGGAATTGTTATTTAGGCCTTTACCAATTTTTCAGCTGAAACAAACAGTGTTGACAGCACGAACAATTTGCCTTCACTCTGATGACTACAGTTTTGCGTTTTCTCTTTCGACTCCGTTACATCAGCGAGTTTTGGTTCCCGTGGTACTTTTGAGTTTCCGTGTGAGGGCGGATGCTCTGTGGATGCTGGTCAAAGCAATAAGTGAAGCGTTATCACTGAGGTTATTAGTAAGCAGCGGAGCAGCTAAGAGCGGCTCAGTAGGTCATTTAAACATTGTTTCGAGCGCCAAGCGATCCAAACGGTACAGAGAAATACGTTCTGTCAGTCGGCCAGTTAACCCGTCCTGAATTTTAGGGGGCTCCTCGGAGCACGATCACGACCGAGCAGGAACTGAAATTCATCCAGCGGACCCCCACTGGTCGCATGCCTCCTCATAGATGCCCCCTCTGCTGCCCCAGAAGAGAAATTTAAACCGAAAAACTGTGTCTGCTGATCTCGCCCTTGCTGTTGTGACCCGACGACAGAATAGTGCAAGAGAACACACAGCCATAATTAGGTGGGCTATTTCCTGAATTCCCTGGTCGAGCTGAGGCTGCAGCAGTGCTGAGTCACTGCTGAGCAGCAACAGTGAGCAGAAACGATCACATAAATAAAAATATGAAAACCCGCCCTTTGTTATTTTCTGTCGTCGTTCCCTCTTTCTGTCTTTCTTTTTCCTGACTATCTATCAAAAAAGTCAAATCGATCAGAGTCTAAAAGAATAAAGGAAATCATTAAATTTCATTAATCACTTCACTGCGGCCTCAGCTCCAGACGGGCTTGTTAAGATTCATGATCTTGCCCAAGGGCACGTCAGCAGGTCAGCTGCGTCTCTGTATGGTTATTCATATTTGGGTCCGCTGGTCAGAGTGCAGCCACCCTGCCGTACTTGCTATGCCGTCGTGCGGCCCTAGGTTCCACTGAAAACTAAGATTTGATTTGGGCCCTGTTAAAACGTCAACACTGCACACATCTTAGGAATTACGTTCAGTCAGCCATCCCAAGTACAGAATAAGTTGAGGTGACCCTTGCCAAGACTAACACCCATGGGTATGCTGTAGGTTTCATTTCAGTCTTGGGGGCAGTACCGCCAATATCCTTATTACTATCACACCCGACAAAACTACAAGCAAGCTATTTTCTCGACACCACAGTGATTTTCTAACAGACCACCGCACAGTATTTTCACCCAAGATGTGATCGACCTCGCAACTGACCCACTGTTAAATGAAGCAATTACTGCAAAACAAAACTTTCTCTTTAGTAAAGTTAAGGCATTCACCTTGCACAGCTTGACATGACGGGAGGCCTTGTTTGCACGTGATTTTCCAGCAAAGCAGCACACCACACAAATGAACCAGAGGCTTGGCAGCGACGGCGTGCCCTGAGCATGCGCGCGCGCCAAAGCAATGCAAGTCATTTACAAGGCAATCCCATGATACTGAGCACGAGAGAAGTGGATTTTCAAAACAGAAAATGCAACACTCTTTTTACAAGAGGGCATTCTGACATGAGAGGTAATGTAATTTAAAGATTTAAGCACCCGGAAATGAGTAGACCACCACTGATGATTGCAAACCGTTCTGAGATTGACCACAGCGAAAATAATACTGTCCGCTTTTCCTCTTGATAGAAAACTTAATTTCGTCCCTTCCTCCCTCGAGTTAGGCATGGATTGGTTATGTTTATGATTAGGCTGTCCACAGTGAGTGGAAGTCAGTGTAATGTCCAAACAAGTATAGCTGCGCAGCGTGTGTGTGTGTGTGGGTATTAACACTATGTATTAACACTCCTATTTGCTCAACAGTCATGCTTCACGTCACACAAATGGCCACACCACAATTCCCAGTTTTGATGTCTGAACAGGAGGGGAGGCACCTCCCTTAAACCTAAGAGAAGTGTATTTTGGCATATATATTGTTCCCACTGGAGCTTTGAGGCATTTTCTACTACCCTGACTTAAAAAAAACCCCAAACTGTCAAGAAAAACTTTAAAACGTGCACTGAGGTGACCCCTTGTCAGAAGTGTGGCAAAGAGGGAATAGCTGTCCCGAGAGCGGAGTGTACAGGAATTCTGTCGCTGGCATTGTGCAGCTGTGTTGAGTCATTAGTGAGCTGCCACGATATCAGTTTGGGACTTTTCTTTCCAATAGATTACCTTTCAGCCAAATACACAAAAATAAACCAAACCCCCGTTTGGGGACACAACCCTCAGGAACAGCCTCACGCCTGCACGGAAAAGTGATGATCGGTTACAGAACACAAACTACCTGTAATAACAAACGTATCAAATTACTCAAATGATTAACAGAAACACATTCATTTTATTCCAAACTTTATTTCTCAGGAGCATTTCGCTGACAGTCTAATCAGAATTTTAGAAGCGCTTTTGCTCCTCATTGCAACTCAAGAGAGCGTTATAAATCATCTTTACAGTGCACTGAATCTCGCAGCTACAGTGATTTTTACAATGGATACGCACCATGCAGCGGGGCAATGAGGGACAAACGCAGCAGGAGTATGCATACCAAGCCACTACTTATGCATTCTCATCCTTTCAATTCATTCAGAACAGCGGCGAAGAGCCTCTGCAAGATGCCAACCAGCACAAAGACGTGACTGCTGCATACATGTGCACAGAGGTCAGATTTAAATACCGCTGCCCCATACAGTCCACTAGAGCATAAGCTAATCGTTGAGCTGAAGGGTCAACTCGTCACTTGATAAACTGTTATTCCTTCAGGGATAAAATGTTACAGAAGTCATGTCTGTTACAATGATGTGGGTGGTTACCATGGTCTGCTGCCATCAAAATAAAATCGAGGCAGGGATTTGCTGCTCTCCATGCGTTAAGGCTGTAAATATTCACTCATTGCTTTAATTTACGTGTTATTATTATTTTGAGAGCCTACCGGCATCTACTGGCCAGGAGGCACAGGGCGACCCCAGACAGATGGCCAATCTTACACTGGGTTAGCGTAGACATATACAATGATCATTAACAGTCTGCCTGACCCGCATACAGGGGAAACGCTGAAAGAAAATAAAAACAATAGGCTGTGGCTGCTAACTGAACCCAGGTCAGTATAGCTCTGAGCCACTGTGCCTCCTCACATCTGAACAACTTTCACTGCAAGTGAAAAAACCCGGTGAATGGTTTCCGCTTCAGACGAGCGGCTGGACAAAACAAAAGAGGCTGAAAATTGGATCTAAGAGATGTGATGCATGGTGAAGAAATCCGATCATAGTGATTGACAACTGTGACTGGCAGCCCGGGCAGCCAATCAAGGTGTTGGTGCATCTACTTGATCTCAGATTGGTGGGGGGGGTGGTAATGCAGATAAATGTTAAAAGAATTCATTCCCTGAGGTCTGGCTCCAAAAGACAAAAGTTCTCACAGGTGATGTGTGCGTGAAGGTCATCACGTGTTCGCCACAATAAAATGGTTTCATAACACAAATGGGGGCACAGCATTTGCGGTGATTACTGCATTTTGGGTTTATATGTCACTGTTTTTATCACTTAGTTATTGTGTCTCAATGTTGTTATATGCTCTGACAAGTTATTTTCCATGTGGGACAAATAAAGTACCACTCAATTTTAAAAATAGACTGGCAAGGATGCTAGCCTGTACCCTGAAAGTACTCAGATGTGCCAGCTTTATGTGTTGCAATCCTGCCCCGAGGTGACCTTTGCCTTAAGTGGTAAGAAAGTAAACGGCTGCTGTCTGGTAAAATAACTCCATTGTCGAGGTGTTACAGCACCTCTGAGTGCTGTTGACCTGTTGGCTGGGGAGTTTAAGAAAATAAACTGCATACTATGTTTAGCAGTGTGACAGCTCTGGGGAAACTGCATTATAAACGATTTTGTGATACAACAGCACACCGTGGGTTGAGAAGTTGCCTTTTGAGATACTTTGGGATTTTGGCAGATGTTTTATTCCAGAATACTTTTCACTGCAGCTTTGAAATAAATATAATTTAAGTATTTTCCATTCGAAACCAGTGTGCACATTCAAAAGGTGTGACCTTGGGACTTTCACGCATCACTACGGACAACCTCCTTTGGATAGAGCGGAATTATGGTCAGGAATGAAAGCAAAAGACAGAGCTAACACGGTTAGTCAGAGCGCCAAATTACAGTCAAAAGCCAAAATAGCACAAAGCCTTTTAACCGAGATAATGTGGTAATTAGGCAGCTTCTGGTGAAAGTCTTTCCATCTCCACAGACACTGATGGTTATTTACTCTGCACGTTACTAATGCATTTTGTTCAGTCTGTGTAAGCAACACATTCTCTGTGGCTTTTATGTGGTAAATATAAGAAGTTGCCTCGCTTAAGTTTACACGAAATACCATTTAGCCATTGAAAGGACAAATTCAGATTAAAAGTGATTTTCCTGTCGCACTGAAACGAAACAATGGTTTATTACAACTCAGCAGCTACGACTTATTTTTGTGGCTTGGGGGATCAGTTCCATCAGTCATGAAAACACTGAGGCGACATACAGCAGCTGGAACGTCATCCAACTGGGCAGCGACAGTCAGATAATTGTGCTTGTGCTTATTGCCATATTGGAGCTATTAGTGATATTGCAGCGTTATTGCTAAAGAAAAAAAAGTCATAAACCATAGAACCACTGGCCCGTGCGTTGAAAACAAAACCCCTGTAAACTGTTGTGTTCCTTTAACTTCCATTTACACACACAAGCCATGCAGGGGTTTTTTCTGATATGCACATATTCGGACCATGATCCTCACAGGCCTCAATATCTGTATAAAGTGAATTTAAACAGAATCTAAAATAACATCACAAAATATGTCCTGCCTACGCAAAAGTGTTGGGAGATGACGATCCCTGCATAAAAAATTGACCAAAGATCCAACACCAAAATACCCCACACACGCACTAATATGTATTCATCGGGAAAAAGACAGCAGTGATTACAGGCTTAATGGGCATGTGTGACGATGCGCTTCAGGGTGTATGCGTGTGAGCAGTCAGGCATGGTTCAGACTCTAACAAAATAATTATCTGCTTGATATTGACGAGTCAAATGACTGACACATACACATAGACACACGCCCGCACACTTTTCCTCCCAGCAGCCCAAAAGTTGACAGTTTACTCTACAACATATTGTTTACAACCTCTGGCAGCTAGCAATTAAGTTGGCAAACAATCAACATTCATAAAATCACACACGATCAGATATGTATATATACACACACTTAATAACACAGGCACGCACACACCCAAACACAAGCACACATGCAGCATTTTACTGACAGGCTGTCAGAGCAGCACAAACTCTATTGATTGTGCTGCTTTTATTCAGAACCTAAGAGAATGACAACAGACCCGCAAGCAGCCAGCTTTACTCACTGGCTATTTAAAGTTGTGCACATAAGCGGACACAGAGAAGGAAGAAAACGGCACACGCGCGCTTTGATAAAAACACTTGTCTCTGTCCCAATTCCGTGTAACATGTTATTGATGAAAGAAGCCATCTGGATTAATAGTCAGTCAGGGGGCGAGCGAGGTGGAGAGAGAATAATGAAGTCGGAGAGAGAAGACAAAGAGGGACAGCGCAGGAGCTTGAGATGGTTTCTGAGAAATGTAAAGAGAAGAAAAAGGGGGTCTACAAAAAAGATGAGTTGCATTTATCTTAATTCATACTCATTTGCGCTATTTAAATATACTGTTCTCTCCCTAAGTTTCTCTGCTTTATCTCTCCAACCGAACACAAATGTACATATAACCATCTTTTTTTTTTTTGTCGGGCAATTTACACTAATGATTCTAAGTGGTGTGTTTAATCATCTGGTTCCTTCCCCACATACACAAACTAAATCATGATTAAAGATCAATGTTCAAGAGGGGATACTCGTGTCTTCTGCTTAAGGAAAATGTGCTTTAAAATAAAGGTTAACAAAATACAAGTCAGGGGTCTTTAAGCAAGGAATCCAGACAAAGAGATGATTGCTGATTAAAAATAAAACGAAACAAAGACCTGGCCAGACTTCACAGCTCAACAACTGGGGCTGATTTGAGCTCGGCGAGATAGAAAAGTGCTTTGAATATTCAGAAATATTCCTTGACAGTCGATGAAACCTGGAGAATACATTTCCAGATATGGAATTGGTATTGTTTACTTTCTTCAAGCTGATATTTTGTCAGAAATCTAAACTGAATTTGAAATGAAGAGCTTTTCATGCTGTCTGTGACTTATCATTTACCAAATGGAAATAGTGAGGTCTGACTGTCCAGTGTTCTAAATGACGCCGACAAGCCCAAGTCTGATCTGAGCTCCACATCTCGGAGAAAGTGGATAGGATCAAGGAAAAGCTTGTTTTTAAAAGTAGTAGAGAAAGCTAATGCCAGAATATACGTAACCATGACAAAGACCTGGTCAAAGTATAACTGGAAATGTATGGGCATTAATATTACAACATAATCTCAAATACAAAAGCAATTGATGTCATATAATCTAAAAGAGAAATATAAAAATAGACAAAAATAAAATAAAGATATTAAGTAAGAAAGGTGTAATTGAATATCTTTCCATAGATCCATAGTATCCACAACAATCTTTACCATACTAAACCTAAATAAATACAATACTGTGTCTCTATTTTAAACTTAAAGTTCCACTAATAATAAATAACACTGTCCAGATCAATTTTTTGTGTTAACCTCCCAATAAGACGGCAATCTGTCCAGAGCAGGTTCTTTACTTAAGCCTTTGCACAACTCAATACGACTGTAATCCCACTAAGTGCCACCTGTTTTAAAGCACATAATCACTGGCAAACGGACCAGTGGATAGTCTAAAAAAAAAGCACACATCATCAATATGTAAATATAATGATTTGTATAGTCTTTAAAGAAATAAGCTTTTATGGCAAAGTTCCTGATATTTTGCAGGAGTTGTTCTTACTCTGGCCCACCTCTCTGTGAAGTAAGAGCTCGGTAGCATGCAAATGTGTGGCATCATGGAACGCTGGACACATTACATACGTACATACATTTCACTATGTATCAATGATTTCAAAAAATATAAATGGGGAGAAAGCACCGACATGTTATTTTATTATGTTGTATGTCATATGGCATAGTGATGCCTTAGAAATGTGGATGTATAACTTTATATTACTTCTTGCGTGATTAATGAAGCTTCTACTCTATTCTCGTCTATAACTGTCTTTATCCTATCTCCATCCTTGTCTCTCTTTCTGTGCATGGAGATAGTGACATTCAGCAAATGCCAGCAGCTGCAGTTGCTTATCATCTGTCATTATAGCACATTCTTAAATAGCTCTCAATCCTGCAGCCTTTTAAACACTTGTCTTACATTAGTTGCGAGGACACTCTTTGGCAATGCATTCCCCAGCCCATTACCTGAATCTTAACCATCACAAATTCCCAACCCCGAGCTGAACCTGACTCCAACCTGAACCCCAATACCAAGTCTTAAGCTTCAAATTGACGTTTAAAGTCACGAGGATCAGCCAAAATGTCCTCACAACGATGGTTCCAAATCAAAGTTTGTCCTCACAACCATATAAAGACACACATGCAGCATGGAACAGATGAAATCCATTGCTTCTGTCATAAGCTAAGGCTATGTTGGTGTATTAGACTCTGTTGTATTGTATCCTATTTTAAAACCCAAGCAGCACCCTGTGACGGAGCGTCTGCAAAACTGACTGCAGGCAGCACACGCACACCCGCGTGCGCACACACAGACTCATTTTCCTCTCCCTCCCTCCCTGTTAAACTTCACTACTATTCTTCCTTCCCCCACTGTTTATAGATCAATCAAGGTCGCACACTTGGTGGTGCTAATTTTATTCAAGCATACATTTATACACAATGGAGGAAACCTCTTACCATGTGAGCGATTGGAAGTCGCCCCGCTGTCTTCTGCCTATAGATTTGTTTGGACAAACAGGAGTGTAGCTTGTTGGGGGGGATTAAATGAAGTGTTTTTGCACGTTTGCAACAGTCATGTGATCGATCCAATTATGTGTTCTGTTGAAACATTATATTTTGCTGTGAATTGCAGTTAATATGAAAGACTTATAAAAATGTGAATATTTTTGTATTATATGTTTATTTGTGTGGGACAGGATTATGTTCTTTGATAGGCAGAAACCTATACAATTGTATTTTTAAGAATGATTATTTGGCTGCTTAAAAAGGACCGCCTTGGCCCTGGTTGAGTCAGTTTTGGCTCAATAACAAAGAGGGTAACTGAACTGAGTGTGTAAATTGTAGTTTACTATAATAATAATCATCATCATAATACATTTTAATTATAAAGTGACATGATTTCTTGGGAGATAATCTGTCGATTACTGCAAAGCTGATGTCACTTCAAAGAAATGTCTTGGGATGCAGATCACTTGTGATTCCCATATGCTGGTTTGATGTGCAAATATCTCTCAAAATACAGAATCATTAGAGTGCTTTTCTCTCCCTTGTCATTTTTGCACTCTCTCCTCAACTATATCTCCCTATTTCTTCAATCTACTCCCTCATAGGTGAGTAGACTCCATTTCCATCCATCTTTAGAGAAACTTTCAGTGTCACATGTCAAGTACCTGCTTGGACATTCAGTCCTTTTCGCTCTTCCTCATGCCAGCTTTTTAGATGTGAAGTAGCAAGCTGAATATTCATACCCATTTTCCTCCTCTAGATTTCCCACTCTCTTTTTTTCATGGCAGTTTTCAGCGAGCTCAATGCTGTCTTGCCCTCTTTTTGCTCTCCCCCTCTCCCTCTACTCTCTCCTCTCACCATTTTCAAACTTAACATTTTAGACAAATCAAAGTAAAAGGAGCCACGAAGATGAGAGAAGGAGAAAGTAAATGGGAAGAGAGCAGAGCAGAGCAGAGTGGATGAGTAGGCGAGGAGAGAGTACAAAATAAAGAGCTGCGATTTTAGGAGAAACTGAGAGAAAGGGGTTGGGGGAGGGGTATGGAGGAGAGAAAGGGAGGGCATGGAGGGCAGCAGCAGGGGAAAGGGAGTAGAAGTGGTCAAAAGTTTTAAAATGCCTGAATTTCTCCAGCTGTTATTTGAATTTCCACAGCATACGTGATGAAACATGAAGAGAAAAATATCACCACAAAAAACTGTAGATGGAGAGACTTGAGATGTTTCTCTATGAATTTTTCATGTCTATACAACAATGAGTCAACCTCAAAGTTGCCCTTACAGAAGTTGGGGTGTGTGGTTACCATGAATCGGTGGAAATAGATTCCTTTCAGCACGCTGCAAAACAAAAAAGAAACTCTAAAACAGCAGTCCTTCAGCTTTCTCAACACTGGGCCGCGTCAGGGAGTAGGTGTGTTGAGTTGTGTCACAGTTTCTATTGTTTGGTCTAAAGTCATGCTGTCTTTTTTTCCTTTTCCTGTCTGACTCTGCAGCATTTTTGATGATGTGCGAGCATTCAGATTTTGTGTCAACTCGTCAATTAAGATGCAGTAAATCAGTTTCAGACAGGTATCCTTTCTCCTGCGGAGGCGTATTCATCTCATGATATAACCCATAATAACATTGACATTTTACTCAATGCCCATGTCTGAGCATTTTAAAGTCTCGCACTAAGGCCAATCTTTTAAACTCGACATTGTCAATATTTTACATAAAAAAACAACTCAATACTCCTAAAAAAAACTGGCAACAAGTTGGCAGAGCAAAGCTTTGTAGGATAAGAAAAAAAAAGTGATCACTTTAAACCAGATGCACTGGCATGTTGCGATCCCAACATTATGATCAATACACCATGTTAGATTATAGCAACTAAAACCTCCGGTGAAATGAAGAGGGAATTAAAAAAAAGTGAATAGTAGCTCACCTTCCCAGAGTCCATTGCAGTGATGACCCACACGCAGTGCGCATTGTTCTCGTACTGAACCGGGTAGTTAGGAGAAGTTATGACCCCTCTGGGCCCCCTTAGGTTACTGCCACAGGTACGAGCTACAGAGGAAGACAGCAGGAGAGAGACAAATCGACAAAGAGTTTTAAAAAAGATTTATAGGGTAATAAAAATTATACTCGCAGATTGCAAAATACCTTTGGAAAAGAAAAGAGGGTGTGGAAAAGCTAATTATAATAGACCACAGGGTTCAATACAACCAAAACCAGAACTGCGGTTCGTTACATTGAATTTGGGCAGTTTGGTGAAACTACATCAATTTGTCTCAGTGGCATATTTTTGGGAAACATAGTATTATTTTAAATGATCAATGCAGCCCTTAGTAAATTAAAGAATGTTTGCCATTTTTGTCTGCTATCAATCAAATTCCCTTTCCACTTCTTAATTTCACAGGAGAGAAAATGTTCAGAGAGGAAGTTCAAACAGCTTCAACTTCATTAACCTTAAAACTAAACTTATACATGTTCGCATTAACACTGCTGTTTGTCTTTATGTGTTATTTTTCTGTTCATTTTTTTATTAGTAGGGTCATGTTTCCATGGTTGCATTCATCATCCCTCTCAGTTACAAATTGACATTGACACATCACAGATTCATAGCTTTCACCTCCAAACAAATAGATTTGATTAAAAAAAAAAAAGTTAAGTTAATTCCCTCTTTGACACAGTTCCCGCAAAACATGCACACACTCACCACTTCCTTAGGTACACCTGTTTTTTGACTGTGTTTATTATTATTCAGGGCATAGTGTGTGGTGTGTAAAGGCGTTGCTAACATTCTGCACCCCTCATATATGTAAATGGGGTGGACAAAATATTACACCTCATATAGTGCGCCACTAAATACCACTGCAATCTAAAACATAGTTACAGTAAATACCTCTTTGACAGTGTCACTGTATCAAAACTAAACATTTTCATCTTAGTAAAAGCAGAATTTATGGCACAGCTGTTGTGTTGCATTGCGTTGTGCAGGTGTACCTAGTTAAATGGCCAACGAGTGCCATGGAGAGACACAGAGTTTGTTAAGTATTTTTGCAATGGCCTCCTACACCAATGCAGAGCCACAAGCCACTAAATTCCCATATATCATCAGAGAAATGATGGAGACTCTCCTCATTTTCACAAAAGACAAACAAAAACAGACGATGCTGTGTACAACCTTGTTACAACACATAGTTATGATTTACTGGCAGGTCGCAGTCATAGCCTTAGTGATTACGACAGGAGCAAAGGAGGGAGTTATGTGAGGTGGTGTATAGAGCTTTCATACAGGAGACCACAGTTCATCTTCCATATAAAACTCACGCGTTTGTAACTGTAACTATGATGACAAAGTTCCTCGAACCTCAAGGAAGTAACCCAAATCATGATTTTTCCTAAATCTAACCAAACTAACATTGTGACATTAAACATTATGACTGAGACTGTGAACACCAAAGCCACTAAAGATCTGAAAATAAACCAGTGGTTGCTAAAAAATGATTACTTGCCATTGTCTGTTAACTAAAAAGAGGGGTTAGAATTGCAATATTTTTATGATAAAAGTGTAAAGAGTCACATGCTGTATATTCATCTGGAGGACAGGGGAGAATAAAGCGTTATTTTAAGAAGTGGATCCAACTGAACCAAAGAGGGCGTATCATGAGCACCACAAATGTAGTGAAGTGCTGCCTCTCAGAAGAATTTTGCATTGGATACAAATTCATACCACAGCGCAAACAGAGAGCCCTGCACAATTTTCCTTTCATCCCGGTTCCCGCATCAATTTATTTGTGTTTTGTTGAAAGCAAAAGGCTTTTAAACCAAACTGTTTGATCTCTCACCTCCTCACGCTTGCTGCCAAACTTCTGCCAAATTTTGGCGATCAGGTCAAGTTCAGCAAAAAGCTTTTCATCGCTATGTTCAAAAACATGTCATAGGTGTCTCACAAAACTTCATTCTCAATGGATGCTCCAGTAATACACTCCATTTGTATAATGACAATCCAGGGGAGCTGGATGCTGTTTGCTTGATGTTAAAGGATGACCATACTACTCATGAATGACTCTTTCTATTCTTTATCATCCACATGCTTTTTTTTATTAAATATATTGGGGAAATCTATGATAAAAACAAGACAAAAATACCTTTTACATATAAGCCCAGTGGTGCAAAGTGCATGCTTTCAAAACTAACAAATACCGGACTCCACTCTGTGTTAGCATTAACACAACAGAATTTAAGAACAGTTAAGGCTGATGAGAATTACTCGGATTTACATTTGAGGAGCTATGTACAGTATGCTTTTACTAAAATTTCAAAGTAAGCCATTCACTAGCTGTTAGGATGTTTCATTATGGCCCAACTGACCATGTATTTCCTATTTCTTCCCAATTCTGCTGCTCTGCAGCCTAAAACCTCAGGTACCTTTGCTCCTCATGAGCTTGCAGATCCCAGTTATCAACAGCATTTTTCACAATATTCTTCCTACTGCTCTATTTTATCCGCATTGATTTTGTCCTATGTGACACTCAAGGCTATATTTCTTGCTTTCAGCACCTCATAAAATTGCCCACGTGTTATTGCCTTAAAGGGATATTTGGCAGGAGAAAAAAAAGCGTATTATGTCAAAAGTCCCCTTAAAATCCCTCTCTTGAGCGCAGTAATATTAAAGGGCATACTTGACATTTTCATTCGGTTTTAGTCAACAAGAGCTGTCACGCTTGGGACAGAAAGTTTTACCTGATCATAATTATTCGCCCTTTATCATTATAAGTTAGCTGGAGGAGATCGCTGCCATTAGAGGGAGAGAAGACCAGTGACACAAGAGCAAAGGCATGACTACGAGAGAGGGTGAGGAGTTAAAAAGTGGGTGGACGCTCGTTAAATAATAGTTAGGTCTGTAAAGAAGTCTCTAAACGCAGACAGTTGGCGAGACCATGTGCGACGACACGAGGGAGAGAGGCCACAAAGATACTGGAGCGAGTCGAGCAGGTGAAAGAAAATAATGGGAGAAAGGAGGAGAAGAGAAATTGGTGGAGGAAGGGCAAGGAAGAGACAGAGCCACAAAAAAATACCACGGGAGAAAAGGAGCGGGAAAGAGGACCTCAGATGACTGATCTGCCTGTTAATTAGAAGAGAGAGCAGAAACACACTGTGATACACACGGGTGTACACACACACACACACACACACACACACAAACGCATTCATGGCAATTCATCCTAGAGACCAGCTTCTAATTAACAGTAAAGTCTCAGTAGGGAATGAAAGAGGCTTGTGGGTTTGAATCCCAGGAGGGTGATTACACCAGATAACACCATATACCAGAGCAAAAGGAATTTTCAACCTCTACCTATTTGTAAGCCAGAGCTCACTGATCCCGTTTTCTTTTCCTCTCTCTCCCTTCCACTTTTTTCCTCTCTTATTTTCTCTTCATTTATCCTTCTCTCCAATGATGGGTATGTGAAAAATATCAAAACAGAAATGAAACTGAAAAATACATTTGCTTGGATGTAGAGTTTCCAGCCTTTGCTATATGTGTATATCATGTGTTGTCTGAAATGTATCCTTCCGCATTTGCAAAATAACAGAAATAACATAAAGGTGCTTGCTAAAACAGCAAGAAGCCCTATTAAGTTCTGCGCTAACCTTCGGCGTTCATTGTTGCATGAAAATATGAACAACAACCAACCACATTTCAGCTCTACAAGTAAGGTAATTGTGGAAATAATATCCGCTATCCAGTGTAACGTCCTTCCTTCGCTTTCACTACCTCATATCTCAACTCCATCTCTACTGCCTCCTTCTGACAAGAGTAGACAGTATCATAAAGTCAGGCTTGTTCCTGCAGCTGGACATGCAGGCACAAAACAGGCGTGCACGCATCTATACACACACACACACACACACACAGAGCCACACACACGTACACCATAATATGATGTGACAGGGACCCTACAGTATGTGTCTGAGCGCAGGGACTGTCTGTCCATCAAACACACACACACAGCTCAAGGCCAACGCTGCTGCAGCTATGAGGTGTGTGACATTGTCCCTTGGACACTTGCTGTGTCAGTATAAGTGTGTCTATGGGCATGCACATGTGGGCGTGTATGCTAGCTGTCTGCCTTTTTATTGTGGAGCAATAAACCCAACAGGGTATTGTCGGTAAGCATGTGGGCAGCGAGAGCCCCCTGCATCATTGCTCTGTCACTCACACAGTTATTTATTTAGTCACTCCACCAGTCAGTCAGGAATATATATGACATGTGGGGTATGTATACATATATATATATATATATATATATATATAAAGCCTTTTGCCCACCCCTTTTAAACCTCTGGGGCAATAAGAGTTGGTAAAGCAGGTCACCAAGGTGGATGGTTTAATTCCGCACATTTCTTAGCAGCGCGCAGAAGCGTCCTTGAGCGTAACAGTAAATCCCAGATTAGCAGGTCAAGCGCCTCACCTGGCAGCTCCATCACCACCACGTGTGAACGTCACGCATTGTAAGGCCCTTTGCTTTGCAGTGCTGCAAACCTTTGTTCAGTCCGGAGTTTTACTGTATCAAAAATGTGACTGTTATCTCTCTCATATTACTGATGTGTGAAGAACTATGCAAACATTTAGTTAGTGACTCATGGCTGGCAAACGCGATGTGGCATTGATAGCAAGTAGCGAACACGCTCCGCGTTCCTCAGGATGTCCGCAGACGTCGTGGCTTCATTCTTGCTGTGACACACGCACACCTGAGGAGATTAAACCGGTTTCAGTGGGCACGCCGGGCGAAACTTACTTCTGCAGATGGGTCTGTGGTCGCTCCAGGCAGCCAGCGTGTCTGTGACTCGCTGACAGGTGATACTTTTAGATCCTTGTAGGACGTAGCTGTCGTCGCAGCTGAACTGGACGCTGGAGCCAACTCTAGTTAAGGAGAGACAACAGCAGCGACACTTGTTAATAACAGTAATGATAGTGGCCTTCACAAGTATTACTGAAGTGTACACGTCCAGCTGTTGAAATAATATATATGAATGTTGTTCAAGGAATTATTGATGCAGTGGCTTGGAGATCCCTGTGGAAGAAAATAGCCACAGGAAATCATCCAATTGCGATCTATTCTTCTTCTTAAGACAGTTTCGTTATTGCTTCTTTTTCCACCCATGCCTTCACTCTGTTATCTCCCCTGCTCTCTTTTCTCCCCGCGTCTCTCATCACTTGCTCTGATCATTCTTGTTTTCTCATCCTCCCCGACACCCTGCTGTCTAACACGTGAACGAGACACTCAGCCATCTAAAGTGGAAGTCTGCGTGGTGTTCTGTCTGCAGAGCTTAATGTCTCCTCCCTGCTGAGACACACCACAGTCTACCACCTGGCCAAACATTCACCACGCAGGGCTCTGGTTGTTCAGTAGCTCCACCCTGTTGTTAAACGCTGTCGAGTTGCACAGCCTGGCCAAATATCTCTGTTAGTGCCTTTGTCATGGAGAGTTGGGTCATCTGCTTTACAGTTTCTGCTACTTTGGCGATGCTGATGATGCTGGAAATCCCTTTCATCCAGCCGCACACTGTGAACTCTACAATTACAGGGAAAAAATAAACTGTTGTTATCGGTATTTCCATCACGGTTGCGTATGTGGTCGTCCGTAGATCAAAACTACTGTGACAAAAGAAGTCACAGCCATCTCACACATCTGCAGCGAAAAGCTTTCATTTTTCCTTTGCATCTACGTTTCCTCCCCACTTCTTTTGCTTCACTTCACCACGCCACAATCTTGTTCCAGCTCCTGCATCTCAGTGCTTAATGATGATTAGATACAAAACCTGCAACACGCACCAAGCACACCCATGCCAACATGCATGCAAACAAACACACACGGAGGTAATGACCTTTCACTAACTCAGACTGCTCCGCTAATGGTCCTGCAGAGTTTGTGCAGTCATAGTTGCTAATGGTAAAGAACAGCACCAGGAGCTGCAGATTAAAACATGATTATCATTTAAAAGGTTTTTTGGCCTGAAAATAGTCAGAGGGAAAAGGTAAAAATGAAAATTGAAAAATGAAATGAGTGAAACAATTTAGCTGCCACTGATGCTAATGCTAAGTGGATGAGATTGTGGGGAGAGGTGATTATTTTATAATTGCTCACTCCTGATTGAATAAAACATTTATACTGATTAGATGACAGAGGCCATGGAGACATTTAAAAATCCCTGTGTCCACCCAGTCCTTGTTTATTATCCAACATCCTACTTCTGAAACATCAGTTATCTCTGTGCATGACTCCTACATGACTAAGGACCCTTGTGAAACTCCTATGCAAGATGATAAGACTATAAGCACACAGGTGACGATCCATAATTTCAGTTTTGAATGTACAGTCTCGACTGAAAGTTACAGTAACCCGCACCCCTTGCTGGCAAATCAAGCAGCTGTTGAAGCAGTGTAGAACCACAGATGCAGACATGTCTGCCCACTACAGGCAAAGAAACAGCTGCTGCAATTTTGCCTTTGGAGAATTAAAAAAACTGCAAATGTGAATATGTGAGTTGTTATTACAAAAATGATCTATTATGATAGATAAACCACAAAACACATAAATGTCAAATAAATATAAAGGAAGATGATTGAGAGCTTTGTTAAGGAAGTTCTATGACTTAAACATGATGACATGTTTGATCACTTCAACTGCACTTTTGGTGTCCTGTAAACTCATTAAGGTTGGTCGCTTTGTGTGGATGACACAAAAATTACATTACAATACAATACGCCGGACCGATCCTGTGACGGTGGGGACAGGTACAGGCCGGGCATCCCTCTCCGACTGCAGGTTAGATGACGCCCATGAGTAAAGCAAAGAGAGGGGAAACTACAACACGTTGTGGTTTCTGAAGAAATAACACATCTGGGCCCTGAGGTCACAATGCCTGTAAGCTAAAGATAATCTGGACAAACAGCAGCATTCCTATTTCAAACATCAGGTGCCATGAGGTCTGAAATAAGCTCACCAATTTTTAGTCCCTGACGGCACCCATTGTCAAGTACTTTATAAAGCCAAAGCAGGGTGGGTGGGGGGGACCAACTCACCTAGAGCAAACAGAGTGTTTGTTTTCACAGTATGACTTTGTTCAGCCTGCAGCAATGTTCAATATTTCTAGATAAGTGTCACTAATCGGCCAAAAACAATACCAGCCCACTGGGAATTCTGTCGATCCCTCTGATTACCACGTAATTAAGCTGCTCTGACTTGAGGATTTAAACAGCACATCGTAATCCAAGCACAAGCTGAGCAAGCATCCCTCAACTCACATGTCATCCAAACGATCGGATGACCTGTGCCATGTTTGCAAATGCAGCGAGAAACGAGTGTAGCAGGAAACAACTGCAGTCGGGTTTCTACACACCTGAAAAGCAAGCATTTGTGGATCGTTTTGAATGCTTGTACCTAATTTGACTGTCAGGGACTGGCAACAGCTGGTTCTGAGGTAAAGTATGAAATGAACTTACTGGAAGGTGGAGCCCATCCTCTTGCCATTTTCTGGAACTCCAGGATCCGGACAAACATCGCCAGCGAGACCACTCTGACTCACTGAAAGGAAAGGACAAAAAATATGGTAAGCGGTGTCTGTCATTTTTGAGGTTGTGATGGATATTTGAGCACCTTTCTGTAATTGTTGGTGGGATCTTTACATTATTTAGGCAGGTAAGTCATTGAACTTCTCATACCACCTCTTAGGGTAAAATGAAAGTGACAGGGGCAAAATCACAGGTATCAGAGTATCTTTCAGTGTGTGATGACAGTCAAGCGGTTGAGCACAACTGAGATGACTCCAACTGCGAAGAAGAAGAAAGACGAGAAGAAAAGCCTTTGAATTTTAAAATCTATCTTTAGATCTATTCTCGGCAGACTCCTGAACAGTTTTGAAAAACACACAGGCCTCATTATGAAAATGAGCCCCTTTTCCTTTTGTGTTTATTTTTCTGACAGATATAATAATCATAAAAAAAAGATTTAAAGATAAGACTTTTTCATCAAAAAAGCAGCAACGGACCCCGTAATTATGTCATCATGGTCAGCTTTGTGCAATTAAGCTGTTTCTAAAGTCCATTCAACACAAAATAAACAAGTGTCGACCATGTCTATCTTCTACAAATGGAGAAAAAGAAAACTTGTTGTGTTTCCTTCCATAAAAGGAAAAAATGGAGCAGCAGTGATTTGATTTGACAGTACATGGCCAAAATCCTGGAAAGTAAATAAGTGCAGTACAATATTTCTAAATTGTACTTCTTCACACCGGATATTGTGACTTATAAACAAAGTAACGATAGCTTCACTTAGAGGGAAAAAGAAAAATGAGAAAGTTGAAAAAAAAAAAAAAGAGGCCAACTCGTAAAAGAGACACTGAGGCCTGGCGTATGAACAGCGTCCTCAGAAATACATGATTAAGAGCCTCAAACTGAATTTTAAACCAAATTACACGGCCGGCTTACACACATCACTTTTATGTTTCTTACTCCTATTTTTCAGCCATTCTTTCAGCCATTTTTCAGACATCTTCTTTTTTGTTCTAACAGAGTGCTCAAGTTAGCGTACTACCCATAGCCACAGACTGACAAGCCTAAGTTCAGGATGCATTTAAGAGCAACATTACTGTTCATGAATTATTCCTGAACACAGCTCTAATTTAATCGGCCAGATGTTGCTGAGACCTTGTATAGACTGCAGCGAGCTACTGAGAGAGAATGAAATCGGTGAAGGAAAGTAACTCACTAAGTCACTGCTTGCTCAAACACTGTACTTAAGGACAATTTGGTAGATTTTGACCGGTTCAAACAGAATACAAAACTTTTCTACCACGTTTTATTTGATCTATTTATTTATCGGCAGCTAAAGCTACTAGTTACTTTGCCTGCCTTCATAATAAACTTTATATATGCATAGTCATGCAGTTTGACATTTCAAAATGTCGTGTCGTCCTGCAAATGCAAACATGCAGTGTGCAAAATGACATGAAGATTTAATAAAACCTTCAGGGAGAAATTGTGAGGGGGGTGGTGGTTATGCATAAAAATTACAACGGTGGAAGAACTGTTTGGGTGGAAATAATAATAATATTAATTAAAAAAACTCATGCAGGGATATAATGAAGACAACTGGCTTTCACATTTCAGCCCTCGTTCCCTCCTGTTTTTCTCATCTATCTGCATGATCTTTTCTGTTCCTAAAAAAAGCACAAACGCACAGTTCGTGTCCAGCCCATATTCTGGATCTTGCATCGGTTTTAGACTTTGCACCGGCTGGGAGCATCTGCTGCACGCCTAAAACATAATGTAAATGCAAATGAGCTCAGACAACATGACAGCCACCAGTTCAGACTGGGCCTGTTTTAATGGAACTCTGTGGATGAATAATGATGGTTATGGAGAGATATGAGAGAATAAATAAAATGAGGAAAATGAGGAGAATGCTGGAGAAAAAAAAGACTCCAATTGCACAAAGGAAAAAGATCAGATAATCCAAAGAGAGAATCCTGGAGTGTTTTTAAAATCTGACCTGGAGAAAGAGCAATATCTGACATCTTAATGCCTCCCTTTTTGTTTCCGCCCCCATCTTTTCTTGTATCTTGCACATTTTCTTCTCTCTCTCTTCCTTTCTGCCCAGTCTGCCTCTGCCCCCACTCATTCTCTCTCTCTCTCTCTCCCTGCTTTTGTATTCCCTGCTTGCTCACCCTTGCTTTCTCTTCTCTCAAACGCATTAGCTGCAATTTACAAAGGGATGCTGAAGTTTTGTGCATCCCAGCATAAAAGATGGATGAATGATTTGCTGTATTTGTGAGATTGTGTTACGTGTGTGCTGAGGGGTTGTGGGTATAGACACTGTGTATGTGCTGCTTGTGTGAGATGATGCAAGCAGAACCAGCTGTCTTTTTGCTTTGCTCTGTGTTTGATGTTCTGTCCAAAAATCACCGCACAAACACACTGTAAAACACACTGTCTCTGTCGCGCTCTCTCATCCCCCGTTCCCTCTTTCAGTCATGTTCAAATGGTTTTCACTGGCATCAAATATAAAGGTTCATATTGCTGAAACAAATCCAACTCATGCAAACAACATGAGATTGTTATAAGGAGAAAAAAAAAAGAACTGCCAAAATATCACTGCTGGGCCGATGTCAAAAAATCCTCAAGCTGACTTAATCCCATATTTGCACTTAAAAGACCATTCAACATTTAAACACAAGCTTATGATGCATAACGTCATTTCCATATCATCAAAGTGTATCCAGCAAACCTTTCATCTTGAAAAGTCTCATTTTAAGAAATCCGAAAAAGTGATTAATGTGGTCTTGTTGGGCATTTCTGACATCTGCAGTTGACTCCTCTTCATGCCAGCTGCCCACTCCCAGGGATGGGATTTAAACTCATTTACTACACACTCAGTGACCAGTGTGTAAAGAGAGCCACCATCACCATTAGCCCTCAACTTAGTCACATTTGAGGTGACAGGGGTTTGTTTTAAGACAACATCGTATCATGAAGGCCATGATAAGAACTCAAGACAGTGTGACACAAAAAAAAGCGACAATGTGCAATGTGGACGGCGTGATGAATTTTTATCATCACAGTTGTTTTGGTCAGCTGCACAGAGCTTTGGCCTTGATGCTGAGCAGGTTATCCGGTACTAGCACCATTCATTTAATTCAGTGTAAAAGTAAATTAACGAAAATCTTTACTAGAGCATTACATACAAGGTTAATCTTCTGTAACAACGTCAAACTGAATATTTACTTTAAGGTTTGTTTGTTTTTTTTGTCTTTTCTGTTGTTAGTTTTGTTTTCTTTCTGTCGTTGAAGTTCCCGGGGGAAAGAGTTACAATCCACTGGCCCAGGGAATTGGAGGAAAGTGGTAAACCACTGGCTCAGAGAGCAATGTAAAGACGGATAAACACAGAGGACATTTGCATTTAGAATGCAAAGCCGTGTAGCACAAAAGCTTAGTTTTTATAACAGCTGACAGATTAACCATTAAAAAGAAACCGTGGCCAAAGAGACAATGAGAGAGGTTGCAAGGAGGAAGGGAGAGGCAGGGAGAGCGTGGGAGAGTGTGTGTGTGTGTGTGTAATCAGCTGATGTGTGTTTCAGGTAAGAGCTTTCGAGCTGCTCTTCAGAAGCCTGCAGGACGAGGAGAGGAAGCGTGTGAGGGGTAGTTTGTTGATATGCTCTCTTCCGCTCCTCTCCTCGGCTCTTCTCGTCACCTCTTATCCACTCTGCCCCCTCTTTCTCCTCCACCTCCTCCTGCTTGCAGGTCAATCAAGCCGACAGCTGGAGCCTACAGCCATCTACCCCGGCGTCATTTCTGTTGAACCCACAGGACTCGCCACATTAAAAAAAAAAAAATAATAATAATAATAATTTGATGCCGTGTCAGACACAGGCGTGATGAAACAATTCATTACATTATTTGGTTAAAGATTGCATTACAGCGAAATTATTTAGCAGTGGCGGCGAACCATCTTGCAGTTCTAAGTTTCCCGTGGTGAAACTGCTTTCCTTTGCAGACACCGGGGCCCAGCACCACCTGGCCTGGTAATCCTAAAGAAAACACTGATTATAAATCACACTCTCCCAATGATGATTCATTACAGTTCTAGGTCATTGTCTGGGGACTACGTCTCCTTAATCACAATCTTTCAGCCTCTCTGTAATTATGACACATCCTCAGCAGTAAGCTAATGCTACTGCTGAGAGCGGGCAACTATAGGATGGGCTGCTCTTCCTTCTACCATTTTACATTGTTCTAGTTAGCACTCTTACTCTAAATCCTTATGTTTGAATGGGCTATCTATCTATCTACCTACCTATCTATCTATCTATCTATCTATCTATCCATGCATCAATCCATCCATCATCCATCCATCTTCAGTATCTCATAGGATTTAATCAATAGTCAATCTGAGAATTACTCATAAACAGACTGTTCTCAAACTGAATTAAGCTTATTCTCATGTGTCTGTCTATTAGACTGTGCTTTAATATAGGCAAGAGGCTGTTACAGATAGTCTTTTAGATTATGATTCATAAGCACTACCATTCTCTAGACAGGTAAAACTCATTATCATCAGTCTCCAGATCTTTGTAATGATTATATATTGCATAAAGACTGCGCATTCTCTGCCATACAGCTATAATATTACCACTGGGAGTCATACAGTGTAAAGAAATGTTGTTCAAAGACTGGTTCGGGACCAAAAGTGGACCGTGGCTTTACTTTTTAAAAATGTTTTAACGGTCCTGGTTCCCAGTCTGATGGCCTCACTGTTGGTGCAACCTCACTGAGCCCTCAGTTCAGTGCAAAAACCTACATTTACTCAGTTTTGGTCCCCATAATAAAATGTTAGTATGTTTTAATGGGCATCAGTCCCATGGCGAGAAACTAAATTTCTCATTTAGGTCCAGAGCTGGAAAAGATTAAGGGATGCCTGGACTACAGAGTTAACAGTCATTATCATCATCATTCTTTTGCTCCACATAATGATTACAGATAGCAAAGCTAGTTCTGTACAGTGCAGCATTAATTTTACAAGTGGGATAGGTACTTCTGAGTCTTTGAGCACCACTGTAAAAACCACTGGTGATTATTGTACTTAAACGTCATGATAAAATACAGACTCCCAAGGCAAAGGTGCATTACGACTCATGAGGTTAACTGATTGTCAGCAGCACGTTTTACTGCTCGCAGAGTAAGTCTTTGTTTTTTCAGTAAAGTAGTCTTCAGGTGACGTGCAGACATCGCATTGCTAAACCTATATCGTAATTCATTTTAGTACACACGTCACCCTGAGAGAAACCTCCATAAACCACAATGGAAAGAGAGATACTCCACAACAAGGTTTTTGTGCTAGCTGGCCCGTCTCGTAGCACGCAAATGCAATAGCTTTGGACTCAGCAGGCTGACTGCAGGCGATTCTCTCATGTGGAAACTACTCTGTACACGATTGTGTTTGTGCTTGTGTGTGTATGTGACTGTGTTCACAGTAAGTGTACGCGGGAATAAAGCAGTGTGTGTGTGTGTGTGTGTGTGTGTGTGTGTGTGAATATGAACTTTTCACCAAGAAGAACATCATTGATAAATACCGTAAACTGATTTGCCCCGGGACCTCCCCACATACTCATGCATACACAATTTTAACTGCAGCAACAGATGAAGAGGCATACGAGCACATAAGATTCCCCTTTCTGCCCGTTCACACGCATGCACGAAAAAAACCACCATACTAACGTTAATTGCACAGGTACATGCTTGGCCGAGCGTGTAAATCAGCAGGATTATTGATGAGGGTTTTATTATGACGCGGAATGCAAAGGAATGAATGAGGTGTGAGCTCGGGCTTCCGTGATAATTAAAAGCCTCTGTCAAATGATCTGAACGCCGTTTTAGAGGCATCTCCAAGCTGCTGAGACATATGTCAGCCACCCCTGACTGTGGAGATACTTATGGTTTTTGTCATTAAACTCATTGCTTTATTGCTTCGTGGTCAATGTAGTGTTTAAGTTTATTTGGATTCCCATTAGCTGCTACTAATGTAAAAACAATATTTTCCTGAGGTACAGATAAAACCACTTGATGCATGTAAGCCCCCCGTATGAATCACCTAATCAAACACACAGAAGATTGTTAGCCGCTCACAGCTGCAGTTTCCCTTAAAAATGTGACTTTTCAAAGAACAACTGATGTATTCTAATCCCTGCTGTATGTAAGATGGGTCATTTGAAGACATCTCAAAGACGAAACTGCGCAAAATCTCACATGCTTAAACACAGCCACTTGAGAGGTTCCTTTAACGGCCAAAACACATATTGTGCACATTAGTTGCCTGCATTAAAACAAACTAATACTGTAGTAGTAATGAATCATCCTGAGACACTCTCTGACAAAGCTTTTCTTTTTTTTTTTTTTACTCTGCCAGTCTTCTTCAGATCTCACTATAACTAAAACGACAGTCTGGTTTCACCTCAAATCTAATATTTATCTTACTATACACAACGGCACATTCAACAACAATGGCAGAGGTTATTTAAAAAACAAAACAAAACCAGCATCACTCATTTGAAATGCGGGAGCTGCATTTTTAAAGTGAACAATCGTTCACTTTGATTGTAATGGTAAATATTTAGCTATGCTTTATTTTTATTGAGCTGTGCTGTAGCTGGAACAAGTATTCCAAATCCAAAATAGTCATGCTTTGCATCCAGAGCTCTTCTCAGTTTGATTGCATGGAGAAAGGCATGACGAGAACCCATTTCAACCCCACTGAAATGGTACGTCGAATATGCTTGTACTGTACAGTGTGTGGTCTGTAAAACAAATGAATAAATATGGGGACATTTGTCAAGTAAAGAGCTGAACAAATGTAAGCGGGAGAGGAGAGAAGACACTGTAGGAAGACAAGCATTTGTTAAACTTATATTCCATATATTCGTGATCATTACTGTTCCCAATGGACTGCATTTTTTTTTCTGCTGGCTTTCAATATCCCTCAGAGAGGAGCTGTCACTGCTCTACCCATTAATGACTTCACCTGATGGAGAACACACTGTCTCTTTCTGGAATCTTGGCTGCACTTCCAAAGGGAATGAGTAAGATGCAGTGGGCCCGTTTCCAGCTTTGGCCAAGAAGAATGACACCAATCCTCCAGACTCCACTCAGCTTTTGGAAATTTTGAAATTAAAAACACAATGAAAAGCCGTAATGGATCACACAAAAACACTCTTCCGCTGGGAAGAAACAGCGTAAACCAGCAGAAAGTGAGTCACTGTGCTGCAGTGAGTTGACTGTGGACTGTTGTGGGATTTTCTTCCTCACACCAGCGCAGAAAGTTGCACTGTGTGTGAAAACAGGGGACTGGAACATTTCTTAAAATTAGAGAAATGATCCTAACAGAAAGAAAGTAGAGACTCATGAGCACGACCTTTAGACAAATGTGATGGCTGTGCGAGCTGGTTGACACAATAACAATAACAATAACAGAGAAAAAAAATTGAACCAGCCAGTCCTGATTTGAAAGAAACAACTAAGTATGACGGCCAAGTGGACCATAGACTTTAAACAACACTTCTCAAAGTCTGTACTAAAAATGCACTTTATAAGCTTCACTGCAGATCTATTATTATGTTTTCACATTTTTGAGTGAAGCTAAATTACTTGAATTGACACTGTGACACAAGCATTCACATGTTGAAATGGTTTCTTTTGTTGTTCCGCTCTTTTATCCCTGGATTTGCTTATTGAGAAGTGACTACAAAAAATAGCTGTATACTTTGAGGGCTTTGTGGGTTGGTTTGCAATGAATCGTAAGGAATAGTTTGAACAGGTCAGAACGTGACTGTTAGGAACAAAATATGTAGTTTGATTTATAACACAGCCTGTATTTTTATCATATACATTACTTGCCCCTATAAATTAACAGATGTTGCTTCTATAAAGACAAATAACTTCTATTTATAGAACTGGATTCACCCGAATATCTAACCACACCAGAAGGAAAAGGCAGAAAAGGAGAGTGCGGTGCTCTCAAATGCTTGTCTCCTAGAAGCGCAACCCCAGTGAAAAACAGATGAAATCACTGCTCCTGCCACATCAAGGATGGATGCAAGCTGTGCATCCTTGTGTACATACTGTGTGTGTGTGTGTGTGTGTGTGCATGTGCGTGACCAGATGTGGACTGCCTAAATGACATCAGCAGTGAAGTGTTTTACTTACAGACAGCATTTTTGTGACTGGAGTCTTTACTGGGCATCATCTTCACTCCTCTGGACTTCAACTCTATTGCTTTCTTAACTGCAGAAAGAGAAAGGAGATTCATTTAATTAGAAATCATACATATTACACCTTAATTACTGCAGTCCCCCCACCCCAAAATGTATATGTTCAGGGTTTGCTATTCAGTGCACATCAAATGTGTGCAATCCAGACAGTGCTTCAGACTCCCCCTCCTATAACAAACCTATGATAAATGCAATAGCGGCAGAAACTGGAAATTAGAGCAGCGAAAAAAGAAAGAGAGATTAAAAGAGATAGAGGAGCAGGAACAAGAGATAAGAAAAAGGGGGAGAAGAGCAAAGGAGAGGAGCAGCATTAAAATTTATCCAATCTTTTTTATCGTAAGTAGCAGCATCGCAGAGCGTAACAGAAAAATCTGTGCTACAACCAAACTACATCCCACTGAGAAACAGACTTAGCATGAAAAGCCTTTTCTCTCTCTCACACACACACACACACAAAGATGAGACTGCCAAACTACTAATGGTAAGAGTGAAGCAGGACAAACAACCAAGGAAAACCGAGGTGGCATTGGGTTGAATTGAAAAAAGAAAAACAAAACACTGGGACAGCAAGTGAGAGTTACAGAGGGAGGGAGAGACAGGCTCACCGTGTTTGTTGTTTGAAGCAGCCAATTAAATCTGGGCTGCCGCGTGGAAACTAATATGCACCTTAATATGCTAATTAAACCATACCAGCAGTCACTAGGATGACAGGAAAGGTCCAGCGAGTCCAGTCGGGTGATTTCAGACTTCTGTCCCCAATAGACGCTAATCTCTATGATGCCATATGCAGATATAATCCAAGAGAACAACCGTGTGTTTCCAGGTCTGCCTTGTTTTATGTGTGTGGAGTTGTTTGTAATTGCGTCCAAAGGAAACCTGACCTTGTAAAAGACCCTCAGCACCAATGTGACTCCCATGACACACACAAACAGAGATTAGTACTCAGTACAAACTTGTGTGCACACCACATGCCTGTGTGAAATACCTTGGTACTGAGCGCTGAATCCTTTTCTTCGATGGTTGCTGTCTGAGGTGAAATGTATCCGCAGCCAATTCTTATTTGATATCACCGGTGAGGGCAGGGTTGTGCCAGTCAACCTGCAAGTAAGCCATAAATAAATAGATTGATTAACAAATGAATAAAACTAACTAATGATTTGTCCCATAGCATATTTATTCTGTTCTATTCAGAGAAAGACAAAGCAAATGGAAAAGACAAGGGGTGATGTCACAAAACTGGAGCTGTTGTTACTCCAGATCCACAGCGTCCACCTTTGCACGGTGAGTCACAGAGCCTATTTCCAGTAAATAAACTGTCATTGTTGTGTAATATCTCCATATTTCTACATCCCTGTTGGAAATGGAGGTAGTGTATGCACACTGAGTTTGTGGCTTTGCACATCAATTTTGAGGTAGGAAAAAAATCTCCAGGAGTAATGGAGTTGTTGGGAGGGAAGTACTTCAAAATTGCTGCCATGTAATTAGGGATTGCAGAACAACCAACCGCTGTTGTGGAAAATGTGAAATTACATGTCACAAATAATGTTAAACACAGTATATCATATTGTACAATGCTGTCAGAAGAATTTTTTTTTATATAAAAATGTAAACCAGCTCTGATCATTAGGAAAGCAATGCCCCGAAACAACATATAAAGTTGAGCAAGTTAATATGTGATGTTTGGGATCGATTTTGAAAATTCTGAAAAATCTGTGATTATGTGATTCTGGCCAAGGAATACCGCACAATGGCTGAAGTCAGCTGGGACTTACAGTCATTCCCCATTAAAAAAATAAAGGATGACAGGAAGAAGAGAGGAGAGGAGAGGAGAGAAATGGTAAAGCTGAGGAGGAATGGAGATGGGGAGGTAGAAAGTCAGACGCACATCTTAAAAAAACATTTTCGAAAAGCAGCATCACCACTGAGACAATAAGTTGGTTGCCTATGGTAAAACTTACATCATCATCTTACATCTCTTGCATTTTGTTACCAACAGCAACCAAGGCGATGGTATATATATTTTTTTAAAAAGGAAATGATGTAAGAGACCTGGAGTCTGGAAGCCAATGTTCTACCATCCTCCCCAGAGCAAGAAGAGCCACTGTAACTGCCCTTTAATAACACTGCAGGTATAAGGAGCAGATAAAGAGAAGACAGCGAGGGAGTAAGAAACACAGATAAGGAAAAGGGCAAAAAATAGGAGAGGTGGTTGTAAAAAAAAAAAATATATATATATATATATATATATATTAAGCACGCTTGTTAAAGGGCCTTATTGAGTGCTTATTACAGGAGACACAACGTTCTGTCTCTATGAATACAGCTGGGAAGGTTATCAAATCAAAAAAAAGAGGTCTGAAAGAGACAGCTCATGAAAATCACAGAAAAAAGGAATATGAAAAAATGTCAGATGAGACAGAGGCGCTGTCATTGTGTCTCCCCCAAGGCACTCGAACTCCATAGTATGCACAGTGAATAGACTACTGTGGAGCAGTGTGTTATCGCTCAATGAGTCAAGCGGTGGTCTCAGCCAGTGTGGTTAAACACAAGTGTGCGATAGTGTGACATGACGATATGACGTTGTGAGACTGAATCTGAGAACCGGGGCAAAAACTGCGGGAATTTTTTGAGGGCACTCCATAATCCATACATTTCACGGTCGAATTTCCGGGCACGCCAACAGCAAATATATCCTGTAGCAGATAGTCAGGGGAGTTATTTAAGATACAGCTAATGTTCTGCACTCGACCTATGATCTCGGTGTGCAGTGGGGCGAGTGAAGACAATGTACCATTCCTACGAGCACCAACAGAGCATCATATTGTTGGGGTTTTTTTATTCTGGTTAAGATTAGATTAGATCCTTTCTTTGATTTCTTGATATTTCTTGATTTCAGTGCACTTTCACCTTGGTTACATTGATGCGTGTGATTTTATTTCAGCTGGACATGTCACCTGAGACGCTTGAGGATCACTTTCATACTGTAGAATGAAACTACATGTTCTTTTGAACATCTTGTTTTACCTGTTTTTTTTTCAGTTATATTGCAGTGCACCACCCATATCACACCCAGGGGACCTTTCATGATGTCGCAACACCTGTCTGATTTGCGTGAGCTGCGGTAACTGAGTGGGGGGACCGGAGGCTATGCTGTGCATCTGCATGTGGTGGGCATTAAGTGAATTGTAGCTTTCACCTGGGTTGCTCACTCTACCCCTCTAAAACTGCACGCCTCGGCGTGTGCGTCGGTAACGCGCCGCTCCCCGCTGCAGCTGAACTCTCAACCTGTGGGAAACGCTGTAAACGAAAACAGTGGAGCTTTTATACACCTGAGTGTGTACACGCTGATGCAGAAAACCTGTGGAGGCCCAGTTTTATTCCCACCACAGCAAATCAATGGGGAATTGATAAACTACCAGAGCAAAAAGCAGACTCCATAATGGCATTCATATCAGTAATTTCATCCTTTCGCATCCCTGCATATGGTTGTTTAGCTTGGAGGACATGTTGCTAGTTTGGTCTCTGTACTTTAATGAATACGTCTTTTGATCATTTGGTGTCTCCTTCCTGCTATAACAAATGTAGTGAGTTCATATCTTCACATAGTCTAGTTTTTTTCATCAGCATTGAGGTTGAGGTAATAATGAGGCATAATGGATAAGTTTAATAAAATAAAATAAAATTGTGCATGACAGGGAACAGAAAATAGAGAAATATGCAAAGTAGAGAGACAAACAGAGAAAAGTGCAAGTTGCAGTGCACCTCTTCCATTATTCACAGGTACTGGCCAGCTGCCTGACACTGGAATGAGTGCGAGGCAAGAGGTCAGAGGAGTAGGATAGAGGGATGACAATGAACTGAAAGAAAGGGGGAGAAGGAAGAAGGAGAAAATGAGAAGAGGGAAAAAGGAGAGCCTGATAAATGTTGGAAAGAGCCCTGCTTTTGAAAAAGGAAGCAAGCTGCAGCACAGAGGTTAGGGGAAGCTGGAGATTGAGAGGAAGTGGAGAGGTGAAACAGATAATGAAGGACAGAAGATGGCAAAGGTGGTGTGAGGACGCCAAGGAGAAGTGAGCGCGAGAACTTAGAACTTAGAGGACGGACGAAAGCGGAGAAGAGAAGCTGGAGGAAAGCCCACGAGAAAGCCTGCGGAGACAAACGGGCCTGATGGATGAAGAGTGCAGGAAGGGGAGTGGGAGAGGGAAATCCGCTTAAATGAACAGGAGGAGAGAGGTTACGCTCGCCGTGAGGAGAGGTCCAGAGTGAGAAAGGGTGTGACACGGAGGCGAGCCTCGATGAGGTTAGACATTGCAAATGCGAGGCCGCGAAGGATGGAGATAAATGAGAGAGCAAGTGAAGCTGGAAGGAGCGGAGGGGGATGGAGGAGAGGCAAGCGAAAGTTTTCGCATGAGGAGAGGAAGATTAAGAAAAAAAAAGAGTAACATTGAGTAGGACAAAAGGAAAGGAGGGGCAGCAGAACTAAAAAGAGAGAGGGGGGTGGGATTTGGGAACAGAGGAGAGGAGATAAGAGAGAAAGAGAGCAGTGGTTTGACAGACCTGATGGGAGGAGATTATAAAGGAACAGAGGCCAAACGACAAAACAGAGAGGGGATGGGGACAAAGACGCCAAGAGCAGGAGAGAGGTATTTCTGTGCGTAGTGTGGCACTTCTCTATTATTAGACCACTGGCTTTTTGGCGATACATGAACATCACAGCGACACAGACGCAACTTTCCACCATCGGGGGCTCTGTTGTTTTGGCCCCCGTCCTCCCTACTGGCTGCTTGTGTTGCTGGCGATACATTATTTTAAGTTTATTCGACTGTCGCACTTGCAGCGAGTCCCTGTGGACGTATGCATCTGCAAAAAATAACAAAAAAGGCACTGGGAAAATAAATGATTGCAGACAAGACCAAAAGTTGGAAAGCACATTATCCACTGCAGATAGCTGTTTATTCCAAGCACTCAGGCCAAAACCCTGGTACACTGGTACTTTTTAATCTCATAACACACCCACGCAGTCAAACACACATGCACGCAGACAGACAATCACACAGAAAGCAAACATCATTTAAAATGTAAATGAAATAACAGGACAATGGATGTGTCTCAAAGTGGAGAAAAGCGACTAAGAGAACGGAGCGGGGAGAAAAGGGAAGGAGGAGGAGCGGCAGAAAGAGAGGGACCTAAAAGGAGGAGTGAAACAAGATCTGACAGAGGGGCGAGATGGGTCAGCAATTGTGGAAAAAATAGAAAAAGTCAGAGCCTGTTTCTTCGGCAGATGTCACTGAATCCTTCATGGAGAGGTTCATCCAAAGATGCAGCAAGCCTGACATGATGCCCTATGAACTGTCAGACAGGGCCCAGGGCCTCAGTAAAGGGACCACGCATGTGTTGGAATGATCAAGGCCTCACACGTCTAAATCTTTGGGTCAAGGTGCTCGAAAAGGAATTGGCTGAATGTCAAACCCCACCACAAACTAAACCCTTTGTGCAACGTGGGGCTCCGTCTCAGTCATGGGGAAACGGATCAGCATTTCATCCACTTGAAATTATTCCAGCAGTGATGCAGCTCCGCTAATCTCGTCTTCATGTGCTCCAGTAAATTCTGGGAGCTGTCGGTGGCTGTATTCCCCATTGTTTTATATGGGAGGGGCTGTGGGAATACGCGGTGTCGGAGACATCCGGTTAGTTTAAACACGGCAGTGGTGCGCCTTTCCTCCTTGTTTGTATCGAGCAATCAGCAGTGACATTAGCATGGCCTTTCTGCTGTTTGCAGATGATGTTGTCCTTTTGGGTTCATAAGCCTGTCATCTCTGATTGCCCGTGAGAAATTTACAGAGTGTGATTTGCTGAGAATAAGAATCAACACCTTCGTGACTGAGAGCCGAGTGATTCCGCTTGTTGCATTAAAATTAGCGACTGCCTCATGGCGAGAAGTTTGGCATGCAGCGGGACCTTGATGCTGATTTAAAGACGGCAGTTCTGGCAAATCGTACAGATGCCGTGCCAGCCTACCGGGGGGACCGGGAAAAGATTGAGGGGCCACATCATCTCCCTGCAGGCCTTGACTGTGACAAGGGAAGAAGAAGGGGCAAGAGGATGTCACAGAGATGGCATCTGGGCTGCTGTTTTAACTCCGTGGCCGCTGACTGAATGGATTTTATCCTGTTAAAATGACTAGAAAATTACCTGGGTAAGCAGCTACAAAAATGGATGACTGAATGGAAATTACTTTGCCACCAGTGTTTCTATCGCCGCCAATAAGGCAATTAAAAATGAAACAGTGTGCGCACATGCATGTCTGTGAGAGTGAGAGGGCAGAGTCAGAGAAAGGAGTGAAAAAGAAAGAAGTTAAAAGTAAAAAAAAGAGGGGAGAGAAGAACACACACACACATATATATATACCTCATTTCGCCTTCAATGTAAGCATCCAGGTAATTGCATGTTTACTTCTTGTTACAATCTGTATGATTACGAGTTGTTTTCTGTTTGCATATTCCTATAATTTCTGGTTGGAAGTGGAATCGACAACCCGTGTCACAAATAACTGCAGCAACATGGGAGGCATAAGACACTCAGATGAAGTTTGAATTTACTGTGTACAGCCAGGCTTATTTTTCACAGAGCTATTGCGAATGGCCAGCATACTGACATTAAACAGGTATAATTTTTTTTTCCATGTTCACTTTCCCAATTGGCACGAATCAAAGTCCAATGAAGCCTGATGGGATACCATTAGCTTTGCATGCATTCAATCACAAACCAGAGTTTTGGACAAATTAAAATTTCGACCTGATGCTGTCACACAGACTGGAAGTGAAGGGAACCGCAAAATATGATTACTGTTCTTCCTGGGGGAGGCGTGAATGAACGTGCGTGCTGAGTTCCATGGCAAGCCAGTTGAAACTTTCGAGACTGGATTGAGGCGCCTGATTGGTGCGTATTAGTTTTGCCGCGTTGCGCGCAGTGAGCCAATTAGTCAACGGGATAGTTGGGAATTGGTTAGAAGAATGTAACAGACATCAACCTCTCTTAACCACCATACCAAACCACTGTTGTGTGTTTATTGCGGTGTTAGTACATAACAGCAAATTAAGCCAGTTTTATACATCTGCAACTGGGTTAAAATCAATGTGAATAACAGAGTGAGCAATAAGGAGGGAAATATGATTAATTGCTGGTGGTTGAGCTCCTTGGATATAATGGCCTTTAGCGGTGTAAGGATTCATTCAGTTGAAGAAAATGACAGTGCTAACACAGTTGGGCTCGAAGCATTTCCATTTGTCTTGTGCTTTGAACGACTGAGGAGGAGAGGAGAACAGAAAAGGGAAAGACAGAGAAGAAGGGATAGCCAGAGGGAGTGGTGACAGTGCAGAGGGGACGGGAAAAAAACTAGAAAAGCAAGGGAAGAGAAGGAGAGAGGTTCGGGACGGGGCGAGAACAGGGGTTAAAGAGCAGAGGAGCCCCGACGCAAACATTAATGCAACCGATAAACACGGCTCATTTTAAGTAATCAGAGAGACAATCTATTCCGATCTGAAGATAACGGCTATATTACATCAAAAGCCTTTCTGTCGGGATAAGCTGTTTATGTGAGCTTCATATTCAGGTCACCAAAGTCCCGACGCACACAGATGAACATGTATATTGAATTTATCGAGGGCTCGGTGAGAACAGTGACGGGGCTAAATGGGATGTTGTTGTTTACAAGACGCTGAAATATTACGAATATTTACAGGATATTGGTTTAGAATGAAACGCACTAAAGTGTGCTTTGGCGGAAGCTGTCGCACGATCAGTCCAGAATCATGAACTTGTCAGCGCTGATGGCGTATTGAACCCTGTATTGTCAAAAATGTCTGACATTACTGACGAGCACCACTCAACTGATTCCTTGACATTTGATATTCTGTAAACCAGTAGCAACAGTTCATCACCTTTATTGTAAATCTTTATAAAATCAGCGTCACAGGTCAACACTTGTTTTCGTCTCATTATGCGGCTGGCTGTTACAGCCAGTGCCATAAGCACAGGGAACAGGATGCAGACGCCGGAGTCAGCGCAGTTTGGGGATTTAATACGCGATGTAAAACCAGAGACTTACGAGAGGGTGCGGCGGGCAGGGGTCAGACACAGCGAAGGCCCGTCCAAAACGGCAAACAAATCCGACAAGGCGGAGGGAGGTGCTTGCAGTTCAAATAAACAGGCAACATTCCAAATTTTAGGTAGAACAGACATATGGGGAGTAGAGACAAAAAAAAAGCACACACAGCGGGGAAACAAAATGCTCCGGCGACTTTGAGGGGGAAAGACAGGATTATGGCTGAGGATGATAAGTAAAAAAAAAAATCTGCCTTTGTAACCATGTTTCCCTGATCTCAGTAGAAATCACGAGGTCGGGGAAAGATGCGGGGAAGGAAGGATTTAGGAAAAGGCAACCACAATGCTGGGAGAATCCGATTGCCTGCTCCATATTTATGCAGCAGCATACTGCAGCAGCTGTTGTGACGTGGGTCAATAAATGTTACTGCCACGAGCAACTGTAATACGGCATTATCTCTTTTCTTTTGTGAAGGATCATCCAGTGTATCTTATCTCCGAAAGCAGATAAGGAAAGAACCGCTGAAGCACCTTTTCCTTAACATTTAGAGACTCGGGCCAGCTGATATCATGGCTGCCACTTTGATGATTCCGGGTCATTTTCGCTCAGTTCGGAACCTTCCTGAGCAGAAGAAAGACTTTTCCACCTCAGCCCAGGACTAACTGACTAACGAGAGCCAGGTGAAAGAAAAAACACAAAAATTAGAAATGAAAACAAATGGTGGACACGTAAGGGAAGTAATTTTCCAACTAAAATAGGAAATAACAAGAGTCCAAGAAGTCACCCAGGGGCAAAATTAATACCAAAATTAAAATTCCAAGGTGCCTCCTCCCTCTACAATACACCAGGCAACCACTGCCGCGATGGGAAACAGTTGGCTCTCCCCTGGATTAACAGCTTTCAGGAAAAGTCCTGCTTCTGAATTCAGTTTAACGGTCAGAAGTCTGGTTTCCCGGATGAATCTGGATATTCATATTGATTCGTGGAAAACATGAGCAACTACACGCACTGAGAAGGACCCACGAGCTCCCCAACCGCATACAGAAGCAGCTGTGTGGCCTGTTGACATTTCACTTAACTCAACGGGCAAACATATACAATAAGCTTTCCGGGGTGATGAACGCGGCGGACTATGGTGTGCGCCGGCAGCACAAACGCCCGGAGGTCTGATGAAATCCCGCTCGCTTTGCCTATCGGCTGTCCGCTTTCACTTCCCCCTCTCTCCCGTGTCTTCTTTATACCCCGCAAATAATCCCGCTGACACAGTGTTCACGTTGGCTCGTGACCTGCGCTCCTCTGCCAATCGGACCTCGTTTTTAAAAGCACAATTATTATCCAGGACATCATTTTTTATGACATGATATGGCCATAACTCTATACTAACAATCTGGAATCAAATTATTCTTAGTGCAATTTAAAAAAGTTAAAATATATACATTGGGGTTCAAAGGTCTGAGACCACTCTTTACGTTTGGATAATACTGTATGGATATGTGTTTGGGTGTGTGTGTGTGTGTGTGTGCGTGTTTGTATGTGTGTATGCGGGTGCCCGGCACTGTTTGCGGGTATGCGTGTATATGTGACAGCTCGACAACCTGACATTCAACCTGCCAGCTAGCAGACAGGAACATGAAACAGGAAATTGCTTTTGGGACAGCCAATCAGAAAGAGCTCTCGGTAAACAGGAAGAACCTGTCACAGTGGTCCTGTCAGGTGTCAGTCACTCTCACAATGACCTGCCCGCACGCCTCAATGAAAACGTCAGTCATCTCTTAATCCCGCCTCTGGAGGAAGGTACTTAGGATGGTTTTAGATTGTGCATGGCAGAGGCCCACTTAAGTTTACCACTGCGTAATTATATTGTTTTAGGCCAAGATCACTGACCTCTGAGTAAATATACGAGGTGTCTCTGCTGCCAACGGCCGCCTAGATTAAAACCATTAAATCTGCAACACCTCCAGTTCCATTCCAACCTGGGACCTTTGTTTACTCCCCTCTCTACCCCTCTGTTTTGCCACTGCCTCAGCTCTATAGTCCATATAATTAAGGGGGGAAAATGCAAGAAATAACAAGAAAAAAAACATTTACTATGATTTGTTTACTTTGTTATTCTAGTGAGATATATACTATAATCTACAATACACCAGTAAACAGTAATAATATTTGAGTTTGGGGATTTAAAGTTATCTTGTGAGAGATAAATATAATTTGAAGTTTATTGCACGGTAATGTTGCCAATTCAAACACATTTAATTTATCATACAGTATATTTTAATATTTTACCAAACACATAAGTCATCTGAGCTGATACATATATACTTCATTTATGTTATGTACGGAAATAAATGGAGGCGACTGGTGTGTTTCTGCTGCTGAAACCATGTTGATTGTGTTGCATAATTTCACACCACCTACTTCAAGAATGCAAGACTGGTAACCTGGTAGTGGCGTTTTTATTTAAGCGTCCTAATGATGTGACTTCCTCCGCATTTCAGGACCAATCCTCCGGAATCCCAATCATCCGCTCAAAAGGCTTCGGTTCAATTCAGTTCGGTTTTCATGTGACAAAAATGTCGGGTGTACTCATCAGTACACTGCCTGTCTTCCCCCTGCATTGCAGAGCAAGCTGTGCATGTGTGCGCGTGTGTCTGTGTGCAGGCAGGCGTGTGCGTCTGTTTGTATACTTGTACTTAACACTCGGTGTTAGGACTCAGGGTAGAATGACGTTTAGGTCAAGGTTAGGGTACGTGTTTTCGGCGCTTAGTTCTGGGTCAGGTTGAGGGAATAGACCGTGTCATTAAAAAGATAGAAGTAGAAGCGGGCGTGTGTGTGCGCACGTCTGTGTGCTCACGTCTGTGTGAGATCTGTCAGAGCCTCGCGAAACGATCGACAGCTCGCGATGTCGGAGGGCCACTTAAGACCTGACACATGGCCGCGAGCGCGCACGCACGCGGTACCATGAGAATGCCACAGTTAATGTGTGCTGCTCCGCTTGAGACGGGACTAAATGTGCAATTACTCTCCATTTCTTTTGTTTCCAACACGTGCCATCCTCTCTGACTCCTTCAATCCACTTATTTATCCGGCGCCATGTCCATTCTCTGCCTCCGCAAGTGGCGCCCCAATCATGGGCCATTTTCTACACATGGAGGACCCTGTCATCTGTCAGTTAGAGTCGGGAGAACATGAAAAACAGGGGGCAGCTTCTGTGAGACATGGCGTCCTACACTGGTACGCTGGTATTTACCAGTTGGAAAAAAAAAGATTTATGAAAAATTAAACCCTCATTTGTGTTCAGTTCAGTTGTTACACAGCATTGCCTCATCACGTCATCTCTCCTTGATGCAGACGTATCTGGCTGTATCAAGGTTGGTTGTATCTGGTTGCGTGACTGTATTTATCGTCTCGAAAACGCCCCGTCACCTTGAACACTTTTGCAAAATCTCCGGGACTCTTCGGAGGTGAAAAACCAAGCAGAAAATAGAGTGAGCACATCTTATTTGTAAGGGATTACAGAGACATATTGCATTCTCCATTTTGGAGGGGAAAAAAAATCCCTGTCTATAGTCCGGCAATGTTGATTTCTGAGCTGACCCGGCTCACGGGCACTGGCTATTATTACCGAAGAAGGCCAAGCTGCTTTTTCACATCCCTGTTTCTCGATGTTTCCGGCAGTTCCAGCAACTTGGAAGTCGCAAACAACCCTGAAGGCTAAAACGTTAGGCTGCCTCCGCTCCTGCAAAAGCACATCCAAGCTATCGGTGGAGATGCGTGATATTCTGAACAAGCCGACGTGAATTCCAGCAGCGCCCCAAAATTTATAAACCAGAGTTTGTTCTCGTACGCCAGACTGCCAGTTTTCGAACGTGACCACAGAAAGTGGGAGTGAAAACAACAATTGATCGCCCTCCCTGTGGGATTCCAATAAATCAGGAAAATCAACAGGGCTCCTAATCAATCAGTGCAGCCTATCAATCAGTTGTATCTTTGCTCCCCGACAGCATCATTAGTCCTCTTTTAATATTAAATGCCCCCTTTCAAAGTATACAAGTAGGAGAAAATTACAGTGAAAACAACATCTGTTCTCTTTAATGTGAACCAGTCAGCTAACAGAGCGCTGAGGCCTCCGGGCTACTCATCCTGTGTCGCCACCTACTTTACACAACAAGGCTGCGGTGGGTCCAATTTGTGTACGTGTGCACCTGAGATCTTCCGGATCTAAAACACGCGAAGCTGCGTCTTTGCTACTCAGCTCTCACGACTGTGTCCGTCTTTCATTACGCGTTCACACAACAAGGCGGCACACGACGCCGCCGTCCTGCCGGCTTTCACAAAGACTCCCGTGCCCTCAAAGGCGAATGCTTTTCACCGCGGCCACTGGATGAAATGTATCTTACCATATGCTCGGTGCCTCCGTCCCGCTGATTTCCAGGAAGTCGTATTTGTCCTCTAATAAGAAGTCATTGAAGACAAGAGCGATGGTGTCCCCGGGCTCAGCGAGGATTGACCACGTACAGTCCAGGTTGTTGTCATACTCCGCAGGGTATCCAGGGCTGGTTATCGAACCCGCGGTGCCTCGTAACGTACCGCCACATGCTCCCTCAGCTGGACACGGAGAGGGAGACAGAGAAAGAAGGACTGAATGGCAATGAATAGTGAATCACTGCACAAGTACTTTTCAGATACATGTGTATATTTCAGATTTTTAGTTTTGCTTTTTGTTATTGGCTCGTTATGACTTTTATTAGTTTTATTAATTCCCTTTTAGCATTTTTACCTCTCGTGTATTAGTCTCAAATTGTTTAACAGTTTATATTTCTACGTTCTATTATGAGCTCATCAATCATTTGTAAAATACTTCATTTGAATGTATTTGTTTTGGTTTTCACTTGCTGTAATTTTTCACTTCTGTTCATTAATTAACTAATAAAAGATGAATGTATCATTGGATAAGTGAACATAATACAAAGGATGGTAAGAGTATAAATAACAATAATGTCATTTTCACATCCTCATCATCACCTGTCTCACTGAATTCTCATTAACACATCGTCTGTCTTGTCTTCAAACTCTGAGTTAAAGTGATTGATTGAAGGGAAACCACAGGAAAAACGACACATTGGCTCGACACAATAAAGCAGAAAATGGAACCACGGAACAGAAATCCTCTGAAAACAACAAAATAAAAAATTCAAGTGAGGTTTGAAGAGATTCATCAAAAGATACCGAATCCCCAGGCGGAGCTGTGCTTCGACCGTCTCCTGGCCTTCTCTTCCTGTCCGTTGACTAATGAACCATTAGAGCGGCTTTGCTTGAGGATTTTGGGCTCAATCTGGTTCATACAATGGTTTGTTATGTAATTCGAGTCGGACCGTGTTGTGCTTTCGAAGTAATCAATACGCCGGCCCTTCTCATCTCTCTCCGCCCCGCAACCTCATGTTAAGGTCCTTCAGTTCTCATGACCCCCAACAATTAGACAGGTCTTTTTTATCTTACTTATTACTGTTAGAGTTTGTACAGTGGTGGGTTTTGAGACACGAGTCTGTGCAAGCTGTCAAATCAGTTAAAGTATGACATACTTTTATGATCTATTTTAAGACGAGCTCCAGATAACGGGCATAGAGGTGGCAGCTTTAAACCATTCGCCGTCCTTTTAACAATGAATCAGAGTGAATCATCAGAAAGAGAGAAAGAAAGAAAGAAAAGAAAAAACTTCTTACCTCTACAAAATGGTGACGGGAAGTCCCACTGTGCTCCGCTGCCAGGTGACACAATGCATGTGAGGATGCTGTGTCCTTCCAGTACGAAACCTGACTCACAGCTGTATCGGATCTTGTCCCCCATGTTGTACCGCGAGCCGTGAATGACCCCATTTGGAATGAGGCCGGGGGTGCCACACGTATGACTGGGCAGGACTGGAACACAAAGACAAAGAAGGCAGAGGACGTTGTTGTTGATTAGGCGTGTCGAGATTTTGTCACTGAAATAGCCATTCGCCCAATTCAAATGAATCGATCAACGGTCTGTAGAAGAATCCGGCAGCCGACCCCAGCTCAGGTCGATACATTTTCACTGCTCCTGTTTCACATTCACCACAGTGACATCTGACAAGAACCAAACATGCGCAACACAAGCGGCCAAAAACGTCTGTTGTTTGGATTCCTAGAAGCTTAAAAATATGGGAACGTGACCGCGTGGTATTTAGATGTCTCACTGACATTTCTTTTTTTTTTCCTTCCCTGCGATGTGCATCTGTTGTTGTCCGTTCTTGGATGACACAGCTCTACAGTGGGTGCAGCTACAGGCAGCTCATGGTATAACTAGGCCAAAATCAATACATGACCGGCGCCAACGCGCCTTCGCTCCACACAGAAGGGGCAGAAACACGGCGGCTGTACTACAACCTGGACCGACTCCACACTATCTCGCGCTGGTTTGCACCGTGGGTTATGTGTATCTGTGTAACTGGAGCATGTTAACTCGCTGGCATGTTGCGCGTATCCAAATGGCCGCTTTTGATGCGGGCGTGTGTGTGTGCGCGCGTGCGCGGCGCCACGCGTCTGCATGTGAGGGGTATTCTGTCAGTCACTCCGTGTGTTTGTGAACACTGTTCCAATTAAACGCTAGCATGGTAATTAGACAAAGCTTCACCAAGAGACCATGAGAACTAGGACAGAGAGGAAGAGGGAGGGCGGGAGGAAGAGAAAGAGGAAGAGGAGAAAACGAGAGGAAGGCGAGGAGACAGGCAGGAGAGGGGACAAACGGGGGGGGGGGGGTGAGAGACAGAATGATGGCAGAAGGGAGCGAGGAAGAGGAGGGGGGGGCAGGAAAGAGAAGAGGTTCCATTCAGACAGGAAGAGAAAGAGGTGAACTAATTGCAGGGGCCCCTAAACATGTATAATTTACTCTAATTGACTTGTTATTGGGACTGAATGAAGACAGGAATTGGGGGGGGGAGTTGCTCACACTCAACTGACCACGGCGTCCTTCTGCGCAAACGCACCGCCCGCTTAGTTTTAACGAGTCGCGACGGACAACCCTACCCAAAGCACCGACTGTGAGGAGAGGGGCAGGAGAGGCGGCGGAAGAGGAAAAGTTCAAGCGTCCAAGCCAAGTCATTAGTCACACCCGTGTGACCGCGCAGTCCCGCGTCTGCCAGGCCGCCATGTTTTAACAAGCCAGCTTGGTGCACAAAGGTATTCCCTAATTTGGACAGATGTCTGAGGAAGTCATCTGAAAGAATCAGGGGCTTTTCTGGACGGATAAAGCGTTCACGAGCATCGTAAGCGTCCAGATCATCTCATACTTAACGACAGCTGCATTTTTTTTTTCCATCCAGCTCGAAGAAACCATTTTAAATTCTGGCAGTTAAGGCTGCTCTCCTGTCTGTCCTCTGATGTTAAGCGCCGCAGCGCAGTCTGAGAACACACTTTTGACTCACTTCGCTGTCATTTGGCTCGGCGCTGTGCAAAACACGGGGCGACGTGTCCCATTGTGAGAACCCACAAATGCAAAAAAGTTTTGAAAGGAGTGTGGTGACCCGACAGCCGAGCGGTTGGAGCACATACCACTTAAGCTCCTGAGTTCGCAGGTCCCCAGTTAAACTCCCGGCTGCTTTGTAGTTTTATTTATTCGAGCCATTTGCAAGTTGAGGTCATTCGGGGCTATTTCACACACACACACAAAAAAGAGGACATTACAGTTTGGGATCTATCAGAAAATGAAAAATGGTACAGATGTGCACAAGGAACTCTGTGTTCATGAACTGAGGACAACGCAGGTCATTATGTCATGACGGCTGCTTTTTAATTATTTCAGAATGAAAACGTTCGAGACGCAGAAATACAACGTATAAAAAATTCTGACATTACTGAAAATGTGTACGTACTTTGCGACAATACTTGTGTGATAAAAAGCTTTTTGTTGCGATGGTACCCTATTATTACATTATATTATATTATATTATTAGGAAGTACTGCCTGTCGCGTAAGTTAATTAACAATTACGCGTCCCAATTATTAAAAAAACACTAATACACTTGTGTCCAAATTAGGTTGGTCATGTGCCCGATATTCATGCACTTTGTCCACTGTCATACTGGGGGGGGCGGCCAGATAAAGATGGCACAGAGGGAAGCTCAGCTGTGGGTTGCTCGGCCAATCAGGAGAACGCTGATGCGAAAACTTGAGCCGCAGTGCATGTGTTTCTCTGCATCTGTATGGAAATTCTTTTATGTGTGCCTGTGTGTGTGTGTGTGTGTGTGTGCGGGTACGTGTCCGCTGGAAGTGACTGATGATACTCCGCTGTGTTTGTCCCTTCCGGCTCTTCTCAGCCTCGGGGCAGGTCAGCGCGTTGCTATGGCAACTCCAGGCCAGGGCATCTTTTTAATAGCGATGCAGAGCTGAGTGACGATGGAAAGGTGCGGAGCAGGGGGTTAAGAGCCTGGCCGTAACATGAAAGCGGGATAGAGTGAAAGAGGAAGGAAAGAGGCGAGAGTCGGGGAGGAAAGGACACGTCGTGTTCGGAGGGGAAGAACAAACGAAGGATGACGGAAGTAAAAGATGAGAGCCAGGGGGAATAAGGAAGTGAGGGAGACAGAAAGGGGTGGATGTGAGAGAGGTGTTGATTAAAGCTTTTGTTACATTATTAATAAATGATCAGCATCTTGTAAATAGACCATTGCTTCCTATTTTCTGTTTGATCCTTTATAACCCCCCCCCCAAAGAAAATGTTACACTTTCAGATGATAATCCGACACTCTATAATAACACCGGTCTTTGTGAAGACCTGAGCCTTTGTGCGAACCAAGATGAAACCTGAGAGATTTTCTCATGGCTCACAATACACAACCCTTCACACTCATTAACTCCAGACATGGTCTGTCTGCCAGAGTTGTTGTTCCATCAAAGCTCTGCCTACGATGAAAACTTCACGTCTCCATCTGCCTGCGCGTGATATAAAAGGTCAGGCTCCGAAACGGCTGCTGCCGAGAAGGAATTAAAGGACGTCCTGAGCTGGGTCCCCTGCACCGCTCGCTGGATCTGTCGTTGTGGCTGCGGCGAAGCACCAACCACCAAACAGAATCCTCGGGAAACCGAGACTCTGAGAAACCAGTTGATTGACATTAAATGTAAAGATAATGAGGTGATACATTATCGTCTATTCGGACGCTAATGCCATGTCCTTGTTCGCGATCTCTCACTCTCCAGAAACATATGGAACGAGAGTGGGAAATGACCTCTAATTACCGGGCAGCAACAAAAACCGCTGGAGTGAACTGTATCTGTATCCACAGCATGTACGTAACTTGCCACGAGCCAAAGTTGGAACAGATGTTTCGTCAAATCTCGCTCCTCGTACCTGGCAAAAATGACTAATTTCTTGTTTGGTTTCCAGGGGGCTGTAAAGTTAAAACCAAGCGGAACCAGAACAAATGTCAGACTGCGTGTGCATATTGCCAAACAGGGATTTGGACAGATGCTAGCATTTGAAATTCATCTGGCAAAACGTATCTATGAGAATTATAAAACTTTGATTACAACTATGGCAGAGTAGTTAACTTTTGTAAATGAGATGATTATGGACCCTGTTTTGGCTGAACTCAAAATTCCAACAGGATTTTTACTCCTGGAGTGAAAATCGAAAAATAAAAAAAAAATTTTAAATTTAAATCAGCACCCCAGTCCTCTCATTCATCCAACGAAATCATTTGTCACTACACTTAACAGAACAGGAGAAATAAAAAAAAGCTCTTCAGCCCAATAAGTTGCTTTCTAAAAAAAAGTCACAACTCAACAACGCGCGCAACACTGCGATTGCCTACCAGGTTCACGGACTCTACACTCCGTCGTAACTGTTGGGGGATAAGAGCAGGCGGCTTCATTTCACCTGCCCGCCGCCTAACGTTTTGACTCTCGACAAATCACTCCCCATACGCATCTCTGCCGAGACCCGAAGTTTACATTGAAAGCATCTCTCAATGGGCGCAATCCATAATCCATTAACACCTCCACTCGGTTCCTATGGTGTATGCGTATTAAGAGTTGTTGCTGTTGGAAAGTCGCCAACGCCCCTGAGCTAAATGGACTCCCCAGCACTGCTCGAGCTCCCGCGGTGTAAATGTATTAACGGCTTCGCTGACACATAGTACATAATAACTCTAACCAACCAAACACTGAAGGGGGCTCCCGGCCAACTGTGGACAAGGGGCCGCAGCTGAACGGGGCCCCCTCGCCACCTGCTGGGCTCCTCGAAGTTTTAATGGGTCGACAGCAAAGGCCATGTTTCCAGCAGGCCACCTTTGCGCCATCCATCCTCTGAATTGATTTACACTATGTTGTTTTGGGATATGTGTAAGAGGAGCATTGATTTTCGCGCTAGTGTCCCTTTAAAGAGAGTTACCAGAAGTGCAGGGTGCCAATTAAAGCGGTGCAACGACCGAGACAAAGGTTTGCAGGGAGGATTGGGAGGTACTGTATCCTGGCTCCCGATGAATGTCATAAAGCCCACTTTTGTTTTTCTTTTTACCAGTTTATTAATGATAAATGGATAAATATATAATAAGCTGCAGGTCTTTTGCAGTCAATAAATTGTGAAAGTCATTTTTCAGACAAAACTTCTAAAGTTTCAGCAGTTCAGGTTTGTAATTTGGACTTTGATTTACTGCCTTTATTTGTCCGTAGGTCACAGTACATTGAATAGCTTCGGATTTTTGCCATTCAATAGACCGGACAATTAATCAGTTCATCAAATAAACAAAACAATCAGCAGAAGAACTGCTGGTGAAAAAAGTCATTAGTTGCAGCCCTACTAATAAAAAGGTGGTAACTCACAATAAGTACAGAACAGGCAGTGGCACTGGAAATAGAGGGATGCCCACTATGGAGAGGCTCAAACAAACAATGTGCATTCACAGTGGCAAGCAGCACTGTACGTCCCGATGATATTACAGATCAGAGATTTTTCGCTCCCGCACTTATTGCTTCGGGACGGAGCGCTGTTTATTATCTCAAACAGTGACGGCACCGTCAAAGGTAATGAGAACAACATATCCGAAATTGCTTGACAATTCTGGATGTTGGATTTTCCTTTTGAGTGTGCCAGCCGGCGATGTTTCCAGCATTAATTCCCAAAGATCACCAGTGAAGGAGGGCAATCAGAGTACAGACTTCACTTTGTTCTACAACACAGAGACTGCCATAGAATAAACCACAGCCTAATGAGTCAGGACTTGTACAATCACAAACTGGGTAGTTAACAGCACAAGTGGATAAGAACTTGGCCGCGTACGGATGACGCCAAACACTGCAACGGCAAAACGTAGTCTATAAACTCAGAGCTCTGCAGTCCGCCACCGTGAGCTAAACCACATTTAACCAAGTGAAAAAAGAAGTTGCATTTCCTTGCAACGCTGCCTTGGAGTAAACATATTAAAATGCAGTAACGCCGCCTTTCCCGTGTTCCCCGGGTGAAAATATATTAGCGGGGCAAGTGACATTTCCAGCGCTGCTTCTCATCAATCACCTGCTAAACAGAGTAATCACTATAGCAGCTACACTCTGTTAAACACCAGCTCTCCTCAGCCTTTCCGGCTTGACTACAGAACCAAGAAATATTGGTTGCTAATATCCAACGTCCCCGCCGCCGTGATGGCCGTCACCGTGAAGACCAACAGCCGCTGACCTGTGTTATAACCGCGTATTTGCCAACGGGCGCCGAGCCGAACCGCAAGCATACTGTAAGGTAGTTACGGCTCAAAACAAATGTTTAGACGGAAACGCGCTGCTCTGTTTTCACACACACACACTTTTATGTTGTCCTACCAGCTAATTTAAACACAGAGGTCTTTTTTTTTTTAAATACATGCTTATTTTGAACATATTCAGTCACGCTGCCCAAGGCAACGGAGCAGGCTGTATATCCAGCAGAAACTGAGAAAGGCTGGCATTCATTACCTCCGCCAAGTTCTGCTTTTGGTTTGGTCTGTTTGTTTGTTTGTTTGCTGTTGTGCTTCTTTGTTCGCAGGATTATGCAGAAAAAAACTCATTGCTGGATTTTTACAATAGCTATACTTTGAAGGATTCTTCAGTGATTGGAAATAAGAGGGGAGAACCCCAGAGCCTCATGGTTATACCACATGGACTTCATTGCTCAAGTCTCAACAAAGTTAATGGAACAGAAAAGCTACTTCTATCGAAAGCATTAACCCCTTTATGTTAAAGCCCAGTTGTTATTGTGTTATATCATTACATGGCAGTACAGTACGGGACAGAAGAGTAAAGTATGAGCTTATTCTTGAGGTATTCAATTAAGTAATAACAAAAGTCGTAAAGTATTAAGGTGAAAAAGAATGAACTGGACAAGTTCATACAGGGCTCAGGATAGAGCTTCATATCAATAATTCATATGGAGGTTGTCGGCGGTAGTTTAAGAGCTGGCAGAAGTTGGCCATAAGCATGTTCCCGGCATATAATTACCGCTTTACTGCTGTTGCAGTTAGGCTATTAAAAAACCGACTGACCTTCAGTTATTAACGGCTGCTATAATGTACAGGTAGCATGGCTTAGTCAAGGTAAGATATCACCACTGATAAAAAATTTATTCCGGCCAATTTTCAAGTCTAACTTTGGCTGATGCTTAATCAAACAACAAGTATTTCGGGTCTGATCCGCAGGAGGAAATGTTAAGCTGCTGTGTGCTCCATGACAATTTGGCAGATATAAACTTTACGACTTATCCTAAAATGTCTGCGACCAAACAAAGCCGAAGGTCACAACCTTCACATCCTTTCATCGATTTGGGGGGGGGAACAAAATGCGTGTGGCTGAGACGAGGAGTTTAGATGCCACGTGGAGGACAGTGCCTCCTCCAGGTGTGGAATACCCCGGCTGTGCTGTGGAAGCCGCTGAGCTTCCTTTTGTCATGACGTAAAACAGAGGATCACCTACAGATGGGCCCAAACTTCTCGTCGTACATTGAAGACAACTTACAAAAAAATAATAAAAAGAATTCCAACATGTTTTTATTTAAAATTTCTATTCCTTTTATTATTTTTCTCAAAAGATTGAGATCACGAATCTCCGCCGGTGACAACAGCAATGCTGACAATTAATAGTGTTGAGAAAAGTCTCAATGCTTCCATCAATCTTTCAGTTGTCACAGCAGACTTCATGAACGCACTTAAAGACAAGACAAACAGGAAGTACAAAATGAGGGTTGACCTCCTCTCCTTGTGATGTACCCAACTGTGTGATGTCAGTCACAAGCGAGCCATTTCTATCTTTTGCGAAGAGCGGACCTTATGACAGCGTGCGCAACAATGATAACACAATGACACTTTTGGGAGCCGTGCTCCCGGCCAGCGGTTGCTATGGAAACAGTGACCCGGCCTGAAGCTACAGAGTGCTGCAGGGGCCAAACTGAAGAAACATTGTTCGAGCTCTGTGTACCGCAACACGGAACGCCTCCGCAATGATTTGCTTTTGAAAGGAGCGGTATTCACATATGGATTTAATTTTTTTATTTTATATTAAAAATCTGGGACAGTTCAGCCTTGATCAGTAATGGCTAAGGATTTTACTTTTGATTTACATTTACCATAGGATGTTTCGTTAAAAACTGTTTCATTTTGTTATTGTTGTTGTTTTTTCTTACATTAACATTAACAACCGAATTACTGAGCTGTACATAAAAAGGCTGACGCTGCAGCTGCAAAAAGCTTGCATGCTTTGTTAACGTTTGAAGCCAGTACTTACAGTACAGTGCTTACAAAGTTGTAAAATCCTTCACTTTTGGTGTTGAATTTAAATTTTCATCATCATAAAGTTCATGCAGCCCAAAAATGGCTTCGCGCTTGAATTCCCGACTAATTCGCACTGTACTTGAGGCCCGGACTATCCGGTTAATATGAAAGCAACCAGTGAAGCAGCAGTTTAATTGTGCTCCTCTCTGGGAAAATGCATTACCGAAATGAAATGGTACTAAGTGCATCACAGAGAGGGCCGGGACAAAAAAGAAAAACACAAAGTCAGCACACGCAAAATGTCAGCCCGTCCGTCCGTCTTCCCGCTCGCTTGTCTTGTTTCGTCCATGCGATGAACTCTTCAGCAAAGTGGTCCTCGCGCCGCGCTGCGACGGGCTCTCCTCGGGAAGAAGGGGAGCAGCGGATAAAATAGCATCTCATTCGGCCGGAAAACCTCAAAATCTCTAAACCGCATCCATTCCCAGGCTCCCTCATCACCACCCCCTCCTCCTCCCGCTCTTCCGTCCTCTCCAAAGAGCGCTGCCAACACATCCCGTTCTATCTTCTTCCTTCCTGTCAACATTGCTATGACAACCCCGACCTGGCCGCGAGTTCCCATCGCGAAGAACGGCCTGCCCCGAACATAAACGTGTCCTTTTTTCCCCGAGCTTGCAAAGTAAACCTCTCGAACGCTAAATCGCCGCGTATCGATGAGGGCTAAGAAGGCAGGTTATTGTGCGAGCTCGCACTCGCGTTGTATAGGCGACGCGTGCTCGTGCGCGCATGTGCTTTTCTTTGACCCGCCGCATGTCATGTGTGCAAAGCACCTGAACTGAAGTCAGCCATTAAGTTACTAAGCAACGGATAAGACGTGGTGCAAAAAAAAAAAAAAAAGTGAAACGACGACAACAACCTGACATAATTAAGCAGAACAGGAAAAGGTTTGCCACACTGATATCGGACACGCTGTAAATATCAAAACATGAAGGATATTTGTGAATGCTGGAATAGAAATGAGCAGGAGAGCACACGGTTGAATACAATACAGCAACAAAAGTGTTCATTGTTTGAATGGTGAACATGGACATTAATCATTGCCGTCCTTGTTACTTGTTGCGGCTCTCTCTTTTTCTCACACACACACACACACAGATACACAAACGCGTACACGCAAACATACAGAACAAGGTCTAATGCATCTTCATTTAGTCTTGCTGTCCTCTGGGCTCATTTACATCTGTCAACTCACTATACAAAATGGATGGATGGGCGTGTGTGTGTGTGTGTGTGTGTGTGATGCACGTGTGCGAATCCATTTGTCTTCCTGTGCGCTTACATGTACACGGGTTGTGTATTTATCTTTGTACATCTTACAGGACAAGTGCGCCTTGGCATCTACGCGTAAGCATGTGTGCGTAAATGCATCTTTGCTTCAGCCTCTGTCTTTGTATATGTACTGAACCATAGTAGGTGTGTGTGTGTGTGTGTGTGAGTATGCTTATGCATGTGCGCAAAACAGTCAATTGCCCTGGTAGGTGACAGTTCACGGTCCCCTGGGCAGCACAGAATTGTGGGTAAACTCGATGTCACAACTGTTCCCATACATCATCGGGCTGTCAAGAAGATGCGCACACAAACACAAACACACACACACACATCTATGTGAGCACACAATGTGGAGCCCGATTGCCATTTTTATGTGTAAGGGGTTACATCGTGGCTCACTGGGGAGAAGAAACAATATACATTATGAATATAAATATCAATGAAACATTATGTGTTCACGAATTACCTTTTCTTTTCAGTTATTGTGACGTGACACGATGAAAAATGTGATGTCTTTGCCTTTTTATCCATGAAAATATGGATTATAAAAGTGGTATTTTACATTTTTTGAAATGTATGCCAGATTTGACACTAAAGAGGAGAAACTCTGTTACTAGTTGCTGCCGGCTGATGTAAAGGAACATTATTTGGCAGGCGGTTTGGAGGACTCACTGAAGTTTTCCTCTGATACACAGGCGTGGGCTGTAACGGCGTAACAAAGAAAGCGGGATAATGGGTGAAGATGATTATTCCTCGAGCCTTCCTTGCCTCATTATCGACGCAATTTTCCCTGTAAAAGGTCAGGGAAAGGAGACTTTGTTCAGCTCATTTGAGTTTGTAAGGATATAACATCTGTACTGCCGATTCTTCAGAAATTTAAAAAAAGAAAAAAAAAAGTAATTGAGAAATGATGATACTAATCGCGCAAGTATGATTAATATAATCATCCCCTCTTGTACTTTATGTGCACTTTTCTGTGGTTGAATCCAGTACGGCGCCTGTTTGAGGTGTCGCGGCCGAAGAGGTATGACGTGCCTCGTCCCGACATCTGCGTTTCACGGCACGAGAAGTGAAGGACCCCTTCGCGGCCAGACGAACGGACAGATGTGCGCTCAGATGAGGCCAAACAGGCGAAAACGGCCAACTGCAGACGGCGAGGACTGCCGCGTTCACCCGACGCCATGCATTCGGCCGAAGAGTGAGCGGAAAAATAAAGGATGAATTCCTCATCATTAGTGTCGTGCAGGATGAGCTTGAAGTGCCGCCCACGATGAACCAACGTCGGATTAAATTAAAGCCAACTCCATATGATGCGTATCAAAGATCGTTTGGCCGGTCAGCTACGCGCCTACAGATGATAAAGCAGGAATAGAGTGACATGACTGAGATAAAGCAAGGTGGACGTTTGTTTGTTTTTTTTGTTTGGATCCCGGCACCCGAGTGCTTGGGATAAACGTCCGACCCCCGCCCCAGAGTTCGTCCACATGCCGTCCCTGAGTTTTCAGCTCCGCCGCAATCCCCTGTGCGTATTATTGCCTTATTTATCACTATTTTCTAGCAGTCATTCTGTCACTCAAGCAGCACTGTCACAGCAGGAGCCCCATTGTTTCCTGTTCTGCTCGGCTGAGAGCTGCCGCCGATACTAACTCGACACTTCCCGCATGCAGTAAATGCGGAGGCAGCGGCGAGCTCGGCGAACCTCTTTCGAAAAGCGTCGACAATGCCGTCCGGGTTGGCTGACATTGGGAAGCCGGTTTGCGAAGCGCGGCAAGGACAAAGCGGCTTTTTTTAACACTTCTCTGACAAAGCAAGACAAAGGAGAGCAGATCAGGCAGCGCCGAGGACCCGACATCGCGGGGGTTTTTTTCAAGCACGACTATAAACTTTCACCGGGCGCAGAATCAAGAGACATTCCACCGGTAATGGAGCAGTGCGGCTTTGGTCAGCGAAAAAAAAAAAAGACCAAAAAAATCGCAGCACATTCAGACGAAGCGGTTGCGACTGAGAGGCGCTGAGGCTCGTGTGCAGCTGGGCCCGAGCTCCGACGTGTAAAGAAAAAGAAAAAAAAATACAAAACAGGTGACGAACGCGCCACCGTTTCTCAACGCGTCTCCATCCACAGCGCCAGTAAAGCTTCATGAAGAGATCTGACAATAAGGTTGTTATAGGATTTATAAATTTCAATCAGAAAACCTCAACGCAGAGGTTAGCTTGGATATAAATAGCACGTGACTATTAGGGCAGCTCGGAGCGCTGTGATCAGCGTGATAACAGCTGCATCTATAAACCCACGCGACCGGGTAATCTTGACTGATGATGGGGCCGCTGAGTGAAATTTCTCCTCAGATGAGAAAAAATGTGATGTAAATACCGGTGGAAAGCCCAATAATCCCGTTAAGGGGTGGCGAGGCCTGTTTGTCAAGGGCAGATGTCTTGCAGGTTTTTTTGTTCCCCCGAAAGTTAATGAGCCGCACTTTGTATCTGAGGCTCATTAACTGTCGAGGAGGAGCGAATACCTGGAGGACGCCGGGACTGCGGGGGCCTGACTCAGTTAAAAGATGAGCGGCCCAAAATAAAACAAACACAAACAATAATCTGGTGCCCACAGTTCTTGCCTTTTTTTTCCTTTTTAAAAAAAAAATTTATACATTGTATCACAACTGTTTTTAATCCTGTCCCGCAGGATACAGAGCCCTGCTAATTTTCATGCGAGCCTTTTGATCGGGAACAGATTCTTTTGGACCCGGAAGTTGCAGGTCGACGCAGTTAAGAGGATCGAGAGGGCATCGCGTTCGCCCGAATCATCTCTATCAAGGGCTGAACGCCCCGGGGTTCGAATAATCCAAACAGGTTAAGCTGTGGACATGTTTCCCAAATATCAAATAAAGTGCACCTTAAATATTTAGTATTATATATGGCATCATATTCTAGTTTCACGGTATGAAAAATATGAAACTCTGTCCCATTACATCCCATACAGTTGTAAAGGAAATTCTATTTTCAATTTGTAATAGCGAGGGTCAGCCTATGGATTTTTCCCGCTCAATTCAAGTGAAATAAGAGGATCGCTGATGTTGCTAAGGAGCTTTTCGGGAACCCACACCAGAACCCGATCTGCAGCACTTTTGTCGATTAACCCAAAATGAACAAAAAATTATTTGAAATCAAATGATGTGTCAGGGAATAAACAAACAAACTCGCAATGTGGTCTCAAATAAAAATAACAAACCGGGGGGAGGGCCCCACTTTTCGCCACGGTTCCCGTCCAAGCAGTGCGGGAATGGGTCACGTTCCCAGTTACGAGCAGAACGCACCCTCAGATATGAGATATGGAAGGAAAAAAAACAAACTTGTTTGGTGTGTAAAACATAAAGGCCGAACTGGTCGACTGCTTCTGCTCTGTTCTGCTCCACAAATACTGGGAAGTTACTTTGATGGTGCTGGCAGAACAGCTGCTTGACCATAACTCTGTGTGTGTGTGGGCGTGTGTGTGTGTGTGTGTATAGCTTATCCCCGGCTTTCCTGTTCCGTCTGCCCACTTGTCTGTGCGTCTGTGTGTGTGTGTGTGTGTGTGTGTGTGCGTGTGCTCCTCCGTGGGCGTTAACCATAAAAAACAATGTAAGCCCAGTTAAACCTCCTCATATTTCAACTTTAACACTCTCAATCTCAGCTCAATCTGTGCGCCTCGATCGTTGTGTGTGGGACGAGAGATACGGCGGGAGACGGAGATTTCGGGCGGGCCTGCGTCTGCGTGAGCCGCCGAAATCGAGTCAGCGTGGGGTTTGTGGGCGTTTGGTGTGTTCTGGATCAACACGCGCCGCGTTTGGGGGAAATGAACGGGCCCTTTAGGGCTTTTTCCGCGGTGCAGCTAAACACACGCGCACACACAGACGCCGTCGCGCGCACGTCGTCGTGTCCTCTGCCGCTGAGCTGCTCCATCACATTCACAAGATAAATGACTGACTGTGGTGCGGAGTGCGCGGCTCCCGGGACGACATGTTGCGCGTTTCCTTCTCGCGCGTATGCTTTCAGGGATGGGATAAGGTAAGATCCTGCGTGCCGCATGCGTCCAGCCGGGGGACGCCGGCAGTGATCCGAGCGAGACGGAGGTGCAGGAGACGCTCTGAGAGGATTTTCAACACAAGAGCGACTCGCGTTCCCCCGAGCGAAGGAGAGGTCGTCATTAGATAGACAATTAGCCTCCTCAATCCCCCGCCAACCACACTCACTCCACCTCCTGTCCGCTTATCTGACCTGATCATAATATTTCAAATTTATCTTTTGAGGTGTGCGTGTGGACACGGATGAGCAAGGTTTTCTTTTTTTTTTTTAAAAACTGGGTGCAGCAAATTCCGGCGAGAGGGCGGTGACATGCCCTGATTACGCAATCACCCGGGCGCCTGTCACATCCAACACAAAACGAGGAGAATGGCCTACTCTGACCCTCGGTCTTCACAGCGAGCGTGTTTCTGATGTACGTGACTGTCTGCAGCATGACGCGCTGATGTCTGATGGCCGACAAAGGTCGCCCCCGCGTCCCCGGACTCCGCCGTTTATTCGGTGGTGGCAACCAGAAGCACAGAAATATGGCAGAGGGAGGAACCAACGAAGTCAGTCAATCAGGATCAGTTTTTCTCCGGCGCCACCTTGTCGCGGCGCCGGTCCTGATGAAAGTCTGGGCCCTGGCACGCGCACTCTGCGTGCGTATGGGCCGTGGGGGTTTCGGAAAGCAACATATGGCTCTGAAGATCCTCTCTGCGCCTTACAATATTTAAAACAAAGTAATTATGATTCATGAACAGCTCATCCGGACAATATATTTCTCTAGGTGCGTGGTTTTCATAATTTAAATACTTGAAGATGGCGGCACTGAAGAATTACTGGTATACACTTAACCGTCACTTTTAATGTATCAGCTTCATTAGTGCATGTTCCACAGGCCTCGTAGCAGGAGATTAAGGCCTCGGCAGATAATATACTTAATAGTTACAGTAGTCATGGATCATATACTTAATTACAGTCTACCGCATGTGAATGCGCAAGATAAGAACACTGGCAGTCCTTAAAAACCACTCAACAATAAAAACAGCACGACGCAAACTCCATAGGTGTGCTATAATTAAAAAGTGAAATGAAAATAAATACATCCCAATCATTGGGTTTTAAAGGCGCCGCATCGCACACACGAGAGTTAATCAACGATGACACACACGTACTGTACTGCATGTGTGTGTGTGTGTGTGTGTGTGATGGCGTACGCCGGCCTGGACGGCGCAGGAGGCTGGTGCAAGGCCTTTACGATTCGGCTCATAAAGGCCCCACTGCTCATCCCGCCACTAAACCCGAGTGTCATAAACCGGTTGAGCAACCAAAACAACTCTGTCAACAGAGTCGCGCCGCAAGTCGAGCTGGCGGCCGGCGTCGCCGTTCTCGCCGGAGAGTCACTCCTTCCTGCTCTCGTCGAACTGGAAAAAAAAAAACTTTATCCGTGCACTTCTTGCGCTGCAGGAGGGCTGGATTTCGTCTCTCGCGAATTCTTTGAGCGAAAATGACGCGAGGAGGGGATATCGTCACGGCCGATGGACAGACATCTCAAAATCGGTAGCACAGCTGTGAAACGTTCAGGTCCGCACGAGCGTGCCCGCAAAGACAGCCGCAAGTATTTCACAGGAAGCAACAAACATAACAAAGATGACCACCCACCACCAACTTCCATCAGCATTTCACCGAATAACATTCACTGGACCCGAAAAGGACTTCTGGACGTTTAAGTACCAATGTGTGCACACGCACGCACACACACAAAGATATAAATCATAGTTAAATGGCAATATATATTATAGTTCATTATCCAACAGAGCAGCGACGATTAATCATCTCTGCACGGGCACGGCAGTGCGCATTTCACATCATAAAACAGAAGATCAGCGCGCATTGGCGCGCGCGCGTGTGCAAGTGCGTGCGCGCGCACTTGCGTGCACACTTTAACAATGTGAAATTAAAAGGTCAACATGTGCGCTCGTGTTAATGCCTCATAACAAGGCATGGGCACATTAGTGTATTTGTGGAGCTGTTAAGTCCGCGAAAGTACCTCAGCGCACGCGCGCGTTCGCAAATGTGCACATCCCGCAGCGGTGGGATATCATCTCGGCAGATTGATGGCGTACGCCCGAACCGTGCAGCTGCGTGACGCTAAATGCACCTTGGTTTTACACTATTTTAGGCTCCATCTTTTTTTTTCATATATAACCCTTTACTGTGTTTCCTTTTAAATAGTGTTCAGTCCAGAGAAAACCATTTCCACGCTTGGAGACGCTCATGTCCTGTTTCGCACACGCGCGCGCGCGCACACGTACGCCGGTAAGTTTGGCAACGTGACAGCCCGTCGTGGGCTAAATGACAGACACAATCATTCACTGCTCCGTATCACGTGGCGGCAACACACGAGAGCACGCACAGAGAGAGAGAGAGAGATGCTCGAGCACTTTCTCTCTTTCACACTCTCTCTCTCCCGCTCTCTGTCTGTCTCACCCGCACACTCGCAGAAAGTCATTCACTGATTCATTAACCACTTTGTTCCATCCATCCATCTTTCAGCAAAGGGTGAAGGGCGGCCGGGGGAAGAGGGGAACAGAAGGAGAAAGGGAAGAAAAGGACAGAGAGAGTGACAGGGGGAGGGGGGAGGGGGGAGGGCAATGCCGTTCTAATACACACCAATAAAACAGTGCGTTAAATCATATTCGTTTTTTCTTTTCTTTTTTTTAAAAATGAAAGCAAGAAGCCAAGAGCGAGGGCGAGGGGAGGAGAATGCAAAAGCGGAAACGAAAGAGCGTCGGGGAAAAAGCCCGCGGGGGAGAGGAGGGAGCGTGGGGGGAGACGCGAGAGGCGAGCGCGAGGGAGGGGAAAACTTTTGATGCGCGCGCGCAAGGCGCGTCACGTCGACGGATAAATAAATAAATAAACAAATAGGCGAGCGAGCGAGCAAACAAACAAACAAACAACAGGGGAGCGCAATTACGAGCATCTCAGAAAAAAAAAATTACCGTCGCTTGTGCTCCCATCCAAATAACACACATGCGACCACATGTGACTGAAAAAAAAAAAAACCCAACCAAGCTGAATACATTAGACTCGACTGCACCTAACGTAGCCCACACATGAACAGCGTGTCCCTCGTCTTCCTCTGCAGATTACATTCCTGACAACACCAGGACGGAAATAGAAAATGAGAAGAGACTGATGAGGAGGCCGCCACCCGTACGAATACTAATACTTATAATAGGAGCGGCAGGACGCTGTGATCACGAGCCGCGCCTCGGCGGCTTGGCGACGGCAGCAGCGTCCCTGCAGGAAAACGCGACAGTTTGTTGCTTTGCGAAACCTTTCAACAGGCGACAAAGGAACGATGATGAAATGTGCGGAAAAAGAAAAAAAGAAAAGAGAAAAAAAAAGGCCGAAAGGAGTCGGTACAAGAGGTGAGCGAATTTACAGTCAGGCTACGTCATCACATTGCTCTCCGAGCATCGCGGCGGCTTTAACATTCTGGGGCGCATCGCTGTGGGAAACGAAGGCTCGGAGGAAGCGCCGCTGCGAACTTTACTTTTCAAAATAAAAAAACAACGTGCTGTTGTGAGACACGCATACGCAATACATGGGTGTTTCAATTGCCGACACGGGGTCATGGCAAATTTGTAATTGATTCTGACCTAAGAGGACAACGGACGCAGCCAAACTCCAACGTAGGTCAGGGGGCACGTTGTAGATCGTTGTTTTTTGCATGCCATCTTGGTACCCAGCATGCTTTGGGAACTCCCACCTGTATGGAAAGGTTCTATGGCTTCAGCAAAAAAAAATGGATGGGATGGTAGACCCGCTCGCTCCGCCCCCGTCGGGATTTGAAAGTTTGTTCAAGCTGTTTCATTGCACCCCTCGCCGAATGCGGCGCATTCGGAAAGGAGCCCGGCCTTGCTCCGCTGCATTGCCATTCTGTGCTGTAACCCATGCTCTTGACTGTACTGAATATTTATTGTTTTCTGTTTCCCCTGCAATAACAGGTTTGATCGGAACATATGCTTTTTTTTTTTTTCGAAAAACAAGCTGAGGCGGGGGTTGGAGCGCCGGGGCGCGTGCGGCTGAACAGCTGGAACAAAGCGTCCATGCGCCTGGGGTGTGTGTGTGTGTGTGCATAAAAAGCGACGCGTTAGCGTCACTCAAAATTCTCCAGACGCCGGTGCCGCTTTTTCATACTTTCATACGGCGTTTGGTGGCAACCGGACCCCGATATGGAGGAGGAGAGGAGAAATTTTAGCCGCAAGCATCTGCTGCTGACGCGTGTTGTTGAATCACCAGGATTAGACCGAACACACACACACGCACACACACACACACACACGCTGGTTTGTCTCTTCAGTCTGAAGCTAGGGTGGTTTAGTTTTTACAAATTGGTGCTTTCCTGCGCATAACTCTAATTGGAGGGCCAGCAGTTGGTGGTTTTGTTTTTGCGACGGGTTTTCATCTGAACGCCTGAGCTCGCGGCACACAGTGGAGCTACGCAGTTCGATTGAGAGAGTCGGTTTGAAAACGTCGGCGATCCCGCAGTCAAGACCGAAAAAATAAAAAAACAAAAAACAAAAAAACGTGTTCCCCTTTCCCTGCGTGTTTTACACTAATCTCTTCCGCTGTTTTTTTCCGCGGCTACATTTTCACTTTTCCTGTGATCCACGGCCGAGGTTACTCCAATAAAACACAGTCCGGACCGCAGGAATGCGTTTTTCATTTGATTTGTGGCTTTGTATTTCCTCTGCCGGTTATATTTCAGCGGACTAACCAGCAGCCGGGGCGATGGCAACGGCGACTCGGCAGGTTGCAAATTGCGCACAGTTCATCGTGTACCTAAAGGTAAATGGTTCAGGTGAGTCCAGCGCCAATAAACGTGGCTTTCTTTTTTTAATCATATCTGTCTGCGGCTGAGTTAGTCCGGCAGCACTTCAGTACTGCCGGAGCAGCCCTGTGACATTGCCACCAAACACAGTGCGGCAGTCCGAAAAAAAAAAAAAAAGAAATCCTCATCCCATTTTTCTGTTAATTAAATTTCATAGCCAAGGGTCAGTAGCTCAGCGGGCAATGTCAACAGTGACCGCACCTTAGACCGGGAGAGTGACTGAAACGCGTCTCATTTCTGTCAAGGGAATGTAACTAATTCATTTGTCACCAGGTCACAGCGGCCGGAAGATTTCACCAGGCAGTGTAATTCATAGCAGGGAATTTGTCACAGTGAAAGAAAAAAAAAAAAAGAGAGACTGAAAGCAGCGCCGATGATTACAGAAGTGGTTCCGACTTGTCGGGCGGTGACGAAAACTCTCACTACTCTCCGGCTGCCGGATTTTGAATTGCGTTGCCCTTCAATGATGCCTAATGAGATCGCGTAGCGCGCGCGCGGCGAACCCAACCTTCGTCTTAACCTTCGGCGGCCGAGGATCAAGGCTCAGTGGCTGTAGGGGGGGTGTATTTTACGCTGCGTCATATTTCCATGGAGTTCATCTCGGCCGCTGTCTGCACTAGGAGATAAATTCAGCAGACGAAAATGCGAAGCGTAGACGGTGCTGGGGTTCCCGAGGTATTATTATTTTTGTGAGATACTCCCAGCAGCGCAGGTATGTGACACACTACTGTAGTAACATAGAAATAATTGTAGTGCAGTTGGCGGCCTAATTGTGTTCTAACAGATCACCCATGCCGTGCTGACTGAGTGAAATCAAAACTTGTGTCGGTCGCTGTCCTTGAGTTCAAGCGCCGGCCTCCGTCTCCAGCTTAATTTCATTCCTCCCAAGCCATGTTTTCCCTCCCTCCCCCAGACCTGCCATTCTCCTTCTGTCCGTCAGATGTCCCCGGACTTTTTTCCCCGTCTCCAGCTCCGCGTTCCCGCCTGTCGTTCCACCCTCCATTGCACGACACCCCCGTTCGCCCCTTCAGCCTCACACCCTGGTCACTATTTAAACCTGCCAATTTCTCCACCTCATCGGCTGATTATCTGCATCCATTCCCTCATGTCCCTCTGTATTGATCTTTTTTTCTTGCTTCCTGTTTTTTTTTTTTTTTTTTTTTTGGGGGGGGGGGGTCTTCGTTCTGCCTGAACCGTTGTCCTTCCGTGCTCATCCATCTGTCCGCCCGCAACACCAGTAGGAGAAGAACTGTTTGACTTGCCTCGCGCTGCTCTTAAGTTAAGACGCAGGGCAGCATCCCTTGAAGAAAAGGCTAAGGAACTTTCTAAGGGCTTTCTCTCAACAACCTCAACTTTGGGCCACCTAACCTCCAGCTTGCTAGCCACCAGCCTGTCTCCCAGTCGGTCTGGTCCTGTCCCCGAGGGAGCTGTCTACCTGTGGGTCTCATAGACGTCGATCCCCAGGCCCGCCCAGCTCCACAGAGACACAGCTGTCCAGTGACCCATTATCTACTGCCCAGCACCATGACGAATGCCCAGCTGGGGGTCCGTGCTGTTCCTAAGTCAGCCGACATCAAGTTGTCTCCTGAGTCCTGGTCGGTGGCTATGTCAACACCTGCTCCTGCTCCCCCTGTCCTCCAGCCGTCTGTCTGGTCTCCTGCCTGTCTTCCTGAGTGGCTCCACCAGTCAGTCTGCCCCCCCCCCCCCCACCACCACCACCCAAGTCACCCAAGTGACTCAAGCATCTCCATCAGTCAGTCCACCTAAGATCCTGCTCTGCCCCTGTCCAGACCTGAGGCTGTCTGCCTGAGGCCTCAAGTTCTGCCTGAGTCCTGCCGTCGGGCCATCCGCCCAAGTCCTCCTGCTCCCCTGCTCCACCCTCTGCTCCTCTTTGGACCGCTTCAGATTGTTTGTCTCGCCCGCTCTCGTCAGCTTTGTTTCCAGCGATGACCGGCAGTCAATTTAAAGAAGAATGAAAAGCGATGAAGCCACGGTGCACTACCTGCCCCGCACCAAATGAGACTAGGAACAACCCTGAGGCACTGGTGGAGATCAAAACAGAGGTAAAAGCAGAATAAATACCCCCCTTACCATACACTTGCCAGGTTGCGGAAAGTATGACTGAATGAGCGCTGATGTTGCACCGTGACTGCTGAAGGTGTCACTCTTTACTGACACACGATAATAATGAGGTGATAAAAGGTCAGCGTAGTGTTTCCACTTCATTTCGCTGCGGCAAAAAAGAAATGCACATTGACGACTATTTTAGGGTAGCATTGAACTCATAGAAATAGATTACTTTCCCTGAGTTACTTCCCCAACTTTAAAAAGTTATTTTCTTCTCTACGGAGAACTTTCTTTTTCCTTTATCATTCCCTGAGCCTCCTTTTGTGCGAACACATATCCGAACAGACCCAAAGAGAGCGGCTATATTTCATTCTTTTTTTCCCACAACCTACAGTGAAATTTTTAAAAAAAAACTTCTTTGTGTATTTATGTTGGTGTTTGCAAACAGTGCGTATGACTAACCGCGTCAGGTGTGGGTGCACCTGTGAATTCATCAATCGCTCACAGACGGTCCATGTAAGTTGCGACCGCCCCTGTGTGTGTGTTTGACTGCGCTACACTTTATAAGAAGTACACAGCACAGCGGAGGGGTGTTTAAACTTTCTCACCCCCTTCTTCAGAGGAAGCGCGCGTGCGTGCGTGCATTCGCGTTTGCGCGTGCGTGCGCGTCAACGTGAAGTCTTTGATGTATGATCAAGGATTCTTATTGTTCGCGGCATGACTCCGGCTAGCGTAAACACCGCAAAGCACTTTCATCTAACGCGCGCGCAGATAGCCACACACCTGCACTTTCGCAGCTAAGACACACACACACACATAAAAGGATGCACACACCTAAATATACACAGAGCAAAATTTCCATCAATCACTGATTGCTGTAAAATGAAAAGGAAGAAGGGTGATGGAGGAGGGGCGGGAAGTCAGCGCTCTCACCCACGCTCCTTTTGTCCCATCTCTCTTCCTTTATTTCCTTCTTTTCAATATTCTCATCCCTTGCCCTCCCTCTCTTTCCCATCCCCCAATACCAACTCTTCCTGTGTGATTGTTTCCTACGGCCCCCCTCCAGTTTCCCAGTTTCTTCCTAAATCCACATCAACCTTTGAGAGAGCTTGACTTTATCTCGACATTCTTTGGTGTTTCCCATCTTCCCTTTGTCAACTGTCCCTATGCATTCACATCACTATACCCCACATTCTTCTGTCCCTAAATAACCCAGGGCCCCATGCACCCGATTTAATTCTGTCACCCCCCCCCATTTCATCCTCTCTTTCATATCTTCATCGTTTAGCATTTCCATATGCGGCCTTTGGAACCATCTCCCAATATGATTTCCATAATATTTTCATGGCTTCTGTGCATCGCTTTTTCTCACCAACCACGCTTTTGTGATTTTGCCCCCCCCCCAATACTACTCACCTCTCAAATAGACTCTGGATATTTTCTGCTTTCAATTCCTGTTTCAAGAACTTGGCTTTTAAATTGTCTCGTACTAGCTGGAGTCCTGAGGTAATATCTCCGTGGACCCCGGGCACACACCAAACTTCTTCTTTCTATACGCCAGAATGCGTATTTATTTCTCTGCGTCCGATTGTTTATTCTGATACTTTCCTTGTGTGTTTTTGTTTTTGCCGTGTCCCTTGATAGCCTGAAATATTCTAAGCACCTCAAAGCGTATCCGTTTGCATGTTTGTATGTGTCGGCTTTATTAAGGGGCCATTTGTGAGACTCAAGGTACAAGATGGAAAATGCAGTCAAGTGCAAATTGCGCAATGCACATTTTTTGAAAACGACATTTCTGTAAAATGAGTTGTGGCTGCACAAAGTCCATAATGAGTTTTGCATTTAATTAGCATTCGTAATGCACGAGGAAATGAAATCCATTACATAAACCACCGTGTAATAGCGCGAACGCGCCAGTGCGAAGATGTAGGGTGGGAGAAATGTGGGTTTCTCAAAAGAAAAAAAACTAGGTGCTGTCCCCTGAGGTGGCGCACGAGGGGCTGCGGGCTGTGTGACGATCAGTCTGGAGCCCGCTGGATCACACGTGTTCACACGGGTTCAAGGCAGTTAATCTTTTAACGGTGCATTCAACTTAATGACGCCGAGGATTATTGACCAAAATAACTTCATATCGAGATGCTTTTCCGGTTGGAAGGCACGGAAGGGAAATGCCGCGGCTAAGTTCCTGCGAATAGGACAATATTGTCCATATTGCGATGATTTCTGCAAGGTGGGACATCAGCAACATTGTGTTGCAGTTGGCATTTTCGAAGTCCATGTCGTTGGCACTGCTTAATCTTATCATATCTCAGTTAATCTTAGTGTGATGATTAAGTTCAAAGAGCAAAAAGTGCAACGACACGCCAACCTTTGCGACGGCAAAAAGAAAAGGGTTGCTACAGCGACTCTAAGGGGAAAATCTGCACCAGCGCCTCAGTGCATCACATAATCTGCACTTGGAAATGTAACAACGGTGCAATCTGTGAAAAGTTCTGTGTCTGCTGACACAGCTGAGCAACATAAGTAAATGACATTGTTTCCTGATGACACTTGACTGGGCAAAAATGTCCCGGCGGGGCGAATGCGTGACGTGTCGACGCCTGCTCTCGCGCATCCCATTCCCGGGCATCTCTCCCCGGGGGGGTTTTCTGAGGGAGGAGCTGCCCGGATGCAAGTGTGGGAAGCATGCAGGCATGAATAGGCCAGAACATTGTGCGAGTATATATATGTTTCATTTTCTCATAATATATTCAAGAAATGCCTGGATTTTATGAGTCCCGGGACATCCATCCTGTGAGAGCTACACGCCGGTGCCTGTGCGCCCTCTGTCTCTCTCTCTCTCTCTCTCTCTCTATCCTCTTCACTAACCCAGTTCCTCTGTCTGGCACATAAGGAATGACGAATAACAACATTTCAAATTAAAGTGTCAACCTGTGCTGGGCAGTATCTTTGCTCCGTCTTCTTATTTATTTAGTTTAACCGGTCTCTAAACTGGTTATTGTGTAATATATCCCCCACCCCACCCCCACCCACCCCCCCATTACTTAAATCCTTAATTTTAACAAGACAGGGTAAAATGAGACTTTGGTTATGATGAATCTTCTCTCGTGGTCCTTTTAAATGATGCTGGACTGTAATTCGTCTTCCTACTGTAGCTGCTGCATGAGTGTTGCTTCAATTACTCTCTCTCACCCTCTCTTTGTGCGTGTGTGTGCGTGCGCGCACGCTCGGGTCTGCGTGTGTTTTCCGTGCGTGAGAGACTAAACTCATTTCGATGAAACTGTATAGCCATCTCGTAGCTTCTTGTTGGCGTTCAGTAGCATGCTGTATTGATTAATAAGTGTTATTTCCCTGGGGGAAATGTTGATGTAACAGTGTGTCGTACACGACCAAACAGCTCCACAAAGATGGGATTACAAGGATAGATGAATATAAAAGGCGCGTTCCTCGTAAAGCCGGACCATTATCAATGCATATCTTCAAAGTGGGAGCTGTTTTGCATAACCTTGTTTAACGTTCACTGAGATATTCTTTTTTTAAGTGTGAAATAAATCCAGTGACTGATGCCCTTCCAAAGGATGGGGGAAGCCACGAGGTTAATTAAAACAATGCCGATTTAAAAAAAAAAAAAAAAAGTGGAGCCTAAAGCGAAAGGATAATGATGGAGGGGCACGACATGTGACAAAACAGTCCCAAATAACAGTCCACCTGCTCACTTTGTGTGGCGCTGTCATGAGTTCATCAGAACGGAGAACGGTCTTTTTCGTTTTTGGGCACTTTTTTCTGCGTCAGCGTTCCCGTCCATCTGCTAGTAAAGCCTGAAAAAACGCTCTCAACTACTGTTTCCAAGGACAAGAGAGAACTTTAACGTTTCACCTCCCATTAGTAAAAAAAAAAAAAAAAATCTGGATTAATATTGCATTACAGAATTCGCTCAGTATTTATTCACTTGTCTTTGACGACAAAAACAACCAGTCAAGTCGCTTCTTCCGATCACATATTTTGACAGCGCATTATCAGGCATGGCCTGATTCCTTCCTCGTCCATCTCTCCTGTATCTTCCTGTTTTTCTTTCTCTCCCGTCTCTCCCTCCAGATAGTTGGACGACTTCTGAACAGATTGAACAGAATATTAATTGCCCTCCTAATTTATGCTAATTTATGCTAATCTACACACTCATCGACTCTCAACGGGCTCGTTATCTAGATCGTTTAGAGCGGTCGGGAAGAGATTCAGCCCGTGTGACCCTGAAGGTTGCCAGTTCAATTCCCAGCGAGCCGAGCCGCGGGGCCTCGGCACGTCCGTTTAACCCCTGCGTGAGCTGGCATGAGGCTGGACTCTTAAACTGGCTGACGCGTAGCCAGCAGGCGTTCCACCCATCAGAGCCAACGGGCGCGCGGCACGACGATCTGCGACGTGCAAACGTGTGGATGGACGGGACTGCGCTCCTGTAAAAAAAAAAAAACGGAGCCCGCGCATCCTCATTACGACCCGCAGTTACGTTTTGTTGCAAACCTCTCGAGGCTGCAGTAAATACAACGGGCAGGGAGGAGAAAGTAAGGGGAAGTGATATAAAGAGCGAGGCGAGAGCAAAGTCTGTTTCTTCTTCTCTCCTGAATCTTTTTATCACCCTCATCCGTCCAGTTCCGCGCCAAACTAAACCGCCATCATCCCACAACCCGAAGCCCGCGTTGGTTACCGCGGTGAAGAAGGTCTGACATAATCCGCCGCTGCTACGTGCTCCCGCAGGTTGCATCTGATCTGAGACCTGCAGCATACGGCTGTCTAAACTGGAGGACTTGTTGAAACAGAGGTAAAAGCAAGCACTAAAAAAGCAATTATTACGAATCTTTCTAAGGCACGCGACTGGTGCCCACTTGAAGAAAAAGCAAAAAACAACAACAACAAAAAAAACGAAACAACACATCGTCGGACGTCCTTCAGATGATTAAAGTGCTTCTCTCTCTGCCGCAACGTTTCACGCCTTGATTGAGTAGAAAAAAAGAACACAAATAAAGCAAGAGAGCGTGACACGCCATCTTGTTTTCCAGATTATTTTTCCCCTCATCAAATGCTCTACTTGAAAGGCTCAGGGCGAGAGACACCGGAGAGATGAGGGAGAGAAGAAAAAAAACAAAACACAGGACCAGGAATTAAATGAGAGCAGGAGACGTGATGGGCGAGAGGCACTTGCGGTGGTTAAATTTTGGAAATTTCGTAAATTTCTATCTGAATCCACAGACAGCCGCCTCAGCTGATTGACATGGAAACTGTCAACGCAGAAATGGGCGCTGCAGTGTGCGTTCGCCAAAGAAGAAATTAAACTTTAACGCCTGTGGCTCTTGAAGATCCGATGGCATGACGCTTTTTTCGAAAGTGCGACGCAGCACCGACTTTATCCACACCTCAGCCACAGTTTCGCGCAGCGTGTTTCCACCCGCGTCGACGTATTCTCTCGCCTCCATGCCTCACTTCCTCCAGGTTCAACTTTGCTCGGTTTTATCGCCCACGTGGGGGCACGCGCACGCATCGCTCTCCCCGCTCATGTCGCCGGGATGACCGCGTGCGCTTTTATAAAACTTTAATCTCATCTCGTCCGGTCCCCGGGCACAATGAAGCCGGTTGATTTTTAAATTTGCCCGACCGACGTCGTGACCGGCGGAGTCATGCACGACACGTGCAAGAAAGGACGAAAAACAACCGCAGATTTCTGTGTTGCTTAAAAAAAAAAAATTCTAATCTGCTCAAGCTCAGAGCGACACGCACGTGCACGCACTCGCACGTTTGACAAAGCAGAGTTAAAGAAAAGCTTCTGTATTAATGAAAAATTAATAGAGCTGCGAACCGTTAGGCTAGCACACGTCTGTGTGTGTGTGTCATGCTGGTCTCGGATCAGACTGAGCTACGTTGAAACAAAGGGACGCGCTGAAGCATAACAGTGTTGGTGTGCGATGGAGGATTTGGGGAAATCCTGTTGCTCTGCTCTCAATAAGAGCAACGGCACCTTCTGCCTCCGGAACCAAAAAATAATGGATAAAGTTGTTTACGTTGTTGGGTTTGTTTATTTTTTGTTGTTGTCCTCAAGGTCTGTAAGGTAAAGAAACAGGCGGCGGACAGGATCCGAAAAAACAAAAAACAAAAACGCATATCCTGCCGCAAGACGGATGACCGATCCTGCCGAGAACCTTTGCGCGTCCGTTGTTGCAGCCCCGCGTGGCCTCACCCGACGCAAACTGCTGCCCTGGCTCCACTGACCGGGGTGAAAGCTCTTTTCATTCGGACGGCCCCCGCCAGAAGACACCCGCGGAAGCATGTTTGACAACAGCCGGGACATGCCACCGGCGGTCAGGCGCGGCGGAGGGCAATTAAACGGATGCACGCTGACTCCGTCGCACCGGGGGGGCGCGACGAGCCCCCGTAATTACCCTGCCGACGCGCCGATCCTGAAAACTCATCACTGGTTGCAGGTGTAGGAGGTGAACGCTTCGCCTCTACGCAGAAATAAGCACCAGCGGCCTCCCGCTGATTCGTTCTGCCGGCTTTGATGCCGTTGCGTCACGCTCCTCTGAGGGGTTTTTTCGGTACGAGGGCAGTCGGCAGTCGGGCCACGGCCGCGTCCACTGTGTACGGCAACAGGAAAGGGCCGAGGCTGATTTGATGGCGGAGCTTGTCTTTACCAAGGCTCCAACTAAATCACTAAATCCACCTTTTCGGGGTTGGGTTCAGGTCGGGTACGATCAGCGAGCGGGCGTCGAAGTGTGACGGTCTGTCTTGTGAGAACGTCGTCGTCGCGCTTTTCTCCTTTCAACTTTTTCCACACCTTCTGAACGACACTGTTCCCCTTCTCCCGTTGCCGCCGTTGAGACGTTCAGGGTCCGCGCCCGACCGTCTCGTCGGTCGGAGCGAGGCACTCCACCGACGCGCAGTTCGGTTGTCTTTGAGCGAAGCACTTTTTTTTCGCCCGTTAACAAATCCAAGCCCTTGAAGTGCGATCGATGCGGGCCCCAATCGCTGCCTTTTTCCGCCGCGCCCCTGTGCACTTCGGTGGGCAAAATCTCATTATCATTGCATTCCTGTAAGACTGTATTCTTGCGGGCCACGGAGAACATCAAATTTGAATCTCGTTGAGCCACAAATGAATTTAAAATGGCACAAAACATGGAGGCTTTTATGAGAAAATGCGTCTGGAGTTTGCGTTTCGTTTCGACATTTCTCTCCCCTCACATTATGCGATAAAGGGGGTGGATTACTTTTAACTTTTTAAAAAAATTTTGTATTTTTTTTGAGCACACCTGGACTGCAACGCATGTGGACACACACAGCCACATACAAACCCACACGCGCGCACACACACATTTGATCCCACAATGGCCTAGTTTAAACCCTCATACACATACCCCCAATACAATTTCAAAGGCTTACTGTCTCTGCCTCTTTTTCATGCACACATGCTTAATATTCCTGTTGCCCTCTCTCTCTCTCTCTCTCTCTCTCTCTCACTTTCTCGCCTTCTGCCTTCCCCTCGCTCCCTCTGCCTCTCTGTCTGCCTTGGTGTTTTACGCACGCAGACTCGCGCACCCGAAGGTTTGCCCCAGCTTAAGCGGAGATTGTCATGGAGTCACGCAAAGTTTCAGCGAAAGAGCGTCAACCAAGCACGTCAGATTAACACAAGGCTGGCTCCGCCAGATAGAGCGCGCGCGCAACGCACGCGCCGTCAAGGACACACACACACGCGCACGCACTTTGATTTTCTAAGACCCTGACTGACTGACACATCAGACATGAGTGGATGACAGAGAGAGAGTGAGAACAAGAGAGTGAGAGAGAGTGTAAGGAAATAGGATAAACAGTTGGGCGAGTTCAGAGTGAAAGTTCTGAGTAAAAAGCTTTTTTTTTTTCCTCAGAGAAGAAGAAACATAAATGGGACTGCAATTACTCTGATCACGTGACGTACCTGAGCTAATTCCACTCCGATGGAGAGCCACAGCAGCGGGGAATGCATAAGTGTGGAGGGCTGCGAGCCCTAAAAGGCTCCTGAGTGGTTATTAGAGGTCAGAGTTTGAGAAAAATGTGGAAATCTACCCTGCTCCTCTCCTCCTCCGTTTCCCAGAGTTCAGCTGCGATGCACGACCTCTCAGCTCTGCGGGGTTTGAGCGGGAGGAAGAAAGCTTGTCGTTTTTCTCTCACGCAGCTGAAGGGCTGAAAAACTTGAGCGTACACAGTTGGACGTGGCGCTCGTTCCCGCTACGCCAATGGCGCGACGCGGGGGGGAACGTCAAATTCCAGCACATGCGCCTCGCGTTAGATCGCACTGAGGCAGCTGAACGCGTGGTTTCGTGCGAGCGGCGTAGCGCATCCCGAAACAGGTCAGAGGGGCGGAGAAGTGGCGGAGCTGTGGCGGAGCGTTCTTGCGGCAAAAGTGGCCAGCTGTTTCCTTGCCCTCCGCCTTCTCGCCGGCGTCGCACGTGTCGGCTATCCGGAGAAAAATCCAGATGAGATTTAACAGATGTTAATCTGCGCTTCGCCCCACGCACATGCGTTCATCGCCGTCGGCTTTGTTTTGTAATGACCAGCCGATGGCCAACGCCGCTCATGGCACATTTAGCGGGGAGCGTCGCGTGGAGTGCAGCGTCGCTTTGCGCCGATCTTTTGTCACGCACACACAACGCTTGACCTCTCTCGCCCTCCGCTCAGCCTTTTCTCCCTCTCTGAATATTAGAGAGCTGACAGAAATGTGACCATTAATATTAACACTCTCCATGCATATGTGATAACGTTTGGTCATCACAGATTCAGCGATTCCTCTGAAGGGACGTCGCTGCTTGACGACCCTTTCTCGCTCACCACCGGGTAGTTTTGCTGTGTTTTGAGGCGAGGGTTTCCGCCGCCGATGCGGCGTGGGCGAGACGATGGTCGTGATGAACCGCTGGCCAAAGTCCTTGCTTTCGGGTTGCACGCCCCCCCCCCCGGCTTCACTTCCCACCTGCCCCGCTCCTTCGCAGAGTCGCGCAGTTAAATAATTGAGGTGGCGGGTGCGCTGAGACTCGGCTAAAATAGAGCCGACGTTTGCAGCGGAGCACTTGATCGGCGACCTCTTCAACCTTCCAAATTCAGCACTGGATAATGCTCCGCCACCCCACCCCTTGCCACAGAGTCATTAACGTTGCTGCTGGCCTTTTAAATCATAGCAGGATGCCGGGCGTTCACGTGTGCGGGGGAAGGGGGGACAATGACGTGTTAAATTTGAAAAAGTCTCCTAATTTTGGCGGCCTAATTCCTCGTTCCCGTAGGTTCCTCTGTGTGTGTGTGTGTGTGCGTTTGGACATTTACCCACCTGAAGCACAGTTGCATGTGTAAATGCTCCACGCACACAACGTACGCACATGTAGGGCTAAAAAAGAGAAAAGAAAAGCGTACAGACTTTCCGAAGTCCGTACTTTCATTTCATTTTGTCACTCTGGCAGTGAGTCAGGAAACATGGCGACAGGAGGAAACTCGGTGCTTACGCAGGGGCGTGGCCTAAAGGTCAGAGGACCGCAGACCGGCCTCGACCTCTCGGACACGCGGAGGGTCGGAGGCATTTCAACCCCTCGGTGTTTGAGTTTCTGCTTTCAGTTGAGACTCGGTTGTGAAGAAATCACAGCGAACGCTTTGCTCTCCGGCAAAAAAAATTGTATTTGGGCCTCAGTGGCTCGGGTGGCAGAACTCTTTAAGATAGACATCTTCGGCTTGCTGACTGGCTGGAATTGGATTTGTTGCATGAGCAGGCGGAAAACAACCAAGTGACTGCTGGCAATCTGTTGGTTTGGTTACCACACACACACACAAACACACACACACACAAAGCAGAATAATCCCTGACTTCTCACAGCGAAAGCTGTCAACATGGTCCACAACTCTACAACCTAACCAGTGGGAGAGCGTTGGTGAATCATGTATGTGAGTGTGTGTGTGTGTGTGCGCGCGTGTGTATGTGTGCGGTTGTGTTTGCGACTCTGTTGTGGTCAGTGATTTTGTTGCACTCCAGTTGTGGAGGGAATTTGACTGCTGATGCTCATTGCGGCCCAGGGCGAGACAAGCGCATGTGTGCGTCTGTCTGTGTGTGTGTGTTGGTGCGTTTATGTGTGTGAGTCACCGGCAGTGAGAGAAAGCGACATTTGGGTGCGCAGGAAGTGACCTGTATCTCAGACGGGGAGCGACACAACCGGTGGCCACGCACACACACACACACACACACACACACAGGCAGTATGCTGGGCCGTTGTCTCACATCTTGTTTCATGGAGAAACCCGGCAGGAAGAGACAAAGACACATGTAAGTGGAAAAACCAACAATTTCTGACAAAAAATAAAATAAGCCAGTTATCCGTAAAATATGTGTATCTGTGCATGTAAATGTGCTCTACAGATTTCCATGAACAACATGTATTTGTGAATACATTAAAATTGTAATTGTGTTGATGAATTCAGCGAAAGATGTCAACATAAAGCAGTACATACAGGCGTGCCTCGGAGAAACACAAACGGGAAAAATTAAATGAGAGCAAATCGTCGTACGTACGGGGGTCGTCGCGTGCGTCGTCGTCGCGGCGCGCGCGTTTCTGATCGCACAAGTGCAACGTGGGCACTGAAATCAGAAGCGTACCCGTTCCCGGAAAACGCTTGGAATGAGAGCGCATGGGTCAGAATAGCACCGCGCACCCTCGCCGCGCCGCCTGTCGCCTGGAGGCGGTTTCGGCGGATCCTTTGTCTGCGCCATCAGTCCCGCCTCGTCCGCTCTACCAAGGGGCTTTGGATTGAAATTAAGGAGACGGGGGGGTGTGAGATGGACGCCGGGCGAGAGAGCAGAGGAGAAATACTTGCGCTTGCCGTTCCCCAACGCTACTCCGTGTGTGTGTGTGTGTGTGTGTGTGTGTGTGTGTGTGTGTGTGTGATTGTGCGTGTGCGAGCGCGAGTTTTGATCAATGAGCGGGGCGTCCGTGCAGCCAGCCTTGTTAATGGGTCTGACTCAGAGCGACCCTTTAGGCCGGAGGAAGGACAGACACATTAGAGTGGAAGGGGAGAGAAGAAAGACAGAAAGACAATGGTGGAGAAGAGAGAGAGAGAGAGAGAGTGAAAGGTCGGAGAAAAAAGCAGTAATTTCAGAGACAGAGAAACATAACACACGTGAACAAATTCAGCCCGGACCAAAAAAAAAACCCTACATGAGTGCTTGTGCGTGAATGTTGTAACGCCGCAGAAGCAAAAGGACACTTTCATGTGGCGAACTCTCTAATTCACCGTTGATCAAACGAGTGACTCTTAAATCCAACCGTCTCACTCTGCTTTCAAGAAAACAGAAGGTCCCCACGGAGAGGTTGGCACTACGATACCGCTCCGGTTTGATCTTCTAAAACGTGTTATCTATCGCGATCGAGATCTTGTTCTTTTATTCCAAGGGTCAAACCCGCGAGGGGCATTCCCGGCCGAGGAGAAGATGCAGCAAAGAGTCCAAATCTCACTGCGATGAATTCTTTTAAAAGTGTAGTCAGATTAAACGTGCCGCCAGGAGGGCCGCCGCCCCGGGAACGGCCGATGCCACAGTCTAACTGTCGGAAAGTTAGTGCAACTTTCCGATTGGTTTTCACTTCACGTTCGAACGGAGTGACGACTCCCGTGCCTCTGGTTGAAAATGCCGAGACCAAAATGAGAGCCGAGCTCTCGGCGGTTGAATCCGGGACAATCCCAAAGTGGAGATCCAGGGGAGTGCTCGGCGGCGTCGCTCACACCCGACAGCAGAAATCTAAGGTGTAACAGCGGAATAACCAGAGACGAAAATGTAATATACAAGTAATGCAGCCTTACAAGGGGGAAAATGTCAAACCCTTTTTTTTCTGAGAACAGCCGTTTCATAAAGGTTAAATGATGATAACGCTTGTGGCACAGGAGATTTGGCACTGGAGATGCTAATGCTACTTATACAGGATGTGTCCATCCATGTCTGGAGCTGGCTGCGTTGGCTAAATCCATCTGCACTATGCCTCCAGCTCCAGCAATTGGTAAATGACAGGACACAGCGAGAGCTGGATGTGACTCCTGGCTGACTGGCTGGCTGGGCGTCCAAAGCTGCTCTAAAGGGGATTGTTCAAATGTAACAAGGGGATGATGGCAGGGGAAGCCATGTTTTGTCCTTTTTTTTCTGAGAGGAGAAGCACACTGTCTATAATCTGTGTTAATGCCATGATCCAGGATTTATTTGGTAATTTAACAGAAAAGCTTATGTAAATATTAGACTCTTTTTTTTTTAATTTAATGATTCAGCCTGACTAACACTTCTGTTTTGTTTGGATTTTTTTAACGATATTAAAGAGGGAGGGAGATGCAATAAAGATCCTCGGGCGTGGCAGTTCTCCGTCACCCTGAGGCATTGCAAAAGTTGCTTTGACTCTACCAGCGTTAGTCGTTCAAAAGAAATCGTGTGGCCGTGACACCGTGAAGTGGCACAAGATGCACTTTGTCGTACACGGAACTCAGTGAGGCGGCGAGAACGACAAAGGGAGGGAAGAGTCATCCCCAGATTCGCCGAAATTCCACCGTCGGAACAGTCGAAAGTCAACTTTTGCCACAACATGCCAGCTCGTCGTGATGCGCCGGTTTTTAAAATGATGCTGACAAGGTTAAGGCAACTTCTCAAAAAAAAAAAAAACATCTGTCCTTAACATCAGCTGCAGAGTAGAGAGCGGTCCAATGACAGTGACAGCTCCGTAGCGGTGTTTGGAAAAAAAAAAAAAGAAAAAAGAACAGCCTCCAGAATCAGGGGATGGCGAGGATGATGACAACGGCGTGCTCAGACGATAGAGGCCTGACAGCTGAGCTGCGGTCGCCGTCCACAGCAGGGATGCGCGCGCTGATGGGGTCAGGGCGACTCCCCCCCCGCCGCGCGAAAATGATCCGTCTTTTCTCGTCCAAACTACACAGTTTGTTTTCTGGGGACGCATTCACTTACCCAACATTTCCGCCTGCCACATGAAATCCAGACAAAGGAAAAATGTTGTTGCCCAATATTGTTCTACACTGAGTTGTTGACTGTATTTTTGTTTGGTTTACAGGTTTAAATCGAGCGGTGGGGGGCGACTGCATCGAGCTCGTGGAACAGATCAGTAGAGTCGACAGCGATGTGAAGTCAAAGGGTGTGTGTTTTTGCTCCCGGGACCTGGATCTGGCGTTTCGGGCCTAAAAACACCTATTCGCAGCGAAGGCACCGCAATCATCGGTGAACGGGGCGAGGCATCAAGGCCGTCTCGCAGGAGGAGGAGACCCGTCACATCTCGAGCCGGGCACCTCCTCACAAATCAGCCCTCCCCTCCCTCCCACCTCTGTGCTCGTACATGCAGTTCATGAGCTGAGTCATGATTTGTTAAAGTAAACAGCCCGTGGACGGACAGCATGAGGACGGCCCAGTAATAAAGCGCGGCGGTTATCTTCCCCCCGTAAGAGTACCTCGTGAAAAGGAAGAGGGAGAAGGAGGGGGCAGGATGGAGAAAGAGATGGAAGCTGCACCGGGGGGTGACGAGGTGCTTCTGAAAGATGTGAGAAAGAGGAGGAAGGCTGCGGGCGGGCAGCCGCCGCTCATTGTGCGCGCAATCATCACCTTGTGGCTCTCCAAATCAAAGCGCAAATCTATTTTTGCGCTGACAGTTGTGCCATCATTCCATTATGGAGTCTTGGCCATCTTCGGTTTAATGCGCTGACAACCGACATCGACATCTTCAAGTCTCAAAAATAGGCTACATGGTATCAAATGTGACATGTCCAGCATTTTTTTCAGGTTTGGAATGTGCCACGCCGAGGCCACAAATTGAAATAATTTACTGCAAATGTAAAAAGAAACCCACAAAAAAACTTGTTTCACCAGTCAACTGGGACCAAACAAACCACAAAACATTCATCAACTGTGACCCAGGAACGTGAGCTGCAACCAACAAACATTCCCGACGCTGCAAACACCTCGAGTTGCCGTTATGAACCAAGAGTCCTGTGTCACTGTTGTTTTCCCAGTCTCGTCTATTTCTTTGCGGTGCCCGCGAAGACGCCCCGCCACATCTGTTGTGTCGCCTGAGGCGGCGTACCAGCGTGCCGCCCTCCAAACTGCGTTTTTTTTTTTTGACAGAACTCACCGGGAACGCAAAATATTTCCACACCAGTGACTTCGGGGAAGCAGGAGGATTTTCCAGTTCACTTGATGTTTCTGTGTCGCCTCCACCTCCAGCGGTGGCCATGATTTGTCCAAGGTGCGGCTGCAGGTAACTGAAGGCTGGTACGCTTCTTGCAGTATTGACTTTGAAGTGTGAGGTTTTTTGTTTTTTTTGGGAGGGGGGCAAGCTGGATCTGACCAAGTAGGTGGGTGTGAAGAGAAAAAAACATACGGGGACAACCAGCGATGGTGTTTTCGATTTCCAAGGTGGAATTCCAAAAGGTCACTTCAATCGGTCTTCGCTCGGGGATCAGCACCCCCTTGCAATCACGTAATTATCACCCGTAGTGTGAGTGACGAGTGCAAGACGCAGCCACGTGAGCTACGCCGACAAGAGCGGGTGACGGGAACAATTCCGGTCGTGCTCACGATCGGCCTTTCGGGGATTACAAGAGAACCTCAAACCTCCCACATGGCGTTTTCTTGGCCGTGATCCCGTGCAGCACTTTCTCCTGGTTGTATTCGTGGTCTTTTTCCCTCCAGGAAGAGACACGGCGAGCGCTCGGAGGGCACGACACTGCCCGGCAGCTGCAGCAGTGCGGGCCAGCTGAGCCGAAATAACGAGGTGGATAATATTGTTGGGGGGAAAAAAAGAGGAGAAAAGGCAGGTTGTTCACAGGTAAGAAGAAAAAGAGAAAGAAAAAAAGGAAAAAGCAGCGTACTGTATGGATATAGACTGACACAACGTGGAGCAAGGAGTGGGCGGGGGGTCGGTGACAATTGAAAAACAACTGAGAAAGCAAGAGAAAAAAAAGCCAGCGACAGCCTTGATTAAAAATACCAAAAAACAACCTACACGCACAAACCCCTGTGATTGTACTGTGATTAAGAGAAAAATTAAAATAAAGCTGGACCCCGTGTAAATGCCATGCTGTGATTACGCTGTGCAATTACGCTCCTCCTTGGAGTAAACATAATCACGCTAAGATATCGCCGCCGTCGCTTGAAGCCACGCGCATCTCCGAAATGGCAAAAGTATTTTGTGCACTACGCCAAAAAAAAACAACAACCGTGTTTTAAGATGAATGGCCATGTTGTTTGGGCAAAATCTGGAGGGTTTTTAAATGCCTGCGGGCCTGAAAATTTGTCTCAACTCGTGGAGGAGCGTGTAATCGCTCCCCTAATTTGAAAGCATAAAATTCCCTGAAATGGAGTTACAAGGTTTTAATCCGGCAGCAGTAATACAGAGCGCTTTTGCAATGCGTCGCTCCGAGTTCTTTTCTGCTTCCTCTCCTCTTCTTCCTCTCCCTCCATAAACAACAACAACAGCAACAGCAACAACTCGTAGCGCTTAGTTAAGGTGAGACAGCATGATGTCTTGAGTCCGCGTGTGTGTGTGTGTGTGTCTGCGGCTCATCTGCGGTGTATATGTCTCTGTGTGCATGACAGTGAGACCACCCAAGGGAAGAGAGGTACAGTTGTGTGTGCGCGCTATTTTTAGGCACACCTCAAACAGAGTGCATCTTGGGAAAAAAAAAACGCACGAGTTCAGCCAAGCAAGCCCGATTCCTCATTGTCTCTCCTTTCTGTCGTCCTTCCCTCTCCTTTATTTTTCCCTCTCTTATTTACTCCTCTCATTCATCCTCTCATCCGCTCTTCTTGCCCCCCCCCCAGACCGGAAAACGCCTCACTACTTTCGCACTTCTTCCATCCTCTTGACAGGCAACAACAAATGTGCGGCTTATTATTAAAAACTTCGTAGTAATGAGTTTAAAAGAGCTAATCAAAGGAGAGCACTTACTACAGGTGCCGCTGACTCAATTCAAGTATAGCTGTCTATTTTTAACAACCAGCAAACACTTTGGAATTAATGTGAAAATGGCTTGAAAAGCCTGCTAGCGTTTTATTCTCTCTTTGGTATTCTGTGGGTGCTCTCCATCTTTCCCTGCAACCCCTCCTCTCCTCTGTTCTTTTTCTCTCTCGCGCTTGGTATTCTAGGGATTGTCTGCTCTCCTTTCCTCTCCCGTCTACTCTCCTGCCCCCCCCACTACTCCTCTTCTCTCCACGCTCTCTTCACCTGCCCTCTCTCGCTTCTTGATGAGCCTTCTTTGTTTCTCGCCGCTTCTGCTCTCTTCTTCCTTTGCGCGTCCTCGCGCCCTCTCCTCCCCCGTTCTCGTCTCCCTTTCGCAAATTATCCAGGTTTGGTTCCCGTCGTCCCTGCGACTGACTTAGCATTGATCTCCGGTTGTTATTCCACGGCGCAGGCGCCACGTGCCCAACACGTATAATTACACACATGCAATATTATGAATCCAATGCATTTCGTTTTCTGCTCCATCTGTTCTAAGCACCATAAAATTGAACTGCAGCACCACACGGAAATGAGAAAAACACACAGGCGCAAGTCGGCGAGGTGGACTCGCACAGTGCCACACACAGAATAACTTTATGTGACGGCGGCCGACAAGAAAGGTGTGAGCTTAAAAGGATTGATCCGATCTCCAAGTGGAGTGTTAACAGCAGTTTCCTTCGGTGGGAGCATTATCGAATTTGGAAGAGGCGCCGGCACTGCCCTCTGAACGATCTCACCTGGGAACACTGTACATTTTTACTAATCAGAGCGACATGGAATTTCATCATCAGAAAAGTGACCCTGTACTGGAGCCAAAAAGGGCAAAACAACACAAAAACACAAAGAAGGTATCACTGAAAAAGCTGAAATAAATGAAGATGCTGCAGCATAAAAGGTATAGTGTTTTTACTTTTGTACATGCTGTACCTTGTGTATTTCAAATCGCCCTTACTGTTAGCATGCTCTGTTCAGTATCATCCTGCCTCTCTCGCACTGATTCCTGAAGGTGTTTTATGCAGACGCCTCATGTTTGCCTCGTCTTTCACCTGAATTCGACATTTCAAAGCAGCCACAAGTGCACAGGGGTTAGCCGTAAGCTAGCCAGCAATGATGGCACGGACCGTGCCTGCGCGAGTGTTCCTGTGTGTTTGTGTGATCCAGCTCAGCCTCTGACTGAACCCAGCGTTCTCTTTTATTTTTGAAATTTTGAACACGCACAGGTCGACAACTGCTTCGGCTGTGAATGGCCAGAGCTTCATTTGGAAATCAGACAGCGCAGATGAGAGCGGACGGGTAGCGATGTGAGCGTAGGTCCCGGGAAGCGATACGTAACGGGGTGCTGATAACATGATATCATACATGCTATGTACGGGTTAACAGGCCCCAATTACAACTTATTTGCATGACACAAATGTGATGATGATACTTTTACGTTATTATGGCTACTGTGTACAACACACGCAAATGCCCACAGCACAGCCAGCAATTCATTCCTCCACATAGACATCAATACTTAACAAGAATCACACAAAACTTGCTCAAATTATATCATTATTAAGAGACTGGCATGGCAGCTCAATAAAACCAATGTAGACAGTGGCTTATTCATATACAAATGGGTGCTTAGCTTATGTAGTTGTCACTCCACACCACTGCTATGCCCTGACTCTCCTCCTGCTCCATGTTTCAGCTTTTACTCCACATTTCTCCGTCCATTACGGCGCGTGAAGCACGTTCAGCTCCTCAATTAACTTGTTATGTTAAGTTTTATCGGGCAACCGCCCCCTTGAGTTACCATGCAGTCCTCCAGGTTGTTAACAAAACTTACAAAATCACAAAGTGACAAAATGTTTTGTTGCTAGGTTTTCCTCCTGCTTATACGGTAGGCCCCTGCTCCTACCGGTGAACCTGGCTAGCTGCTAGCTGCTGCCGTGGTGGTATTCGGTTGCTCCTGCTAGCTAGCATTAGCACCGCCACTGCCGTCTGGTTTTGTACCCTGAGTTGTTTAGAAGCGTTGACTCTTCCTTGCTTTTGAAAGAGGATAACAAGTGTAACTGTTTGGATACTTCGATACCCAGCGTGCTTTTCGCTTAGTGCAAGGGCTACCATCAATAGTTAGATCAAGAGGATTTCCTGACTTTTTAAGTCAGGTCCTGAACTTGTAGTAACCCCCTCCCCAATCAACAGATGTGTCTGACGGAAACACTGCAGTACTGTTACAACATAGAATGGTTTTGTTATTTATTTTTTCACAGTGATTTGTCTAGTAAGTATTAAGTATTAGAGTATGGACGAGTATGGTCATTTTTCGGTTGGAGGAACAATATCTGCAGGATGTATGGAAGATTAAATGGAAACAGACAATGGTCAGTGCCCTGGTTGCTACTATAGAGATAAAATTGTATTCCCATAGGGATGAAATTATAGCTAAATTTATATAGAAAGCCCCAGTCACAGAAACTGAACATTAGAGGCCAACAGAAAGCACCAACAAGTTTGGACAGATGTCCAGTTCAGCTTCAGGTGAGGGCTGCATTTAATTTTAATAAAATATGCAGACTTTGAAATGCAGGATCCAGAAACCTCTCCACCCCACTCAGAATTTCATTTTGCATTCAGAAGAAGATGCTATTTGGAGTTTCATTTTGGTTTCGGCTTTGCAGTTTCCTCTGTAAGGCCAGCTTAGCTTGGTATTCATAATAACAGCACAGTCATTACAAGCTGAAAATGATCTCCATAATTTCATCATTATCAGCAGTATTTTTCTTTCATCACCATTTAAACAAAAGCTGGTGTTGAGGTAAAACAGAAAGTAACTGCACACAAATATGGGTTCAATTCGTCTTGTGGAGGACAGTCATTTGGTGATGCTGCCAGTAGTAATGTATCAACAACTCCCACTGGTAGGATTTATTACAGTCCTATTAGACTGCATCGGTTAAAGCTAGGGGGAGCCAATGAGCAGGCAACTAAGTGTTTTGTTTTTTTATTCAATGCACATACACAAAAATGTTTTTATGAACAGAATCTAAATGATTATTCATCATGATGGCGTATACCTATACTACGAGTATGTTGAACAGTGTGCTGAACATGCCAAGAAACACAACGAGCACATTTAAAATGCAAGTATTATAATTGGCATTGGACTCAAAAAGAAAATTTCCATATCTACCGATTTTTCTCATCTGTGACCTCCTGAAAAGGTTTCAACTGAAAAAAGCCGAAAAGAGTAAATTTTGTCAAGAAAATGATGTCCAAGCCATCAAAGTTTATAGAGATATTCACTGGAAACATTTTCTAAGAAACAACCAGAATGTGTTGATAATAATAATCTGCCTCTTTCCCTTGGATGGCACTGATATGTTTAAGATTTAAGGTGTGAGACGGAGACAGAGTTAGAAACTCAGACTGTGAAAGCCAGAGAGAAAGTGAAAGCATGACTGAGAGTCAGAGAGAGTGGAGCTTAAATGACAGTAAGCGAGCCCTTTCCGTCTTGAAGATTGTCACACAGATTTTATAAGCTCTGCTTATCATCAGAGAGAGAAACATAGAGGATAAAAAAGAGGGCACACAGATATGAAAATGCAACAGAAATCTTTTATCGCGGTCCCCCAATTCGCATTAGACTATTACAGTGAAATTGAACTGCATTGAATTGTAACTGGTGGGACATAGGAGATAAGAAAAATTCTAAACTTGGGGGGTCCGTAGTCCCATTATCGGATGAATCCTATACTTTATAAACCTCTAAATGTTGAAATTTCTAAAGTTTACAGAATGTCGCATTAATCTTTGAGGTCAGCAATGTGATGAACAAATGCACAATATGCCGGTGAGAAACTTTGGTCAATACATATGTTATATCATACAAAGTCCACTATTTTCTTTGATTTGAGCATTATTAGTTACCACATATTCATTCGGTCTACAGTCTGCTGAATACATGCAAAAAACTAAACTGCGAGAGAAGTTTTACTGAAACTCATCACATACGGAAACACCAAGTATTTTTGCATGTGAGCGTACATGATATTCTCTGCGCATTTCATGGAGGAAATTGTGCCTGCACCAGTTGTTAACAACAGTGGCAATGAACTCAATACAGTTCTTTCCTGGGGGTGAATTTTGTGCTGAGGAAAACCGTATGGGTTCCCAAGTCAGAATAGCTGTCTGAGTCCTCAGGTAAATTGTGCACGGCTTTGGCAGAGCCTGTTCATTATGCACGCCTAAGTCAACCGAAAATGGTCCGATACGTCTGGCTGCTCAAGAAGAGCTGCCCAGTTGAAACAACACAGTGGATGTGCTGAACATTTCCCAGGTGTGAGTGAGTACATATCCCTCTGCTCATGTGCTGAGGTACCAGTTAGCCCAAACAGACTGAAAATAGCACATAAAGGGTGCTAAGGTCAAACCACTTAGATGTCATATTGACTTAACTGCATGGTGGGAAGTTGATTACCCACTCACAACACCCACTACAAATACTGCATGTGTTTGAGAGAGTGAGAGAGCTTGTGTCTTGGCTCCGGCCACACACTTTGATGATGGTGGTATCACCCTCGGACACTCTTCTGCTACCCCACCGTGAACACACACACACACACACACACTCACTCAGCAGGAGAGTTGACATTGCTGCTTTGATCGATGTAGCTGACTACTGCTGGCGTCAGTAACAACAACGTTATATGACACACTCCTGCAGTGAAGAGCTTCCTATGGTGTTCCGGTCAATATGGGTTAATGGTGTAACGGACTGCTTCTTCCTTTCCTCTCTCCGGCTCTCTGCCACTCTTTATCTCTACAGCACATACAAATACAGTATACACACACACACACACATATGCAAAAACACAAATATGTAGCAGCACCTGACTATCCAAGTTGACAAATCCCCCAATAGTCCTTCCTTCCTCTAATGATTTGCTGTGTTTGCTCTAAGAAGCTTCCCTGCTGAATCCATTGGCTTTGACTAAACTCACCAACCTATTATTCTCACTGAAGGGCACACAGATACTGATAGGAGCAGGGGATAACAGGTCGATAGCAAGCTAAAACATGCACTGGTAACAGAGAAATGCAGTAAATGTCAGTCCTAATGATAATTTTTGATGAATAGATGCTGAATAAAAAGAAAAACACTTTTCAGAAACTAAGCAAATGACATTTTCTATGTTTTATGTATCATTTGTCTCTTTTGGGTGCAGCATAATCTCCACATCAGATATGAAGGGTTATATTTTTACAAACCTAACCTTCACACACACTGAACCCTCAAACGAGGATCTAAGGTGTATAATCTGTCTTTTCACGGGTGTGTCTGCATATGTGTTTTCAGTTACATGTATGTGTGCACGAGTGCTCTACTTTAAGATATCCAATTACACACATCAAAGCAATTTTCATAAACATATTATATTTACACCAAGCCCATTAATTTCAGTCATCTTAACCATTTCCACTTCAAACAGCTAATATTTTAACATGTATACATAACCCATTTCATCAGTGTACATGCAACCCATTTCCTCAACAAGCTAATCAAAAGGAAATCCAAATGAATTTATTTTCCCTTGGAATGACTGAGACTTGTTTACCCTTTAACTTTCACTCAGCAAGATGGAGTCCGTGTTGCTGTTGTCAAATCTACAAGCTCAGTAATTCTCTGACCTAATGAAAGCTGTTATTATTGTGCATCTATAAATGCTAAATATAGAACACAAGCATTCTGCTACACCAGCAGCCACAGTATGCTACGTGCTGACAGAAATGTAGTTGATCATTGCTGCAGATTAAATTACAAAAATGGGTTCCAATGAGACGTTTCTTAGCTTATTATAACCCACAGATCCATATTATTGTTAGCAGACCTCAGGAAGGCATCATCGTCATTATGGAGCGAGCAAAGCAGAAGGTCAGGTGAAGTATACAGAGTGATTGAGTCGAGTTGAGTTAAGTTGTTAGAAATCAATAATTGAAAGATTGTGGTTAAAATAATTTGAATATTAAATGGCAAGCCACACAAGCATTTTGATGTCTGTCATCCATCTCACTTTTTATCAAATGTAGCAAGATTAGATAGAACATTAGCCCTTATTGATCAAGGGGGGAAAGGTTATTAAACATCAGCAATGATAAAAAGAGGAAAATCAAGACATGAATAAATAAGAAATTAATAATGATGATTATCACTTTTTTCTTTTTTTACTGTTCTCTATTGGGAATAACTGAGTGGTCCATATAGGACAGCAACAGGAGACCCCCAGCGTTATTTATGTTCCAAGGCTATTCTGTTTTATCTCTGGCATACCTTCACAGGAAGTCTTTTCAAACACACACAACATCATATATGTTTTTAATTTATTATTGGTACTTTTAATGATTAATCAGGCTCCTGCTGGTTTCTCAGTAAATTTCTGTTACTCAGCCTGGTGAAGACAATTTGACCAGCTTTCGTCTTTTGGGCTCCTTGCCAACCAAAAAGCTAAACCACCTAACAAACTAATTAACAAAAAAAAAATCCTTTTTGCCAGGCGCCAACATGCCATGTTTTGCATTCATTCTATATGACAGTTCCCACCTACAGTAGTGAAATCTGCAATGGCTATTTGCAGTCCTCTGAGATTCAATAAAGGCAAAACTATGTGAAATAAAGGCACCACTAACAAAACCGTCTGGCTTGAGGCATTGGAAATAATACTCTAGATGAATAACTCTTTCTTATGTGTAACATCATGTCTAAGGACCTAAAATCCCCGAGCAGGAGGCTGCGATCTTCTTGCATCTCATCCAATGGTTGGTGGCTACAGGGCTCCTGCCACAGTCTGTGCAAAGCCTTGCATCGAGTCAGCAAGATTTGGAAGCTCCTAGAACTGTCCCTAATGGATTCTACACTAGTCTACACAGCAAGAGGGGTGAGAGAGAGAGTGTAAATGCCAACACCAAAGGGGATGAACTTCCTGCAATTTTACAGATATGCACACATTCAGGCATGGGCACTCACACATTACATGTTTTAATGCAGTGTAAAAGTGATATCCCATAATAACCTGTACATGCTGACATGGTGAGCATCGCCGTAACAACACCAATTAGAAAAAACAAAAATACCCATGACCTGCAAGACTTGTGCTGGAACATGTACACACACACACACACACACACACACAAGCTGCCTTTTTCTTTCTGCCCTATCCTGTATTTATATTTTCATGTTTTTCTTGCTCTATTGCTTGCACAGAGTGATATCCCTATGCAGTCTCCAAAACATGCATATATGTGTGTGTGTGTGTGTGTGTGTGTGTGTGTGTGTGTGTGTGTGCGTGCTTCTGTTTAATGTGTGAAGTCCCTTTAAAGGGTTTCCAAGTTGTGTCTTTCACAGAAGTCCCTCAACGGGAGGGAAAACATTGCAACTAGCCTAGAGATGGAAAACCGTGCACTCTGCCTCTTTCTCTTAGCGTGTGTGTGACTTTGAAGATGGTACTCCTACTTTGGCTTTAAGGTGGAAACAGGAGCCACTATTACAGTGCATATTGTACTTAATTATCAAAAGTTAATTAGTTAAATAATGAATGGGCCGAGTTAATTATATTATTTTTTTGTATTCTTAGTCAAGATGTTAAATGAAAATTGCAACATATTTTCTCCTGAAAATTATTTGTTTTCTGGTCACTTGTGTACTGACCCTGCATTTCACTTAACCAATTAAAATACATTTGTTAATAAAATAAGATTCACCCATTTTTTTTGTCTTGTTCAAATGAAGTAATCATCATAAATTAATATTACTAATTTATACTTTATCCTGCATTATACATTCATGATCATTTGAATAAAAATATATGAATTAAGTTTGAGTAAGTTTAATATAAATATATTTATTAAGTTTGAACCATTAAACACTGATAAGAAGTTTGTTTGATCAGTCCAGTCAATTTTCTGAGTCAGAAAAGCAGCGAGGAGATGACCTCTCATTAAATTCAGGACAGTTCAGTCACTAAAAGAAAGTCTTATAACCACTGGGTGCAGTCTATCATCTCGTAGGTAGCAGCACTTAACGGATGCCGGTGCAAGTGTGGGTAATGCTTCTTGTTGCTATGCGACAATAGCTTACTCATTTGAGGCAAGGCAATCTTTCACTAAGAGCTTAAATATTTATAACTTTTAGCATTTGGCACTATGACTGCTAAACACGTGTTAAGATCCCAGCTCCAGCAGCAACGAGCACTCAGGCAACTTTCACCGATGGAAAAACTGCAATACTGTGGAGAGAGGGTCCAAGTGGACTCACAACCCAGGGCTTAATCCAGACAGTTTCCAAAAACACTCCATAGCCATCACTGCGGGTCTAACTCCATATGAAGCAGATGTAAGAGTTTACACACACTGAATGATTCCTTAAACTCGCAGGCAACAAATATAAATATTTTAAAGTATTTTATGACATTTTGCAGGGGAAAACAGACGGAGATGGTGGTGAGGGAGATGAGAGGATTACATGTAACAAAAAGGCTCCATCCAGGACCCCAGTACACCTGAATACAATATACAGTACACTATTATTGTTAATAAAACATGGGTGCAGCACTTCGAAACTTTCTCTTTTTAATTTTAATGATGATCATCAGCATCATAGCAATATGTAGGATGTTTGTCCTCTTGACTAGTTTTGTGTTTTAGCCCTAATGTGAAGACAACAATCTAGAAATACAGACAAATGTAAAATCCTCCTATTGTTGATCTACCCCTCCCTCGTCTTCCCAGCCATCTCTCTTACCACGCATTTCTCTCTCTCTCTCTCTCTCTCTCTCTCTCTTCTTTCTTTCTGCTTCAGGGGAAATTAATTGATGATTATCTTGCCTTGCAGAGCTGGTTTGCAAACTTGCTTTTTAATCAGCAAGGCCTCGCTTTCCACCACTTATAGCTCCATTTGACCCAGCCTCCCTCTCTCTTTCTCTCTCTCCATCCATCCCTCTCTAAGGCGACTGGGGTCTTATCAGTTAGCTGTGCGTTCAGACTTACAGTATAGTTCAATTTGGTTTCCTTTAATAAGAGGGTAGAAAAGAGAAAAAAAGGGATTTGTTAACAGTACTGACTACGTTAGAAGAAAGGGGCAGGCAGACAGGGAAGTCAGGATGTGAACGGTAATAACAAGAGCAAGGTAATAACAGGGCTGAATAAATTTGTTGTTAGTGTGAATAAGCTTGAAAGAAACAGAAGGAGAGAAAGGGTTGGAGAAGGAGAAAGGGGAAGAAAAAAGGGGTAGGAGACAATTAAAGAGGAAAAGTGGCAAGTATAAGTGAAAATAAATGAGTTTTTAAAAGTATTTTTAAAATGATATTCATCTAAATCTGATCGCACAGGGAGCGGTTTAGTGATTTTTTTAGTGGATCAAGCTTTATCAATGACAGATACAGTGGCCAAAGGACACAACCACTAAAAAAAAAAGTCTCAGCACACAGCGATGCCCCCAAAATACAAACTTTCTGTTAAGTTTCAAGACTTAAACAGCAAACTATGGAGGTTTTGTGTTTTGGTTTTAGACAGATTTTAGTGTGTATTCCTCAGGGCAAAAACAAACAGGTCACTCCAAATGTCCCCCTTCTGTCATATAGTGTGATGCATTTACTGTCATTGATAAAATGTGCAGAGATGGAGTCTTAAGATGTCTTCTGCAATTTATCCAACATACAGTACGTGTGTGCAGGGTGTCCTGCTTCGCACAGCATAACACAGATCAATGTTAAACAGTAAACAAACAAGCATAAAGGTTGATTTGCACAATAAAACTTTCCCTTTGCTTTGTTAATCGGAACACAAATACTGCTAATATTATATTACCATTCCACTCATTACCACTCAACTCAAGACTCTCAAATCATAGGTGGTCCTACGTTTTTTCTCGGTTAGATAAAAACAAACATTTGCTCATCTTACTCTTCAGATTAGAACGAGAAATTTCACATTAAGGAGATGAATGGTGGATCTGCTTTGGATTCAGTCTAACAGCTCCGGCGTCAGTCGCGCTCCCTCAAAACTCTCTGGAATTGTCACACAATTTGAGATGTGTAAATGATGCATATCCTATCTCTCAACCTGTTGTATTACACATGCAATTACCTTTTCAATGCACAGCGACCTTTCTTGGTAAATTACATTACATTTGCCAAAGGACATGGTTGGTGATAATTGTTTATCTTTTGAGAGGAGCAATCTGTTGAACAATGTTACTAGATTAACATTGACTCAAAATGTTCCTGTTTATATTATTGCTTTTTGCACAAATAACAGACCCATAGTGTTAAATGGCACAGTTTATCTTCCCTGTGATACCCTGTTGTGAGACTCCTGACTGAACTGCAGCCTCTTACCTCTGCACTGTCAAGATTCAACATCTCTTATATACACAACTATACTAAACTCAACTAAAATATTTAATGAATGTCATGCCTTGTTTTGATATGTATATTACATTTTCTTTACACACAAACGTTTGCACCCATGGATACACATGCACACAGAAATTATTTATTGATGTCAAGGGCATCAGTGCAAAACAAAGCAACATAGACAAGAAGACATTAGCCGAAAGACCTGTCAGTTAACCAGACACAGCCCAAACACAAGGATGTGCGCACGCAAACACACAACACAGACATGCACAAACACACACACACACGCACACACACACACTCTTACAATCCCTCCTGAGGCAACAAGCACACTTAGAGGTCCCCACAGATGTGAAACGGAAAAAAGAAGTACTTCCTGAAAAAAGGGTTTAATGGCTGTCAGATTTGTCAGATTTTGTTTTAACATACACAAACACCACACACAAAGACACACCACAACACGATCATATACAGAATGAAGGGGGAAGAGATGCACACAGACACCCGCACACAATTCCACAGGGGAGTAAGTGTGTATATCTGGTCTCTTGAGTTTGTGTTTGATATTTAGAGTTCATGATTCATAGATGAACTGTTATACAAGTCTAATGGAGCACTGCGAATGTGTTAGCTAAGTGTGTGTGTGTGCATGCGTGCATGCGCATGCATATATCTTCAAAAGGTCAGACTAAGCATTTGTGTCGCATCGAAACAGGCAAGCAGACATGGAACTGTGTACCACAGGATGCCACATTCATAGTAAGCCAGGAGGTCAACACAACAAGCACTGCTAGCACATCTATATAGCACTTCTATATAGAATATGAATACACCCACACACAGACACACACACACATATATATGGTAATTGGTAAATGACGTCAACCACTCAAAGTGCTTTACATCACAGGTCACATTCACCCGTTCACACAGACATTGACGCAGCACTTGTGATATATGCAGTGCTTCACTATCACACACACTCACATACCGATGACACATCGGGGGCAGTTAAGGGTTCAGTACCAAGGACACCTTGACACACTGACTGGAAACGCCGGGAATCGAAAACCTGCATAAGTGGACGACCCGCTCTACCTCCTGAGCCACAGCTGCCCCTGCATGTACACGACTGTATGTATAATGGATCGTCCCAACTGAGGGACGGCCGATGGAGGGACGACCACGATAGCAGCTCTGGGCTGCGAGCCAAGAGTCGCCCACACAACTATTAACATGAAGAGTTATTCTCATAAATCCAAAGTAGAGCTCCGCAATACAGTTTCACCCCGAGTCCAGAGAAAGTTGCGGCATGTACATCTCTGCCTATTCGACTCATTTTGATGAACAGAGGTGCTCACCTACTGATTTCTCAGTGCTGCAAACGCACATGGACAAAAACTAAACTACTTCATTTTAATTTCTCATCTCAAAAAACATCAGGTGGTTCCTATTAAGACAGGCAATGATAACTTCAAAGGTCAGACAGTGATGTAAAAGATATCGTCTAATCAACAGCAAGTGTTGAACACCGCCATCAACTCCACCCTAAAGTCACTGCATGCAACTGCAAACATCCTCTCATCACTATTTCCTCAGATATTTTCTGTTCATCATGAGCAGCATTCATATATCACTTTGCACACTCACATACGGTCTTACCTTCATACACAGCTTTGAAGCCCTGTGCACTGACGGCGAAGTCTGTGGTAAACCACAAGGCCAATATAGATCCACTGCTGACTATAGGGGAGGGCAGCATGAATCCTGACAACCTGAAAAACACAAAGAAAATGCTTAAAAAATACATCTGTGAAACACAGCAAGGCAGTTGACTTCTGCAAGCAAACAACAAGGCAACATCAAATCGGGAATCCAGAACATAGAGAAATAAATAAGTATGTTTCAGTAAAATACAATGCTGATGTTACGGTGAGGACTGCCAGCCCTGAGCCCATAAAGATCCCTGCTGGTCTGAGAGCAGGTTCCTCTAAGACCTTCCCCATTGTGTTTTCTTGACCCTGTTCTGCTCTCGGGTTCCCTGCTGTGTTCTCCTTTAAAGAAAATAGAGAGCGAAGGGAGTGATTTTACCACTCTCTAAAAATAAATCTTTGATAGGCCACTGACCAACTGATCCACTCAAAGCAAAAACATTTTGTAATCTACACTAAACCAGTTAAACTAACATGTGAAGGGAAGTCAGGTATTGTTTGACTCTGATACTGCAAAGTGAGCTCTTGATGGAACTGGATCTCGTGCTGAAAAAAGCCTTTTGAGATGAAATTGAGAGGTGATGGTTAAACGATTAAGGGAGGAGAATAGGGAGGTTTGTAAAGGAACAATTAACACTGAAGAATCAAAATTGAAAGGAATGAACAGTGTATTGACTTGCCTCCATAATGAAGTGTAATTATGTGGTCAGAAACAAGTTTACATAATGAAGAAATCCTTTTGCAGTTGACAACATAACATCTTAGTGTCGTACAGTTAAGACTCGTCTGGTTGTAGTCAATAAACAAACTTGGTATATACTGTACATAAAAGGTAGGCAAAGATGGAGCTCGGGTTCAGCATCTATAGCTCCACGAGGACTCACTACCATACATTTGATCAAAAAATAGATCTTGAGATGCCGCTGTAAAGAGAAAAAACTAAACACAAATCCCAAACCCAGCTCTACCAACATATTTTCAGACAGATAAATAAACAGTGATGGTACACTGAAGCCAGGCTCCAGATTTTTATGGGCAACTTTTCAAAACCATGACCTGCAGTGTACACTGGGATGTTGTGTTGAGTTTCAGCATCTCCACGTCTGGAGCCATGGTGCACTGTTGCATATGGAGGATTTTTACTTTCTGGGTTGGGAGCAAATTGTGACCCAACTGAATAAATATCTTGTGATCTTGAGATTCTTTTGCGCCCATGAGATCTACAGTATGCCCCAGTCCTCACCCCTGAAGCTCAGACATTTAGAGGGGACTGTGAGCAAAACTACTGCTTCCTCTTATTGAGAAGATCGGTAGAGGTGATTCTGCATCTTGGGTATACCCAAGGAAAAGCTGAAGACTGTGGCTGGGGAGAAGAACGTCTGGGCCACATTGCGGAACCTGGTGCCACTGTGACTTGAGCGAGTAGTGACAAAAGGATGGATGGATGAACGGACAATATATTTTTACCATATTTAAATCAAACAGGAAAATAAACAGATTTCTATGTAACCATTCTGTATTTTATCTACAGATAAGGTTTGTATGATGTAATTTTTTCAGTTATTATTTTGATTGATGATATTTATAATTTTACATTTCACTGTACCATTGTTATTACAAGAAGAGCAGGGAATTTAAAAAACAGCATGAACTGACGTTATTTAAACTGTAATGCAGTATTAAAGTAGCTCTTGATATATCCAAATCAGGAGAACAGTGGCTAAAGGACAAGTTAGGACAAAATCAATTTTCCTTGGTTCAATGCACACAAATGTATGCAACAATGAGAGCTGAGAAGAGACAAAACCAAGGGGAATTAGAATAGAGAGGAATAATACATCTCAAATAAAGACAGCCATTAAAATGAGATTCAAGTGTGAATATACACTGTAAAAAATGTCTGAGAAATTAACAGCAAAGTGCTGTAAAATCACAGCATAAAAAAACTGTAAAGAGAAAAACAGTGAAGCAATATTTAATTGACGGTAATAGTTTGTAAAATATAAAACCAGGTGCAACTGTTATTTTCACAATAAAAATATAGCCAAAGAATCATATTTCTTTGTAGAATTGACATACTGTTGTAGTTTAAACAGAGAAAAGGTGTAATACAAAAAACAATACAATACAGTTACAATTACAACATGACCGTGTTACAACGAAGATTTTTTTGTCAGGCAGGTTGTTTTACTTTTTAAATTTTTGTATAATATTTGAGTCATTTATGCTATTATTTAAATAGAAGAAAATGCAGGTTGACTGACTTGATAGTGCCACTCACACGCCATGCATCGAGCCTGTGAGCTTGGAGCAGTGTAGACACAGAGGTGTGGAGGACCCGAACTGTTGTACCAGTAAGTTAACAATTCTTTTTCTGTAAACTTGAAATGCGTGACCGTTGTTTGTCAGGAAAAAAAATCTAGTTTCTGTTTTCTGTGACAGGCATACTTTACAGTTATAAAGCTCACTGACAGGGGATTAATTAGTCTGGTGGTGGATTTTATGCTTCAAGCCAAGCTCCTTCAGTTTCTCGTGGTATTTGTACTGCGGTGGGTGAGTGTTGAAGTTCGCTACATGTTGAGGCGTTGATGCTTTTTTTCAAATGTAACTTTAAGCTGACTAAGTTTTTGCTGACTAAAAGCAAGCATTTTCTCAGCATAATTAGCGCAGTAGATCTTTAACATTAACGGTACACTTTGACTCATTGAGTTAGAAAACTGATTTATTTTTCATTCGGTTTTGTCCACTTAGTTTGTTTAACTACTTGTTATTTGTGCAGTCAAACGCGCCACAGATGTTGAGGGTTATTCTCTGTATTGGCACTGACTCTAGGCGGGCATCTTGTTGATTAGTCTTTTCACGCTTAACATAAAATTGAACGCATTTGGACTTTTTAATGCTGTCGTGTTGCGGTGGTTATCAGAGAAAGGTAAAAATAAAAAAATAAAAAAAGAATTGTAAGTTTGGTTAAATTGCCTGCCTTTGTAGCAGAACATGAAAAGTTGAGGGTGTTTTTTTCTCTATTTTTCAAGGTAGGTCTAATGATGCTGACTACTTAACATTAGTCTGGTGCATTTTATGCTGAAAGCAGAACTATTTCTTTCAGATTTTATTTTTCATGTGGTTTAGCTAAGTTTGCTTAAAATGATTACCTTCCGTTTTTGCGGCAAATTATCGGATACGCTGAGGGGTTACGTGCTGCATTGTAGAGTACATAGGAATGAACAATGAATGTCTTTTCAAATGTGATGGCAGTGACTGCAAGCGGACATTTTGCACATGTGCAGCTTTTGAAGCCCATTTCTATCGGGTTCACAATGTACCTGCAGCTTCTGTTAATGCGAGAGCATTTGTTACAGATCTTAAATGTGCCATTTCCATGTGTGAGCATCAATTTCACACAAAGAACTTGTATCCCACTTGAAAGAGCATATTGTAGAGGGAAGACCTGTGGCATGTCCAGTAAGTGGTTGTCAAAGTATGTTCAACGTGAAATCATCATTTACTGCTCATATGTCCAGGAAACATAGAGCATGCTCAACAAATAGCATAAGTGAAATGCAATCCAATCAATCCAAATCTCTTAGACAATCCAGACGATTGTCGAAAAGATACAAAATGTGCAAGAGTTGGGACAGGATTACACTTTAAATAGACTACATTCACTTCTAAAAATAACATGTGTCTAACAGATGATGCTATTGCTGAAATCTGTGATTGTGTGAAGGATCCTGATCTATTCTCTGTCAGTCATCAAGGACCAATGAGAAGAACTTATTCAAGAGCTCAGACATTTTATAAAAGATGTTTAAATACATATAGCCTAAAAAAGTAATATTACTAACTGATTAAAATATGAGCCAAAAGTTTGCTTACTACATACCTGTGAAAGGAACACTAAAAAATGTATTAGAGTCAGAGTGTGGTGTCGCAACAGTCTTGTGAAACAGATTCAGATGTTTTGGGTGACATAGCAGATGGACAAAACTTCAAATCCGTTCAATGTTCAATGCTCTCAAATCTTTTCATGTCTGCCAGCCTGGTCTCCCACCTTGTTTAGGCCACGATATATTTGAGGGTGTCTTGTCCTATGATGTTGCACTGTACTTGAAGTATTTTATTAAGAAAAAGAAATGGTTTACATATTCACTTTTGAACCAGTGCATCAAGCAGTTCAACTACAAAGGATCTGATGCGCTCACAAAGCCATGTACTGTTAACTCTGAGGCATCCAAGCTTTCAGGTCAGGCCATTCAGAACTGGAATTTCCTAAGATTGCTGCCTGTGAAAGGCAGCAACCTTTCAAAACTTTCATTGCACAATGTTGTTCATTAGTGTAAGCTGTGAATATAAGTGGCCTTTAAAAGCTTAACACCCCTTAAGCTGCACATGCACTAATTTCTGTTCTGATGATAAGAAACTAACATTGAAATTTAAGCATGTCTGCTCATTGTATCCTGAAATTTTTCAGGAACACAAGTTTTGGTTGCGTTGTGTTTAAATTATGTTTTGTTGTTGTTTTCTTTTTAGGACGATCCTGTTTTTCTTCAAGGAGGTTCATGCTAACTGTGGATCGAACCACTGTGTGTGACAACATCCCCTCCTTCGTCTCTGCCCTCTGCATGCTGTTTGGAAGCTATTACTGCTTCAATATCCATTACCCATCAGAGCTGGCATCAACCCTGGAGTTTCAGCAGAGGTGTGTCCTTTTGGATTGTTTTCATGCAATATTTTCACCTTATTGAACTTAAACAAATCTAAAATTTACTGCTGCCATGACACAAGCATAAGGGGACTTGTCCTTTGACCTTTTTTACTACTAGAAGGGTCTGTAAATGAAAGCTTTAAACAGTAGTAGAGAAAGGTTTTTGGTGGCGAATAAAGCTTTTTTTATAAATATAGTTTGTTTTTCTTCTATTTCTCAAGATGCTTTTTCTCCATTAACCCAGAGAAGGGCACTAAAGTGGAGAAGACCAGCACTTCTCGTCTTCACATCAACCCCCGAGTCCTTACCTTAATCAAGGAACTTTCGGATCATGAGTGGTGTGATCTCTGATCATGGACTAAACTCAGTAAGACTTTGAGGCGATCACTCACACTTTGGTGAGTGGGGGTTTGCTTCAGTTTATTATTGTTACAAAATTTGTATGTCATTGTTACTAAGAACTATTTTTCTTGTGTTTTGTCATTTACTTGCCTGTAAACTGATTTAAATAGCTTCTTTGAAAAATCTAAACTTGATTGTGCTTTTTCCATCTTTCGTGACTTCTCTTCTTCCTCTTTTCAGTTATGATATGATGACCACTTAGTCGTCACTTGCTCTCAGTTCTAATGTCCATGAAGTGTATATTGCAAAAATATATTTTAGCAACGACAGATGTTTGATGTTTGTTTGTATTGATCAATAATCCCAACAACAACAAAGAAAATACTTTCAGGCAGTTTTACAGTTCAGATTTGAGATTTATATTAAATCACAAGAACACAAGAGTCAAAACAGGACTTTGAAGCCTTTTAAATTGTAACGAGTTCAATCTATAAGACATAAAAATGCTATTTAATTGTTTAATTCATTCAATTTAATTCTTTTGTAATATGCTTGAATGTTTGTTAAGTACATTAACATAATATTGCAAATGTATTTTGAGTAAGGGCAGATTATTGGCTTCACTGCTTGAAATTAATAAATGTTTGTAAAAATCAAGGTATTTTTGGCTTTTGTACCTCTCAGTACAGTAACTTTTGAGGTGTATCTTGCTTTGCTTTTCACTTTTCATATTATTATTAATTCTGTGCGCTGGGTTATATTGTATTCAGATTTAGAGTGGAGACGTCTGTAAGAAGGCAGTACATTTCAATTTGCCTGTTATGTAAAGAAACAGTTTTTATTTATTACAGGTGATTTAGATTGCTTGCAGTTTTACAGTTTGTGTTTGAAACTGATTTTGAATTTTGGATAATTTGGGATTTTAAACTATAGTCGAGACATTTAAGAGTAAAGTCAGTTACATTATAGGTGTTGCTTTCATTGTAAAACACTGTAATTAATACTACAAAGTACACTACATTATACACAATTTTTGAGTTAAATTTGCAGAAACGTTCAGTTAAATGGCTTTATTCTGAGGTTTTAACAGCTAAAAAGTGTTGTTTTTTTAGTATTTTCAATGAAATTTAACAGAATTTGATATAGAATAAGTGAAAGCTAAATGCAAATATTATGGAAAGAATTGTGGTGATGTAAATTCAGCAGAAGATGGCTGTTTGATTTACTGGTTTTAAATATTTTTCTTTGTAAGTTGTAGTTTTTATAATTGTAGTTTTAAGCTGTACAATTTACAGGTTGTCCTGTAAAGTGGTTTACATTTTCACAGTATTTTTTACAGGATTGTTCTGGCAACTGCCAGAACAAGCTTTTTTTCGTAAAAAGGACAGAATTTTTTTTACAGTGTAATCAAAGCAATGACGACCATGGATTTGTTTTCTATATTTTTGGGTATTTCATACAACTTGTTCGACATCATTTGAAAGGTCAGCAAGGTCAACAGAGGTGAGATGGGGTGGCACACAAAAAAAGCTGATAATGAAAGTCAAAGTGGAAAAGAGGGAGTCACAAAAAAGGATTTCAAGAAAGAGGAAGACAGGAATGGAAAAAAAAGACAACAAAAGATGAAGCAATTTAACTTCCAACACAGAGGACACTGAAAACAGAGAATAGCATAAAATGAATAATTTTAATTTTCTGGCCCCAAAGCAAGGGCACAAAGGACAGACAAGAACATTTGAAGGGAGACTATGAAAAGCAACAAACTCTCTCAATCTATCTCAGAGAGAGATGGAGGGAAGAGAGGAGACAGGAAACATGGACAGAAAGGACATAATGGAGAGAAGCAAGTTTGTGGTGAAACAAGCCGAGAGGAGAGGAGATGAAATGTTTTTCTTCTTATAGGTGTAAATGAGATTTTAGCCACAGTAGTGTCTGGTACCTCGTTTTTGTTCAATTGTATGCCAAGAGCTAGTTATCAAACCTGGGTTTTTCATTTTTTTTTAGATACTTTTCCCCCTTTTTAGATACCCTGTGGCTAGGCTAATTAAATGTTTCGCGCTAGTTCACACCAGTAGCAGGGATAGCATGCTAATGGTTTTACAATTTCTGTGAGCAAACTTAAGAAACACATCATTATCATTATTACTCCTCATACCACATAACTACAGTACATATCTAAGTTGATGAATTATCAAGTTGTGTTGATTACAACTGCTGGGACTTGTGTAGTTTATTATATATTTTTAACATTAAGAACAATAAACCCACCAGTAATTTCAGAGAAAAGCACATATTATAAGCGAATATTATTTGCTGCATGCATATATGTCCTTGTTGGTATGCTATGGTGATACAGCTGAAAATCCATTTACAATAGCTACTGTTTGTGAAAAACAATTTTACACTCATAAGCTAACATGACTGTTCCTTCTTGAGGTTTTACATTCATTGAATTAATTAATTTAAAATCATAAATTCATTAAAATTACTTGTGATGACCAAATTTCTGCAGTGTATGACATCATATAGACATACAGTCGATGCCCCCAACTGCTTGTTATTTGAACAAAGTGAAACACTACCTATTTGTTTAAAAAATAAATAAATAGGATTATTAATTCATTAGTTGGCATACTCAGTTCCAAAAATATGTACAGGTCAACTGTTTATTTTTGAAACACAATATTGTGTTCATGGCACTACAGTGCTTCTGTTTATCCCCAGTGACCCACAGGTTATTATATGAGGACAGAGTTCTTGACTGACCAAATGCCTGTGCACAAATCCTGCCAACACAGGTAATACTAGCCAAGTTACTGTAAGCTTTCTGCTATCTCTGCATTTTTTCTATACAAAATGATTTTTTTTTTACAATTTCTAATCATAAAAAATGGAAATATGCTGTGGCAGTGATAAAGAAAAATGCAGGCCCTGTGCCTTTCGGTGATGTTAGTTTTCTTTTTTCTATTCCTAATATGCGGTGGTTTGTGTCACATTTAACTCACGCACTGCTTCCCATCTTATTACTGTTAAGATTTTTTTAAAATCTATTTATATATTTTTTATGTATATTTCATGATTCTGTGGATTACATGGGATTTTGTATTTCTTTCATGTACATCGTGACAATGCCTACTTTTTCAGGCTGTGCGCTACTTTTTTAAAATGCAACTTCTATTTTCTCAACCAGAAAGAGAATTGCTTTGTCACAGACTACAATAAATCACCTTGGTGGCCCACAGGGGACAGCAGTTGCATTCCGACATGAATATTTCACCGGTCAACAAATAAAATGTGAACAAAGTGAAATTGGTATAATTAATTCTTGGAAGCAGGCTTTGCTCCTTCATTTTTAATTTCATGGACATATGAACTTTCAAGGTAAGTTTTGCTCTGGGCCAAGATTAAATTGTGACACTCATTGGAGATTTTAGGAGAGGTTGGCTGGTGCACATGGGACTTCTACTGACCAAATAGGCACTGGCTGCATTATGGAGCTGTCATGGATGCTACAAAAGACTGCAGATGTGAAACTGTTTGTTAGGGTTTTCACAAAGCTCCAGTATTGACCTAGATCAAGATTTAGCTCAAAGAATTGTATTATTATTCAATTAAGTATTAGTAATGTTATGAATTATCATTAGCAGTGCAAAATGTACACCAGTAGATGAAAGAAATTGTGTAAAACCAACCGTCTGCCTCTCGGAATAAAATGGTGCTGTGATTTGTGCCTCAAATGGACGAGTGACCACAAGCCGGATGAGAATTTATTCACATGTACACACACATGCACACACAGTCATGATTGTCAGTCAGCCAGTCAGGTAATAAGCAGTAATCGTCTAGCTGTCACTGTACTGATGGACTGACATGATTTAATATCCCTATCTCGCTGTGTTTTTCTCTCTTGCTCTCTCTATCTGCTTTCTCCCCCCGTCCCTTGCTTTCGATTTCGCTTTCCCTCCCAAACAGGCCAACACACTGATCCCACGGCTGTTTGACATTTATACAAAAATAAGTGAGCTGGGTTTAGAACATGAGACTGTTTATCCAGTCGTTCAACTGTCTGACCAGTCAACCAGCTTATGCAATCAGAGAGCCACTCAGTAATTCTAGCCAGCCGGGCTTTACAGTCAACCAACCAACCGGCCAGCTTGCCTGTGCGCCTTTCTGTTGCTTCGTCCATCTGTCTGACTGTCCATCTGTATCTGCCTGTTTATCAGTCTGTCTTACGCTCTGCCTGCCAGTCTATCAGACTGTCGGCATGTCTCGTGTTGACAGACCCTTACATGCTGAGATTACTGTATAGATTGGAAGGTAGTACAGTAATAGGGCATGCCGTGGTACTGGGAAAAAGTGTCAGTGTTATTTTCATTATCATCACATGACCACACTGTTACAGATTAGACAGAGGGGGGGAAAAAAACTTGGCATAAGTGTAAACGAGTTGGTCCCTCAAAAGATTGCAGCTGGTGCAGTTTGGCAGCATTTCAGATTTGACCCAGGAGATCTTAGTAAAGCTGTGTCTCAGACTTTCATGAACAAAGTGGCAGCTGGAAAATGCAGCTGGGAATACTTCAAAATTGACATTCCTGACTTGGAATCAACGACCTTCTGACTGTTTTGAAGATAGGCATTTAACACCTTGAAATTCAGCTGTGGCCCAAACATGACGACTGAATAATAATTGCATTCAGGAAAAGCTGAAAAAAGGTACAATGTGAGGTGATACACGATGAAGACAAGTAGAAGGGTATGGTAGCACACGTAACATTTACTAGTGTGTCTGACGTTGTTGCGGGGCTGTAATTCTTAAGTTAATTGTGTTTGTGGAAGTGGACAATGACATGCAATTGCCATTTTGTGCCATGATACTGAAAAGCGATGATACCTACTGTAAATTCATATTCTCAGTCACTCAACTACAACCACATAAGTGATACATTTATACCTGTTTAAGCTGGGGAATCTAAAAGAATAAAGCCAGGATGGCTCAAAGGTGGAATAAAAGGAGGAAACCAGATGGGAACATTTATTCATATGAGTCAGTGCAGTAAGTGTTGATTGCAATTTGGTTTAAAAAAAGGGGTTGTTTAGCTAAGAATAGACACCTAGGTTGGTTTCCATCTCAACAGCACTCTTCTATCAGTGAAGTGACAGCCTCAGAATGAAAATATCTTAGGTTGGGTTTCATCTGTTTAATGTCACATTCCTCGTAATAAATTTCAATGAAAATTACTTACAGCAATCAAATTCAACATTGCCTTTCTTATCTGCAAATGCACACATTAAAGTCTGATGACCTCTAGCACGTCCTTGCAGTCTCCTGGAAAATTTTCGAGCTTACAAGTGGTCTCGCCGAGCAGAAAATTTCAATACTTTTAAGATTTTAGAGTTTGTTCAAACAGCTTTCTGAAGCCCGCTGGACGTCAGTCGGCCAACTCACATGGAATAGATTAAATGTGAATGTAGAATAGAGACAGCATTGATGTTTGGTGTCTTGCCTCTGACCTTGTGGCTCCCCAAAAGACATAACCAAGGAAGGAGTGGCGAAGGACGACACTACCGTCACCCCCCGAGGAGAAGGTAGACTCAGAGGCTCAGCTGCTATGTTTGTAACGCAAAGCAATTTAAACAGGCGGCCTGTAAAATCAAACCCGCTAAAATACATGAAAGGGGACTGCCGAAGCCGCGGGTCTTCATGTTGGTCATTTGCTCAATTTAAGAAAAGCTTCCAAATGAATGAAGTATTGAAATACTAATGTTTAAACATTGATCCTCAGTCTCTTCCTTTTAAGGATTTATGTTCATTTTGATGAGTGCTGACTGAATGTACTTTATAGCGCTTCTTCTACAGGTGTCATGCACTGTTTTCTAGCGATGACGGTGACAACCTATATCAATCACGCCTTAACAAACCCAAATCAAGAGTGATGCTGGCAGCCTGGGAACTTGAACACCCCACAGGTAAAAAGAAAGATCGTCACCGGACTGCTGTAGGGCGAAATCCACCAGTCATCAGTGGAAATACTGCCAGGACAAATGAAGAAGAGACTGATTTAGTGACTATTTTAATGTGTTTGACTGAGACACTTAACCTACATCTGGTTTGGTGAAGCTGGAACAATAGATGACTGTGATGAGAAAGTTGTGGGTTTACAAAGGGGGCAAAATGAAGTGTGTTTTGTGTGTGTGTGGGGGGGGGTTCCACTATCCATGTCAAAGTGAAATTATGCTGTCAGATCGTAACTGCAACAGGTTGCTCTCAAATCCGAAAACTGATAACATTTCTGGATTGTGGAAGTTGTTGCAAGATGGTCCAGTTCCTAACACAATATGGCTGAGACAAAATTTCCAGTTTCATTTTGATGGTGAAGCAATTTATGAGACACATGATGGATTTTCTGTTTTGGAAAATTCCTGTAACTCACCAGCTTTTCAAGACAATGAGTCAAACGTATAATCAAATCAGCTGGGCTTTCTATGCATTCCATTTCTCTACCTGGAAAACCTTTCAGTCCAGGTCCTCTGATGGCCGAAACGCCTTCACAACCCCGTGCTGCCGTTATAAGAACTAATGCTGGAATTTTAGACAGTTGGGCCCCATAAAATCTAAGACCTTTGCAGCTATGAAACCCATGCAGTCCATTGATCTAATGTAAATAAACATGGCTTTCCACTGGAAAATGAGAAGTGCTTTATCCTGCCCAGAAAAGCTGAGAAGGCACCAATTTATATCTCGGTTTCCTCGTAAATCTACTGGCTCTGACATCTAGAAAAACAATCTGTCACACACAAATCAGACACAAGACCAATGTAAACTCATAAAAACGAATATTACTGTTTTCCACCATAGTCTCGTAGCACATTTTGCTTCTTTTTACCAACACGAGATACACCTCACACTTGTACAGTAGATGTATGTCTCTGGCTGAAACTATTTGTTTCAGCCCGTCATTCTGAGAGTGTAATCCATTTTTTAACTACGTCGGGCAGAACACTAGTCTATCAGTGACACAACACAGCTCGCAGTAAATGGATAGACAAGAGGCGCTTGTTGAGGAGAAAACAGAGACAAAGAGAGAGATGGAGAGAGAAAGAAAAGGCAGTGAGGATACAGGGAGGAAATCTTGAAAAGAGGTTAGCACACTGAAAACAACAACCAGCCAATTTCCTTTTTTCTTTTTTTTTTAGTGGGGGAGGGTTTTTTTTGCCAAGATAGCAGCAAAATGGCAGAAACTAGAAGAAAAACTGATATTAAATAGGGTTTTTTCAGGGATTTGTCTTAACTTTTAGGCTTGGTTGCCGGTGTTTCCTGTACAAACTTTAAACAGTATGCTGGGGGGAAACAGCATGGTAAAAATCTGTTAACAGCGGTTGTATAAATCTCTGACAACAGGGCTGTGAACTGGAAATTTGTGAGACCAGAGGTGCGCGCAAAACACCCAGAGCCTCTTTTCCCTCCATGTGCTGCTGGAGAAGAGGATACCCTTAGGCAAGATAGGCATTTTCCCTTTTTTCAGTTTCTCTATGTTTTAGCACTTAATACTTATTACTGTAGTCATCTGAAATCCTTGTAACTCCAACTTTCAAACCCTGTTATAAAATGCACAGGGGTCACATAGACAATGCACGCAGAGGTTGGCGTTTTAGAGGGTTAAAGCCAACAGTGATCATTTGAAAACCAAAATAATGTGGTAAATGTCTTCTTTTTTTCTAAACACATTATGTGGAGCAGTTAAAGGAGATATTAAGTTGTAATTATGGATAATTAGTTCCCTGGCTTAATTGTAGACCCCTGGCTATGGAACAATTTGACAGTCTACCCAAGGCTAGCCACTGTAGCCTTAAGCTTACGTTTTTTAAACAGCACTCTTAAAGACTGGTTTTAAAAGTATTGCTGAGGAGAGAAGAGAAGAGAAGAGGGGTAATTGGAGTAGATATGTTTAAATGTGTGTTTGCACACATTTCATGCAGACAACCAGATCTTGTTCTAAAAAGGATATTCTTTTGCCTCTGGGGGTGTATGTTACCCACTGAGGTACACGCACACACCGACACAGGCGCGCGCACACACACAAACGGGGAAAACAAGGGGAGGTGAGCGGTACACAGACGATCACGCAGTGTTTGTGTGGCTGCGCTGCTGCAGTGTTGTGAGGAGTTGAGTGACTGGCTCAAGGGCACTTTGGTGGTGGGTGGCACTCGACGCGTGCGATAAGAGGGCGGGAACCCCAGTGATTGTCTGGTGTCCTCAAGCAACACCCTGCTGCGCCACCCCCTTATATATAACCCACAAACCGCACCTGAAAATAACGAAATGGAGGATAATTAATGGGACACTGACGTTTATTTTGATGTGCCGGTTATTCAGTGCAACACTAGGGCACTTTGAGTTTTGTTTAACCTGCATTATTATCCCTTTTATCATAAGCATTAAATTATTTTCAGAAGAACACAAAGCCAAGGTCAAAAATAAATGTGGCTGTTTGACATCAAACTATATTCCTCAAACTCTTGAAAGACGGTTCCAAAATTAGCATTTCATTTGTTGTGCTGGCACTGAGTTGAAGGTATATCTATCAAGCGTGGAGCCTAACAGCAGCATTTATTTTGCTTTGAACATTCTCGTCAGATAATGCAGAAGATTAAAACTTAAGTGCTTCCAGTAGTTGTGATTTGCAGCCTGCTAATTATCACAAGAAATCATTGTGCGTGTCTCTTTCTAATGACACATAGTTTGGGTACAAATCACATTCCCGCTGAATGCACTAAGCAAATGCTGCCTCTGTATCCTTTTTCCATCTGATTTGCTGTTTGAATTTATTTGCAGTTATTACCATCATATTGTTTTAAAAAAGCTTGCATTAAAAATGCAAACAGCTATGCAGTTTTTGAAGAAAGTCGACATAATTTTAGGTCACAATAGGTACAAAAAAATCCATATAATCCCAAAGGGACCAATTTGTCTGAGTGCAGTGTTAAGGAACAGGAGCAAGGCAGCAGGATAATGTGAGGAGGAAGCAAGCATCAAGCCACACCTCAGCTGGTTGTAAACCAATGTTTTTCTAACTATGAATCTGGCATTAACATGGGTCAATGGATAGTACAAGTTGGCCATAACAAGATAATGTTTTACTGAATGGGGATCTCAGGTTGAAGCGATGAGGTTGTGGAGTGTGCCCCATGTGATAAAAGGAATAATTTGCTACTTGATGACAAGATACGCCAGAACATTTAGTCACTGGACCATAACAAGAGCAACTGTTTCTAGTGACCAAATGTATGATATGAAGCATTGCTGCTGAGTAACAACATATTAACCAATTGCCACAAGAGACATTTCACTAAAGTGAAAGTTAGTTAGTTAGTCCTTCCTGCGCCAAGCAACATGCACACTGCAGTAGGAGAAAGGGTTCACAGCAAAGACTCCAAAACCCTAAAACAAAACCCTGATGAATTTCAACTAATCAGTATCTAGAGGCATGCAAAGTTCAAACGTGTCAACAGAGGTTTAACTACACTTTAGAAAAGCTCAATGTGCCCAGCAGCATCAGCAAGGATTCATGGGTATCCAGACTGTATCAGGCTCAGTGCTCAGAGGCTTGGACACACAGATACAGAGTCAGGGGTTCAGGCAGAACCAGAGCCCGTTTATTCAGTCCAAATCAAAACCAGGCAGAGGTACAAAATCGAAGGCAGGCTTGGAGGTCAAAAACAAAACACTGGTCATGTACTATCTAGGAATTACTCAAGGTAAATGCTGGGACGCTTACATAAGGCAACAAGACAATCTGGCAGAGAAGGGAAGGGGCACACAGCTTATATACACACACACACACACACACACACACAAGGGAGACAACTCGACACAGGTGGAACACATTAGGGCGGGCACGCAATCACACAGGTGGGAAACTTGACAGGAAGACAAGGATGACACCAGACTTCAAACTAAAACAGGAAGTGACGAGGACAAAGACAGAAACCTGTAGTGAACAGACACTTAACACTTCCTGGTCCTGACAGACTGCTCGACTATGGGCCCTTCAAGTGAAAATATTTTTTCTTTCTGTCTCTGCAACGATTTCTGCTTGGTTTAATATTATTAGCGTGTTTTGGTGACATTAGGATTTAAGTATTTGACCAACAGTAATCGTAACCTTCCATTCAACTCTCATCAGTTTGTTACTGTACAGAATGTGATTGAGTGACAAGGAAAAAAATAAGCAACCAAATGACATAAAAGAGTCTCTCTGTCTTTCAAACTCTGTCAGAGCTACACATTTTCACACAAATCACTGGTGTGCATGGCAAGAATGTAAAACTAAGATGAAAACTGGCCCACAACCTGGCATTGGCGCTTATCCATCACTAATGTGGGACACTTGGAACAACAACAAAAAAAAAGCTGAAGTTGTGAATGTGAGTTATGGATATGTGCCAGACATAGGCGCTCTTGGCAAATCTGCTTATTCATTTGAATAAAACAGAACAAAAAAACAAAGCCAGAAAAAAAAATTGTGATCAAATAACAAGGATTGCCTCGAGGCATCTCCTGTAGCTGTCACAGAAAAACCACCAAAAATTGGCGAGTGTGTCACCGCTTTGTAGTTTATATTGTAGCAATGGCAAGCTAGTGATGGATTATTGAATATATACGATATTTTTGTAATTTTTTAAAAGTTTTTTTTTAAAAAGTACTTATTCCATTAACACTTTTCCAAATTCTTGCAGTGTAAGGCCACGTTCAGACCTTTAGTACTGTGTGAAAAATGCAGTACTCATTTTCTAAAGAACGTCAACTGTCTGTACTTCCTCTGTCTTTTCTAGGAGACCACAAAAAACTGACTCGTGGGCTCTGACGGGGAAAAACATCTCACTTTACTGCCCTGTGTGGGCAAATCACGTTGATTACTTTGCAGTTATTCGGCCGCTCACCTTGTGGTCAACAAACTGACCTTTTACCTTTTCTCTGTGGCTTATCTCTCTCTCATCCTCTGTCGGCTTCGGTCTGTTTTCCTTCTCTCCTTCTGATTCTCTCCCTCCACCGCACTCTCTCCATCGCTGTCATTTTGCAGTACAGTATAGTCTGTACAGTCCAACCTCATAAGGAACCATCTATCACAGTGTTTACAAGTGCACAACCATTATTGTTACACGCACACACGCACACACACACACACACACAAATGCCACACATAAAACACACATATGCTCTGGCTGCTGTACTTGAGATATATTGCTATATCCATCACACACACACACACACACAAAGTAAGGTGCCGTAACCTTGACTCCACACAAACACACAGAGTATTACATCAGTTTCTCACACAGATATTGGTCATAAGGAACCTTGAGAGCAAAACAGACAAAACCATACACATTAATATTCATACACGAATATAAAAAGTCACAAGCACAACTGGTGCAAAACGAGCCAAGGAAAACAGAGAGATCTACTGAGCAAATAGCTCACACACAAAATGGTCCACTCCAAACGTACTATGATGCACACACAAACACACATACTGTACAGTTGATTATCATATTACATTATATTGACACCACATACACAGAATAACCCAACACAGCCACTTCCTGAGGCTATAATTTGAATGCTGTTAGTGAGAGAACATTAAAGTCTATGTAATGTACACCATGACTCACTGTCTGGACATATATGTTTGTGTGTTCCTGCATGTGTTTGTGCATGGGTGTGCAATTTACATTGCCTATATACATACATGTATTCTCCACTGTGTGTGTGTATTGTGTTTTGTGTGTTTGCATTGTTTTCTGAGTGTGTGTGTGTCACGGGTGCGTGTATTGTTTTGCGAGTGTGAATGTGTGTGTTTGACCACATTGAAAAGCGTATAATCCGGCGCTATGGGCAATATCAACAGAGAAAACCACTGGGCTAAAGTAGGGCAAGCTTCCCTTTAAAACACACGCGCACACACATATGGATGTGCACACCGCTAACACAAACACTGCATCACCAATCCACTGTGGGGGAGAAAAGCATTATTTGACAAACCATTAAAACTGATTCTCTATGCTTCTGAGAGACAGTGAGAGAGAGAGAGAAGGGGAGAAAAGCAGAGAAGGGGTGGATTAGAGAGAGGAAGAGAGAATTAGGAGGACCTCCCTCCTCCTCCTCATTCCTCCATTTCTGCATCCTCTCTCTGCCCATCTCATTTCTCCCCCCCTCTTCTCTCTGTCAGGTTTTGTTTAGTAGCCTGTGACATGTGTCCTCTACATGCCAGTGTGTGTGTGTGTGTGTGTGGTGTCAGTGCGGTAACTGTAAGATTTCTGACAAGGTGTGAACATTAAAAGCTTCCACCCATGGGTCTAAGCGAAGGACACCTTCACACACACACACCCCGATGCGTGTGTGCGTATACATATACACTCACATACTCGTGAGGAGCACGCACACGCACACACACACGCACAGATTATCGTGCAGCTCATCATCTAAAGGCACTGTCATTAGTCACACAGCTGCGTAAATGAACTCAAACAGGGACATCTACTTAGTTGGAATGAAACCACTTGAGGCTGACCAATAAATGAGCATCACAGTGAAGTGGCAGACTCTCAAGAAGAGCGATACTTTTCACCCCCAAAAACAACACTTCTTATCGCATGACAACAATAGACGCGATAACTTGTGCTTTCCTAGTATCTGTTTAAGAAGACGGCCGGTTATATTTTACATTTTCCCTGTTATCAACAAAGGTCCACGAATTCCGTGGAAAGACATAACCAACGATGAATTGATCCTACAAAAAACTCTGGTCCCTGCAGTCTATCTGATGTAACTTATTTCTCTGTACCGCAGTTCTTATCCAAGAACACTGAAAAGCACACCGTTGAGCCGCATGTTTCTGCATTATGAGGAAAATGGACGGCAGAGCACCAAATCTGGAGCTGAAAACAGAACGAAACCACTCTCGCTTGTTTGAGGAATGTTCACTTAAAGCTACAGGGCCCGAGCAAAACTTTTTGAAATGTACATACTGTAATTGTGTGGTTTTTTTACCATCAAACTAGCTACAAATGGCCTTGGGGCAGCAACAACATACGGTTACTTTAACTTTTATGTGGAATATTTTGACGGTAAGAATTTTGCCGGCATTCTTCTGCAACTAAAAAGTATGTGCCCTTATTATTATTACTATTATTGTCTATTATGGTCACACTGTCACTACACCCACTACAGTCTCCATGCCTCCAATTATAACTCAGCATTCACAACAGAGCTCTTAATCCTTAATTAGAGCACTGTTTACACCATTATGTAATTGTTGCCTTTATACTTGTTGGGAGGGGGGTTGTCTATGCAGTCATTTACAGCAATTGCAGAAGAAAGCTCAGTTAATGTGTTTGCATGAAATCACGCTGACTAATATACATATATTACGGGGATAAATTTTGCTTTTATTGTGACCGGAAAGGCGAGGAAGAGACGAAAAAGTCAGGGGTGAGGCGTAAGGGATGAATACGCACTTCACCAGAAGAGCTGGGCGCCCTGCCGATTAATATTATTCACTGACTCGACAGTCATACAGCCCAACACCTCTTCCCTGCATGTCCAGTCGGCTGTGATTCTGTTGCATTTAGCAATTTATTGTGCTGCGGATTAGAAATTGAAGGCTGGATGTAAATAAAGACAGTGGCAATAAAACAAAAGAGTTGGATTAACGGTGAAATAAAACATGCAGTTTCTTGCTGAGCTCTTTCTCTGGTGTATAAAATATGACTGGCATGAGAGAATTTCCCCCTCCTTCACCACCCATACTCATCCTCGTTTGATTGACTGCCACCCTTCTGTCGCCGCCGTAATCCTTAACCGCGCCTTCCAACCGAGAGAGAGAGAGGCTGGACAGGCTAGATTCTTGTGTCTTCTGAGCATTAAATTCCTAATTATTGTTGATTTGGAGTCCTTAAATAATTTACATTTTAGGATATGAAGTCATCACTGTGATGACTGTGTTGATTGTATAATTTAGTTTTTGCTCTTTAGTTCTCTCATCTTTGCAGCAGTGTTAGAAGTGGTGGAAACAGACTGTGTTGGATGTCTGACCCTCACTGTGCGATGCAGGGGGGGCGCGTGTGACCCGGGGAACATGCTTTTTTTTTGCCGTACTCGATTAAAGTGTAATTGCACATCTATTGCAATAGTTGGCAGTGGCGCTTTCATAGTCAAAGTGTGTAGGGTTATTTTTGCACCGAGCAAGCGAAGTGCAGTATATAAATCCTTAAGGGACAATATGGAAAGGTTTTTCATACCTGTTAAAAACTTTAGCGCTAACTTTAACATTAGTGCCGGAGAAAGACGGCGCTAATGAGACAAAACAGAATCATTCTGAAAGCTAAGACGAGGTAATATGACGAAGCGTATTTAGCACTTGGCTTCACTGTGACTACGGTGGGAGACGAGGAAAAATGCTGTCAGCGGACAGCATGAAAAAACTGTTAATAAAGTTATTCTTTGTTGTAAATTAAACTCTATTTCTTTTTTTTGTTTTCTTTAATGTTAATAAGGATACAATGTTATGCAGAGGTGTACAATTTTATAGACAAATGATACTATTTATAGTTGCGGCGGAGAGTGGGGGGGGTAGTGAATCATGTACTGTATATATGAAGAGTTTAACATAAGAAGGCTGTCATATTTGTCTGCAATGACTTCAAAATGTTATCAAGGTAAGTTAGTTTGTTTTAAAATATGCAAGTGAGCACAAGGTAAGACTTACTGAGTAAAGGGTGGAGGTGGGGGCACAGATGGTGTTTGGTGGAAAGTGTTTGTGCTTTAAACAAAAAAGTTTTGAAAGGCAACAATCTCAGCGCCTGGTAAAGGAGATGATAAGTCATTTTTATGCAACCGGGCAGTAAAAGACTTACCTCCCTCCCCTTTCAAAGTATTCCACTGGTGAAATGACAAAGGGCTGGACACACAAAAGACTGGTAAAATGAATGCGTTTTCCAAGCTGTGGAAAAGGCTGCAGTGAGAAATTAGCTCTGCTATGAGCCTGACAACAATTCAGCATTAGTCAGTGTTGCTGTGATTCAGGCGTTCAGACCTTAAAAATGACTCATACGGTCCGATCCTACGCACAGAGGCTCAAACATTTGACACTGATACATAACAGAACCAAGGAAAAGCCAATTAAGCATCTATCTATTCTTACTCTCACTATTGTCCCCTTTTTTCCCTTTTTCTTGACCAACTGCATTAATCTGCATTTACAACAGAAGCCATCAGATTATGTTCAGATTTCATGACGTTTTATCAGCAAAGCTATGGGGATTAATTGGATCAAATAGTCTTTTCCGCACTCTGCACCTCTTGCATCTTCTCAAATCATCTGCACCCTTTATTCGACTTCACTCATCCGTCCCCCCCTTCAGGTGGTCTCACGCCTTCTAATGTCTCTCCTGCCCTCTTCTCCCCGTCCTCCGTTCTCTCTTTTCTTGTCCTCGCTCCTGTCATCAAAACCACCCTGCCATTTTCCCCTCTCCTCTCCCTTGTCTCTGACATTCTCAATACACGAGGACAGGGACAGGGTTGGGCAGAACAATGAAGAGAGAGGAGGAGCGCGAGGGAGAGAGAGAGAGAAAGTGACAAAGGAATTGGCTATCGCCCAAGCCTCAAGCAGACTATCAAGCATTACTAGCATAACTGCTAGCAAACCATTTCAATCATTTATAATAGACACATCTCCGTTGGAGCTCGCTGTTGGTGCATTTGTTTTGTTTTCACTACAGTGGCGGTGAGCTTTGACCGCCATATTATCTGTTATTTCTCCAGACAGAGAATCCAAACACATCAAGTTCAAGTTTTCCTTTGGTGATGGATGCGTACATTTCTGTATTTATAGACACAGAACATGGAAAGTCTCATTAAATAGAGGTTATGTTTGCATGAATATTCAATATCGAGTGTCACATTTTAGAGGGGGCTCCAGGTCTTCATTTAGTTTGTTTCTCTCATCACCATCATCACTGTTCCATCTGAGAATAGTTGCACCGACGACCTTTGAATCACAGGTACTGGCTGCCCAAAGTAAATGATTAAATCTGGCATCCAGAGAAACAACATATATGAGGTCTGTCGGTAAGTTTGCCATTGTTTCAAGTGTATCTGCAGTAGTGAATTGATTAACTAGTTAATCACACATCAAAGGCGAACCCGGGGGAGAAGTCCGCCATATGTGAAAGCATTCCCTAAAAAAAGACTTACATATTATAATGGTAAACAAACAGAAGGAATACACTGGTGAGTTACTGAGGACATTAGTGAATGTAATTAGAAGTTATGTGTGTATGAATGCAAATCCAAAAGAGTTGTTTTTCCTTTTTTACTTTTACCTCAACCTAATCTTAATCTTGACCATAATGTTAATTTAAACCCTTTCAACACTTAACCTTGACTGTACTTGTGCTTGGTAAAAAAAAAAATATATATATATATAATGTGTCAATTAATCTTTTCTTTTGAAAAAATACTCAAAAAAGATATTAAATTCAGACTAAAAAAAAGAGAGATTGTTCCTTGTCCCATCTGGGTTCAGTTTTCTCACAGCCCTGTTCTCAAATGCTGTCAGTGTGAGCATGCTGTGAAGACATAAGAAGGCTGGTTAACTTGCAGTTTGTAATTAGTTAATAAGACACAATATTAGAGTCTCACACACAGAGACTATAAGAGAACAGCAACACTGAAGGAATACTCAAAGTTTTGTTATAGCCCACCGTACACATACAATGAAAATATTTTTTCAAAGCCCTTTTTGTTATTCTAGCAAAACAGTGAGCTTTTCATAACCCTCCCATTACTCTTCCTGTCTTCATTCTCCTTCCATCACTTTATTTGACATTATCTTTCTTCAGCCAGCCATCTGTCTGTTGCCCTCTCTAATATATTACAGGCTGTGCTCACACACTCGTACTTCTATCTTTGTGGGGACATTCTTTGATATAATGCATTCCCGGGCCAATTACCCTCACCTTAACCATCATAACTAAATCCCTAACTCCAACCCTTATCGTAACCCTAACCTAAACCTGATCTAAGCTGAACCCTAAAACCAAGACTTAACCCTCAAACAGCCCTTTGAAGTTGTGAGGACCGGCCAAAATGTCCTCACTTCCCCAAAATGTGGTCACTGCAACTCATACACACACAGACACACTTTCAGTAAAGTCACGCAGGAAGTACTGTAATTATTAAAAGCAATGTCCATATCCATAAACTAGAAACCGGTATTCCCTAAAGACATTTTTTTCTAAATCATTTTTACACTCTGTGTATATGTTTCCATTTTAAAAACCTCAGTGTTACTTGATGTTACCCTCTCTTTTTACCTCTTCATCTCTTCTGAATCCCTCAGTCCTCTTTCTATGCTCCCGCTCCTCCTTTCTTTCCCTCGGAGACTGGCCAGGCTTTCTTTGAAATTTAAATTGGATTGAAACATAAACATTTGTTCTATAAATGCCAGTGACAGTTTGATGATATGAACTTTTTGCTAATGAGGAGTAAATGAGTCAGAGACAGACAGAGGATCATGAGAGAGATTTTTTTTTTTGAAACATCTGAATTACAACGCCATCCGCAATTGATTAGCTAGGAGACAGCCTCCCCTTGCTCTACCTCTCCCATACTTGTTCGTTGTGCCATCAAAAGAAGGATCTATTCACAGTCGCACTTTCTGCTGAGAAACAGAGAGAGATGCTCTCTGGTGTTACGTTAAAAGTCAAGTTACGGCCACAAGTAGAAACTAATTCTGCAGGAAACACAGGAAAGACTATTTGATTCGAGGTGCGTCTTTGCATGGTCAATCTTTCTGGTGCTAATCTGTCAGCTGTCAGTCTCCCATCACAACTCACCCTCAGCTCCTATAGTAAACGTCTCATCCTCTGTGGGGGGAGAAAAAAAAACAGCTTATGATAAATTCAAAATCAGGCCAGGTGCTGTGCTGCAATTGGCTACAGGGCTAAAATTATGCAAAGCATGCTGACTCACTGGCTGATATGAGACTTAGTTGAGTTTGTTGGGAACTGTACTATTTTTTTCTGCCAAGTCAAGTAGAGAAAAACTCATAGATGCCTTTTCATGTCTCTTTGAGCAGTTTGAAGGTTTGTCCACTGTCCAAGATTAGCTCAATTCATGGAAGTCAAGATAAAGTTCTGTTGCAGGTAAATACACGTTCTCCGCTCAGGTTTTCCATAACTACATGCAAACTAAGTCATTTGCAAGTTGTTTTTTTTAAAATAAAATATTTAATTTTAAATATTTTTGGGCTGTTTGTACATGTGAAGAGGTAGTGGACGAGATGCAGCAGTGGACATGTATAGTTATCTGTTCTAGATGGATGTACTTGGTTGCACACATACACGATCATGAGCTCAATATACTGCAGTGTAATAAACACAGTGTCATTTTGAGAAAACCTCACTAATTACAATACAAGAGCAAAAACACCAACTCCCAACACCTACTCACAAACGCAAGTGTGGACACATACGCTCACACACAAGAGTAGCAACCACAGAAATTAATGTTCCAATTATCCACAATGCTGGCAAGCCTACGTCAGCAAAATGTGACATTTATATACTCCCACCATATTGTCTTCCACGGTCCCTACACGTTCATAAGCATGACGGTATCTCTGAGCTGAACCTCCACGGGACCGAAACATCGCAAAAACAGTAGAGGCTCAAACGCTTCTTTTTGTTTGGGATCTCTGTTGACGAGTTGAATGAAAGTAAGATAATAATGGAGGATCTTTATCACGTGACAGAGGAGTCATGTCAGCGAAAGCTGAAGTTGAAGTTACTAATAATATTATACAGGTAACATTGTGCTGCATGTTCACAGTGCCTCAGCCTCAGTGCAAAAAGCAGACCTGTCTCAATAACAGCTAATTTCTCTGAAAGAAAAAAGAATAAATTCTGTAATATGGAATCCAGTTTGCCGCTCTGCTTGTTGCAATATAATCTGGCTTCTGTTTGCTGTATGAAAAAGTAACTTTGACACCATGTACAGGGCATTTTTGAAACAGAAATACAGATGGCAAAAGTTTTCTTTTATTCCTTCCACCGTGGGTCCATGGGACTTTGTAGTGTTCATTATCTTCGGTTGCTGAATTTTCTCAGTTGTTTCTTTTATTTTCTGACTTCTCCCTCAATGCGAAACCCTCCGGCTTCCATCCCAATAGCCCCAGTGTGCCGTGTGTGAGCAGTTGTCTGTGTGTTTATGTGTTTGTGAGATGAGAAAAAGTTTCCAATCAAGGAAAAAGCTGTGACCAGAGAATGAGGTAGAAAATGATGGAGGAATGGGGAGAAAAACAGAGTAAATGAAAGCGAGAAAGACTAAAAAAGAAATGAGGGGTCATCAGTTGTGGTTGAAGTAGTGCGTGAGTAAAACGGGAAATAAAGTAGTATTTTGTTTTGTTTTTTTCTCGGCAATCCCGCAGTGATAACAGTAGTGTAACAGGAGAGTGTTAGCAGGCAAAGCGATGGAGAAATCAGAGAGATGGATGGAAGGAAGCAAACACTGTTCAATCTCACGGTTTGTTGTGTCTGTCAGCATCACACGTGCAATGCCAGCATCTCCTCCATATCTGGAACTGATATACAGGGGGAAAAATACCAACACCCTGCATGTAAAGTTTTTTCATGAATAAAAGACTAAAGAACTACAATCAAAACTGAAAACTTGACCGTGGTGAAAGAAGTTTCTTTCGCCTACATTTTCATTTTTGAATAGGAAAAGAAAAGTTCTTTATTGGAAAATAGAAACAAAAATAGAGAAATAATAAAACCTGGATGAAGGGGTGCATTTGGTCAGTCATTTGGCTCAAAGTTTTTTAAATGTGAAGCATAAAAACAACTGTAATTTCCTGATGTATGAATAAAACGGAAAGGGAGAGCATCATTTGGTTTTTGCCTCTGATATCAAAGCGCTTTCCTCACCATACTTTGATGTATCTGTAGAAAAAAAAAAAAGATTCTTTTGGAGGCATTTCAAACTCTGGCTTTTTACCAGCCAGCCTTTCCACCTTGATGTGTCTGAAACAAACAATTTTTTCATCCGTATTTTCAGGAAGTGTAGATTCCATATTACCGCTCAGCAAACACCCAATGGGGGCAAAAGCAACGGGAGATTTTTTGGGTAAGTGCCAGCTCAGATGTTCTAAAAATGACAGCCAGCCATTCAGCCCAGCCGGTTAGTCAGCCAGTCAACCAGTGTGGAAGGGAGTGCCCGGGGCCTCGTGTCTAAATGCCTGCGCACATTACATCTTGTGATGTATGATGTTTTGAAATGCAAAATATAAATCAACCGCTATGCCTAAGGGATAGCGCTAAATAAGAGAGGGTTAGAAATGGCTGTCACTATAGATCTGAATGTGTCACAATTTACATACATCTGAGGTGATATTTTAGCAATGCCTCCTCGTGGGAGAACTTACGTGTAACGTCATCATTTATTTATCCCTGTAGGAAAGTCATTGTAATGGTTTCCGTGAGCACAGGTAGTTCAGACCGCGGGCGCGTTACACAACAGCGGCCACATGAATATTAGAATGAGGATGACGAGGGCGACCGCGACGAGACGGTTAGCGTGCAGAACTGATTGTTTTGCTCTGGATCCTAATATGCCGTAGTTATACTTCACGTTAGTTTTGAAGCGGAACTTCTGAACTTTGACAACAGCTGTGACATTAAAAATGAATGCGATGACAGCCCATTAAAAGCGGTGCTGTCAAAAAGATAGCTACAGCCAACGAAACAAAGAGCGGCATTGGAAAATTTAAATCATTAATATTGAGGTAAATTCTCAGTGAAGGAATTGGGCTCATTATTTTATTTGAAAAGTAAATGCAGATTTAATGGTTGTGAAAAAAAATAATTGTGTGTGTGTGGGCGCGCAATAATTCAAATGCTCAGGAGAAAGAAGACCTCGCAGTTATGAAACTGCACCTCGATGCCTTTTCCCTTCTAAGAAGCAAACAAACAAAAATAAACTTCCTGTAATATGAATCTAATGTTTCACAAAACACACAAACAACTCAGGTGTCACCGCACCTCTATACAGCATTAACACTAATAACATTGTAGCACATAGGAAGTAATGCATGTTTACTAATACAGCTATTAGTGTATGAATGGCGGTATGAGGTGATTGTCTCATGTTTTAAACTTTGCCACCTCCTATGCAAAGAGATAACGTCCTCACAGTGTCCATACATAGCAGCAGAATATTATATGGGGTAGAGGAGGTCTACACGTGGATGGGAATATTGTATTTTTCCTAAAAAAAAGTGAATGACATCACTGCGGGCAGCTCATGGTGAACTATTCATGGGTGTCATTTAGATTGCTGTATCCGGTAGGGCTGTGTCTTGGATTGTTATGTCGATTCCTGTTGATATTTTCAATGTTTTGTTTCGTCTGTCTTGGGCTTGATCTGTTTTGGTAACCCCTGGTGTTTTATTCTTTTTTATTCTCAACTTTCTTTTCTCCTTGTTGTCACTGTATTTTTTCTCGCTGTGCTTTTTCGTGCTTTTTCCTCAATGCTCTATCACTGTGTAAACAAACCAAAGTAGGAACTCAGATGTTTCACTGAAGTGAAACTTCTGTGACAAGGCCTAATCTGGATTCACGGTAAATTAAACTTTTACTGCAGATGGCTGAATAAATGTGACTGGAATTGAGTTTCACCGCCACATTACAGACAGGGGCATTTGAAAGTGTTGTGTGTGTGTGTGTGTGTGTGTGTGTGCATGCCTGTGTGCGGTCGCAGTGTGTACTGGTGATCAAAATGCACAATTCACAGAGACAACTTAAGCAAAGCTCAGCATGAAATCTCGCTAGCGGGCTCCAGTTTTCTCTCTTTTGCACCATCTCTCTCTCTCTCTCTCTCTCTCTCTCTCTCTCTCTCTCTCCCTCGTGGTGTCACTCCTCTCTCTGTTTCTATCTCTCGGACTACCTGTAACTTTCTCTTTCCATTGCTTCATCTCTCCTTCTGTATCCCCTCGCCACCTGCCGTGTCTCAGCAGTAACAGGTGTTCGGTGAGGCGGGAGGCCTGAGGATCTAAATGTTCTCATCAGTCCTACAGTCCAGCCCAGCAGCTGAACTCAGCATCAGTCCACAGCCTGCTCCGGCGACCGCAGCTCCTCGCGGTCATTGTCATTCTCGACAACAATACACAATCATTTTTCTGCTGACAAAATACTCCTGGCTCCCCTGGAATCTGAGGTAAAAAAAAAAAAGTGGAGTTTGTGAGTCCTATAGAGAAAACCATCAAGGGTCATTAAGTTCACAACTGGCTTTGTTTAGGTTTCCATCGATTGGAACCCACAGATTCTGACAGTGTTAAAAACGCTCAATGAGCTGCAAGAACGTGATATGAATGCCAGTCAAAGTTCGTCATAACAAATAAAAATAGTAACAAAAAAATCAACAAGTACAACTCCAGAGAATTATTCTTAATAAAATCACTGCGCTGACACAATGAGGTGATTGAGGAGTCTGTCAGCAAAAGTTAATCGACAACAATTTTGATAACTGATTAATTGCTGAAGTCATTTAATAGGAGAAAAGAAATAAAGAAGGCGACAAACATTACCTGCTTTCAGCTTTGGGATTTGCCTCTTTCTCAAGATTTTTTTTCTCTTTCAAGTAGTGTCTGACTAATTTTATTATGCACTGTATAATTAATTTATTGATGACAGAAATAATGGGTGGACCATTCAATGATACAGAAAAAATAGTGATTACATATGAAGCTGTTCAAGGCTTGTGACAAACAGCAGCTTACTGCCACTGGGAAACTGAAAACTGCATTTCCAGCCATATTTAGACGTATTTTCTTGTGGGGGGGAAAAAACAGGCAAGCTGGATCATACTGAGCATGCAGACAAAAAAAAAGTAGAGAAGTAGATTATGCTATGGGAGTAGTTTGCATAACGGGTTCGAATGTAGAGTCTCTGCTGTGACTCCATGCTGATTGCAGCTGCCATCCTCAAAAAAGAAGCAAGCTGCAGACTTTTTACAACCACCTTTCAAAGGGATGATTAACACAAAAGTCTTCAGTGAAGCCCAGAAAAAGCGCCAGACATGAAACTTCGTGAGCCACGCCGCCGCTGCACGGTTCGTTTGGGCCGACGGTTCAACAAATGAATAAAGAATGGGATGAAAAAGATATCAAGAAGCGGGAATGGTGCATATTCTTTGAGTTTCCATCCCTGGGCAACTCTTACTGCAATGTCAAAACTGCACTCAACTTTCTGATGTGCTGGTGACAAGTCGAAGCATCTTAGAGAATTATCAAGAATACAATGAGACACAGACAGACGGGCAGAACTACCAACCGCAGAGGGACTTAGTTCTACTAGCTTTAGCATCTTCCCTCTGCGCATGTATACTGTATGTGGCGTGCGCGTGCGTTCCAGTCCCTCTCGGGTCCTATGTCTGTTTCTCCGCACGCGTCTGTCGCTTCTTCCCCCAGCAGTCCTACCTTCATCCCTCCCCCCACTCTCTCCTCTTCCCTCCTCTCGTCTCCCCTTCCTTCCCTAGCGGTAGTCCTGGATTAGTTCCATTGCCTGGTTATCTACTGTTGGCCTATTTTTCTCAGAAAAGTGTGGTTTTTACTCTGCAGTCACTCAGGGTAGTCTGAGCCTGCGTGTGTGGGTGTGTGTGTGATTGTTTGTTCGCTAAAAGTTGCGTGTAAGTGCATTTCGTGATGAAACTTGTAAACTTTAAAGAAGACATCCATTAGCTATTTGATATTTATTAATTTATTTATCGGTTCTGCCCTTACTGCACTACTGTATGAGTTACATAACGATCACCATTTGCAGATGTATCTCCAGCATTAGACGCTTTGTGTGTCTGCATTAAGCCTGGCATGGAGAAAAAGAAATCACCAACAAAAGGATAGGCCCAGAATTACTGAGAAATTTATATAATGTTACTGCAAAATACTACAAATAAATATTACACATCAGCTAAGTATTAAGACATTTTTGGATTGAACAAACGGCATCGACCTTGATAGAATTATTCTTGTTTATTCATCAAAACCTTATTCACTTTTCTGTTTGTTTGATTTTTTGCTTATGTATTATTCCATTCTTACAAAAACTGCCTACATAAGCAGTCATTTTATTTCTCAGATGTGGCTGTTTGACTGGTTAGCCAATGCTGAAAATCAATAATTCCCATTCAGACATCCCTGTGTTATTTTTCTTCAATCTAAATCTAATCTAAAGAAAGAAAGAAAGAGGCGACGGTGAGCAAGGAGAGGGAGAGAATGTGTTTGACAGCAGAATAAATGAACCAGGAAGTTAAAGTTTGCAACCGGTGAGGCAAAAACGTGTACATGTGTGCATTTGTGTGTCTATGTATTGCACAAGGGTGCTGAATGAACAAGGCAGATGACCTCTTTCTCTCTCTCTCTCACACACACACAAACACACTCGGAGCACAGCATGAACCTTACCCTTTTGCCTTGTCATTCCCTCTCCTTGTCTCTATCCTCTCTCTGTATTGCGCTCTTGATTTGGCTCGGCCTCCATCTCCCGACAACAGAGACACAACACCTCGCTGATAACCTTTCTCTGCCCCTCCTCCTCCCTCCCTGTCACGCGAAGACACAGCGGAGCTCCGCGTTTTCTCCTGCCTTCGCCACCCACATACTTAAAGCAGTTCTCCAGCCAGCCACTCCGGCTTTACAAACGCTGTCCCCTGTAAAATGATGTACTACTAAGGGCAGGAGTTGAGTAGTTAAGATGGATGCAGGCGGGACAGGGAAAAGACAATGCGAGGAAAGACGTGTCTGTAAATTTCGGTGCGGGTTATAGGGAGCTCCTGTGGCAGACAGGTGTCTCGCTGAACGGCTGGCGTTCATTGAATCGTTAAATCAACAAGTGCTGGTTGCACCTGAAAGCTCACATACCCCCCAGATGAATTTGTGCTGGTCTGAGACAGATTACCGCTGGCACTGGTAGAGCAGAGGCTTCAGAGGAGGGACGGACGTGTCCTGCAGCTGCAAACCCCCCTTAAAAATCATTTCATTTAAATGCATTCCAGTGGAGTTTTGGTCTCATCTCTCGGCCTAAATGCCATTTCGGTGATTCTCGTCACCATGATGAGAGTGGAATACCACGATGGAAACAGCACTTTAACCTTACACAGGTAAAAGATATACATATAGTGTGTATATATACATATATTATCGTTGAATAGAATAGAATAGTTAACTTTCTTCAGCAAAACATCATCAACATCTGGACAAAAAAGAGCGTCAATACATAAAACTCAATTTATGTGTCTTCAATTATATTGCAGCAGCCCTGCTCTTACACAAGGACAACTACGAAAAAGTCCATCCATATCTATAAATCCTTTAATCCCATAATCCCATCATATTTGTGAATTCTGTAATTACAGGTTGCTTTAAGACCAATATAATTATATGAGGTAAAGAGGACAGAGGGAGATTTCTTGAAAGAAGCTTTAAGGAGCAAAGATCAGTGACAAAAGCAAACACAAATATACAACAGACACACACACACACACACACACACACACACACCCACATCGGATCATTGCACCACCACTTCACCACTACGCCACTTCACTTTGGTGTTTCTAAGAGCAGAGGTTTAAAAGAAGATGGGTTAATGTACCCAAGGATACGTTCATATTTTTAAATAATCTCCTAGCCACACACCACTAATGACACAGAGAGAATTATTGGTTGCAGCAATAAATCCTCCCGTCGAGACTGGACGTGAAGTCATCCCATAATATAACCTGAGCGCGACGTGACAGTAGCGCGAGAGGTGAGGGACAAAAAAAAGAGCCGCAGTCCTTGTTTCTCGAGTTTTGGGTATCTTCCAAAGTTAGTTTTTGTTTTGTTTTTCTCAGGATGACATTCACTCTTAAAGTTTCCCCGGGAACAGTGGAGACACGGACGACAAGGTGTAACGCGGAGATGTTATGAAGGTGTGCGTCTCTATGAGCCAACGTGTCAGCGACGCTGCTGAGTAAACACGCGACTTTGCGTGGAGCACGTCTTAATAAAGGAAAGTACACATACAGCAGACTGTATATTTGCATGTTTAATTTTTTTTTTAAAAAGCCTGACAAAGTGTAACGCAACCCGACACAACAACCCCGGATTAAAACGGCGCAATCAAAACGGAGTGCACGGGGCTGAAAGGAGTTTCCGATATTCTGCCGACCCCCACCGACATAAATAGGAATCTAGTGCAGTGTGTCCCCCAGGAAGGAGTTGTAGGTGCTTTTTTTTTCTTTTTGCACAGATCTTTTTGTGTGCGCTTGCAAAGCACGCCCTGCGGGGAGGTTTCTATGTGTCTGTCAGCACCAGAAGGGCTCTTGAGGCCTAAGTACATACAGTGTATTTGTGCACAGTAATGAGCAGGGGAAACGTCTGTCTGTCTTACACATGAGGCGCCTCAAGATTTGGGGAAATACACTTTTGCCGCGCGTGAAAAATGTGACATACTGACTACAATTATTGGCGTTTAGCGAACGAAACATATGTTGTACCAGTAACCGACCGTACACAGTAAAATCGCACCACAACAGTCATCTTTCCTTCATCTTCCACACTCCCTCCCATCTCGTCGTCACGATCTTCCCCTTCACCCATGACTAACACCTCCGGCCCTCCCGTTCTTTCCACCGTCTCCCCTGCATCTCCTCCATTCCTTCCCTCCCACTACTTCAAGCTCCCGACGCCCACTCCTCTGATAATTCAAATAATTTGTTCCACGAACAAGCTCCACGTTTCGTTTGCGACCCATACGCGATACGTTTGCGATACTCGCGTGAACCTACGAGGGCTGAGAGCCCTGAATCCCTGATGGGCATTTATTGCATCGCTGCTGACTATCTACCCCGGTGCCTGTTCTTGTAAACTTTGTGCCGTTGTTGACAGGTAGGCGCTTTTTCGCCTTTATTTGCTTGACTCGCAGGCGTATGAGCTGACTTGTCCACAAAGCTTCCATTGCGCAAAACGATTCAGCATATGTAAGACAGAGGTCTCTCCTTTCCCTCCTCTCAGCCGCTGTGAGACGCTCTGCAGTCATTACTGTTGAATTATGAAGCAAAGTCTGTCAACAGTGCACAATCAACCTATTTCTCTGGCCCCAACAGCAAGAGCCCCGGCAATTGTGATGGAAATGGAAATTAATTTCAAAATTTCATGAATGGTTGAAATACTGTATAGATTTGCCACAACTATTTCTTCTGACAGGAAATATGCAAAGCAGTTCCTCTTTTGAACACGTGTCCTTTATCGCCATTGAGCTCGTGTAAATTAGGTTTCTAATCTAGATGATGTTTGCAAAGGAAAGAAGGTTGCGATACGTATTATTGCAAACTTCTCTCCACGCGTCATCTCGTCTGCCTTATGAAGGACTGTTTATATTGTTTGTTCAGGAAGTACGGTGGTTGGATATTATATTAGGACGCAGAGGCCTGGATGGTGGCTGTGCTAGAATTCTGTGGAGAGTTTGAAGAGGTGGAATAATTACAGCAAGCAAAATCTGTTTCAATATATTTTTAAAGAAATGGCGACAAAAAAAGGAATCTGCTATTTAATGTTATCTTGACCCTGGTAGAACTGTACTCAAAATATGCCAAAACAAACATCAAACCATTAAAAATGGCAGACAGTAGTGCACACTGCTATGACCATGATGGCAGCTTCAGTTCATAACGATAGTTAAGACATAACTGTGATGTTTTCTGTTCTCTGAGGAGGGCAGAGATGTTTTTACCCTGTTACCCAACAAATCTGATGGAAAGACGTTTGTGATCTCATGAAATCATTTTCTGGAGTGAGGGTCACACAGTGAGTGAAAAAAAAAAATCTCCCTGCAGGGATCAAACAGGTATCACTTAATTTATGAAATTGCGGGTCCGAGTGCAGCCCCGACGAGCCGCTTTTGCAAACCCCTCATGCACGGCAGCCACAGTGGAAATACGGTGAGCTGCTGAGACAAGACCCGGAGGGCACACGGCACAAACCGTAAGAATGTCAATGGCTCGCCTTGCTGTACCCTCTGACCTGACTCCATAATGGCTCTCTGTCTGTTTCTCATCTGTTTTTGATCTTTGAAATGTATGAAGCCTGGTCCAAGTGGGGTTTAGAATCAAGAGGGTGTATCGCGCTATTCATGGTCTTCAGGTCTTCAGGCGCTGGCAAAAAAGTTTTCAGATTAAAATGACAAGAGCAAGCTGTTTGTCCATGCATTTGGGATACGCCTGCACAACAGTATCACTTCTATGTGCCTTCCAGAACCGTTCCGATTCAGTGCTGGAAAATAAATCTTTGTTATGATGTGACATTCAAATTGTTATTTTGCTGGGGGAGCTTCATCCTTGTGATTACAATAATTAACTTTTTTTTTTTTGGAAGGTAAAGGAATGATCTTTATCAAAACGCCACCAACTGTCAGCCGGAGACAGGAAATGAACAGTTGTCTGCTGCATTTCGGATTTTCCTGACCCATCCATCCTCCCGCAAACAAATGCTCAGACGAGTCCTAGCCTGCTGGAGGATAGAAACACGTACACCTTAAGACACTGAAAATGATGGCAAACATTTTACCCTTGGATTGTGTAAGAAAGGAAACTGATCAAACTGTTGGGACATTATACCCAAGCAGGACACATTGCATGAGCGGCCGCCATTACACCAATTCCTCGGCAGTAAAATTTATGTCCCAAGGAGACTTGACCATCGTGAAAGTGACAAACAGAAGAGCCTTAAAGTGATGAAGTCCACATTTTGAGCATCGCTCGCTGACCCCTGCAGGCTTGAGTGATAGCTGGAGAAAGTTTTACTTTCCTGGTGTAGGAGAGTGGCGGGCTGGAATTTAGACAGCTTCCAAAGGGGACAGGTTTTACAGCAAAAAAAAAAAAAAAAAAAGTTTAACAGAAAGTACACAGATACTTTTCAAACTATTCCTTCAGCCTTTTCTCCCCTCTGCTGTCAGTCTACTGTATCTGCGCAGTGTGTTCCAACCAGCCAAGGTCTCATCAATCTACTGTACAGCTCGCACTTTGGCCAAACAGGGAGGGAACGAGGACTTTGACGAAACTGTCTGGAAAGCCAATCCTGTGCCTTTCTTATGCGGCATGAGAACAGACGGCGATTTCTGTACGGGAGAAGCTTTTCGGTTTTCAGAAATAAATATTTGCACGCTGTTGACATCAGTCATCTGAGTAGGTGGGATGGAGTAGTGTTAGCGCTGCTGACTCACAGCTGGGGCTGGTAAGAAGAGGCCGCAGATGCCGGGTCAGCCTTTCCTCTATATATGAGATTGCAGCATTCCCCACACACTCGGGTTGAGGGCAGATGGAGGGGCGGCTGCGAGAGAAAGATATATCCTGCCTCTTCTGTGCTCCTCTTTGTGAACAAAGGGAAGGCAGTCAGCTACTCTTGGCTGTATCCCACTGTCCATGTGGGCTGTCTGATGGGTTCATATCAGCAAGTCTTGCAGCGCTCAGCCGGAAGCTGAGAGGAGGAGAGGGTTTTAGCTCGACCGGCTGACCACTGCCCTCGTGGAGCTCAGACAGAAGCAGCGGCAGGATAATTGGGATCAGCTCTTATAGACAGGGTGAAATGTTTTATGTAAAAACATAAGTTACACTCCGATGAGCAAAGACGGGCTGGTGGGTGCGATTCAGTAGCTACTGAAGCACAGCGGGAGCCGGAGGAATCTTCGCCAGCCGGGCCGAAGCCTTGCCGGCAGTGATGTGCAACGGGAAGACCCCGAGGACACGAAAGAAACCCGGTCAGGGGTCTCAACTCAGCACTACGCTGCCCGTCCTCAGTAATGTCCACACCATTCAGATAAATGCGAACATCAACAGAGGAGCCGAGCTGAGCGGGGAATGAGCCCGCACCTCTCAGCTTAGTCACTTGATCTAAATGACATTGGGAATGGGTTCACTGCAAGAGCTCGCTGCACTTAAGGCCAGAAGCTCAGCAAGCAGCTAATACACCACTCTGCCACTGATCTTCTGCGTTCGCCGGCTTGCGAGGGACAGAGCAATTGAAATACTCCTGGTATGTTTGGGCCGCTGTCTGAGAATGTAAGTGCCGAATAACTCCAGAGCCAATTAACACCAGTGACAGAGCCACCAAGCTCGCAAAAGGTTGCAACTGCCACATCCTGCTACATCACTTGCCAGTATCCACACCAGCCGTTGCTTTTTGTTTTTTTGTTTTTTTTACATGAATTAATGAATCTTTAATCCTATAAGAAGCAGCAGCTTGCCGGGATGAGTTCTGGCCCTTCTCACATGAACTGGCAGCTGGATACTCGCTGTATTTTTATGGTATTAATCATTAAAAAAAAAAGCATGAAACAACAGCACTGATTGGTCAGGAGGACGGAGAACACTGCCGTTCTTTTTTAGCCACGGATCGTCACACGCCACAATCGTCAACAGCTCGGATACACAAGTTTAGCGGGGGTCAGAGGGCAGTGCCTGGTCATGACGAATAATCTGCAATGTGTAAAGGCCAGCTCGACTTGGATTTCTGAGCAGAAACGCGCAAACTGACCGTGCAAGCTAAGCTAAAAAAAATAACAAGAAATCCTGGTTAAAAAAAGGAAAACATCTGCCTTGAATCTCCATGTCTGATCTCTCATCAGATGGAGGGAAACAGACAGGATTAGATGAAAGGAGAGGTTAAAAAAATCTCGCAGAGATTAGTTGTGTTTTTTTTAATTCATGTGGAGATTTTATTTTTAGTTAATATTTTAGATATATATATATTTTTTTCATTTTCTTTAGATTTTTTTTTCAGTACACTTAATGTCCATTCAGGCTCATTTCACAGAAATATTAGCACTTGATTTTCTTAAAAGACATTTTGCAAATTGAAATGGTGAAGGATCTAATAAATCTGTGTTCTGAAGTAGTCCCTTGAGCCAGCCTATTTTACGAGATTATCGCACCACAGTTCAGTGAGGCCAAGCATTACATAAGCCCAAACAAAGCCCTCTTAGTCCCGTCAGCTTGAGCGGAATCTGAAGGACCGGCAACAGGTGGAATGATCCAGGCGAGATCACAAGCCACTGCGTCTCTAAAGCTTTCCCAATGAGCTGCTAAAATTACACCTAATGCAAGACGCGTCTGAGAACAAATTAAGGTGGGGATTCAGAGGTGACTCCGGGGAGCTGACTTAAAGTCTTTAGGTGTCGTTTTCAAGTCTCAAACAAATCTGTAAATATCAAGACAAAGGAAGGTTATTCGGCAACAATAGCCTGAATCCCTCGAAAGAAAAACGGTATTCTTGAAACTGCAGAAAAGCCTTGAATCCTTACCTTCCTGCCTGTTTCTCAATTCAGTTCCATATTTCACATACATGTCTCTATAATTTACTGTGTCAACTACAGCCTCGGCCTCGCAAAGAAGCGAACAGCTGGCGACGGGATCCTAACGGCGATACTCGCTGCAAGCCTCCGCGCAAACCCACCACCCAGATCGGTCTCCACTGTTCTCCTCCGCTCAAGGAAAATAACCGACGCGCTCGGCTCAGACGCTGACACGCACCATCTTCAAACAAGAAAAAAAAAACAAAAACCCACTCCTATCCATAACTGCACCACCAACCTCAAACACTACTTGGTGCGTTCCCAGCTCATCCCTCCTACATACGAGCCGAGCGCTATGAATAATCTTCCCACAGTTTGCCAGCTCTGTAGATGCTGCTCTGCAACAATATTACAGTCCGACGGCTCACCGAGGAGAGACGCTGCCAATTCATCAGTGACTTCTATTTTCCTCCACTTTTCTCGAATCAATGGAGAAAATGAAGATTTAAAACCTCCACCAGACAGTGCTGTCTAACCAAGCCAAGATTGGTTATATCTGCATGCTCGCAGCACTGCTAGATTCAGCTCGCAAGACAAAATGAGAAGGCGCCGAGCACGTGAGAAACTGCAGCGAGGCCGTCCACGTCTGGCGAACGTGCATTTTTCCATCCTGTTCCTCGTGTGTTTGTGTGTTTCATCCTCATCAGTGTCCTAAAGTTAGAAGATTTATCAATTTTGATTAAAAAAAAAAAAAAAGAATTTCTACATTATTGCAGAAGGCATCCAGCTGAGTTTTGCTTCACATTTATTCATATGAAGAAATTAAAACACTCTCCGCTTTAGTGGAAAGAGTTTCGTCCTCGCTCTCTCAGAGTTTCTTTTCGAATTGCGGTGTCGTGAAGCAGGAAAACAGTGACAGACAGTGAAGGAGCTTCTCACAGTAACAAAAGAGAAAGAAGGACTTCTGCAGAGGAACGGCTTGTGCTAGCGCTAAAATATGATCAGAATTTCATTTCGCTGTATCCACCACTCTCTGAATTATATCGCAGCTTTGTTCGACGGGCTATATTGATAAGCTCTGCAATATAAAAGACAAGCCTTGATAACAAATTGTTGTACACTAATATTACAAGACAGTGACTGACCTCTCACGAAACACCCACATACGCACACTTGCCCAAAACATCAGACGTAACAACAGGGATTTATTTGTGTGAATCTTTGCTTCTTTGCCAAACTGCTGTAAAATATGTTTTACCGAAAAAGAGAACGAGACCTTTGTAAATGCAGAAGTCAAACGTATGCTGTACTTTTCCAAGCCTTTTTTCATGCGAGCTATGAATTTCCTTTATCACGACAAAAACTCCAATCCAACAGTGGAGTGTGGATTACTGAGTTTTTAGCAGAAGAATAAAACAGCCTCCCCAAGCACAATAATGTCAAAATCTTAAGTCTGCTTTGTTAAATCTCCGTTTATTATGTCCAACTACTTTTGTCACCGTGAAGAAGGGTGGACAATGCAACAAAAAAAAAAAACCTGTCCTCTTTTTCAACCACTCATCCGATCTGACAGGAAATCCACTCAAATAAAAGCTGACATTATTCTTTCACTTCATAGTGACTGTGTCACTTCCCATCTGAATGAAATAAGCATTCAAAGCCCAGATGTCAGAAGAAATGCGCTGTTGTCCAAATGTCAACTTTTTCTCTCGGAGGAGTTAAATGAGTCGGTGAAGAGGTTAGGCTCCGCTCAAAGCGTCGCAGGCGGAGAGGGAAGGGAGAGATCAGAGCGACGGAGGAGCGGGAGGAGAGCTCGGACCGCAAAATGCGAGAATAATTGCTAACCTCATTTTCAAGTTGCCAGGCGAAGGTTGTCCATCGTAAACTGATACGATATCAAAGTCTTCCTCCAGCGCCAGCGTGACGAAGGTGAGCTGGATCCGGTTCCTCTCCCCCGTTATTATCAGCCATGTACAGTTGGCGTAGTTGGGATAGCCGTGGGGGAAACCAGGCGACTCTATGGTGCCATTCAGGCCTTGGACGACACCGCCGCAAGATTCAGCTGGAAGAGAGAGGGATGAGAGGCAAAGCATTAGAACATAAAATACTCAAGTTTGTTATTCTGCGTTAAATTATAGAATATTATCCAGATGAAAGAGTACGGCCGGCTTGTACGCTGCTTGTTCATTTTTTAGCCTCATACCATTTGTCAAATCCTGTGCAGAGTTCATAACAAGAACACAACGAGTAAACTTAGATTCATACCACTGTGATGAAAGTTAATCGTACTTTTTTTAATGTCCTTTAGAAAACTTGAGAAATTATTAAACTAAAAATTTTATCCGGTGTATTTCCAAGCCAAGCGTTACTACAGTAACAAGCCCCTTTGCTTGGGAGGAACTCCAACACAAAGCAGCATGCGGCTCACATCACTCCCTCGACACAACAACGTGTGTCATGCTTTCACGCCCGCGTATGAGTGCACGTCGCACGCGTGCAGATTTCACGGCTCCAACCCTTTAATCCCGACGCCGTCGGCGCTGCGCTCTACGACCGAAAACAACCTCCCGTGACGCGCACGTTGAAACGCAACTAAGCGTGCGTGGAATATCGCCGGCAAGGACGGTAACCTGCCACCGAGCCGGCTCGCATGCGAAAAAAAGCGAAAACAAAAAAAGACGAAACGTGTTTTTTCTTAATTATATCTGTCAGAAATCACATCGCATCTGACATTTCACATTCTTCAGTCGGTCGCACAAAATGTTAGCACTCCTTCAAAATCTATATATAGAGTGGTTAAATTCTATTAATTATTATTATGCAGCTAAAACCATTTGCTCAGGGTCATAACATATAAATGTGTGAGTCAGCATCCAGTGCAAAGGGTGAGTGCTTCTGCACACCTTTGCCTTTTTTTCCCCGCGTATTCCGAGCGGTGCTTTAGGCACTCGAGATTCCCGCCGAGCGTCGGTCGGTACTGAACAGCCTCCTCGCACGTGCACATGTGAACATATTTCACAAGGGCCGTATTTGCACAGACAGATACAGAGGAGGACAGACTCTGTAGAGCGGGTGAGTTTTTGAAGAATTTATGAATAGCTTTTAAACGTTAAGTTCAGTCAGAGGAAAAAAGAAAAGAAAAAAAAACAAGGCAGTGAATTAATAATGAGCTCTTTAAGCTGCCAAAAGCTAAACCAATGTGTAACCAATCTGATACATGTAACTGAGGCAGACAAAAAACAAACCACCATCAGCCAAAACTGAACAAAATTAAATTATAATGTCTGACAGTTAGAACGCAGGACAAAACTGACCAAATTGGATACGTCTGTAAAAACTAACCACTGTAGCTTTAACTGACAAAAAAATTAATTATGCAATATGATTTTTTTAAACGATTTTTTAAAAAAAGGGTTTGATGGATTTTTTTTTTTTTTTTTTAAACAGCACGCAGCTGTCATTTTCTTCCAGCGAGCGTGGAGTGTGACACGCGACAGAGGGGGAAACACCGAGAGAGGCAATAAAAAGCACACGGCGTCTTCGCCGCGCTTCCCTCATTTACGAATTCTACCTTCACTTCACTCCATCTTTCATCTTCTGCGACTCCCACCTTTACAAAGTTTACTCCTGAAGCTACTGGAAAATACGGGGCACGAAGCACAGAGCGTGTGTGTGTGTGTGTGTGTGTGTGTGTGTGACGACGACATGAAAGCCAGCAGTAATTGTTTCTCAGATAGCCTTGGCTATTGATTTATAAACCTTATATCACTGAGAACACTCTCTCTTTCACGCATGTACAAAAATGTGTTGTATACTCCAGAGACAACTTTCTACTAGGTCACAATTCAGTCAACCAACGGCTAATAAAATAGGTGTGTGTCCGTTTCTGTGTGTGTGTGTGTGTGTTGTTTTTCTGCCTCTTTCCCCACCAAATGTGGGATCCGAACTTTCTCGTCGTGCGCACGCCAGATGTTCCTGTTTGTTTGGAGCGATGCAAAACACGCAAACGCACGTACGTACCCGTACAAAGGACCAAACAGACGAGCTGACAGCAGCGGAGAGGCGCCCGCACGTGCACGTGCTCCCACGCACGCACGCGCACTCACGCGCAAACCATCTGGAGTGTCCAGATTAATTTCAGATTGTTCTCCTCTGTCTTTCCAACCCAATTCACCTCTCCCCCCTCAGCCGTCCTTGTGTCTATCTCTTCTTCTGTCTCCAGTTGTCTCTCTCTTCCTGCCTGTGGTCTCTTCTGCTGCCAGCTTCCCCTCCTGCCTGCTCTTTTGAGCAGATGGGATACGTAGAATTCAGTGGATTTTTGCATCATACCCGATGCCCGTTGCACCGCCGCACTCGGGGGCATTTTGGTAAAAAGCACTTTGCGAGGCCTCTTTGTCCATGTAGCGCTGCGCCCCCCCCCCCCGGTTTGTCATGCTTGCCTTTCGTTGGTTCAGTGTCACTTTTCTGCCAGAGAGACTGTCCAGTGACTGCAAACCATATGGCCAGCCCTTCCAACAGCTGTCCGAGCGAGCGAGGCTTCAAAACGCGCTCATCCTTTTTTTTTCCTGCATCCATGCTAACGGCTAACATGGCAATGCTAACAAATGTCGATGTTTAGCCGGGCATAAAGTGGAAAAATCTTCACCGTTTGTTAATTAGCACCAAACACAAAGTGGGCTGAGGCTGATTCGAGTGTCGTTAGCTTCACGGCTTTTAATAACAGAGCAATCCATCCGACGGCTGTTCAGAAATTCTAGTTTGGAGCCAAAGTGGTGGACACGCCATGTGATGCTGCCATCCCTAGAGGCGTGCCGCTCGCTGAAACAGCCCAAACGACTTCTGGTTCCGGTAACAGAGGAAGCCGCTTTGCGGAGGAAAACATCTAGCACCTGCTGATGGGGGCCACGGGTCAGCTGACGGGCGCCGGCCTCCATCACAACAGATCCTGTGCCTTGAAACGCACCTGCGGTGCTCAAAACATGTACCGTCTACTTTTTTCATTATCGGAGCCCACCAGCTAATTTGATGGGAAAAGGTTAGACAGACCCATTTAAATCTGTGTAATTCCGGTCTGTCTCGTTGTCAGGGCAACAGATTAGAAATAATGTCGAGACTCCGAAAAACACAGCGGGAGTGATTATTCCTTTTTCTCCCCACGTTTTCCTCCCTGCACGCTTCCTCCTCACCCATTACACCCTTCTCCGGACGTGTCATGCCTTTGCAGATTTAACAAATATTTTGCTCCGACTTTTGTTTCAAGTTGCCTCATTTGCCGAGGCGCGACGTGCTGACGGCTCAGTCAACATCTCGCTGTTCTTGAGAGAGAGGAAAAGAGAAGTTAAGTGTGTGTGTGTGTGTGTGTGTATAAATGAACGTCTTTGTGTCTATGAGCGGTATGTCGAATAGGAGCTGCAGACGCACAAAATCGTGCCGTCATTTTGTGCACTCAGACACACCTACACGAATGCTAACACACGCTGTGTCAGTCTTCATTAAAACGCTGGGCTAAATCCTAAAGGTATGTGTTTGTTTGATCTGCTCTATATCCCACAGGCTTTGAGGTTTTTCCCATTTTTTTTTAATGTTCACTTAAAAAAAAAAAAAAAAAAAAAAAAAAAGAGCCAAATACAAATGCTTACTTTGAGGATTTTTCTATGTCTGAGAGAACTCCATGAGCGGCATACCACAATGAAATCAAACCGAGGCAACTCGATCCTTAACGTCTTCCGATCACACAACGCAGAGATAAGGGAAGATCTCGTCCATGCAGAAAGACGAATTATTTCTTAATCACTACTTCCCCGGCAACCCAAAGGGAGCCGCCGTTGCTCTGTAATGGATTGGGTCGGTGCACAGATCTACATAACAGTCCGACAGACTGTTAAATTTTAGGTGCTGAGGAGCAGCAGCGAGGTGGAGCACTCTGGTCGAACCTGACCACAAGGTCCCTGGCTCATAAATCAAACGCCGGCCTCCTCTTTCCACGGCGTGCTGGGCCACAAATCAAATGCATCTTTCTAAGTTACGCCGTGTAGAACTATTGACTGCAGTGATTCAATACCGACGATGAAAAAAAAGTGGAGGGGGGAGGGAGAGAGCAGGCTCTTCTTCAGGTATCCTTGTTTTCTTTCCCTCTTTGCCTCTTTCCCACTTCTTCTCAAGTAGCCCCCCCCCCCCCCCTCTTTTTCATTATCTCGGTGTCAGAGTCATTGTGTCTCTCCCACATTTTTGTTTGTCTCTCTGTAACCCTCCATCTCTCTCCATCTTCCCCCTCCACCTCTTCTTCTCTCCAGCCCTTGCGTCCGTCCCTGCTCTTCTTATTACGCCGGTATTATCGCCCTCCCTCCCTCCGTGCATCTTTCCCTCCCCGCGGCTCAATTAATTTTTCCGTCCGTTCCCCCCTCCCCAGCTCTCTGTCGTCACGTCCCCCCTCCTTCCCCTTCCTCCCTCTACCTCTGTCCTGCTCACTCATCCCTTCCTCCCTCCCACCCCCTCTCTTCATCCCTCTTTCATCACAATTATCTCTGTGTTAGCATCATCGCCTCTCTCCCTAAGTGTCATTACATCTCTTCCCTGCTTTCTCACTATTATCCTCGCTATGTCATATTGTCTCTGTCCCGGTGTCATTACATCCATCTCTGTGTTTCCTCTCTTATCCTGCTGGAGTGTTAGGTTGTTTTTTATTCCACCCACTCACCTCCTATATTTATCACACAAAGAACAAATACCGCAACCTCTCTCTGTCTGTCTTTCTCCTCTATCGCCATTTCTCGCGCTCTCTGTCAGCCCACTGTCAAACAGTTTAAGTAAATGGGACTGCAGTTAGATTCAAGCATTTAGGCCTTTTAGCTGGTGCTCAGCGGGGATAAAAGCAGGTCTCTGGAAAATAATATGAAAGTCCATCTACGCAGTTAACTACGCTGAAAACAGTTCTGCAAAGGACTTTGTGTTCTCCCGCAAAAACAATTACTCGCAACAAAATTCACCATTTTGAACTTTCAGCACCCATCACGACTCTGAATAGGCGGTCAATGCCGCTTGTTACGAGATTATATTTTGTTGTGAATGAATGTGACAAGAAAAACTGTTAAGGCTCTTGACCACTTAGGAGAAAGTGGCTGTGAAGGCATATCAATGAATTAGAAATTGCCCGCAATTTCACCTCCATGTGTTTACTTTTTTTCGGGCCGAAATTACACTGTGCAAGTTTGCGCGCGCCGGCCAGTAAACACTGTGGAAATCATTAAAGTGCGAGATGGCAAACTAATAAACACTGCACAGTTGTTGAATCGTCCACCACGCCTCTCGTTACACTTCAATAAGTTGATCAAAGAGCCTGTTTGTCAAATACAAGATTAATATACTTGTCAGATGCAAATGAGGTGCACATTAAAATGGCTCAAAACAACAAATTTAATCTAGAGCGAAGGTGACGAGTCGAACGACTGATGAGGACAGGACATGCCCAGTCGCCGGTCACCATGACAACCACGGGAACGGAGAAAAGACATGGATCACAAGCTCTGTCAAACACACACACACACACACACACACACACACACACAAACAAAGACACACACAGGGAGAATCAAGGCTATGTACAAAGTAAATCCCAAACATTGTCAGCAAGGTATAGGGGTCGGTGTCAGAAGATAGCAGAGACATGTAGGTCGGATAGTGTGTTTGTGTGTGTGTGTGTGTGTGTGTGCCTTTCTGTGAGAGAGACAGAATCAAAGATAGAAACGCACCAAAATAAGGACAAAGAGAGAGGCAGGGAGGCACATGAGAGAGAGAATTGCGCGTGATTGCATGTCTACTTGCGATTTGCATGTGCACGCATCTGTGTGCGTCTGTCTGTGTGTGTGTGTGTGTGTGTGTGTGTGTGTGTGTGTGTGGCAGAACATTGTCTTCATTTTTCATCGCTCTCACTTTGACAAACAAACAGATTGACGTCGTGAGGGAAACCACGACTCTGCCTCCGTAATCAATCATCCTTCAACCCGCAACTCAGCAGGTTGATGTTCTGAGCAGAATGAAAGAGAGGAGATGACTCCAGGGAGTCAGATCAAAACAAAGCGCTGAAACCAAATATCTAACAAACTTAACATACACAATAAATCGAGAGTGCACCCTTGGCCTCGCCACCGCCTTTGCTTCGCCCTGCGATAACTGTAAATACATCTTTCAACTTGTCTGGCGGATCACGACGGATATATTTTACAGCGCAGATAGCACAGGTCTCTGCAGACGTGGCCGCTCACAGGCGCCGTCGTGCCATTATTTGTATTTGCCTCAGTCTCAGTGGCAGCCCGTGCTCGTTTTGAGGGGTTTGGGAACTGCTGTCAGTCCAGTAATGCCAAAGCACTGGGGGCAGTCTTACGAAGCGATGGGGAATTGCAGTGCGGAACACTGCCCCAACGAAAGCGGCAAATGTGCCGAATCTTGCAGACTAAAGGTTTTAGGGCCAAATGACACAACTCGCTGCCCATTTCTGAGACAGGAAGCTGAATGAGACGGGGGGTGTTGGGGTGTTGACTGCTCCCAGCTGCAAATGTGTAGTAAAACTAAAGATGAATGAGACCAAAGTGCCAAGTCCTTAGTATGATTATTTTGGATGGAAGATACGACCCAGAATACACATATTTTTAGAGCACAAGCTTCCGGTCTTGGAAATGCTCAATGAGTCTGAGAGAGTGACAGAGTTTACAACCAGTAAGAGCTGTGGTCAATTCAGAAGCTGTGCGGAGATGGAGACATTAAACAGTGTGGAATGGCTGGACATACAGAGAATTACAACTTCTCTTCAAGGTCTCACGCTGGCTCCGGTCTCTTATTGTGTTGTTTATTTTATGTGAGGCCCGTGACCTAGAAACTTTATCACAGACTTTATCTCCCATTTTGTGAAGTACCTCACACCTGAATTTTAATTATCAAATACACTGACCATGTTACTTCCAAAGATCCCCACTGAAGACACTTTCTACAGCTTCTTTAAACACGCAGTCAATGTTTTTTGCCACTTGGGGGCAGCAGAAACAAGCTATGAAGACAACACTTATCAACTTCTAAGCTGTTAGCAAAGTTGTTGCCTATATCCAAGTCAGGCAGGTAGAGAACAACATTATCAATAATGTGGAATCTTGTTTCTGTCTACTGGAGGAATCGAATACAATATTCACTCTCTTTTAGCTCTTCTTTTGGTCTCCACCAACTCACGAATGAAATATCTGGCTTGGTCTGTGATTTGGTGCTGAGCGGTTAGCGTACAGGTTGTGTTAAAGCTTTTTGCAGGGAAACAGCTGACCTGCTGCGGCCGGAACTGACGCAATGAAAGCCAAATGATGGGGAACTGTTGTCGTGAAAACATAAATTATAGGCGCTCTAAGCGGCAGCTGTAGCCGCAGAGGTCACTTGAGTGGTTGCGAAGTTCTGTGATTCCTTTAAGTGTTTGTTTTCTGCTGTTTACACTGTCAAACTCTCCAAGCATGAGTTCTCCCAGACCCTGAGTAGTGGTGCTCCTGAGTTAGTGAAGGAGAAACGCACAGACATACACAAAGCTATCTCGCTCGAAAAAAAAAAATAAAAATAAAAATGTGACGGTGAAAATCACTGATGCCCCACTAGCTTGCGGTGTTATTGCTGGAAAAGAAAGGCGGCGTGCTCATTATTTAACTTACCCTTGGGACCGGCAAAAAAGAGAAGAAGGAAAAAAAAATGCCTGTGAATTCCTTTGCACTCTTTAAGGTCGACCTGCGAATGTGATACGGAGAGCACAGAGTCAGCGTCTGCACACGCGGTCAAGGCTAGGTGGGAATATCGAATCCGTGAACTCAGCAATCTTCTGAACGTGTGTCAGAGCGCAGCAAAAGAAAATGGGTATGAGAGCAAGCAATAGCAAGCACTCCCCTGTATACATTCTGTGTGTTTGTGTGTGCGTGGCCTCGGGCATTTTTTTTTTTTTTTTTTGTGCATATCTGTATGTGGTAAACTGTACTATTTCCGCAGCAGCTGAAAGCCACACATTTTTCTTTGAATCATTTTTTTCCCCCATTTATTATACTTGCAGGCATTTTCTTTCCTCCCTCTCACCTTTTTTTTTTCCTAACTTCTTTTCTTCTAATTTTCTCTCCCTCTCAATAAAGATATTTCTCCCTGACAGTGGAAATCAATTTCTTGTTTCATCTGACAATAATGCTGCTTTTACTGCAAATGGGGTTAGCAGCGGTTACTTTGTTTTTCTTTCTTTCTTTTTTTTCTAAATAAAAACATCACCAATTTATCGCCCCCCCTCCCCCGTAATCTATCACAGCTTTATTCCTTGAAGAAAGCTTAATCGGGTTTGTCAAAGTTTGGGTTTGCGATTTTAGTATGTGAAGTTGAGAGGTTTTATATCAACGTGCAATATGGTACGCTTTACTTACTGTTAATTATCTGGCAACAAATAAAGACAGATTTAAGTCTCCCGACACGTGTCACATTGCAAACTTCAACGTCCTTCTTTTCATATTTACGTCTATACCAGGAGAACAAGCAGGTAATTAATTTTTTTTTTATGGTAAATATACACTTTTTAAAAAATAAAATAAAATCAATTTAACAAAATTAATAAGAAACTGATGAGTCACATTTACACAACTAATTGAGCAGTTTCAATAAATGACACATTTTCTTGCAACAGGCTAAGTTGCACGCATGCACACACGCACACACACACACACAGGAAAGAGAGAAATGGAAAACCAAATTATACCTTCATGAAGGAATCAAAGCCTCAAGACTCAAAGTTCAGGCGTGCACCTTATAATTTTATGATAATTTCTGTCAGAATCTCTCTCCCTACTGTCAAAATGATTCACTTCCCTTCTCTGCCTTCTCTCTTTCTCTCACGCCTTTAATTCAGCCGTTAAACAACCATAATATCATGATGTGACTCATCGAACGCGTTTCCCGGTCCGTGGGTTATACTGTATTTCGCTGGTTGCATGAGCTTGGTCGTGCTAGTGGGGAGTTTTAGCAGGTGACAGTGACCTCACTTGTAGCTGCAGGAAACGTTAAACCTCATTTAAACCATGGAACCGATGTGAGACGTCTCCAGTAAATCATTCTTTCAGTTCTAATTAAAGATCTGGCCAACAGACTCTTTTTTTTCTGGCCAACCTTTCTTTCACTCATTATTTCTTTTGTTAGAAGGGGATATTCTATTTGATTTAATTTGAGTGTGTCCACATTTGTTCAACAATAATAATGAGTTAATGGCTCAAAATTTCATTTCATCGGGGGTTTAATCCGTGGTTATGCATTTTGATCTTGTCGAGGAATGACTTACAAATTCTTTAAATTTACTCCCCCCATGCAGACGCGCGTGCACACACACACACACACACACACACACACAACAGATGTAGGTGATCTCATTTCTATTTCAGCTTTATTTCAGAGCCAGAGTGAAATGAACACCTCCACTACCAATGAGTCATGGTCCAGTTGAGAGGGGACTTGACAAATATTAAACACTTTATCAGCCTTTCCCCTGGAGAAAACAGACATGTAAATTAAAAATGCAAATATAACTTAATTTGAGCTATTTGCCTATTTGCATATTTACCAGACAGATAGGCTAACCTCATATAACCTGGGTGTTTGTTACACTGGAACAAATGTGCCCTGTTTTTTCATACGTTAATTGCTTTTGATGATGTTACTGGAATATAATGAAACGCTGCTTCCTTTTCAGTGAGCCCTGGACCAAAAAAAGAAAGAAAATTGCCCGGTGGAAATCCATTTATCGAAAGACTCTGAATGACTTCTTTTTTTTTTTTTTTTTTAAACACACCATTGAGTTATCACACCTATGAAAGGGAACCGTTTTATACGTGCGTCATGAGCAGATAGCTGATGTAATTACTCCTAATCTGGCACATTGTGAGGCTGTTACAGGTGAACGAGGGCCTTTATTTATCATTGTTTCTAAGACATCAGCAGCACTTAATAGAAGAGCACACACCTCCAGACTTCTTACAAACATGCACAATTAAATTGGGCCCACGTCTGATAAAAGCCTTCAGGACCGCAACTTTTTTTTTTTTTCTTTAAATTGATGAATTATACACTGGATGTTTCATGAAAGAAATAATTTGGGAGAAATGATGCCTTTAAGCCCGGGCTGTTGCCATCCTAAACCACTGCATGTCGCCTTTTAACTGATGGCCAGAGACGGGTTGAAGTAATTTGGTCGTAAATAATTCAGCTTCCTTTCTCCAGTGAATTTAATTGGGTTCTGTCAATTCTAGTATTTAGCTAATTAGTTACACCTGAAACGGCTCAGTATTTTACTGTTCTAAACAGGGTTTTACTGGGGGTGAGAAGGAGTTGGCAGGAGAGGGAAGTATATCCCTGTAAATTCACTCTGTCAGGGCTTTTCTCTGGAAACTCTTCGTTCCCATTTTGTTTCCTTTTTTTCTCCCCCTGTGCGCCTGTCTCTTGAGTTTATTGGTCCCCGTGGATTTTTTTTTGGTGTGTGTGTGTCTCCTGTGCGTACGAGAGACGGCGAGACAAGAGGTGAGGGAGATGGAGGGAGACGGATGGAGATGATCTGCGAGGCCATTCGTGCGATAACTGCACGTGTGTGTCGCAGAGCGCTGCTGAAAATGCATGCTAGCATCTCACACACACACATACACACACAAACACAGGGCGGTAAAGCAGCTGCTGTCCCATTACTGTGATTTCAAACAAGGTGTGTTAATGTAGGGAGAAACCAGGCTGGGAAACAGGCATGTGGGTACAGTGAACGTAAAAGGCTCAGGCATAAAGGCACATAAGAAAGGTGTTTCTAGATGCTACTTGGAACTTTTGATTCACAGAGACACGCAGCAAAGCCGAAAATAAACTGAAAGTGAGAGGAAGGGATGAACGCACACAAGGAGGCAGGGAGAGAGTGCAAAAGAGAACGCAAGCGAGGGAGATGCAGCTCTTTGCGTCTATATATTCGCCCCCGGGGCGGTAGTACACTATATGCTGCGGCGTGCTTTGTTATTCATCTGGAGGGACATTGATGTTTCACATGAGCTAGCAGGTTGTATGTGCGCGATAGAGAGGCTTGCAGGAAAGTACTGCCGTGTAGCAACAGAGACAGACAGAAAGAAGGGCGGGAAAGAGGGGAAAATGAACGGCAGATGAACCCATGAAAGGCTAAATCGAAGGAGGGAAAGGACGGAGAGGTGTCTGATTGGCCGGGGGGGCTTCTCATCTGAGAAGTTTAATGTTTCCACCCTTTAAGAACAGCTCATGCTGCATTGCGAAGTTAAAGTGAATTGTTTTAACTTTACTGAACACAGACTTTTTTTTTCCTTTGGTGAAGCAAAAAGAGAAAAAGGAAAAAAAAAACAGAAAGTGGAAGAGAGGTCACAGAAATGTGCATAATAATCCAGGAAAAACAGAATCATGTGAAATGAATTATATTTCTTACTCTACGTGCAGGACTCAGTTCATTTTTTTTTCTTTGTCTTTGCCCTTCTCACTGGTTCGAAATGGACAGAGCTCCGATTGGGAAGTGTGATGTCACATGTCTGTGCACCTATCAGAACTGAGCAACAACATCCTGCGCTGTTTGCTAATTCAACCAGGCCAGTGTCATCGTTGTCGTCATTTCATTCAAGCGCTGATTAGCTGAGTTTTGGACTGTTAAATTCTTGATGAATGCAAACTAATGTTGATGATGTTTGATGATTTATGTTTTTCCCGAACTTTGATTGCTGCACATTTCGTAATGAATATTTAATGTTATTGAGAAATACTTTTTTTTTTTTCCACGGGTGTGCTTGCTTGCAGTAAATGAATACATGCTACATTAAAGTTTCAAATCCGAGGCGAAATTCCTTTTCTCAGCCGGCGTAGCCGTGAAGTGTGTCGCACATTAGGCAACGGCAGACGCAATGTCACACCAGAGCAGATTACGCACGGCAATCGCGCACCGGTGCGGCGGTAAATTTGTTTGCTACGAATTGCTACAGCATTACTTGACCGAACATTTTGAAAGAAAGAGCACGGCCGGAGGAGGATGTAAAAAAAAAATTAGTTGAGGACGTGTTGTCGGGTATCATGCCACTCCGTGCTTGGACCACATCTTATTTCTGAAAATGTCCTGGTTTTTTTTTTTTTTGTTAACAACATGCACATCGCACTTGCAGACAACAACAACCCTGAGCAAACGTATGGTTAGTCTTGCCAGCATCTGCCATCGACAAATGCTTGTGTTATGTATGAGGGGGGTGCTTTCCTTTTTCAGGTGAGTGAAATTCTGTCGCTATCTGAAAGAAGCAAAAACAGGCGTGTGCGCTCCATCCTGCAGCCTGTAATTTGAAGGGTAGCGCGCGCTTTCAAAGCAAGCTCGCGCTCCTCGCCTTTGAATGAATCGTGCCGAGCGCGCGCACCCACACTGATCCTCACTTGTTGCATCAACTTGGAAAAGTGTGTGTTTGTGCTTTGAGGCGCCCGCACCGCCGGATAAACATCAGTTCCCTCGAGGGAGAGTCGCGGGGCTCTTTTCTCCATTACAAAATGTCAGCGCGCGCTGGGAACGCGCCGTTGTTAAATGGGATGAGGGGAGCTGATCTGATTGTTCATGATTGATGCTGATAATTTATTCCTCCTAATCCAGCCGCCTTTGCATTATCGCTGTAGGTGCGCTGAGTGGATCGCGACGGCCTTCGGGTCATGAAATTACCAAAAATCTGCCTGCAAAAACTGATGGAACCACAAGAAAAAAAAAGAGTCATAGGCTTTGAGACGAAAGCTGGGTTCAATTAAAAAAACTGTTTTTTTTCCTCACAGGTGAGCGGTCTGGACACACACGCGAGCGAACCAATCGGGGCGGGGCCCGACAATCGCGGCGGCGGGAAAACGCACGTGGGCGGGAAGTGAAGCCCTCTGAGACGAGAGGAGAGGCGAGCGCGACGAAATAAACCGGGAGACTAAAACTTCACGAATGACACGCAGAAAGCCAAAAAAAAAAAAAAAAAAAAAAAAAAAAAAAGAAATGGCAGGCTGAAGGAGCATGACACTGTCAGTCCCACGAGTGCAACGCGCTTGACTCAGAAATAGGGGCCTCTGAGGAAGTACAAGGGGCGGATGAAAGGAGGGGGAGAGAGGGGAGAGACGTGGAATAAAAGTGGAACATGGAGATAGAGGAGGGAGAAACTGTTGTCTCGTTTCAAAGGGGGGGGGCCCAAAGAGTGAACCCCCCCCCCTTTCCCATCTCGCAAGAAGAAATGAAAACTTGTGTCGTTACCAGGGAGGGTGCTTTTATTCTGGTGTTTCTATAGCAACAGTTTCTATGTGCCCGTTTTACCGACCTGCCGAGTTATTATTATGCAACGTGTGAAAAAAAAAAACGCGCGCAAATGCCAGAAACAATGTGATTATTGGTAATCACGCGGGGAGGGACGTCAGGTTTTTTTTTTTTCAGCCGCCGCATCACAAACACACACACGCCGGCTGATACGCAAACAGCCAGACACGGGCCGGTGCGCGGGACCAGTTCGACGTGACGCCACGCGTTCCCTCCATAGGCCTCGTGGAAAAAAAAGCAGGAAATGCGAAGACGGATTTCACAGGCAGCCCGACGTGAAATGAAACGTTCCCAAAAACTGCTGTGGGATTTTCATTTTCTCAGCACGCAGCTCGCTCGGCGTTTTCTTTTAGTCTTACGCTGCCCCCCTTACGTGCGTCCCGTATCTGTGTCTGCGCGCGCATCTGTTTGCGTGCTTGTGTGTAACCATATATCCTGTACGATCGCGGCACGTTGTCATTTTCAGGAAGACAGATTGAGACAGAGAGGCATTACCGAGAACCCGGGGCATCCATCTTCTGCAGTCGTGCGTGCGTGTGCGCGAAAGCCCACAACTCTTTAACAAACTACATCACATCCACGCATGATTTAGCGGGGGAATTCAGACATACACACACGCGTGCGCGCGCGGGGGGGGATCATCATTAAACTTGGCGGATGCTGCCTTTTGCCGCCGGCACTTCCCATGACAACAGAATCCCATCAACGCTCTCACCTAACCTTTTGTTGCTGCAGTAATCAACGATTAACAATCTGTTAGAAAGACAAGAAAAAGGCGATACGGCGAGGCAGGGGGAAAGCGATGGGGTGAGGCCGCGATAAAGGGAGGGGAAGGAAATAAATAAGCAAATAGATAAACCGAGTATATGAAGAAGACACACATGCGCCGTCTCACAGGTCGAAGGCGTCACGCCTGTGCGGCATAAATCGTTCTACATGACGGGTTATTGTAATTAGCCTATTAAAGGGCGTAATCACACGGCCATGAATGGGTTTCCATTGAGACTAAACAGAATGCATTTGAGAGCTGCTGCGAGGCTCACGTCTTTTACGTTACGTTCAAATGTAGAAACTTCACAAAACCCCGAATTAAGGAATGCCAAACTGTCCTGAGCAAACGTTCACATTCAGACTGAAAGGGATGCCGACGTTACAAAAAAAAAAAAAAAAAGAATCAGTGGAATTTAAGGCAGCCGGCTTCAGCCTTCCAGTGATTTTGGTCTCAGGGGGGGTCTGACTCTTGAGGAGCATGACATCCTGTCACCTTCGCCACCCTCAGCATTATGCATGAACCTCCCTCTCTTCCATTCACACACACACACACACTTGAACAGAAACTCCTCGCCAGCACGTCGTTTCCCCGCGCTGTGTCGAGCTTTCCAGGCAGACCCGCGGAAACTTTTTGACTGACTGCTGAAAGAGCGGTGGAGTCCCACCCAAGGAAACTCAAACGCCAAAATCAGACACTCTCTCTCTCTCTCTCTCTCTCTCTCTCTCTCTCGTCGGGCCGCTGCGTTTGGCCAGAGACGAGCATCGGTCTGAGTGTTTCTGAGTGGTCTTTACTAAGGACGTCAAAGCTTTGCTCAGAGGCACACTGGAGATTGACTTAATGAGTCTGGGGAGTGAAACCAGCAACACTCCAGGCCCTCCACCAAATACACATTAACAGCTCTCTGTTGTCTGTCAGCATTCAGTAAATCAGCCTGATGATTCATTTGAGCGCGATGGCTGATTGCTTGTTAGGAGATTGACGTATCAATCAACGCCGACTCCTGAACCACACATTAACCTACTGGGTGTAAGTGCAGGTGTGTGCGCGCGTGTTTGTGTGTGGGATGAATGCAGCAGGAGAAGAGTGAGACGTACTGCATCACAAAGAGGACTGTACAGCCATATAACTGATTGCAGTTATGGGGGGATAAAAGGAGGGATGTGGAATGGATCCATGGAGGAAAGACTGGTACTTAAAGAAATGAAAAAGTGATCATAGATGAGTAATGAACTGATTGATTTCTCATTAATAAGTGAAAGGGTCCGGGAGGGGGGGTGCAGAGAGACGGAGAATAGAGAGCTCCGAGGGGGGAGGGCACTTCATCCAAATTATCTCCACGATGTTAATATCCGGCAGAACTGGAACTCCTAAACCTGAAATGAAAGAGTATTGTGAAAGTGAAATAAAATGAGCGACAAAAGAGAAAGAGAAAGAGTTTTTTTTTTCCAATCGTGCGCTGATAATTAGAAATAATTAAATGATCCTTTTAAGGTTTCAGAATCCTTGCATTTTTATCTTGTAATTGATTCGGGGAATTTAACTTCTATGTATAATTGATTCCCATGTTTAATTTTCCTCAGGGAAATTAATACAGTTTCTTTTTTTCTTCCCCACTGTGGTCAAATGAAACAAAAAAAAAAAGCACATCTCATCCAATCGGGAGGAGACGGAGTAATAATTGTAATATCGCCGTACGGCGTTGTTGCAACGCTGCTGTGGGATCTTTGTGGCGACTCCCACTGTGAAATGAAGAAATGTGAGCTGCTCAGCGCTTCTTCATTTACAGTTTATCTGCATCCCCATTCGCGTGGCGGCTTCTGGAACAACCTCTCCTCTCGTAAGACCCCGTTTCATCATTTATGCGTATTATATACATTAGAAGTTAATACTTTTCCTGACTTTCTGCGGTGCTGCAGATATAACGTTGCAGCGTCAGACGTCTTTATGAAAACACGGCTCCGGCGTGCGGCGCTGGTGGAGGAACGACGTTATCCCAGCAACCTCGGCTTTTGCATTTCCCGGCACGATTTACACACACACGCAACTCTTCGGCACGTTCAGAAAAACCCACATATCGAGGTTGTGAACGAAAGACCAAACCCCCTGTGATGTCACACAATCAGCAGGTAATGGGTTGAAGGATGATTGCGCTGCCCGCAAAGATCCGGCTTTACCAAACACGAAGAGAAAGGGGAATCTACATCTCCAGCTGACAGCTCCGCTTTTCTTTAAACTCGGGTGTACAGGAAGTTAAAAAGGAGCCTCGAGCTATGTTTTGCTTGTTTAGTTCAGATTTCAGAGAAGCCGTTTCACTGGGCTCAGGTGATTTATAGGAAGGGGGGGGGGGGTGCTGTAACGTGGATCCGCGGGCTGCTTCTAGTATTCCGGAGAGGAAAGACGAGCAAAGCCCTCAGATAAAAAGCAGTAATGTCTTCGCTCCCGGGTCACTGGGGTTTACTGGTCTCACTTTACAGACTACTACTAACTGCCTCCGCTTTTTATGCGCCGCCTGAAATGTTGTTTTATTGACGCTTTAACATGCTTTAGCTGTTCATCTGCATTGTCGCGGCCCTCTATAAAACATGCGATGTACTTTTTAACATCAGGGCAGGTCTAATTTAATGACACAAATAATCGTTCATCAAATAACCCAAACTTTTTTACTATATTGCAAGATACTGCAGAGTTTAATACATTATAGAAGCAATTACTCACTTATTAAGGACATAGTGCTATCACGCTAAGTATTCTGACGCCGTTTGCCACTTTTAATCCATCTTGATCCCACATTTTGGTACCAAACCAGACTTTTTAATCCACTGTACTGCAGGGCACGAAACAGCGCTGCCAACCGTCAACATGTTTGTCAGCGCAAATTAGAAACTTACTCTCCTGAAAACCGTCCAGAGTCCTTTTATCTTCTCTCCTCGACTCGTGGAGGCTCACATCGCTCCAGCCTCGCCGCGTGTATTGATAATCTCACCTGAGGACGCTGCTGTTTCTGCTCTGCCGGCTCCGAGCTGCGAGCCCGCGCTACGCCCGGCCACTCCGTCAGTCAGTCGTCCAGAAGCTATTTCATCAAGCGGCCGGCCAGTCAGTCAACCGTCACTAAGTCTGTCAGCCAGTTATCTGGTCAGTTAGTCAACCGACCTGGGAGCCAATCAGTCAGTGAACCAGTCAGTCCGTCTGACAGGAGGGCAGCCAGTTAGCAAAGCCTGCAGCTGGTCCCCAGTTAAAGAGGATGGTTTCATCACTGCGGGAAATCCTTACCAAACTGATACCTGAGGAAAATCTGCATCGTCTCAACCTCCGCGTGTCCTGATTTTGTGATCATCATTACCCCGTCGCTCAGTCGAGTGTGTGGGGTTTTTTTCCAAGGATTGGTAAACCGACAGCAGCGCAGAGTAGGAGTCACTACCCGGAGAGGGAGGGAGAGAGAGAAAGAAGGAGTGCCTGCATCAGTGTTTGTTTTATTTAGTTTGACAGCTTGTTGACAGCGCTGGCTTGTTTTTGATGCCGTCAGCCGATTATTCATTTAGAGCCGACTGGAGTTTGGACCACAAGGCCTATTAAATTATACACATTGAACAGAATTGTTCCAGCACCACAAAGACCGGCGGAACCTGCTTCGGTTTGGAGCGCGCGGCCGCGGGAGGCGTGAGGGCGAGCGAGCTGCGTCTGCCTGCGGAGGGAGGGGCGCTGAGGACATGTTAAATCATAGATGGCCTCAACTGTTCTCGCTGGCCTCGAAGAGCAGATTTACTATGCAGGCTGTCAAAAGCGTGACCCATTAAAATCCCAAACTGACTCCTAAAACTTTTGTTGCCAGCGCGCAGTGGCGGAGAGAGAGTCGGGGGAGTGAGCGAGTTGCTCTGTTTTTTTTGTGTTATTGGTGGAGCAAGGGAAGGAAAAGAAAGCGCGGAAGCCGCGTGGATCGCGGCTTGTTTGCCGGTGGACGTCTTTTGTTGTTAGTGCGAGCTGACAAATGGTTTCTGGTGTGGCGGGACGAAAGTAAGTCTTAATGCAAATGAAGGGAGTAGAATAATGTGAGGTGACAGAGCTGAAATGCACATAGACATTTTGTTGCCAGCGTGATTTACCTCATGGTGACAGAAATGGTTTCTATTACACTAGTGGCTTAAGGAACTTATCCCGCCAAAAATGGCTTCACTGTCACAGAAATGAATGATTAGAATAGCGGCTGCTATGGCTAAATATTCTATTTTGCTTTTCTTTTTTTTTTCCTACGCGGGATTAAATTTATTTATACAACACAGACTGTCTATCTTCTTTTTTTTTCTTTTTACTACAAGAGTGTTTTAAGTTTTAAGTCCCAGACCCTGAAGGATTTAACGTCTAACCGGCCGTGGTGGCGGTGGAGCGCAGAGAGAAAGGAGAACCCCCGAGTTTGACGACGCGGCTCCGGCAGCACGCTTAGGCGTAAACGCTGGAAAAGCACTTTTTTTACTTTAACCTCGCAGTTAACGGGGCAGCCGGGCACATTCAGTTCCATCCAACTTTCTAATCCCCGCAGAAACGACCGATTTTGGGGGGCGAAAAATGCTCAGACAACGAAGCTGGCAAGACATGTGAGAACGACAGAGCGAGGGAGAGAGGAGCGAGGGAGAGAGAGATAGAGGACAGGACGTCGGTCCAAAGGGCAGTTCAGTACAGCGGGCTGGTGCCGTGTTGTCCAGATGGTCTGTCCTTATTACGGGGGCGTGTGCGTTTTTCAGTACCGAGCGTCACACGTCCTGCTCCTGACCCAAAAATCCGAATGTTTTGACTGAACTCGCTGAACCCGCTCTTTGAAGTCGCGTTACTCAACCAGGAAGAAAAAAAATAAAATAAAAATCTGATACTCACATAGAACTGGCATGTGGTTGCCCCTGGATTTCATCAATGACTTTACCGTGCTTTAACAAAACTCGTGCGAAGACCGTCAAGAGCCCACAAAAGCTGAGTATAGCTGAGTATATGACCTGAATCCTGTGTAAAGAGCCCACGTACCCGTCTCTCACCATCTCTCAGCCTGTGTCCTCCTGTTTCTGACAGGCTGAATTCACTTTTACTTTGCTCTTATGTGAGCTGCACATGTAAGACGCCCTCTGGCAATAATAAAGCCTTTAAACACTCAAGTGAGGGGGGGTAATATATATATATATATATAGAGAGAGAGAGAGAGAGAGAGAGAGAGTCGTGATGGCTGCAGAAATGTATTTATAGCCGAACAATAAACACAGACGCCCGTGCCGGCGACTCAGCCTCGCGCTCGTCGTGATCGCCGCGCAAGCGAAATCGGTGCGATTGAGTTGAAGTAACACGCTGCATCGCAGATGATGGATGGTTCAAATGGAGATTTTAATTTACCGGCGCACATGGTTTTCATAAGAGTTTAAAAGCGGTCAGACTCCCGAAAATCCGCCCCGGGGACATGTAGTCAAACTTTAAAAATCTCATTTTCAAGCGTTGTTTAATAATTGTTGAACTACTCTGACACAAAGGAGACATTGATCCAGGTTATATTACCGCACTTACCTTGGGGATAATTGTTTCTCCTAGTTATTTTGGCCTGTTTGCAATTATTGCTATTGAGCGTTAGGGGGAGAAAGCTGAAGTGCCAGTTGTGATAGTGGCTCCCCGGGGCAGCGACCGTATTGGAACTTATTTATAATTGCCCCTGAACTTCTATCAGAAGAAATATAAATTAGAGAGGCTTTCATTGCTTCGCGCTTCCTGTGTATAGACACACTCATCTTTGTGACGGAAGGTGCACAAGCGCCCAGCTACCGCAAAGTTAAACTGTCGAACCAAAAAGAGACGGCTTTAAGAGCGGTTAATCTGGATAAGTCGGCAGTCACAGGGGAACCTCGTGTGGTTTTCTGTACAAAACGAAACAGGACTCTTTTTCTTTTTTTCGTTTTTTTAAAGTTTTGGAGCGAGAAGCCGCACGAAGAGCCGTTAATCTACTGCTCGTTCGCTCGGCGACGGGAGGAGGGCGGTGCGCGGCGGGGGGACCTAATCTCTCCATCGCACGCCACACGCAAACATTTAACACGAGGGGCGCGGCGCGCGCCGGGAGCACCCGCGGAAGCACCCACAGGTGCAGGCCGGTGGGAGCTGCGAGGGGGAACGGGGAGCGCGTGGAGAGAGGGGGGCAATCCGGTGTTATCCACCTAATTCGGTCTCCGGCAACACTCTCCACACACTGGATTAGCAGGTGGGGTTTGTCAATATACGGTGGAGCGACAGGGGGAGAGAGGGACTTGTGCGGGCGCGTGTGTGTGTGTGTGTGTGTGTGAGAGAGAGAGAGAGAGAGAGAGAGTAAAAAAGATGAAGAGACAGCATTTTTGCGCTTTTGGGCATGTGCACGGAGGAAAGGTTGTGTTTAGAAAGAAGATTGAGTGAAATGCCTGTGTGTGTGTGTGTGTGTGTGTGTGTGTGTGTGTGCTCGTGCGTCTGTACTTGATGGCTTTTGATTTGATTTGTCTAATTTCACAGAGCCACTGTAGATAAGACAACACACAAAAGGGACAACGGGAAATGTCTGAAGATGCGCCAACGCGCTGCACCCGTGCGTGCGTGCGCGCGCGCAGGGGAATCTGCGCATGCGTGTACACTCTCCAAGTATTGTTTCAGGGAGCGTAGCGAAGCAATGGGTGTAGGAAGGGGTTAGAGAATAATATGTTATTTATCAATATCTTCCATATGCTCGTGGCATTGACTAGACTCACTGAATTACGGAGCCAACATTCTCTGCAAAACACCGTACGAGCTTTCCAAAGGAATTAATCATGTGCCGTCGTCTAAGTTACAAACGGGGGGGGGCAGAGGAGGATAAAGACATTGTGGAGGAGGAGAGCGACAGGGAAAGCAACAGAGAGAGGAAAAGTGAATGAAACCCCGCTTCATGTATTTACAGTGATTTTCTTCCACCAATTGTGTTTGTGTTCCCTGCTGGTAAATACCAGGTCAAATCATATAAAACGCAGTGCAGGCTTTTTTTTTTTTTCCTCGAGGTTTGCAAAAAAAAAAAAAAAAAAAAACGTTCCGCGCGAGTCGGATTTGCAACGGAAATGTGTTTTCGGTTGTTTACATTAAAAAAAAAAAAAGAAAAAATCACCTCTTCAAAAAAAAAAACATGTCTCATTTTGATGTGGAAACGTTACATAAACTGCACTTTGCTTCCCGGACGTCTCAAAGAGACTTTGCAATTAATCAGTGTGAACTGAGAAACAGTGTAATGGAAGAAAAATAAATTACAGAGCAGGAGGAAAGAACTGGGAGGCAATGGGGGGGTAGTACACAGCAGCGTGTTTGTTTGCATATTTCCTCACAAAACTTTATGTGGGCTTTAAGTGAGGGGGGGAAAAACAGAACAAAAGAAGAAAGTCCCCCTCCCGCAAAACTGGGACAAGCTCGAACTTAAAACACCGGACTTACTTTCCAAATCCTTTTAAAAACACTTCCGGCGCTCGAGATTTTTTTTCTGTATTTGCATAAGCTGGAGATGGAGCTGAGCCAACAGCGACTTCTGAGGGTCCGCTTCACAGCGATTCGCGGTGAGATTGTTCACCTGCGTTACAGTCGCAGGTTACAGACGCCAAAAAAAACAAAAAACGTGCCCATAGTGCTGAGAACCGTGAAGAGCAGGCATCGGTTTGTGTGGTCACATCACAATACTGTTTGCGTATTATTTGATCAGGCAGCTCGTCGCTGAAGTCCTAATTTTGTTCAGTTTCAGACGGCCTTGGTTTGCGAGCGGTTCTCACGTTTAGACGGCATTAACGTCCGAGCGCCGCGCAACGGCGGTTTCGTAGGACAACGCCTTTGGTATTTCTCACCGTGAGGTACCGGAAAAAAAAAACTATCGATCCGGATCCGGTACCAAAACACAGGTGCCACGTGAACGGCCTGCTGTTGATCTCCTCTTCAGCGGCTGACTGCGACACGCTACGCCGCCGCCCTCGATCGGCCCTACTCGTCTGTCGTCTTTTAGGTTGCTGCGAGCTCAGCCCTGGTATTCGCGGGCAAAAAGCCTGGGACAGACGCTGACGCACCGCAGGGGGTGAGAGGACCCAGAAAGACACATCCAAAGGAGAAATATGGGAACTGTGATTTGTGTGGGCCCCCTGCCCACGCTGATGTTTGTCACAAAAACGAAAAAAGAAACCCACACAAAAAAAAACAAGACTTCTGCCGCAGTTGCCGGCACTGCGTCATGAAACGCATCGAGCTCTGCTTTAAGAAAATGGAACCGCCGACGTGCCGCTGGTTCTCGTCCGACGCCGACATTTAAAATTTGCCTCGCGTGTGGGAAAGAGTTGCGGCTGATCGTGTCATATCTAACGGCGAGCTGCAGCCTTTCAACCCCCCCATACACACACACACACACACACACACACACACACACACACTCAGCCAAACATCTGTGCCCCAGTACTGAGGTGGTGAAGGATGCTCGTTGACAAGGTGATTGATGCTGCTGCTATCTTCTGCCTTTGACTCTCTCTCGCTCTCGCTCTCGTTGGTCCAGATGCCCGGTAAATTTCGCAGCAGGTCGGCCCCGCCGGTCCACGGAGCCGAGCACGCGACACGCAGCCCGAGTGGGGAAAAAAAAAAGGACAAAATCCCTCGTGAATCGTTCGCATTCAGCCTTTAGACGGCAAAAAGCTGATGCTGGAAAAATTGCGACTGGGCTATTTTTTCTGTGCTCATCATTTTCGGCTCTTCGCCAAACAATACAAGGTTGTTGTTGTTTTTTTTTAAAAAAAAAGAACATCAGTTTAAAATGTTGAACCAAGCAACAACAGCGGGAGGTCCAGACGGTTACACAACATTTTTCACGTTGTTCCATCGCTGGGGATTCAAACCTCCGACCTTTGTTGGCCCCCTAGAGGGCGACACCCATGCTGTGCACGTGTAGTAATTACAGTCAGACACTATATGTCATTGCGGTGATACGACAAATCAAATTGACAATTTGAAATATGTGTCCGGCATCCGCACTGGAGCGAAGACGTGCGGCGAGATTAATTCATCGTGCGTATTTCAAAAAGCGCAGTTTGCCGCGCAAACAGAGGAGAAGGAAGAGGGAGTCATGACGGGAACCAAAAACAATACGGCTCCTGTGGCTGATGCTGCCGCTCGCACCCCTAAGTACGCCTCGTCAGGGTCTCGTGCATGCAAGCACTCAAAATATTTAGTTTCCCGTAACACGAGGACACCGCGGTTTATTGTCCCTTTCAGACAAGTGCAGTTTATGAGAAAAATGGGGAGGAAAGACAAGGATCTTCCGTTTGTTATTAAAAACAAAAAAGAAAGAAGAAGCTATTTTTAAAAACCCGTCGCCACTTTAAATCCTCGCTTTGAGGTTATTGGTTCATTTAAAATCTCCTTTTGATAATCAAACAACTACATCTGGTGGATTCTTTTGAAGACATCCAAACAGGCGGCGACCACGTGGAACTTGAACTGTCAGGCGAGGATAACAAAGGAATCTCGACGGCAGCCTGAATGTTGATAAGCCGCATTCATCTGTTTTTTAAGAGATCTGACAATTAGCATGTTTTTGCGCAGCAACACAAAGCTTTAAAAAAAAAAAAAAAAAACACGGCGATGAAGTTCCAAACAAGATAAACGGTGAGCGGATGAACGGATGCATCGAGCTTGCGCCCCCCTCTGGACGACCTTATTACCGCGGGAGGTCTGTAGATCAGTGACGACCAACTCAGGGGCATCAGCAGTTTTCACATCAGGGATGAGCGAACGACTGATCTTCTCTGGCTGCTCCTGCGGCGTCTTAAAAAAGAAATTTAAAAAAAGCCTACTGTATGAATCCGCGGATAATTTTAACTGCATCCTGGTGATTCACGCGTTCGCCGGCTTGTGAACGTCACGTCTCCGCGACGAGAACCGCGTTGCCGGCGGCGAGGCTTTACCGAAGACACACGGCCCCTCGAAACGCGCCTCCACCTGTTCTCTTTTTTTTTTCCCACACTCAGCGTGACGTTGTTTGATATGTTGCCGTGGTTACCACCGGGCCGCGGTAAATCATTTTAGCATTTGGCGGAGTGACTGACATACCAATGTCTCCATGGGCACAAGCAAATTGCTGACCTGCTCTGGTAATACCGATGCCCCCCCCACCCCGCTCCCCGGAAATGGCTAAAAGCCGGAAAATTATTTAATAAAGCAAAGAGAGCGGTCTGAAAAATCGGGACAACATATTCCAAACACGGAGCGAACACAGCGGCGAAACGAAAAGACCGAGCACGGCGAGGAGGAAGGAGCGAGAGAGGAGGACAGCCATGTGGGGAAAGGTTTCGATTATTACCGGGAGGATAATTACAGCGCAACGATAATGATGATAACGACGTCGCTATTTGGTTTGAGCCAAAAGCGATCGACGACTGGCTGCTTTAGCAGAGAAAAAAAAAAACCTTCTTTGTGTATTTTTTTCTTCTTTTTTCAAAATTTCACTGATTCAGTTATTGATAATAGCCAGGAGGGCCAGCGCTTGTCGCCACGGGCGGTGCAAATCACGCCGATCTCTGTGGGTCGTACTCAACGAGCCACGGGACGTTGTCCAGTCGACGACAGTTTACCTGACGAACCTGTAATAAATTAATTCCTATCCGACGCAATTACAGTACGCAAGCTCCTCCTAATCCAGGGGGAGGAAGTTACTGTTTGCGCATGATTCATGATGCTCACAGACGCCGGCGGTCTGATGTGCTCGACGCGCAGGGTGGGAGAGAGGACGGGGCGGAGGACGAGTAGCGACGAGGAGGGGATAGGAGTTTGCTTTTCACGCCAGATGCCGCAGGACGATTCTCGGCGGCGGCGGGACGAGGGGTAGCGGGCTGACTGGCTGACTGGCTGGCTGACTGTCTGCCCGCCTCCCTCTCCCCGTCCCTCACTCCGTGTGTGTCTGTCTAGTTGTCGGGCCCATTAGCTCATTTGGCAGTGCGTGTGATTGGAATAAGAAGTAAGCTAGCTAATCTCTGGACTACGACACACACACACAGAGCAGTCTTTTCTTTGTCTCTCTTTGTCTCCGCTTGCCCTTTCTCAGTCTCTCTGCTGCCTGATCTAATTTTTGCACCGTCTTGTTGTCTGCCGTTTGCTCTCTTCCCCATCGGTGTTTCCTCTCCGTCCCGTCCTCCCTCTCCCACGTCCCCGTGCGGGGCCGACCCTTTCGCGCTCTCCCCGCCGCCGTACCTCCACTTAAATGCTGCCACGACGGCTAATGACGTCTCTATTATAAAGATCGTAAAAGTCGCCAAAAGGTCGGTTGGGGTATTAAAGTTGGTGTGTGGTGCAGCTTATCCAGAGCACAGTACAGTAGCAGTAGAGGATGATGTCAGTGATGACAGTCTCTTTGTCTCACAGGAACATGCTATGTTGCGCGAAAAACTCTCAGGGAGTTACGATTTTTTTTTTCTTTTTTCGTCTCGGAGCTCTGACAAAAACGCTCGCACAAATCACATTGGTATGTGGTTCGTACAAAGCGGACGCAGCTGGCAAAATTTGGGGGCCATGCTTAATACTAAGTAGGTGTAAGTAGCCAACTGTATATTACGGACATCAGGCAACAAGCTACAACGCAGCATGAATTTTTAAAGGGGCCGCAAATGACTAAGAGCAGCTGCCAGAGAGTATCTGTCTTTATCTCCTGAAAGCTGCGCAGCGGCACGGTTCCCGTCTTTTGTTTCATCCTTTAAAGAGTTGGTTTCATTCATGCCAGAAAGTTTTCACAAATTTGTCCTATCGATGGACATAAATATTGTCCTGCAAGAGCACAGACGTGGCGGAAAAAGCTGGATGCAGCCGGCCCTTTTAGCGCTGAAATGAAAACTGCTACAGGAACAGCTGGAGTCCCTAAATTTTTTTTTTTTTTTACTGTGGCTCTTACCCGAGCAGCTCGCCTCGATGCTGTGACTCAAAGGTCACCGTTTTGAAAACACTGACCAAGCAGGAAATGGTTTGTGAGTAATGCTACCATTGTGCCGTCCTTGGGAGAGCGAGAAACATGTTTTGCATAATCTCACAGGGGAGCAGGAGCGGCGCAGCGTGCAGCTCTCGTACGGCGAAGATAAAGTTGAAACGTTTTGGACCCGGCACGTTGTTGGGCGCGCTGACGTGCGAGCGGCGCGCTCCATGTGTCCGTATGATGTCGCACAATGCATACAGTCGCACGAGCTGCCTCCTCCTCCTCCTGCCACTGTGACTTCTGATCTTCGCTCGCTCACTTTTTCTGCTTCCATCTCCGCATCTCTCTATCTGCGCCTCTGACTTCTGTTTACATCTTTTCTCTCTACTTCTGTCTCCGTCTCTCCCTTTCTCTCCCTCTCTGACTATTGGTTCCTATGGTGACAGGTCTCCGGTGCGTTTCTGTTCTGTTGCCATGGTAACTGACCTACAGTTGGAATCCTGCTCTCTGATCTTTCTGTCCCGTCATTAGTGTGCGCGTTGTGTGTCTGTGTGCTTAAGTTTCTGTCAGATAAGGCAAACGCACAATGCCGAAACTTGCTTACTCATTCACAATTACAGTTCAATTCCCACCATGCGTGTATGGTGCTGAAACTGACGCCAGGTACCGTGATTTTTTCATGACAGACAGCCACGGGGACAGAGACATTAAGACAGATTGGACAGTTTATCTCCTCAAAGAAAGGTCCACACAGTTTTTACCGGCCCCCTCCGTGTGTGCCTGTCGTTGGGGGCGGGGCAGGAGTCACTTCAGCGACCCGGGCAGCGCCGCAGGCGTTGGGAAGCGTCCAGGGCTGAATTTCCGTCCCCGTCCGACCGTCCATCCAAGGTTCGCTCTTGTTTCACCTCGGTTTCTACTGCTTTCCGCTTTGTTAAGCTGTCATGGCCGAAGCGTCGCCAAACTGTTACCAATTTACACATCGGGCAGACAAGCGGCAACATTACCGTGTACTTTGAGTTGTGTTGCATTCGTCTGGCATCCGGATGAATGTAGGAGCTACAGTCATTCTCTCCTTATTAGCTCTGGTCTGGTCAGCTCGCCGCTAACATTGTCTGCCGCCTGGTGCCGGGCAGCGTACAATAGATTTATCAAGGTATTTTCTGCTAAAAATTGCTGCTCGCTATGTTTGGAAATGAGGTCGGGAGCAGTGGGGCCAACGCAACAATTACGGTGCAGGCTGGGATACCAAAACAATGAGCCGAAAGACGCTAAAACACTGAAGGTGAAGGCAAAGTCGTGAGCCTGTGCAGGTTTGTCACTGTGAGCAACCCCTCATACCATCGACCCACCGTTAATATAAAACTATTGATTAGAACAGCTTGAACCATCATAAATATTTGGATGGATACGGGACATACTTTACATTAATGCCGTTCTACAGTAAAGGTAAGCTCGTGGTAATGCATCATGGATGTCTTATTCTGCATACCTCTCCTGTGTGCAGTATATATACATAAGCACACCAGCATTGTTAACAGAGCACAGGGCTGGCAGCGATGCAACTCCCCCGGAGGAATCTGGAATTCAGTGCCTTGTTCAAGGGCACTTTAAAACTGTTTTTGCGAGCAGCCACCTTTCATCGGAGAATACATCGTCCTTTCACAAACGGTTCGTCAGAAGGGAAGGAGCAGAGGAATAGCACTTAGTACAGTGTCACCAGTCTGGTTTGTGATTTAATGCCTTGTTCAAGGGCACTTTAACAGACAGCCGCCAACTAGTCCTATCACACAGAGACCAGAGTCTTGTCAGGGCTGGAGGGTAAAACAGAACCCCAACCAGCCCTTCCGCCACTGCTGGAGCTTCAGTGTTCAGTTCGCCGGCGCTCTTTGTATCCTCAGAGTCTGTAATCCCAGCCAAGCAAGCCACAGTGGCGAAGATGTTGGGTTAAAGAAGCAGCTGTCTTGAAGAAAACTGAGGCATAGCATTGAAATATAAAGGCCTTACAATTAAAGGGGTGCGAGAGATTTTCTCAGTTTCTGGGCACATTGAAAAGATTTAAAAGATGCTATTTTCCACCGAGATTTTCCACCTTATGATATTTTTTTTTTTTTTTGCAGAATAAAAAAATAGTGAAAGGGTTATTCAGCAACCTGCTAAACAACCATTTGTCATGCGAGTACTTCACTAAGACAGACTGGACAAAAATCCAAACCTATCCAGGTGAGAGTAGATCACACAGAAGTCGATATGTGACCCAGTTTGGGGTTAATGCTGGTAAATGACTTTTACATCCAGTTTGTGTTCTCTCCAAGTTAGTCCCCGCCGAAGTTAATTGGTTAACAAGGCACCGAGGGCTGTGGAGGCGGGGTTTACCGTCTGATATGCTAATTATCGCCATGGAAACACAGTCACAGCAGGAAGCAAGAAGGCAGTGACTAATGGCCCACTCATCTGATATCCCATTCAATTTCTCCCTTCTCTTTTTCCTCTTATCTTTTCCCCAGTCTGTTCCTGCTGCCACTCATTTCTGCCCTCTGTCTCTCTCTCGCTATCCGAGGTTTACGCCTTTTTTTTTTACCGAATCAGTGCTGCAGCGCTAGGAAAGCAACAAATGAAAGGAGAACAAAATCTGAAGTAACGATGAGGCAAGAGCGGCGCTTAACAAGTCCGGTCGACGCACAACAGTGACATTGGCAACTCGGAAAAAAAAAAAAAGAATGTATAAATTACAATCTCTTAGCAACCGCTGATCTCTCTGCCTCTTCCTCCGTTGCTTAACCGCGTGACTCATGTTTTCAGACACATTTTCATGTCTCTGTCAACATGAAGTGACAAGAGACTCACAAAGGCCCCTTTAAAGTATTAATAAAAACACAGTTTTCTTCTCATGTGCCTCGACGCAACCGCGTCGGCCCCCACGTTCCTCTCCAACTTTCCCTCGCCGTCTGTGTGACTCATAGCTTTTCTGACAACTCTGTCAGCATGAGGAGATAAGAGGCCACTAGTTAATTACTAGTCTGTTAAACGCAGCGACAGGAGACACGCCCCCCTCAATATCAAGAAGATGTGGGAAATTTTTTTTTTTTTTTTTTAAATACGAGACAGACTGTGTTTGATGTTGATGGCACACAATGCCTAGGGAAGTCTTAATGAGCAGTGTAGATAACTTTAGTTATTAACCACGCGTCCGCCGCGACAGATGAGGCTAATTGAGAGGATGACACCGGCGGCGGGGGGGGGGGCGCGCCGCTCTCCCCGCACTCCCCCTCCATGTGTTTTAAGATTGGCTGCGGGGCTAATTTGGGACATCAAGTTTGTGTTTTCCGTTCGGTCTGTTTCAATCTGCGGACCCTTGGCTCTCACCCCTGTCGGCGGGCTGAGATGCTATCATCAATTTCCCTAACCCTCGGTGATGGGTTCATTACGCGACGGGCGCGTTTGGCTGCCGTCCATCCTTATCGCGAGCCGGCGCCGCTAGCGTCCCCCGAAGGCGGGACAACGAGATTAAAAACAGCGTGCGGACCTCGTTTGTAATACCTGCTTACACTGGCTGATTGGCCTTGACCGCCTCGTTCGTGTTTCAAAGGAACGGCTCATTCGCCAGCTGTGCCGTTACCAGCTGACCAGCGACGTCCAATCGTGGCGAGCGTCTGGCTCCTCTATTGCCCCGCCGATGCGATCGTGGGCGCGCCATCATTCCCAATCATTGGTTACATCCCCAATCTAACTGTATTTCCTATACGCAACAAATTATCTTTTCATTCCAGCGTGCTGTTGCACCTTTTCAGATGGTCTCCTTCAGCTCTGCAATGGCGCAGATGTCAAAAGTGGCGGCGGTCGCGGCGACGGCGTGACCTACCTTTAAAAAGAGGGAAGTAGCAAAGTGTATTTTTGGGATATCTACGGTGTCGGATGGCGTTAGCTTCTTCTTCTTCGTCTTTGTTCTTGAGACCTCCGTGACCACAGGTTCTCCACACCTCACACTTCACACAGCGCCCGAGAAACCCCGTCTTCCGCGTCGCGTCCTCGTCCCCCGCGCTCGCTGCTGCAGCCACCCAAAATGAGGACGCCGCAGAATTGAAAAGCATTTCTATTTCATAGCATCGGACCTGAAGGTTTGACAATGCTTTTCTTTCAGGCGGCCCCAACACAGTCTTGTAAACAAGCTGCCATTGTGTTACAAAACGACCTTAAGCAAAAAGAAGGAGATCTTTGGCCAAAATGTCACACAGCCCAATCACGCATTCTTGGTCACAAGAGCTTGAGGACCTGGTTAAATTAGCTACGGCAAAGTTTTCTTTTTAGTTTCACCAGGCACTGAAGGACAGGCAAAAACTTCCAAAAAGAAGGATTCATCCAGGCCCCCGTCTGGATGAGAAAATCTGCCGCAGGCCCTGACATTTCGCTGGACGGCGCGGCCGCCGTCACGCCGCATGCGGTATTGACTGTGGTCCTCGATCACTCAGTCCGCGTTTGGGAATCAGAGCAGGCGGTCTGATGCTGGGAAACCATCAGCGTTTCCGACGCTCCGCCATCTGTCAACGCAAGCGAGTCGGCCTTCTCCGGCTCCGCGTCCGCTGGAAACGGCGGCGGCGTCTCTCTGACGTTACTGTGTGTTCCTTTTGTGTCATGCAGCCACCCAACACATTGCTGGATGCTTGGAGACGAGCAGGGGACTTTTCTTCCCGCCACCACTTCTTCGCTTTCAAACTAATTGATGCGCGGAGGGCCGGTTCAGCCGAAACATTTACTCCCGTTCTGCACAAAAACACTGCAAGCCTATTAAGCTGTATGTGCGCGCACGCGCACGTGGACACGCACAGACGCGCACAAAGGCTTTGGCCAAAGAGCACTACTCCTAAAGCCTAAAGGAAAAAGAGATTACTGTCTATTTCTCCCTCTTCTTTCTCTTGTGTTCACTGTCCATCTCTTTTCTTTCCATCTGTCTTTGCCTCTTCTTCAGTCCCCCCTTCTCTCTCTCTCTCTCTCTCTCTCTCTCCTCTCTCTGCCCTTGGCAATACCATGATAATAAAAGCTAAAGAATACCTTTGAGTTTCGACTCCCTCTATTTCTCTCTGCCCCCTTTGGCCTGCCATTATATCACACATCCACCCACACAAGCATGCACACACAGACCCAAAACACACACACACGGGCCGAGGTTTACAGTATACACACAAACAAACGTGCGCGCACACAGACCGGTATATCAAGCGGTGACTGAATTACATTTTGACTGATAGTGCTCTTGAGGGCAGAGCGATGATAACTCACCTGTACGTGTGTGTGTGTGTGTGTGTGAGTGTGCGTGGGGTTGGGGGGGTACCTTTAGTTAGGTAGGTACAAGGTTGCAGGATTTACCTGTGTGTGCGTGTGTGTGTGTGTGTGTCTGCGTGCCTGGTTCCATTGCTCAGGGCTACAATAATAAGGGGGGGTAGCTAACCCGAGAGAGTTGGCCTTTCCTGCAGTGATAAGGTTGCCGAGCTGCGCTGCACGGACTCAAATCTGACAGTACACACACAAAGTTTTCTTTGTTTTACTCCAGATTTTTTTCCTTCTCCCGCTCTTAGACCGGCACCAAACTACCGGAGAATGGCATGGACGCATCTTCAACTGGGAAACCGGGAAAATGAAACCTGACCAGAAATAAAACTTTTAAAAAAAAGCTGACCGACTTTTTCAGAATCACTATTATTAGTAAAAAAAACAAAGTAGCTGTGTGCTGCTGCATGAATGCTGCGCGAGGATCAGTACAGGAACCAGTCGCAAGCCTTTATTCAGTCCTTAGTCGAGCCAATAATCCACAGCGACCAATCCCAAAAACCAAGATCCAAAAAAGTGGTTGGTAATGTGAGATCAGATAGGCACCAGAACCTGAGGGAAAGCAAGAGTCGTAAAGAAAGAGTCGTAGTCTGAAGGCACAATTGAAAAACCAGGGCAGCAAAAACCAGAATTGTAGTCAGACAGGCAAGGTCAAAACCGGGGAAATCAACAACAAATTCACAAATGGCTAAAGCAGAAAACAGATCACACTGGCGTACAGGATGAAATGATGAGCGTTCTGACAACCGGTATCTGAAGCGTAGGGCTTTAAACACACAGGAGGGACGTCGCGTGCTAACAGGACGCAGGTGCAGGCAGTTAACTGGACAAGTAACAATGAGGGAGAACACAGGAGGGAGCGCTCATACACAGGGAAAGCGAAGCGGGGGACAGAGGTTAGAAAAGAGCGCGGGAATTTAAATGAGAAACAAGTTTACCACAAACTGCAAAAGCCGCCGAAACATGTGAGCCCGCGGACAGGGGAGAGTGTGCCAACAAAACAGAAACCAGAAAGATACAGATCATGCCATGCTGTGTCAGCAGAATAATGGCAACTATATAGACTTAAATAAATCATCTATAAATTTCTACTTTCTGCACGTAGCTTTGAGAAAAGGTGAGAAATGCCGCGCATGTGTCTGTACGGTCCAAAACCAATCTTCGCCATGACACCCCGTGTTACATGACAGCCATTTCCACTGTCGGGCAACGTCAGCGTGTGAACAGCCCGCTGACCGAGAAATAAGGCCTCTTGCTTTATCTCTATCGGCGCTGGAGAAAATCAAACCTTTTAGGAGAAGATCGGTTTAAATGGGGATTTCCCCCGACTTCCTGGCTCCGGTTCTCCAAAAGTCGGTTTGCTCTCCAAAACGACAGCGCCAACGCGGTTTGCAGTAAACGAGAGCCCCTCGCGGCGAGCGCAGCTCAGAACGCTCGCTGTTAGCGTTTGAATTAGACCCGAACCAGCAGACTATTGTCCTTGGCTTATACCGGCGGACCATATTCCCAAAATCATCAAATAAACAGTAAAAACGTGAAAGTGTTTGCGTGGAACCAAAGACGTTTGGAAAATTAAAACTTTTTAAATTAAAGGTTTTGTGACATATATTGTACTGTACAGCCAATTATCAAAGTTTCTTCCCAAGACATCTCAAGACTTTTGCTTCTTTCATTTTATTTTATTGCATTTACCTATCTTTTTTCATTTCATTTTCTTTCTGAAATACAACATCAAACTTAAACGCCATAACAGGCCGTGAATTCATGCCGTACAAAGATTTATGGGAAAGCGTCACACTGTTTCCCGCTCGGTTCCTGAAAGAAGGGGCCTCATCCACGAAAACCGCCTCGCCCCCGCTGACCTGCCCTGTCTGCTGCCGGAGACTTAGGAGTCCGCTCGACGCTCGCGAACCCCCCGCGCACCTCAGGCGGAGGCTCATCTCAGCTTCGTTTGAGCGCGAAGCGGAGCTGACGTGTCTTAATAACGAGCGGGCGCGCGCGGCAGGGACGAGCGTGGGGATTTCGGCGGCGTCCGCGCTCCGCACCAGCGGGAGAGGCCAAACGCCATTTGCGCTGGCAAAGAGCGGAGACGATAATGAGGAGCAACGCAAGTGATCTCCTGCTGATGCACCGGAGTCCCCGAAGTAATGAAAATGGGATGAAAACTGAAAAAAATAACCTAAACTGCAGGATATTTTGGTTTCAAATGGTATTAAAAAATATATAATTTAATATATAATTAAAGTTTAACCAGTTTTCTACAATTCAAAATAAACTGATTTCGTAAAATTAAAAAAAAACATAGAGTTAAATTAGAATTCAGCTTCCAGCACAAGGTCAGTCCAACAAACACACACACACACGTATGTGCGTTAAAAGGACCGTCATTGTGTAACATTAAATCAGTTTGTCACTCCGCCTCATGTCTCCATTCCTTTAGATATGCGGAGAGAGAGATTTAATTGCAACTGGTGCTGGGCAAAGGAAATAACTCGGAATGGGATCGGGACAAAATGTACACTTTGGAGCTTTGGACGTTTTTCCAGAGATCCAAAAAAGACAGAAGCCAAACAGAAGGAATAGAAAGAAAAGAAAGAAAAGAAATTTTTCGGCGTGCACGTCAAAGTCCACCGCGCGTTCGTTCGAGCACCCGACTCCTCCGGCGCCGCAGAAATCGTAACAGTTGTAAACAGGTAACACAACGTCAGTTAAACTGAAGCGGTTTGAAAAGCAATGACGCGCGGATTAAGACGGCCCCCGTGAGACATGTCGTCGGTTTGGAATGGAAAAAAAGCTCGTTATTCCGTCCGCAAGTTTTAACGCCCCCTATCATGAATTTACTCTCACAAAAGCTTTAAATGTATTTTAACGATGTTATTTTCCTGGTGAGTGTTTTTTCCCTTTCTCATGGAAAAAAAATGAGACAACCGCCCAAGCACAGGCTGATTGTGCCGGGCGGGTGGGGGTCCTCGCCCTCCCTCGCCCCTCATGTGTCCTGGAGTCCGTCCGCGAGGCTCTCGGTCCAGCGGCGCTTCAGCGAGGAGGTCTCGAAACCAAAAGTTGATGACTCGGAGCTCGTCCAGACCGTCGAGGCTCCTGTCATCGGCGGTCTGAAGGAGCGGTGCGGCCCGGCGCCCGGCTACCGCTGATGACATCGCGGACGGAGCGTCTCGAGCCTGGCCACTGTTCAAGGCCCACTACATCAAAGATGACAAGGTCGGGGCCGTGAAATCCAGAGCGGCGGCTCAGAGGCCGGATGGGAGTCGCGGCGCGATCGCGCGCTGCTCTCACATTAGGATCAACCGCGGCGGCGCCAGCGCAGACGCCGGGGACGATTTTTTTTCAAGGAGTCCCCCCCCCCTCCTTGGTGCTTCCGCTACTCCCGTTCTTACAGACTCGGCAGGCTGAGGCCGAGCCGAGCGGCCGCCTGCGAGTTCCCGACGCGGACGGCGAGACCGGCCTCGCGGCCCAGCGGAGAATCGACTAAACAACATACCCCCGAGTGAGCCTCCTGGCTAAAACAGCACCTGCGTATTCCTCCCACCGGCTCGACCCCCCCCCTCGGAGCGCGCTTCCAGCACTGGCGGCAACGCTCGTGTCCTGCCACAGGGCAGCTGCAGAGCCAGGCGCGGCGGACGGAGCGGCGTTTCGAACGGGGTTACGGTTACCGCGCGTTAGCTGAAAAGATGCAGCGCGACAGCCGGGTTACTTTCAAACTTTATTCGATCTTGCGCTTAACGCGCCCACACCTTTGCTCTTTGCCCCCCTCGCGTCGCAACAGCCACTCTGAAGCATCCCTACGAACAGCACGCACACAAACACGTGCGAGGCGCTGGCCGGACGTGGGACGCAGTGTCCCGCCGTCCTTGAAAAAACAAACAAACATCATTTGTCTTGTTATTAAACGGATGATTTAAAACCCGGCGAGAAACAAGCGCGGGTAAGCAGAAGCCCACTGCTGAAAAAAGCCCAGAGGGGCGAGATTGATCGGTAGAATGATTGGCCGAAAATAGATCTGTGAGTTAATAAAGCGGTTTTGTCCGCGACGGTCAGCGGCGGTCGCGGCGGCTGTCGCAGCTGGAGTTTGAAACATCAACGCTTCGCCGAGGGAGACGTACCACCGGCGCGTTGCTTCTGAACGCAAGCGTCGAGTTGAGGTGCGTCATCGTGTAGGTGGAGCTCGAAAAAGCAGACGGGCGGGTTGTGTCTCTTCCCCTCGAGCTGCAGCGCGCGCCTTCGGCGGCGCGGTCGAACGCCGCCGTCGTTGGCCGCGGCCGCAGAAGGAAATCGGCCCGACGGGCCTGGAAGTGCTGCGAGCGCCATCCCCGACGCCGTCCCAGATCTGACTAAGCAAAAGCGGAAATTAAGTGCTGCTGCGGGCGGCACGATTCACGCCATCAAAACACAGACTAATGGAAGTTCTTGTAAAAGAGTTGGGGCTGCGCGGCCGCCGCCCCCATAAAAAGCCAGACACTCGCGGGGACTCGTGCCAAGGCTCGGTGAAGGCGCTCTGGTGGCACTACACCCTATAAACGCGCTTTATGCTGGCGTTTCCTTCCTTTTAGTACTTTCTTTTATTCAACACAACAGCCAGCAGGAGAAAAGGTTGGCACTTTTGTTGTTCCCATCACACACACACACACACACACACACACACACACAGCGACCGCCTTCGTTAACAAGTCAGCCAGGTTCGGTTAAAGTTTGCTTAAAGAGCGTGCAGCGGGGTCAGGTGAAATTTTTCGAAGCGAAAAGCAGGAAAGGCAGAAGGGAGAAGTTGGCGTTCCAGTAATTAGTCTGCGGAAAAGTGAGCCGGGCTATAATCCGGTCAGTCAGACGGATGTCTGCCCTCCAGACATTAGGTTCAGTCATTACCCGCATTCGGCCCTCCACCGTCCATCTATCCTTCTCTCGCTCGCCACAATATTCATCCCTCTGCCTCGTCCCGCCATCCATCCATCCATCCTTCCTCCCCCCCCTCCCCTTCTCCACCTCCCCCGTGTCCCCTCGCCCTCCTCCGCGCATTAGACCGACCTCATCACTTATGCCCGGCTCTTCCGTTCCTCCAGCCGCCCCGTCTCTCTCCTCCTCCGTCCTGTCTCCAGACATCACATCTAACGACGTTTTAAACTCATCCCTCCGGTCCTCTCCATCAACACATCCATCTCTCGCCCCCACCCCTTACCCGCAGACGTTAGATCAAGCCCATTACCTGCACGGCGTACAGTGCGCTCGCAGGAATCACGTCCCCGCGCCCCGGAGGTCGCTACGAGACCTCGCGGTAAACACACGGACGACCCACGCGCCACTTAACGAACGCGTCGACGCCAAGCGGCGTGCAGGTACGAAGACGGCGCCGTCCCTCTACTCGCCATCCATTCGTCTCCCTATCCTTCCCTGTTATCTCCCGAGCCTCTCCTCCCCGCAGACATTAGATGGAGCCCATTATCTCCACTCATTGCCCCCCCCCCCCGCTCTGGCACGCGCAACTGGCCGTGCTCTTTCGTCTCCGCACCCCCCCCGCGGACATTAGATCCCAGCCCATTATCCGCACCCGCCGCTCCTACCGCATCCCTCCAGCCCATCACACGCACTTCACCTCCCTTTACCTGTCTCCTCCCCCCCCCACCCTCCCTCCTGCCCGATATTATGTCGAGCAGTTATTTACGCTCACCCCCCCCCCCCACTCCGGTCCATCCATCTATCCTCCCCCGCTTTCCCTCTCCACCTCCCCCGTCTCTCACCTCCAGATAGAGTCGCCTATTACCCGCACCGCCGTGCCCCGTGTCCTCTATCCGGACGGGCGGCGGCGCAACAGGGACGCGGCGCGGTGTGACGAGGTGGCCAAACCGCGACCTCCAGGAAGACGACACCGATTTGAACCTCCGATTAAAAAAGCAATTTGGTTTGTCGCTCCGTTGTTGCTTTTTTTGGTCCGTGATTTACTTAAGACCCTTTTTCATTATTCCTGCGATACGATAACAAAAAAAAAAAACGACGACTGTGAATTATGAAGGTCACAGTCACTGACGGACCAATAATTTAAATGCTTTCGGAAGAGTGACAGTATATCCCGGTGTTCAATTCTCCACTGGAGGAAAAAGGTCCCGCATTCCGAATGAAAAAAAAAAAGTGCAAGTCGAAGAAAGAGCGCGCAGCGACACGTATCCGAGGTGCGTCGTCGCCGACCCACACGCCGCCATTGCTAAAGCTCGCGAAGGCAGGCTGCGGCGGCATATCGCGCGTGTGAGGACGATCTGTTCAGCCGTTCAACTGCTAATTTTTTTATTTTTTTTATTTACGTTTTGTTACGAAGAGATCCCGGATGTTCCCAGAAACTCCGTGAGTTTTGGAGTGATCGCCGTTCGGCGTTTGCCGTCGTGTTATCTCAAAAAATAAAACTCTCAGAGATTTCAGACTTGCTCGAAATAGGTAATCCATCACTGCGTGCAACACGCTGGCTTTGTTTTTTTTTGTTTTTTTTTCTTTCTGTCAAAACAACATTACGGCTGTACAGTGGTGCAGCTTGAGCCAGTGTGTGTGTGTGTGTGTGTGTGTGTGTGTGTGTTTCTACTTGCCGGTACATTAAAGGACACTGACCTCTGAAATGTCAGTCGGCAGCAGAGCGGCGACAATTTCAAAGCGGAAAATGCCCGGTTACACACTCACGCCTCCCGTGTTCTGCGTGCCGCCCTCGCTTTGCGGCAGGCGACCGCGCCTTTCAAGAGGGGTGTCGCAATCGTCCTCGCTTGCGAGCGCATTACCATAATATCAAAATGTAACCTTGCCAAGAAAGAATTTCGAAAAACACAACAAACAAGCTGTGATTGAATATTAAGCAACTTTCAGTCTCTGCAAGTTGATTTTTAATTGTGTCCCGAGATTAATGAAACCAGCGAGCGCGTGGAAGTTCGGAAATCAATTTAAAAAGTTCTGGCATGTTTTCGGAAAACGGTGCAGTGTTGTGTAAAGTAAACACGATTTGCAGTCAAATCAGCGGCGGAAGACGTGCTCGCTAAGTGCATTGCGTTTATACGCCCGTCGTGGGCGAGACTCCTCCGTGCGCATTAAAGAGCTGGGTTCCGATAATCAAGCAGATGCGGCGCCGCGGCTGAAGGCGGACGGGCGGCGGAACCGAGCGCGGCCGGATTCGCGCCTCGACGCCTCTCTCCGCTCATCTCCTCCTGTGAAAGCGGCTTCCCGCCTGTCACCTCATCCGTTTCCGCTCCGTCCCGGCGCCCCTCTCGCCGTCCTCCCTTCTGGACTCTGCCCTCTCGCCCTTTCTTCTCCCATCCCCCCTCTCTCTGACCCCGCTGCACACATCCATCTAAATCCGCCCATTCTCCGCCCGTCCATCTCGACCCGACGCCTCCGCCCTCCTCGTCACCTCTGTCCCAGATCCATCTGCTCCGCTCGCACGGCGCTCGCTCTGTCCTCAATCCTGAAGGCTCTTCCACCTTCCGGCCTCTTCCTGTTCTCCGCTCTTTCCTGCCTCTCTCTCTCTCTCTCTCTCTCTCTCTCTCTCTCCCTCTCCTGCGGCTCTCCACTTAGTTTGAGAAGCCACTTCCCCCGCTCGCTCCGCCGCCTGCTTCCCCTCCTCCTCCCTCTCCAGCTCCTCTTTCCCACACGTGATAATATCTGCATGGAGGTGAGGAATAATTTACATTTGGAGCGCTTGTGCCGCCGCCGCGTGCGATTAAAGAGGCCCTTACGCCCCCCCCGCCTTCTGAAAGGGGCCGCCATCGCCACGTGTCGTCACGCAGACACAACCAAAACAAGGACGTGTATGGTTGCCGGTCAAGCATCCTTTATACGACATCCGCAGGGCCGCTGGGGGGAGGGGTTATAAAACCCCGACGCCGTTGTCTTCCTGTCTCTCAATGAAACATTCATTCTCCGACTCGGAAGCGTCCCGCGTGGTCACACGCCGTCAAACTGCACGCACGCAGATTCGCTGTGTGCGATTGGGACAAAAGAAATTATCCGGGTAAATCATCTTATCAATTTTGATATCCGTGTTGGAAATGTGACGGTTACAGTGGAATACGTTCAGCGGCAAAACCGGGGAATGAGTCGGGGGTTTAGATTAGGGAACCCTTTTTCGCAGTCGCAAATAATCTCTTCCTGTAAGCAGCGTGCGTGTCTCGTTTGACTGCTGCGGCGTGATTTACATGGACGCGGCGGCCCGCCGCTCTCAGGTCCCCTGACGCTGTTTATCACAACGCGCTCGGATTCATTACAGGTGACAGTTTTAGAGCACATCATTGGATCCTCCGCGAGGTGGTGGCGGCGGTGGTGGGGGGCTCTTGTTTACCGACGGGGGCCTGGATCTCATGCAGCGCGCTTATGCTTTTCATCGCTTTTTAAAATTCAGAGTGATAGGATACTGTATTCAATCAGAGGAGAGGCTCAGTGGGCGGAGGAGCGGGGCGGGGCTCGGGGTTTTTACACGCTCGCGCCCAGCCGCGCGGCGTACCTGTTTATCTCGACGTTGCGCGCGGGGCCTTCGCGCCGGGCGGTCCGCGCCGTAATGAATTAGCGTGTCATTTAACAAGCAAATACGGCCTTTACATTATGTTCTGAGAACCATAAATAAACGGACCCCACGCTGGGCGGAGGAGCGATAACGGTCGCGGGTGCACGCGCACGCTGTCGCCGTGCGCTCGCTGGTTTCGATTCACGGAAGGAAGGGGATTAGCGAAGAGCAGCGCATGCTCCGTCTGCTTTAGGAATGATTGTGATCTGAAAGCGTTCCAATGCTCATTTCTACGGTGCCTTCAAGGGACGTCTGTTGTTCCGTGATTAATGCCTGCGGTAAAGGGAGCTATTTTAGGGTATTCACCGTAAATTACCTGAAGCGGCTCATGTGAGTTTGAGCCACGCGCATGTGTTGGAGGGAGCGCCGACCCCACGTTTTTTGACCACAGGTAGCAAAAAACCAAAAAGGTGGAGGATGTCGACGGGCGCACAAACGAGGATTCCGATCGCGGCGTCGTATTTGCCTGCTCCCGTGAGTTACCGTCACCCCCTACCGCCTCTCCGCTCAGGGGCACGGCCGACGCGAAGCTCAACATAAGCGCATTTCGCTCGCCGCGAGAGAACCGAGGAACTCGGACGCGGCGCTGCGAGGGAGCGGGTGATTGGCGCGTGCGTGTTCCGTCAAAGTGATTCAGGACGGCGACAAGCAAATCCCACTCAGCGACGAAGTGCAGTACGAATGCGATGGAGAACGTGCTGTAAATAACAGCAACTATTATATATGAATATACATATGCAGCGTATCTTTATTATTTTTAGATTGCACAGCGCAAGTGTGCCTCACATAAAGCCTCACGAACAGATGAAATCGTGACACGGGTACGGACGTGTTCCTCCAGAACTGTTCTTCCTGTCCTACCTCCCGGAAATAATTACAAATAACAAAAATATATAATAAATGTCGGATTGGACTCGCACCGCGGTTTAATGCTAACAAATGAACTGGCAAAAGAAAATGTGTTTCGAATGAAAAGTAATGGCAGTCAGGGGGCAGGGTTGGGGGCGTGAGTCAGACCACCGCTGGTTAAAAACATCTGTACTGACGATCAAAGGTCAAAGGTCGAAGGTCAAAGGCAAAGGAGCCAAATTCTGTTTTCCGAATGTGACCCAAACTCGCCATTCTTATGCTAAATATGCAGCGAACGCCGGGAGACCGTTTATGCTAAACTAAGCTGAGCGGCTGAGGGACGATGGCTTCGTAACGGACAGATATCGGTTTTTGGCGCGAGACTTCTCATCCTTCCAAAAGAAACCGAACGAACATTAACGTGTCGGCGAGCGCCACTCGGGATCTACTGGACCCTCCGGACGTGAGGAGCAACCTTTCCCCGCGCCCGAGCGTTCACGGGCTCCGCTCGCCGTTCGCCGGGGTCGCCGGCTGCAGAGCGTTTGGCGAGCCCCGGCTGGGTCGGGCTCTATTTTTAGGGCTTTGTTGCACTTGCTCTGCTGCTGCAACGCTCGCGCTAATCTCCTCCGAAGCTTCATAATCATTTTCAATTTTGGATGTGGCAATCAAGCACACGAATCACATGTATTTTTTAATACCGTTACGTACCGCGTGTGTTGGGGGGGCACATGAAGAATGGATGCGAGGACGACAGAGGAGGTAAAATATGCAGCATTAAAACGAGAAGCGTTTTTTTTTTTTTTTTTTTTTAATCTTTTCTTCCGCCGAGTGACGTGGAGACGAACCACGGGCACCGCGCCAGACGCTCTCCGCCAAGCTCCGTATCTCCGCAGCCGCTCGGAGTGCTCCAGTCAAGGTCAGGGAAAATGGGTGAACTCCCCCTTTAATGCCAGGTACATTAGGGGGAATTAGAGCTAATACAAGGACGAGAACATCGGTTATCTCCGCTTTTCTCTCCGCTCCTCGTGTCCTCTATCCTTTCCCTCTATTCTCGTGTCGCTGCCTTTATTCCCGTTCACTTCTCTGTTCTTTGCCTCTCTTTGTCGACCACATTATTGCTGCCGCCCCCCCTCCACCCCACACACACACACACACACGCACACACACACACGTATCCATGTGTTCAGTTCAGTCCCCGGTAGGATATAACAACATGCGCACACGCACCCTCGCACCCTCTTTTGCAGGCCTATGAGGGTGACGAATGCGCGCAGTCTAAGTGTGCGTGCGTGTGTGTGTGTGTGTGTGTGTGTGTGTGTGTGTGTGTGTGTGTGTGTGTGTGTGTGTGTGTGTGTGCGTGTGTGTGTGTGTGTGTGTGTGTGTGTGTGTGTGTGTGTGTGTGTGTGCGTGTCTGCGCGAGGACGCCAAGGCAGTTAACAGCAGCAGGCTAAGAATAGTTTGGATTTGTCTGCTCATCTCTCCATCTCTCCCTCTTTCTCCACCCTTGCTCGGCGGTCCCATGTTCTCCCACAGATCTCCGAGTCTTCGGCCCATTTTCCGCTCGGAGCCCCCCACCCCCACCCCACCCACCCCCCCGTGAGCTCATGAGGCGGCTTCCAGGAGCGGACGGCTCCATTCAGATCAGCTCGGGAACACGTGCGTTCGACTTGAACGTCACCTCGTGCTTGCATCGCCGTCGGATATTTGTTTGCGAGCTGCGACGCCGGGCAACGCGTCGTCACGAAGAACGGCAGCGCGGAGCTCTCTAACGCCCGGCGTTTGTGTGTGTGTGTGTGTGTGTGTGTGTGTGTGTGTGTGTGTGTGTGTGTGTGCGTGTGTGTGCGTGCGTGCGCGTGAGCCTCAGTAGACATTATCAAGGCTTCACGCCAAATGAGCGCAACGAGAAAAGTCCCTTTCGCCAACGCTCACCTCCCCCCCCCTCCACCTCACTCGCTCTCCCTTTTATTCTCCCCTCCTTGTCTCGCTCCATCCAGCAATCCGTCCGTCTCTTCGTCTCCCTTCCCTCCGTGTCCCCCCTCCGTCTCTCCACTTAAATCGCACAACGCCGTGCCAGATTTTTTTTTTTTTTCCCCCCCCCCGCTTGATCTCGGTGGGCTCTCGCGCATTTTTTTTCTCTTTTTTCTCACGCTTCCTCCCCGTTTTTCGTTCCAGCTCGAGAGTCGGAACGTAACAGACACAAGCGCGCAGTGGGCCGGAGGTACACGTACGCCCGCGCGCGCACACACACACACACACACACACACATGGGGCGTCTGCGTGCGTGTGTGTGCAGATATAAGTGCATGCTTACAGTTCCTTTAATATTCTCTTTTATTCGCTCCCCTCTTCTTTCATGTCAAGAGGCTGTCAGTTTGTGCATCTATGAGCCTGTTTTCATCTGCCTTCCCTCTCTTTCTAACGCCTCTCTGTCTCTGACCCCTTTTTTTCCCCTCTATCCTTTCCTCCTTTGCTATCAGCATATTCTCTCTCTCTCTCTCTCTATCAACACACTGCCCAACTGTCCGATCAAATCCGTTTCAAAGGCAAAATCCCACGTGAAGCGAGAGCAAATCTATCCCGATACGACAGCAGCCTCACAGGACGCCCGACTCCGCTGCATTTACCGTGATGGAGCAAATTTTGCGCGTCACATCGCTGCAGCTTACAACAGCGGGCCCTTCGTACGACGACGACGACAACCGATTACTATCAAAGTGAGCGTGTGTTCCGGACTGCTCGGCGACGGCTCGGGCGGTTCGTTTTCTCGCCCGGTAAAAGAAAGAGCGGGCGCGAAAAAGGCGGGTCCGGTGCTCGCCGAAACTAGCTCGCCCCCGTCGGTGGGATCCAGGTGGGAAAAAAGGGGAAGGGGGGGGCTTGAGTTTCAGACGCGCCAACCAAAGCCAGTAATGGAGCATGGACGCTGACGCGTGGGACGAACACCTTAACAACTGCACGGCGGCAGCGGACGGACCGCATTATACCGAGAGGCCCCTCGCCTGTGATTGGATATGACAGGAGTGAGGCATGCGGCACCTGTGGTCCGAGTCAGCTTCTACAGATCAAGGGGTTCTGCGAAAGTTTGGGGTTTTTTTAATTGACAAAACGCCACCACGTCAAAGATGCAGGAAAAGAAGAGTTTGCCGGGCAAATATTGGTCGAGTTATATTCTTGATGTAAAATGAACTTGGGTTCAAATGCAGCTGCGCTGCTTTGGGATTGTCGTAGTACAGACCGATCCCAGAACCCGGGACCTTAGAAGCCGTGGATCTTCGTGCACCTTGAAAGAAATCCACAACCACCCGCGGTTTACGCACCCACATTTGCACGCGCACGCAGCAGCGGGATGCAAACGGCGCAATCAATCATGTCTGGTGCGCACACGCGCAGCAGATGAGCTGCGTGCAGTTTATTTAACGAGCCCATCGTCACACTTCCGCACGCCAATATTCCCGCGAGACTCGCGCGGCAGGATTCCGAGAAACGCCAAGTTCGTGAAGTTTAAACATAGGGAGCGGTTCGAGCACTCGGTCGCTGCGGCGCTCGGCACGCGGTTCCCGAGGGAGCTGGGCCCCCGACTCCAGTTTTAACCGGATTGTTTTTCCGTCAGGGTTTTCCGCATTTCTCCTGCGGTCGGCGGCTTAAGGAGCGTAACAAACATGGAGGGAAGAGGAAAAGAAAGGTTGGGAAGGTCTCGAGTCACGTCTCCGAAGCATCGTCCCAGCAACACCCCGCAGAATTTCCAAACTGAAATATTCAGAGGGTCACATGATGACGCCGCACTTTTTCTATATGATCATATTGTATTTGAACTCGCCAAAGGAAAACAAAGCGAAAGCTGGCGATGCACTTCTACGGTCGCCCAAATTTTAAATGCAACAAATTAGGGGGAGACCGCGGAGACGTCGGCAGCTCCTCTGCGCGCATTACAGCAATTTCATCCATGGATACGCGGCGTCAGGGAAAGACAATAATGCTGATAAATATTGAGATTAATGGCCACTGGAAAAGTCCGCACTTTTGACACTTTGCTTTGTTTTCCCGCTCATTTACGCAGCCGGGTTTTAACGCCGGCTCCCGCGCGCGTCGCCCCGGGGATCCGGCCAACTTCTCCGGGAGCGTCGGTTTCCATTTATTCAGACAAATGCAACGTTGTGAACCATCCCTCCCGTATCGCACGTTTCCTTTACCTCCCCCCTGCGCCGAGCTGCTTTCAGGTCGCAGCAGACCTCTCTCTTTCTCTCTCTCTCTCTCTCTCTCACACACACACACACACACAAGCTCAGATAAATACAGGAAGTTTTGCACAGTGCGGTCTTTATATTTGAGCTGCAGCGGTCTGTCAAGTCACATAAAAGATTTTGATTTCGCGTGCGCACAAAAAAAAAACCCATACACACACACACACAAAATTTTTGTCTGTGACGTAATGGCAGAAAATAACCAACACTAGCAGAAAATCTATCTAAAAAACAACAACAACTTTTCCTTCACCCTGCCCTGCCTCCCTCTGCTTCTGTAATTGTGTCTCCATTGTCTGCTGTTTTCTCCCTGCCCTCGTCTTATCCCTCGCCGCCCCCCCCTCGCCGCCGTCCTCGCCGCCGCCGCCCTCCGTCTCCTCAACCCCGTCCCGGAGTGTTGAGTCACTCCTGAGGGGCGAGGTGGCGAGCGCAGCGCAATCCCTCCGTCTCCGGCCCGTCCGCCGCCCTTTGATAGAGCTGCGGTTATTGATTAAAACGTCTGAGAGCTCGGCCTTCTGGGGGCCGGAAGCTTTATTCAACCCGCTCCCGTTTGCTCTTCACACTCGCTCTTCCTCTCCAGCTCTTTTCTCTTTACCTAACCCCCCCCCGTCGCCTTTGACTTCCTCCACCCTCTCTCTCTCTCATTTGCTTAAGGCAGCGCACAAGCCCGGCGACCGCCGGGCCGTGTGAAATGCGCGTCAGGATCCATGCCGCATGTGTCACAGCGTTTCAAATTTACTAATCATGACATGAAATCGCTCGACTGTTTGGTCTTGACTACCGACCGCACAAATTTACTGTGTGAAGACCGGGAGATTAGCATGTCTTTGGTTCATAAACGCCCATTGTTACGTACGCAATGTCACTGCTTGTTTGACAATGTCGGATGTTTCCTGGGACTAACGTGGCGTCCCTCAGCGTGGGAGGGAAACTCCCCTTGGTCCAGCTGGTTTTCATAGTGCGTCAAAGACTGAAGGACATGCGTGTCGATTTCGGACATTCTCGCCCCTCTTCTGACGACGACTAAAGGAAACAGCGGTCCGACAAGTACTGGGGAACTCTACTGGATAAACTGACATTCGAGAGTGACGCTGACTCAGGAAACTCGCCAAGTTCCAGGTTGGCGACACCCCGAAGACGACGTTCTATCGACCTCTCGAAGAGTCTGCGATTTTTTATCTTTTCATCCGCCGGTACCAAACTCATTAGTTCAGACGCAAACGTGCACGTGTACAGGAGTTGAGATGAGAGAGCAGGATCCATCCTGTCCGACTGTTCCCATCCTTCACACCGCCGCGCTCGGCTCCGACCAGCCTGCTGCAGATTCAAACGCTCCTCCCACGCTTAATTGTCGAAAGACTTTTTTTAATAAGATTTTACTAATTGTGTTTTTTTTTCCTCATTTTAAATCAAGTATTTTACTGTGCGTTAAAATGTCTTGTATTATGATGTTAGTGATGTATTTATGTGCCAGGGTGTAAGCCGTATAAATTTCGGCCTCGGCAGGCTGCCACGGCGAAATTACTGCCGCCACCGCTTCGGAATCTCAAAACGCAACGTGGAGAAATCCCGTATACGCGACTCAGAAGCACGAGCTTTTTTCTTTAGAAATTCAAAACGACTGATGCGGGGGGGGCGAGGCGCGTTCTCCAATGCCAACGAGCGGGGGAGAGTGGTGGCGTGATGATGTCAGGAGGATGCTGGCTTTACATACTGCTAAATGTATGCACGGCGGCGCAGCCAACTGCATGCGGAGTAACCACAGAGCAGAAGAACGCCCTAATGCGAGCAAAGACGAGCAGATCCGGCCCAATGTCTCCAGTAGGGATGCCGCACCCAAGTTTGTTTGTTTTTTTTTGTAGCCCAGATCCGAATCCATTAACACAACCAAGTCAGAGCCAACGCTTATATTTGCGCTGCTCGGATGTTGGACGAAAAGCCAACACGTCTGACCTGGCGGCCAAGTTCAGTTTTAGCCCGTCAGCAATATAACATTTCCTATTCCCGCGTGCTAATCCTCGCCGGCTCGCGCTGCGACGCACGCAGGCCAAGTGGGACGGGGCGCTCCGCTCAACGACAGGATCCGATGTTCGACTGGCGGTAGTTTTTCATTTTGCCACACACCAGTCCGTTACAACGCGCCCGGCTCGGCCTCAACACTGCACCTCAGCATCAGCTCGCCATATCTCTAATTTCCAGAGACGTGCGCGATGTGTCGCGGGGTCAGCGCAGGGAACGTCTCAAGAGAACGGAGACGGAGGTTGAGTTGTTTTGTTGCTTGTTTTTTAAAATTTTTCTCCGTTTTTATCCCACGCCCATCGCTCCTTGAGTTCTTGATCCTAGATTTTGTGGGTTGTTACGGCTCCGACCACAACACCGAGAGACGGCTAAATTCATTTCCCCCTCTCTCTCTCTCTCTCTCTCTCTGTTTTTCTACGTCCCCGCCCACCGTGTCCACAGACACACAAACAAACACACACACACACTTCTCTTTAATAGTCTCGTCGCTCCACGTTTGCTACTTGGACGCTAACAATCTCACATGCTAGCTCATCGTGCGGTGACGCGGCAGCGGACGATACGAGCGAATCCGACGCACAAGTTTTGTTTCAATCCACTCTGCTGTTTTCATAACGCGCACACACCAAAAAAAAAAGGGTGAAAACCGTCAGAGTCAAACAGCGAAACGGCGGACAAGAGCGCGGTAACGCAAGCGAGCGCGCGGCGCGGCCATAAAAGCCTTTGCATTTAAAGAGCACAGCGGCAACTGACAGACCGGTGCCCACAAGTATTGCTTCCCGCCATTAAAAAAAAAATCGTATTGGGTGCAGGAACAAATGAGTTTTTATATCTGTGCAGTCTCCTCTCACGTCCCTCAATCTTCCGCTGCGGGGACGGAGCCGGCAGAGCGGAGACCGAGCGCGTTGCCTCGCAGATTACGTTGTGGGCAGCCCTAATGCCCGGCTCGTAAAAAGCCCCGGATGGACGACTTTAACTTGGCGCTCGTGATGATTTGTGATTGGAGCCGCACGTTCGCGAAGGGCGAGCTCTGCGTTTTATACAACGCATCTTTGCGTACATTAAGGCGCCTGCGCGTGTCAATGTCACATCAACAACAAAGGCTTTAAAAGTTACATTTAAAACAAAAAAATACAGGAAAGCTGAAAGGAAAAAAAATTCAGCAGCAACAATCAAAATCTTGAAAATAACTTTTCGAGATTTGACGCTTTTCTTTGTTTTCTCTGTGATCAGACTCTCCTTCATTTTTGTACAGCTGATTAAATAAAAAAATAACAACAAAAAAAAGAAAGAAGTAAAGCAAAGAAATTGCGATCAGGAAAAACTACAACGGGCATCGTTGGCTATTTTCTGCCCTGGCATAGGCCGAATGATTAATGGATTAATTGCGGAAGAAGCTGGCGGGATAATCAATAATGAATGCGCTCGTTTGTCGCAGGCCTGGAAACGCGTTGATGAAAGGCAACACGGCCGCAGGGAACGTGGGAGCGAAATCAGTTTTATCAGTTGCCTCTCAGGCTTTTTTGCAACGCGGTAGTTACGTACCATCGATATAGAAAAGAGGGGAAAAAATGGTTTAATCATAATGTTTGACAGCAATGACTGATCGCTGTTTCGGGGGTTAAGATACGTTGGTGACGGCAGCGAATGGGGCGTCAGAACTGGGTTTGCGCCGGTCACTGGCGCAGTCGCGAGGCGCGACGCACTCAAAAAGCATTTTTGAATTGACTGCATCCCGGGGCAGCTGGGATGACCGCAGATGTTGGGGAATTGTGACGGAGTCGAGCAGCGAAGAGCGCCGCACGCACGCAACAAACAGGCCGCCGCGGAACAATAACTTGGAATTTGTAGCGACTGAGCTCGTCCCGTCATCTGGCTCTCGCTCCGCCTCAACGAGCAACGTCACAAATACATAGTTTAGCATGTGCGGCAGAGGAGAGGAAGAGGAGCAGCACCAAATCAGATGTCCGGTCTTACGATGCAGACTGAACACGCCATCACTATGTCCAGGCGTGTTCCTTGCTCCGGCCCCGGGGTCCCGTCGCAGTCGCCTCTCGTGACGGGATAACCGGCCTCTTTTAAAACGCAAGCAATGCCGAAATGTCATCCTTTTCCTCGTCTAAAAAATTCCTAACGAGTCAAGCGGTCCACTCAATTACACCCAATAATGTAATCTCTTAGATTGAATTACCTTCATAATCAATTTACTCTGGTGCATTAGAAGCAGAAGTTTGAGCTTAAATTTGAATTATCATCATCGTCCGAAGTGGCAGAGCTCTGCCCTCCCCTGGTCTGAAGCATCGCCCTGCCACGGCCGCGTTCCATTTCCAGTGTTTTGTTATTCCGAGCTGCCTCCGCTCTCCCAAAGAGTCGAGCTTTGAGGCCACCCGAGCTGGACGCGCATGTTAACGAAGCCGGAGACTCTCCATCGACGCGCCGGGGGGAAAAAAAAAGCAGCAGCTGGCGCACGGTGCTCGTCACTTTTCGGCGTTGATGTCACTGAGCAAGTGCGCGTCGAGCCAGGAAATCACTGACAAGGCATGACACGACGGCGGAGAGGAGAGGAAGAAATGCAGTCGATGACCTTGTCACTGGGGAAAACATCAGACGGATGACTGAACGTCCACTTTTTTAACAATCCAAGGTATCTCGAATTACCATGGTAACGCTATCAGTTACGAAGCAGGAGGCGCACCTCTTGTCCTGGAGATACGCTGCGGTACGTCACGTGAGGCCGTCACGATAACCGCGCCAGAACATGTCAGCTGCACGCCGATCACACCGCCGCCGCATGTAGCGCTCCGGAAGCTAACCACAGCTGCTTCTGCGACGGCGAGGAGGCGTTTAGGCGGAGGTGTTTACGGAGTTCTCGGTAGCGCAGTGAGGAAGGTCACAACTCCCACCCGTCAATTCCGCTCACCGCGGCGGATTGGCCAGGGGTCCGGAAGCATGAAAGCGGCGCAGGGGTCTGAACTTCTCTTTTAAAAAAAATCTTTTTTTTCCCCAACTCTCTCCGGTCACTTTCAGACAGTCTCTCCCCCTCGGCCCCACCCGTATGCCTCGCTGCATCGGGCGCTACCGGGGAGTTGCCGACTTTCTGGCTCCCGCGCGCAATCGCAAACTGACGAGGAGCAACGTGTTGATGAGCACACGGGAAATGCCGCCGCGCCACGCCGTTACAGTTGGCAAAAAATGTTTATGCATAGTTGTAGGAGTGTAAGAGACAGGGCGCTGCCCTCGAAAGCGCACGATCCATCTTCGCTTGATGAATACGTTTAAAGAGACTTGTTGTTACAACCTGCAACAAAACCGAAAACAAGGAAGCAGCCGTCTCTCCCGCCGTCGCAGAGAAAACGTGGCAAAAGGAAAAGTGTCACGTGCTGAAATATTCACCGGCTCTCTATGCGAGACGGCGGTCTAAGTGCTGAACGTTGTAAGAACCCGACGGGCGCGTGATTGTTTTGATTCACGCACCGGCGGCGTTTCTCGATCGTGCCGCCCAGGATACCGATACGGCGATCCCACAGATCGCACCCGACGCCCGATTGCCGGCGCGTTTGGACGCGTTGGACGCTAATCATCGCGGAGAGGAGGAGAAAACACTGGGTACGAGCGTTGACAGCCGTATGCTGCGCAGCGGCGCGGCCGGCCCGGAGGTCGACGGCTCCCGTCAAATCCTGTCGCGTCGTAATGTGTCACTGGCGTGGAAGAAAGGCGACGGAAGCAGATGCGGGCGACGAGACCGGAGTCGACGTTCTGGTTCCGCTGCCGCATCTCGACTGGCGTGCATTATGGAGCGCGCTTATGAAGTATTAACCACGCCAACAGCCTCGCCGTGTCCGTCAGGCGTCGCCTCGTCACCTCGACCCAGACGTGACGGATCGATTCGAACAGACGATCCCCGTCGCCCTGTTTCGGGTAATGAGTCGCCGAAGGTGCGAGAGCCGACCCGGCCATGGATTTTCAGTTAAGTCGCTAAAACCAAACCGCAACAGCGAGGATTTTCTGCAAATGACGCCTGCTGCTGCCGGCCCCCGGATTCGTTGGTTCCCCCACACTGAAATGAAAAGGCGAGGTTCTCTTTCACTCTGGCTTGCGGATTACGTGCACGTTAAAACGTGGCGGGCGCGGACGCAAACGAGAAGAAGAATCGCAGGGACAGCCTCGCCTCAGATGTGACATTTAAAGGAGGCGATTGCGTTCGTTTTCTGTTTTACGGTCAAATTTATCGCCGCATCTATAAATCCGGCGTAACAGCTGTACTGAGAAAAGGCCCAGAACAAGGTCCCTGGTCCCTGCCCCCCCCCCAAGCCCACATGGTACAAACCCCTCCTCTATTGCCCCACTTATTTCAACTCTATATGCATCTATGACTCAGAGCGCGAAGATTTCTCCCCTCATCTCACTGATGATGAAGAATCCATTTCTTATTTCTCTCACTCGTCATTGTTTTTTGTTTTTTTTTAAGATGGAAAAGCAGAAAGAACGGCCCTGACGGTGAGATTTGTAAGCGTTTGACAAAAAAAAAATCTTTTTTTTCTGATGGCACTTACGGGAAAGTGGCATCAATTTGTTTCTCAGTTTCGCAGACGTGGGGGGGGGGGGAGTTTAAGAGGAGTCTTGTCATCGCAAACCAAAACTTGTCATCTGTTTGTTCTACGTTATTCTACGAGGCAGACTGAGTAGATATCTGAGATTTCGAGGCGGGTTGTTTTTTTTTTTGTTTTTTTTTTTAAAGGTAAGAGATGGCAATGCTAGTTTTTGTGCTAGCTTCGTACTTAGCGTACAGTGCATTTTCTTAAATGTAACTTCCTTTTGACTTGACCTTTGACTTAGACGGTAATATAGTACAGATCGGTCTTTTTTTTAATGTTTTTTTCCCCTCTTGAACTAATTATTTGAGCAAAATGTATCCCGATTGCAGTTCTCCCACCTGAGAAGCTGCTTTGGCAACTGTCTGGTCAATTTGCACAAGCAGGAGGTGAACGCTTCCACGGCTAATCAACGGTGGAAGCGCAGCCGGATAATATATCATATTATATTATATTACTGAAGCTGCATTTAATAAGATAGCTCATACATTATTTCTGTGGATCGTGGGGGTCCGTAAAGTAACAAAACATGTAACTACGTTAAGAGTTTTGCTGCATGGCTGCGTTCCTCTGTGCCATTATAATATGTGGGACCGGCATCAACATATAAATCACAAACTTCTAAATACGGTAATTGGACGCCACAGATTAGGACCTATAAATTACAGCATCAACGAAACGTTATATTGCGTTATAACATAATTACATGGTAACATAATATACATGGTAATGTAATGAGTGATCTACTTTATACATATAAATTAGGTAATTAGGCGGTGTGGAGAGGTTGTTAGTGGATGAATGGAGCATCACAAAGGCGAGCTGGTTGGCTGGCTGAATCGCCAGTGACTGGTGATCTACAAGCAATTATCCTTTTTTTTTCCAATTTTGTGACCATAATTCTCAGGTAGGAGAGCTCTCCACTAATTAGACGCCGTTTCCAGTTAAAGCCGCGTCGTTTGCGGACGGCCGGACGGAAACGGAGACGAAGTGGATTGGCGACGGGCAGAAGGCACGGACAGGCGGCCGTCAGCCGGCTTAACGGAGATGCCCGACGAGAATTCCTCCCGAGCCGCCGCGTGAGGCCTTCACTGGGATGGTAGCCTGCCCCCCCCTGTTTTTTTTTACGCAAACGGAAAAGTAGCCAAAATGGAACGGAAGTGAGAGGATGAGGAGGGAGTGGCTGGAGCAGGAGACAGAAACGGATGAAAAAAGGGTAAATAGGCAGGAGAGGGAGGAAGTGGCTGGGAGGGGGGGGTGGCTGAGAAATAGGAATCACACTTCAGGACAGGAAGAGAGAGAGAGAGAGAAGGAGAAGAAGGACAATAGCTAAAAAGGATGAGGCGGTGAGAGGAGGGGGGGGCGAGGGAGAGAGACCTTTCTATCAGATTTGAGTGCAGGAAGTCATTTGGTTAAATTTAGCCGTCGGTTTAGAAAGCTCCTCGTGCTCTCTGAACAGCTCCACACCAGCGGGCTACCGGAGGCCGCCGAATGAATGAATGGTGAAATCAAAAAGAGGAGAGAGGAGAGAGGAGAGAGGAGAGAGGAGAGGAGAGGAGCGGGCGTGCGATGTGACACCTCTCTCTCTGTTCTCCGTCTTAGTCAGTGCCGTGACGTCAGCCCCTCTAACAGCGCTGGTGTCAAATCTGGCCTCCCTCCTGTTTCTCGCACTGGGAAGACGGGCCGCCGAGAGATTATCAGACTCATGAGACGTTTATCCGCTGCGATCGCCGCGCAAGGGCGGGCACGGTGTCCAGGGCCCCTGCGCAATGTCATTCCAAAAGCTCTCGTCTTCCTCCCAAATACAATTTTTTTTTGTTTAATATCTCGGAGCAACAAAACAGGAAGTGACGACTGTGCGTTACGGATCAAAGTCTAACATTCGGGGCAAACGTGGCACTTTTCCTGCAGGAAAATGAAAAGAGGAGTGGAATCAGAGTCGCCGTCATGGAATCGCCGGGACGCGCAAAAAACAACCGAGAACGACGGAAGCGTAACCACCAGTAACTTTCAGACTCGCGATCAAATATTAATCAGAATGTGAGGGAAAACCCCAAAGTTTTTCCTGCCTCTCCACGCGTGAAGTTAAATACGCAACGAACCACCGAACACCATTCGGATCCGCCCCCCGGCGGGATCCTGGGCCCGAGCGAAGTCTCCGACGCCGGCTTATCGTCCGCTTCCCCTCGACCATCGACAGATCGGAGGCGTGCGGGCGCGCCGCGTCTCCCTTCTCTCTCGATTCCTCTCCTTCCCCTCTCTCTCTCTCTCTCTGTCTCTCCCCCTCTCCTCCCTCCCTCCGCTCCCCTTATCTCATTCTTCTTCCCCCGTGAGCCCCGGCTCGCTCGCTCTCTCCCCTCGCACGCCCTCCCTACGCCCCCGTATCATTTTTAAACATGCTCTCTCTATTTTCAGACATCATCTTCATTCTCTCCGCTGCCAGGAACGGGAGAAAGAAAACTGCAGCGTCAGCCCGGCGCGCGCCCGCACACGCGCACACACGCACACACACGCACGCACGCACACACACACACACACACACACACTCGCACTCTCCCCGTGTCTGTTTCTGTGGTACTGACCCGAAAGCTGTTTATAATACCAACAGTGGCTGATGTGGCCATCTGACATTTAGATAAATGATCTACGGAAGCGGCTGAGGAAACAGAGAGGGGGGGGGGGTGAGAGTAGAAAAGGAAAAGGGAACGAAATAAGAAAGAGGAAGGGGGGAAAGAGGAGGAGGAGATGCTGAGAAAGAGAGAGAGAGGGGAGACAAACTGAGCGATACTGGCAGAGGAGCGAGAGAGCAGCACGGGGAGAGGATAAAATCGAGCGAGGGAAATAAAAGGTCGGCGGAGAGCGGGGAGCGAGTGGACGTGGAGGAGGAGGAGGGAGGAAAAAGAAGTCGAGAGAGAGAGAGAGGGAGAGGGCAGATGAGACAGTGACAGCGGAGTTATTTCAGTGGTCATATAGACATCTCAATGAAAATGCCAACAACCTAATCAAAGGACTCGAAAGGGCAGGGAGAGAGGGGGAGTGAGAAAGAGACACTGAAGGATAGCGGGGCGGGGAAAGAGGAGTGGACGAGGGAGGAAGGACAGAGAGGAAGAGTAGAGATAAACGGGGCGGGGGGGGAGAAGGAGCAGGGGTTTGACACGTGGGGAGACGCGCGGGGTCGGGGATGAACAGGAGGGGAGGCGCGAGGCGGGGGGAGAAACGGCAGAGGGAGGGAACGAGAGATGAGATAAGGCATGAGAGGCGGGAGAGAGGGAGAGAGAGAGAGAGAGAGGGGGGAAGAGAATCGCTTGCTTCTTGACATTCAAGAAGCGCCACTTCAAACTCCTCATGGCAGCAGCTTATTGTCCAATGCGCCCGAGCGTTTCCTCCTTCAGCATCGCCCCCCCCGGCTGCAGTGACGTCACAGGATGAGGCGGGGGGCTCTTACTTTGAAACGACGGACGCGGGAAGCGGGACTCGCGCGGCAACGCTCGGCCCGAGACAGGACGAAGAGGAAAAGAGCGAGAGCAGGGAGAAAAGCCGACGTCGAGCGACACCGATATTCACACGTGCGATCACGGGCCGCCGGGACGAATCCCAGTGCCTGTGCACCGTCAAAAAAAAATCTGTTTTTTTACCCTGTCAAATCTGAGTCGAGAAGATTGTTGCAAAAAAAATCCATAACTCGTCGAGAAGAAGCAGCGTCGGGGACTAAGACACGCTCGCATTAGAGACCTGGACGCGAGACGGGCGACAGGCAGAAGAGGCGCGTTATTTAGCCGTCACGCAGAAGCAAGCGACTGTCACCGTTCACATTTAATGGCCTGTAAAGGACATTGTAACATCAATTTTCATACAGCTGTGCGTGTGTGTGTGTGCGACAGAGAGAGAGAGAGAGAGAGAGAGGCAGAAGAAGAGCGGGAAGGTGTGCGTTAAAGCGTGTGCGCGGCTGATATTGCTGCGGCCGGAGTCTCTGAGCCTTTTACAACCTTTCCTTTATTATTTCCTTATCGCACTCCTTAAGGCCTTCCCTCCCTCCCTCCCGCCTTCCCCTCCTCGTCGCCCTTAATCCCCCCCCCCCCGTCCTGCCTTCGCTCACTCCTCCTCTCCGGCATCCTCGCAGTTTTTTTTTTCTTCTTTTTCCTCTCCTCTCCGTCCGTCCCTCCGCCTTGCCTCGGCAGCTGACGCGGCGATATTGCTCGGTTTATGCTTTTCCGAGGCGTCAGCGTGACGTGAAAACCCCCGAGATTTAAACCATTTCCGTCTTTTTCTTTTTTTTGTTGTTTTTTTACTTGAATTGACAACTTGTTTCCGTCGCCCTATGTTATTTCATTTTGTTTAATACAAATCAATTCGATTTACTGGATTTGGTTCCACTGGATTTCAGTGGATAGATTCCTGTTACCCCCCCACACACACACACACACACACACACACACACACACACACCACACCCCAAGCATGGCATGAGGAAGCATTGGTAATAAAGCACATTGTACTCTTTAATGGAAACAAATAAAAGCTGGAATTTAACAAGAAACAATTTAACAGTCATTATGTGCTAAGTACGTTTCTTGGCCTTTTGGACCCCGGGAACTCCTTCTGAACCTTTTTTTTTTTTTTTTTTTAAACACAGTTAAGGGGCCTGGCTTTTCCCTCCATCTCTCCATCATCTGCTCGCTCTCCCCCCCCCCTCCTCCTCTCCTGCCCTGCCACTATGCAGGCACCTTGTAAGAGGCCTTCGGGGCGAATCAGCGGCTGCCTCGGTCGGTCACGTCGCCCGGCCTGTAACCAAATCAGGCGGCCGAGTCAGTCAATCAACTCAACGACCAGCACATCGCTCAGTCAGTAGATCAAAACTGACGGTCGGTCGGCCACTCAGCCCGTCTCTCGCCGTCGTCCTCCCTGGCCGATACCTGCAGCGACACAGCGCGCCGCGGGACCTGTCCGCCAGCTAACGTCTATTAACGCCCCCCCCACACACACACACGTTCTGCGCACCACAGGACCGTCGCTTCTGCTTCTGCCGTGTCCTCACATTGCGGGTTCAACACTGGCAGCGACCATTACTGATCATTAAAAATGGATAGAATGAGAACGATGCTACTTGAGCAATGATAGCCCGCAGCTAATGCATTTATGCTCAGACGCGCGCAGACGCGCGCGCAATGAAAACAACGTAAACAAAAAGGCACACAGACGCTCTGGTCGCTAATGCGGACCCGCATAAAAATGTTCCAGACGCCGAGCGTGCGCACACACACACACACACACACGCGCGCGCTGACACCCACATGCGCACGATGCTCTGCCTGGGCTCATTTGCGTACACAAACTTTCGGACCGTGTGGAAGTACACAGTTTAAATTCTTTCACATGAACACACATGAATACAGCCGCTGGCACGGACTCGTCGAAACGAGCAAACACCGACAGGCACGCACAAACAAATTAAAGAAAAACAACCCCAAAAACTAACCATCACATTCACGTGACGCGCAGCTGGAGTCAGAAAGGCCACGCACGCTTTTAGCTTACGCGTGGACATTTACACACAAAAGGGGCAACTCAAGCACAAAATGATCCTGTCGCTGTCCCCCCAACACACACACACACACACACACACACACACACACAGATCTAACCCTAACCCTGAGCATTTTCCTCCTGAAGGCCAGACACGCCTGCACAGTTCTCCGACGCCATTCCTCTCCCGCAGACCTCTCCTTGCCGTCGCAGACGCGGCGGTACGAAACAACACTTGCGCCCCTTGCAGCCCGCCAACGCGAGTGGCGCCGCTGGGCTGGTTTCGACAGACGAGGGGAGGACGCGGGGGACAGAAAGGACGGATGGAGACGGGAGGATGGCGTCGGGGAGAGCAGGGAGAGCGGGGACGCGGGGCGACCGAGGTACCAATAAACAATCGGAAACCCTTCGCCAACCTGGAGAGTAATTATCACTGTGTTTCTTTCAGCGTCTCCCGCTGTCTCGCTCTCTCCTAAAAAAAAAAAAAAATCACATTAATGGATGAAAGTAGCTTCTGCTGCTGCTGACTCGTCGCTTTGAAATGGAAATGTAACTCATTGGCTCCATATGTAGAGCGCACACGCACGCACACACACACACACACACACACAGCGCTGCAAGACACGCCATTACCCGCAAGCAGCGTAGGTAAAGGCGCGCGCATAAACACACACGCACGCCCCCGCCATGCCCTTAAACCATGGAACTAAGCGGGAGCGAAAGCGTAATAACACTAATGTAACATTAACAGACGCATTAGCCTGCTTAATGTTAGCCCGCTAGCCAGCCATTAGCCCACAGCTTATAGAAAATGTCATGCTAACGGAGAGGCGAAGTGGAAATGATCAAATAGCGGAGGGGCCGCGGCAGCGGACGCGTTAGTCTCTATATTCGGCGGGCGGCGACACCGCGCCGGCGGATGCTCGGCCATCCGGCTGCGCGGCCGGAAAAAAAAACACCTGGCTGGAGCGCCCTCCAGCTTCTTTTTTTTTTCCCCCCCACAGACCGTGATCCGCAATTACCATATTACTTTTATCTGTGTTATGTTAGCTTGCTCGCCCTGGGATACACCATGGTGAGGAGCGCGTTTACACTCGGACCGACAATGGCAGCACATCAAAAAAAAAAAAAAAAACACCTCGGCGGGCCGATGTGCTGATGCAGTGAGGCCGACGCTACAGAGGGCTCTGGCAAAAAATATTAAATAAATAGATATATATGCACACACACACACACATAGGTTGGCCTAGAAAGAAAGTTGATTTCCTGGCTGTAATTCTGCCGCAGCACCGTCCAGCCTCAGACAGTTCCAGCGTCTTGCCTTACGTCTCTGACCGCTGTTCATCAGCCGAGCGTTTAAAACGGAGAGGTGGCGATGAATTTTTTTTTTTAAACGTCAAGCCTTTCCGGACCGGACTGGAATGCAGAGAGCGCCGCTCCTCGAAGCCACCGCGCCGCCGCCCGAACGCATCGGCATCGCACACAGGCGGGAAGCGTCGGAAATTATGTACTTCGCTGGAATTGGTGGGGAAAAAAATAAAATCAAAATTTTGCAGCGTAGCTGTTGAAGTTCTGAGTAATTTGCCAAATTAACTTTGGATATTGGTTTTCACGGACGTCTCATGGCCAAACCGACAGATCTTTCATTATGAACTGCAGTTGAGGGGTTCATTTCATGCTTATTTTTCGAGGGCCGAGTAATCCTGCAGTAACCAAATAACCCCCGCCCCCCCGGCGAGGAAAAGTTGAACGTCTCCCCGTGAGCCCCATGCAAAGTTTTGCGTGCGGCCGATCTTCGTTTACGCCGGGTGTGTGTGGGCGAAGTGAAAAAAAACATGCACGTCGTGGTCTTTGCCAGTTGGGATTAAAGCTCCCGGAAAGAAAAAAATATATTAAAGTGGTGGTTAATTAAAAAAAAAAAACAACGACTCTGACAACTAAAGTAGACGTGGCATTTGCTCACGCAAACTAATAGCCGCCGGCGGACGTACGGCTCTGCGGCGTGCGACGCAGCACCTGCAGTGGGTGCGAAATAATGGCGTCCGGTCATTAACGTGGACGGATTTTTTCTTTTTTTTTCCTTTTTTCGAGCCCCGTTTGCCGTTGCCTGCCGGGTCAGCCCGGTGGATTTCCCTCCCCGTCGGAGGCATAAATCCGGGCGGACAGGGTTATGATGTCATTACTTAATGCCAGACATTACTAGCCGAGCAGCACAAGATGGAAAAGTCAGTCCTGATTAATCGCGTCCGCCGGGGAATACGTTTTCATTTTGCTCTTTCGCTTTGTCTCCCAGCGCCTAGCTGGGCCTCTGCCGCCTCTCGCTCCAACACGCTCGCTCTGATCTCGCTGTCTCTCTCTCTCCCCCTCTCTCTCTCTCTCTCTCTCTCTCTCTCTCTCACATATTCTCTTTTCCACTCCCTCACTGCCCTCTCCTCCTGCATTAGTCTACTGTATGTAGGCCACGGCTCTTTTAAAAGTGATGTCGTTTGAACGCCATAAGGATAGACTGCTCGCTCGTTTTCAAGCCGGCACCCAGGACTTAAAAAAGAAAAAAGACTTCTTCCTTCCCGCACAGGCATAATGACCCCTGCACTTAACGCGTTCTCTGATGGTCAACCCTGTCCTGTGACAGTGGCAGCGTTTCTTGAATGTACGTTATTATAGCTAATATTTGGAGTTTTCTGAAGTTGAGAGACTGAACACAAACGGTTCGTGGCCTCCAAAATTCATCACATCTCTCTGCGGCTCTGTCGCTCACTCTCTCTCTCTCTCTTGCGCACACGTTCACACACACTACCTCTTTGCTCTCCATTGAACTGTGTACTCTGCGGTAGTTAACTGTACTGAAGTGTGTGTGTGTGTGTGTGTGTGTGTGTGCATGAGTGTGTGTGTGTGTGTGTGTGTGTGTGTTCTCTGGTCTCACTGGACAAGTAGAGAGGACCCTCAAGTACCTGAAAATCATCAGCACTCAATGGGATGTCTGGCTGTTTCTGTTGCAGACACACACACGCGCACGCACTTGCTCTTTTCTCGAGCTCAGGTTGTTTGAACTGTGTGTGGTCTTCGGCGCTGCTGAGGGGAAAACACGGACCAAAGTTCCTGTCTGTCGCTCCCACGTCCAGGTGAAAGTTGTAAGTGCTCCCGTGCTTCTCCTGCACAGGAAGCAGGAAATGACACACACACATACAGGGAATCCCACACTAATATGCACAGGGAATCACTTCACGCACACAAACCCAGACAAGCCCATACACCTGCACGTGCATGCACGTGTTTCTGCATATGCATATTAACTGTACTCGTGAGAATCAGGGCAAATCGGAGGATCCGGTGAGTTACAATCTCATTACTAATTATATATATATGATTATCAGATGTTTTGTATCTCGTTGTAGATGGAAAACCTCACCTGCTTATGAATTCTAAATAGGAGTAAATAAGGACTTCTATTCGTCTAATTGCATACGTGGTTATCATTTATCTGTCTCCAGAGCTTCTGCAGTGGAACTTCCTCAGGTGGCGTCACGTGACCTGAGCAAGGGACTTCAGTTATGTGCTAACAAGCGGTCAGGTAAGGAGGAAAGAGTGTGGGAAAAAAAATGGCGGTGTGAGCAAGTGGAGTTCACTGACGAATGCCTTGTGTTTAGAATATTCACGCTGAATATTCGCGCTCCAGCCCAAAATGTTTCTTTTTTTTGTAAGCGTCTCACGTACACACCAATTTCTTTCTTTCCCATTTTATGGCGGTTTGGGAACTTTCCCTCGCCTCCTTGACACCTCTCGCTCTTCTTCTGCATGTCTCCGTCTCAGTTTTGCAGACCTGCAGTGAATTTGGATTGGGCCGATAGCTCTGTTTTAATTAACTACCATCTGATCCACAGGAACCGTGTGTGAGTGTGTGTGTGTGTGTGTGTGTGTGTGTGTGTGTGTGTGTGTGTGTGTGTGTGAGAGAGAGAGAGTGTTTGAGCTTGTGTGTTTCCCATGTGTGTCATATTAGTATGCCAGGCAGGGGGGGGCAGACAGCTAGGTTCCAATATCTTGTTGTTTGGCATTGATTCAACGTCAGCTAATTGTCACCATGTGCGTGTGCACGTGTAGGTGTGCGTGTGTCGGTGTGTGTGCATGTGTGTGCGTGTGTTGGTGGGTGCATGCATGAATACAGATCTAAAAAAAAAAAAGAGAGACATTTAATCAGTCCTAACTTTGAAAATGAGTGTGTGCACGCACGCGTTTGTTTTTCTAAGTGTGTAAGCGTGTGCAGTGATTAAACAAGTGCTTTTCTGTCCTGGTGGGAGTCTGAAACTGAGTTCTCAGATGTGTGTGTGTGTGTGTGTGTGTGTGTGTGTGTGTGTGTGCGCGCGAGTGTGTCAAAAACCTCATTCAGCAGAGCGCGGCTAAAGTTATGTCAATTACATAAGCACTCGCTGTGTCTTGTGTCAAGTATCATCACAGTCGGACACTTGGCCATTTTTTTTTTGTCGAAAAACAACCTGTTGACGAAGGGGCTTTTTTTCTCTTTCTCTCTGATAAAGAATTAGAGCATGACTGCGTAAATCTGCGTAAAAAGAATGATACTCATTGTCGCGGAGCGAACCACAGAGGCTGGAGGATAGAGAGGCGTCCAGATGACACCCAGTTTTATGTGTTGTTGTGGATTAATGAATGCGGCCCAATCCAAGACCTCGATTTTGACTTCTAAATAAAATGCCGATTGGGTATTTAATCGGGAACTGCGCCCTTAAACAACGGGATAAGCTCGCTGATGTTGTGTTACGAAAGACATTTTGGTCAATTTCAAAAAATGTCGGAAAAAAAAAAAAATCCTGAATACCGATGTCAAAGAAAGAACAGGAAGATACCAATGCAGCGAAGCAGGAGAGATTTCGACCTTGGCAAACTTTTTGCTGAATGACTGTTGAACGATGAAAAAAAACAAAAACAAAAAAAACGCACCTTTTAAAAAAACTTCTCGTCCCCCCGGCCTCGTGTTGCGTCGCTATTTCACCGGCGCTTCAGTTGGCCTGACTTTTCATGACATTTTCGGGCGACATTTCCAGACAATCAATAATTAGTCGGCGCGCTGGAGTTTCAAACGTGACATCACGCTTAAAGGCGGGCGACCATCTGGCGAGGGGTGGACGAAGTAAATTATTGCCACCCTCCGTCTGCCTTTCCAGATGTCCGTCTGCCCTTTAGTTTTCTCTTACGCGACCGTCTCTCTGCGCGCTCCGGCACTAAAAATAGCTGCACGTCACCTCCGCGATAATGTGACATTAAAAGGCTTTATGTGCGGCCGTCACCTGCGTCTCGCTGGTGTCGGATTAGCTGGGCAAATTACAAGTCGCGTGTTCCGCATTTCGCGCTTAAACCGAAAATAATAATGAAAGCGGCTTTAAAAGGCTGGTTTAAAAAAAAAAGCAGATTTTAAAGCTGATTGAGGAAGACGCATCAAATGTGCGCACACGTGTTGAGGTGAAAGATAAACCACAGGTGATGGGATGCGGTTGCTCACATCACAAGCACCTTGAACGCACCATCAACATACTCAGCGTGTAAGATTCTGCCACAGTCGCACTTTTGCTCAAATCCCCTTTATTTCCCAGGGAGACGGTCTGCACCCATGGCAGGGGAACACAGATAAAGATAACGCCATCAAATACGCACACACACACACACACACAAGCGTACACAACATCCAGAAGTAGATCAGCACTGAGCGAAAGGCACGGGGACCAGACAGGAACGGCGAAAAACTGTTCCCTACGCACAACGCAAGCAATTATCGGGAGTTTCGACACTGCGAGGGAAACGTTTTCCTCTTAGTCGCGACAGACGTGCGTGTGTGTGTTTGTGTGTGTGTGTGTGTGTGTGTGTGTGTGGAGTTAGAGAGAGAAACACTGAGGGACAGGCTTTGAGAAAGAGAGAGAGAAGAAGTGCACACAGAGGAGCTATTGATGAGCAGGGTGACAGTAACGCTCCAGACCGAAGCAGGGGGATGTTAACGCTTTCCTCCCCTTCCGTCCATCCATCCATCCATCCATCCATCCATCCATCCATCTATCCATCTATCCATCTGTCCATCCATCAACCCCTTGGCAACATGAGCAACCGCCGCGGCCACAAAAATCCCCGCCACGACAGACGCGCCGTGCGGCTGACACACGGCATCAATCCCCGTCACGCTATGAGACTCTGCTGCCTCTGTGCAGGACGCCACGACATCGTGTTTTTCACCGTTTGCCTGGTGCCCCCCCCCCCAGACGGAATTATATCACCCCGTCCCTGCCCGTACGTCTCGTCATCTTTCCGTTTACAGTAACACAGGTTATTGAGTTAGTTGCCAAGTCTTGCCTCACACCAAACAAGATTTGGCGTGAGGCATTTGGCTGCCCACACTTGGGATAAGCCACACGGAATGTGCTTTATTTATTTTGATGAGAATATCTGCACAGCGTAGAGCCCCCTCACCCACCCAAAAATGAGCATGCCTACACTGTTCCCCCAGATGTAATTTTTGTGTCCAAGTTGAGCAACTGCACTCTCTTTTTTTCCTCGCGCGCACGAGCACCCATGCGTGTGCATAGACGAGTCTCAGCAGCTCGAACATGCACGCGCAGAAAAGGACAAGCGCACGCCGTACCCACAGCTGCGAGCCTGCGCGCTCGCAGACACACACACACACACACACACACACACACGCAAGCCAATACGTAACTCTCCCCCAGCGCACACACACCAGCGCCGTCCGCAGCAACCAAATCGGCACGAATTAACCACCTTTCCCCGCTGTCGCGCGCGCGCGCACCCGCACGCACGTACTGCCCCGCATGCGAGCGCGCGGGCACGCACGCAGACAGGCGGACACCACGGAGAAGCTCCAAAAAAGACCTCCAAAAAAAAAAAAACTCACCCTTGGACGAGGAGAAATCCCCGATGAGGAGCCCCAGCAGCAGCAGGAGGAGAAGCGGGAGGTCGCGTCTCAGCCCGCCCGCCGTCTTCACGTCCAGCCTCCTCACCGGCAGCAGCCCCGGCGCTCCCAAATCCGTCATTTTGCCGTTAAATAAATCCAAGCCGGCTTAATTTTAAAGCCTTCTCCCCACCTTGCCGCTCTGCTTGGCTGTAGGGAGCGGAGGGGGGTAAAAGAGGACGGCCGCCCCCCCTCCTCCTCTTTCTTTCGTTTTTTCTATATTTAAAAAAAAGAAACAAAAAAGAAAAAAAAAACAAAAAAAAAATGTTACACCCGAGGATCAGTCGCGGATATCCCACACGCACATGTCCACGCTAACGTTTGGACGGGGCGACCGGTGACGGGTTGACGGTCTGAGATCGGGCAACACGCCGCTGGTGTGAGCTGTCATAGCAGAGACCGGTGGAGGGAGGGAGGGAGAGAGAGAGAGAGAGATGAAGAGATGAAGAGATTCAGTGAAGGAGAGGGGGAGAGATGACTGGTAGGTCCGCACAGCACGGCGAGCGAGCGACGACTGAGAGAGGGAGGGAGAGAGAGAGAGCTGGGAGAGAGAGAGAGAGAGAGAGAGCAGAGGCGAGGAGAGAAAGAGAGGATACTCCGGCAAGTGCGAGACTGGGAGGAAAAGTGGAGGACAGCGGAGGAGGGGGGACGGAAATAGAAAAAAAAATGAAAGAAAACTAGGGGGAAGGAGGAAGGGGTGAGAGAGGCGAGAAAAGAGTGATTTGGAGAGAGAGAAGGAGGAAAATGCCCACGGAGGAGGCAGGGAGAAGAGAAAGTCAGCAAAGAGAGAGGGAGAGGTGGAGTAAGAGGTGATGGATGAAACGAAGGGAGGACGAGATGATTCAGTTAAAGCAAAAAAAGGGAGGGATGAAAGGACGGAGAGGTGGAAAGAGGGAATGACTGCAAATAAAGAGGGGGAGGGAGGGGAGAGAGTGAGGGCTAGAGGAAGGGGAAAGGGGGAGAAAGGATAAAAGAGCGAGTGGGGCTGGGGAGGGAGGAATAGTGGCCAGGAAAGGACAAATGGGGAAGGGAAAGATGGAAGGATAAGGGAGGAGGGGAACGCAAAACGGAGCCGGGCAATTTCAGGAGAAGAGAGAGGGAAGGAGTCGGACAGGTGAGGAAAGGGGGTGGGGAGGAAGGAAGGAGATGGCTTCGTAAAAAGTGATAGAGCGGAAATGGGGACGGAGGGAGAGGCGGTGGGAAGAGGAAATGAACGACAGGAAAGAGGGAAAGGCTGAAAAAAAGAGAGGAGTCGCATGAAAAGAAAGAGAGCGATGGCTACAGAGAGGAGAAAAAGAGAGAAAGAAGGACCAACAGAAAGGAGCAGGGGGTGGAAGTAAGAAGGAAGGCAAAAAAGAGATCGGAGGGGAAAAGGAGGCCGAACGACTCGAGGTAATTTTCACCATGACTTTATCTCAGGTCATGTGAAGTTAAACACACACGCTCGCACACGCACACACACACACACACACACACACACACACACACAAACTCACACTCTACCTCTCGCCAATCAATCCCAGCGCCATATAAACACCACTCCCGATTCTGTAATCTCCGTGAAGGCGAGCGCACGCGGCCCCCAAAGCGAGCCGCGAGCCAGTTATTGATCCCCGGCCCCCCCGGTGGAATGCGCAGAGGATCGCGCCGACGAGATTGCAACACCACGTGCGCGACGCGGAGGCTGAGCCCCAGCCGAGCCCGCCCCCCGGACGACCGGACGACGTTTCGGGCGAACACTAAACCCGCGCGTCATTCTGCATTCGGCCCATTACGCTATTTTACTCAGCAGGTGTGGCCCCTCGCACTTTCATACCAGGAGGGGAAAAGCCCACGAAGGGGGGGGGCCAAAGGACGGACTGAGAGTCGACGTGACATTTGTGATGTCACTCATGAACACCTGAGGTTTTCTTGTTTTTTTCAGGCTGAGGATTTACCACTTGTTGCCATCCTGGCAGTTCCCGGAGTCAAGGGGGCTCATCCGCTGAAGGTGATTTTTGCGGACACATCTGTGTTTGTCGCAAGCGTAAATTGGAATAGGCAGCGAGCGCTTCCCGCTGCCGCAACAAGGGAGAAAAAAAGCAAACAAACAAACAAAAAAATTGAATTTGAAATAACCCTTTAAGTCGCTTCAGACAGCCAGACAGCTCTCATGGGTCACACAGCCGCATGTTACAGGGTTTAAAGGCTGCATGGTGCTTGTTTACGCTGTACATAGTACATAAACGCTTTGTCGCTAACACACACACACACACACACATTCCCACCACCGTATTAATCCACACTGATTATGTTCAGCTTGGCAACCTCCGTCCTCCTTGGACCGACAGTCAAGCACCTCAACTTTGATATCACATCCTGTGTGTGTGTGTGTGTGCACGACAGTGTGTGTGTGTGTGCGAGCCACACACACACTGTCAGTACACATACAGTACGCGTGTGCTCGAGTGTCGTGCCGCATGTGTTCATATGAGAGCGTGTCGTGTGTGTTTTCAGCGAGTGGCTGTGTGTGTGTGTGTGTGTGTGTGTGTGGGCTGAGCCATTTCACAGCGTTACTGTGAGTCATCCGTCAAGCTGGTAGCTCTCCGTGCATTGGACGAGGTTAGTCATTTTCCATATATATATAAAAAATGTATTTTTTATTTTATTTTTTTTTAACATCCACTGGTGGGAGTCCTCATTCAGCATAACACTCCTAAAAGGACTCGTCGTTTCCAGCCCCGACGAGAGGATCGCTTTTTTACCCGAACACGTGTCCGCCGCTGCTCTTCGGCGCACAGGCGGACGGGATGGAGGGGAGACAGACAGACTGATAGTGAAGCACAGACTGAGGATAAGAGATGGAGACAGACAGACAGACAGATACACGGACGGACAGATAGATGCTAGACACAGTCAGATACAAAGCAGCTCTGTGTAGTAAGGCTACCATCTACTGGTCACGGATGGACTGCAAGAGAAAGACAAGTTCAGAGCGAGGAGGACGAGGAGTGCGGTGGTACGAGCTGAAGTTCACATGGCTGAGACAGGACGGAAGGAATCAGAACGCGGAGACAGCGGCGTTTCTGACTTAAAGGCATCACCGCACGGGCAAATCTGAACGCGCCGGCCTAAAGACCACCACTGATCCAACGTTCCTGCGGGAGCGTGACGCTCGACTGAGCAGGACGTGGCGGGGCGGATCGTCCATGGCACAAATGGCGGTGAGAAGCATCTCGTCCCCTGCGATTGCACGGACTGCCCCACTCTCACGTTCGCGGGCAGCAACCTCAGGCGCGGCGACAACACCGGGCACGCGGCAGTTCAGATGCAGGCTTTGGGGCTTTGGGTCTTTGCCGTAATCGCGGGTAACTGCACAGTAAGGGACGTGGCATGAGGTCCGGCTGGGAATCTGCCGCCATGATATCTTCAGGGTCTAAGATGTAAGTCGGTGCTGCTGAAGTGGCTGCGGACAAACACGTACAGCATATCGAGCTTTGGTTTACTGTGAACACGCAAAAGAGAGGAATGGTTACATTCACCGCAAACCAGTGTCTGCACGTGATGGAAATTGGAAAAAAAAACAGGAAGACGAAAAAATATTTCCTGCCACTCCAGATGTTCGTCTTGTTTTGACCTCATTACATGAACAAGTCCAGATCTACAATGTATTCGTCTTTAATGACTATTATGGGGGGGGGTTGAATTTGTGTCTCAATAATGGTGTTTGCAGCTTTTCCATAGTAGGAGGTAAAGCTGCACCACGCCACATTAGAGGCACCCGCCCAATTTAAATACGCAGACTTGACTGGGAAAATAAAGATGTTCCAATAATACATTACAGCCCGGAAATCGTAGGTGACCTAAGTCGGCAGTTGTTGGCCCACTGGATAATCGGGGGGTGCCTGGACGAACCTGGAGTTAAAACCAGGTTAGCAATCTGGTTTGAACATAACGGCGTATTTTCAACTGAGTCCAAACGCGAAGCCATGGGAGACGGGCGATGCCTCGGAGCATGTCTGAAATCCCATCAGTGACTTTTAGAACGGACTCCGAACGAACGAGCCCCCGGATTCACACCGATTGACCATATATTAAAACTAACTCATTCACGGTGATGATGATGATGATGATGCAGAATGCTGGGCTGGTATTCCCAAAGCTTGCTGGGAGTTTGGAGCACTGGCACCTATCGCGACCTCAGGAGACCCAGTTCGATCAGCCCACAGTGCCGCGGCCGTCATTAGGTGACGCCGCCTCTCTGGTCACGGTAATACTGTAAGCGGTTAATTACGGATCATAGTTTGAAGGGTTAGCAGCAACCAGTCAAGGGTTTCAGCGATGTTTTTCATTTCCTCTAAGTTCCCCGAGGCACCAAGTGAGCACTTCCACCGGAGACCTCCGTTTTCTCTCTTCTTCTCCTCTTCAGTGGAAAAACAAAAAAAACAGGCGCTGTTGTGCGTCTCAAACAGCTTCAAAGTTTAGCATGTGTTTTGAGCTTGGACCGCAGAGGGCCAGAAGTTAACATATTTCAACTTTTAACAAAGCAATGCTCTCCCTCAAACGGGCTTTCTGTGGTTTCTGAGCAACAATAGGAGCCATGATCAGCACTCCGCCCAACATCTGTTCGGAGATACCGGAGGATTCACTGGGTAACTGAGGATGAGTCAGTGATGGCTGTTTATCCCAGAGTCGTCGGCCTTTATGTGGAAAATGTCCTCCACACTGAGTTTTTCCTGATTACGCTGTAATCACCCCCCCGACAACAGCTCAAAAAACCCCAAAAAACACACACGCACACAAGAAAAAACAAGTTCTGTTCTGTTTATAGTTCCGTTCTCCATCGCCTTTGAATCCCCGTGAACTTCCTGAATACACCCAGTCCCCTAACAACCACCCCAACAATTGCCGAGCCAGGGGTGTGAAGTGAAGCTCAGTCGCCGATTAGTGCATTTGACGAGTGGATGAGATGCGAACGTGACAAAAAGGTTACTCGTTGGAATGTTGGAACAACAAAAGAAGGTTACTCATTGGAACATTGGAACGACAAAAGAAGGTTACTCGTTGGAATGAAAAAATAAGGGTATTCATTGACGACTGGTCTGAAGGTTGGCTTGTATTGTTATTGCTGTTCTTCTGTTAAGGCATAGCTCAGTAAGGCATAGCTCATAACAGTCCAAAAGAGCAACCCTTGGCACTACTGTTAATACGTGTGGACTGGCTCTCGATGCTCCTTGCTTGCGGTTTTGCACTCCACGAGCCGTAACAGGTTACTTTCATTGTCAGGTGATTTGCTGGTTCCTTTTTTGTTTGATACAAATGCTTTATTAAATATTGGGTGTTTGGATCCACACCTTAGATGGGTAGTATCATTGGTGTATTTAATGCAAACGTGTCACAGGCTGGATCAAGTCTCTCCACAGGCCATTTCGGATATTTATCGATCTGTCATCGGTTAATGGGTCATGACCGTTAAAAGGAACACAATAGCTTGCGCCATGCAAGCATCGCTCTTCCTTCCTCCAGGAAAACCTTGACGCCTGAGTGAGGAAAGAGTTAGACATCGTGCCTGAGCCCTCCAGAAACCTCAGGAAAGCCCCGGAGGAGATATTCTGTTTATAAATGAAGGAGCGCTGAAGGTAAGTTGTTTAAAAGGCTTTACAGTTAAACCGGCCGAGCATCATCCTCACCCAATTATATTGTACTCCGGGTTCAAGCACAAGCTGCGCCGTGGGATCTGTTCCGACTGGTACCCGAATGACAGAAGCACTATTAGAGTACGCTGCCTAGGTGCCAGTTCGAAAACCTCTTCTTTATTGCGCTGGAATCCCCGAGGGAAGCAGTGGGCCGCGGCATCTCTTGCCGAGTCTGGGTCAGAGGAGGAATGCCTTAACTGACTTCAAACCAGCCCATTTTTAATGAGCAGGGGTCTCCAGGTGAGCCACTGCGTTTATTTAACTCGACAGAGAAGGTTTTAAGGCATCTCGTTTGCGTGAGGACACAACGCCGAACGAATCTGCCGCCCTGGACCGTGCCCGAGTCGATTCCCAGTGCCCTCCCGTGCGCACACACAAGGTTTGCTGCCTGCAAGTGGGCGGTGTGCGCTCTGCGTGCGTGTGCGCGTGCCTCGTAGTGTGCTAATAGAGAACACACCTGTTCTCCTAAGAGAGCTCAAAGTCAAACATGACACCTTTTGAGAAACTGACAGAGGAGGGGAGGGAGGATAAAAGACAGACAACACAGAAAGAGTTACTAAAATAAAAAAAAAGGCTGAGGCAGAATGCGAGACAAACATGGGCAAGGATGTTACAGTGCAACATGAGAGGAAACAAAGGGGAGTCGGGGTGGGGAGAGACAGAGAAGGTTAGCATTGCGAAAAAAAGAAAAGGCGGCAGAGGAATTCAAGAGGAGAGACGAGGACGGGAGGGAGGAGAAAAAGGAGAGGAGCAAAGATGAGGAGAAGAGAAGAGGAGTCCCCGGTGGTTTCAGCAAACTTCTCCACAAACACATCTGGCTTCCTGAGAACTTCAGTTCGGAGTCTCTCTCACTTCCCCCCGTCTTCTCTCCCGCAATAAAGTAAGTCCACGGTGACTTATCAACCTTGGAGATGCCTGCTGACTTTAAATGAGATATAAACTCCTTGATTAGCTGAAGGAAAGAATTACAATCAGGTTTCAAGTCCTTGCGCGCTTTAGGACCTCGCCGTCAAAAGTACTGCAGCCATCCAGGTTCCGCGTTCTTTCAGGGTTTATGGGCATGAATATGTAACGTCTCAGCTCCTGGTGACTCAATGTGATGGTGGGGAAAACAGGAAAACCTGACTTGGGAGTGAATGTTTTATTTCTAAATGTTGCCTGACAAAAAAAAACGGAAAAATAACGATGAAGGGAAGACTGAGGAGAGGAAAGGAGGCTGGAAGAGGTGTAAGTGTAATGGGCTCCTATGAGGAGGTGATTACGAAACAGGTCAGAGAAGGAGGAGCGGGAAGCAGGGAGTCGTGGAGCGAGAGCGCATTAAAAGGTCGGGGAGGAAAGGGACGCGCCTCAAATTTGCGAATGGCTCCCTCCCGAAGGTAGAAACTGAAGAGCCGACCGAACGCCGCTGATAATGAATAGGAGAGAGTCGGCGTGGACACTTTTACGCCATCCATGGCACGGCTGGGATTTCGAGATGTTTCATGGCTGCGTTTGCATAGGCGTTGGGCAGAAAACGGCGAACAGGTGAAGAAAGGCAAGAGAGGAACTCGCAAATATGGAGGCCGCAGAGTTCCTGACGGAGGAAAAGGGAGCGGGGGAGGAGAGAGTAAACAGAGCGTGAGGGGATGGGGGGGATGGGGGGAGTAATGATGATGGCAAGGGATGATGAGGTGTGGTTAAATAAGAAGTGATTTGCAAGAGGGGAGGGAGAGAGGAGCCACGGCGATCCTGGTTTTAACGTGGAGGAGGACGGCGGAGAGAAAGGTACTTAACAAAACAGAAGAGGACACTGAAGGAATAAGGGGGGGGGGCTGGAGGAGAGGGAGCAAGCGAGCAGGTGAGGGAGGGAGGAGCAGAGGCCTCGGCGAGGTGTATGCGCACACAGCACGTTATTGACTGAAGGCTTTCCCCGTTAATTGCATATTCCCTGTGATTGCGCGGCGACTCGCCGTGCGGAATGAGAATAACTCTGGGCGGGCTGCTCTCTCTCAGAGAGCGAGACGGACAGACGCGGGCGTACGTGGGAACCTGAAGGGGGAAGGGGGGGGGGGGCAGAGAGCGACAAAACTTTTAGTGAAGGAGGCGATGGGGGGGCAGCACTGCTGCACTGCTGGAAACACGCCACCGGACAAGCTTAAACCAACGAAGGTGAGGTCAGAGGTCACACTCACTGAATCGCCGTCTCCGCTCTCGCCATGCCAGCAACGTTGCCACCTGGGGGGTCGGGGGGCGTCAAAACTGAAAATGCCGCGTTTTCCTTCATGAACCTAATTTCGTTAAGCTAAAGAAGATATCGCCACACCTGTCTTATAAATTACCGACAGATGAAAAAGAAATTTGTCTTACTCAAACTTTCACAAAAACACCCCCCCCAAAAAAAAAAAAAATCAGGAGAAGTGAACACAGGTGTTTTAGAGCAGACCTATATATAATTACTCAAACAATCATTCGCCTGGTGAAAATAAACATCTGCCTCCTCAAAGTATTCCGGCTTTCTAAACACCAGGTGCTCCGTGTTATGGAAAGCAATTTATGTCGGCGAATACCTCTGGCGCATTTTCCGGCGCCCCTGCTGATTTTCTTTTATGCTCGAGGCGTTTTTCGCACCCACCGTCCAAACCGAACGCCTTAAGCCCCCTCAGCTGACAGAGGATTCTGATTTGATTCGAAACGACGAATCACGTTACGATCTTCACACGACAGAGACACACGATCGGTGCCTCGTGAGGGCGGCCCCAAAAGAAAGGGGTCGAATTTTTTCCTTTTTTAAGCAGACGGTGACGGCCGATGAAGTTCTGTTTGAAAAGGTGCTTCAGAGGGAATAAAGTCCAGGCCGGCAATACAAATGTATGAGCGGGCGGTTTAAGTTCAGCCCGGTCAAATGCTACTCGACCCGGCAGTAAGAGCCATTTGAAAAGTATTTGAACCTCACTGAATACCATCCGACCGAACTCCGGACGTCCACGCGCGCCCACGTGTCGGTCGATCGACCCGACCCTCTCCCATCTCGCCAAACATGCTCGCATGGGCGGGCGCCGACTGCACAAAGCTCACGCGGGTGCACGCGTGCACGCTTCCTCGACACGCGCTCGTCTCCTGGATCAATTTCAATTCCCCACTTCGGGAGCGAATCAGCAGACGGGCTTTCATCTCTTCGGGCCTGTCTCGCTCTTCCCCTGCGCTGCCCACACTTCTCCCCATCGATCTCTGTCGCTCTCTCGTTGGCCGTTTCCGTCCCCTCCCTTTGCGTTCCTTTCTTTTTTTTGGTCTGTCCATCTCTCGCCCTTCCTCTTCATCTTACTCTCCGATGAGGTCTCTACATCTCCCTTGAGCTCTCCTTTCTGTCTGTTGTTTGTTTGGGGTTTTTTTATCTCCACGGGTGCTTCCCCTTTCACGCATCTCTGAGTTCTTGCTGCCTTTAAAATTCACCCAACCCGAACACATGCACATGCACACACACACACACACACACACACAAACTCATTAAATGAAGTTCATTTCCAATCCATGAAAGGCTATTGACCCTCTGCAGAGGATTTGCGTTGAACAGGGTGCATCTGTGTGCCTGTCTGGACGGACTCTGTGATCAGCTGTCTGCCTGACTTGCGCTTACATCTAAAAGTTTATTTACCTGAAAGTGGTAATCCCCGCGCGCTTCTCTCTTCTGGCATAATCTCCGGTGATAAACTGTCACCGTCGCTGATGTTTGCGCTCTGCAAATCCTTCAGATCACCTATTAGTCAGCATGGGGGGGGGGGCGTTTAATATACAGGGATGTCTTTTTTTCCCATATATTTTACTGGCGGTCGTGTTCAACTCTCCTCCTGCTGCTGTCATGAACGAACAAGAATCCCGCGTTGGGGAGGAAGAGGCCGTCAGACGCCCTGAGCGCGAGGGGACCGGCCCTCTTTGATGATCGCAGGCCGCACGAATCGACTTCGTGTGAAAGTGACACGATGTCTGAGTGAAATGTTGACGGTGGAGACACATCAGCTGTTTGAAGTCATTAAAAAAAAATTTAACTAAATAATAACAGCTCTGCATGCCAAGGCTTTGTTTCTGGAAGATAAGGAAATGCAGCCCAGGATGTGTGCGTGTGTGTGACTGACAGGCTGCGACACAAAGAACGGGGGGAAAACAAGAGAGACGCAACATGAGATGCGGAGAGGAGAACAACAAACGGCGACGGCACTAATGGAGAGGGACCTCGAGGGCCTTTTGAAAGACTTGCTGATGAGACGCTGAAAACGGCAAACAAATACTCAGGGGTCGTCCATGACGGCTCCCTCCCTCGGGAAATATCTCCATCAAGAGTGGCCGCAGTGGATCGGCGTCATATATCACGCACAGTGTAAAACGCGCGTGTTTGCATAACTGGCAACGCGTAAGACTTTGCGGAGCGCAGTCCATTCCGCGGCCTCCTTCAGCTTTTGACTGCGACAAAAAAAAAACAAAGAAATGCATTGTCAGCACATAAGATTTTTTTATTTGGAACGACACGTGTGTGAGACCGCGACGGGGGCGCGGCGGCACAAATTCAGGGCTGGCAAGCCGACACGGGTCCGAGCACACAGTCGACCGGAGGCACTGCGAAAATCTCCACGGACGTGCAAACGAGTTGGAAAACAAAAAACAAAAAACCTCTTGATCTTCCCATAGACGTTGATGATGTAAGCAAGTGAAATCCCTGTTTCCTGGAGAGCACTGCAAATCATGAGATCTGTGGGGTTTTGTTCACACGTCCTGCGTAGGCCTCCCTCAGCTAACTGTCAAATATTGTGTGTGTGTGTGTGTGTGTGGGGGGGGGTGAAGGTCCTTGCCATGTCGGACCGAAGCGCGGCTCAGGTCAGCCACAGACGTAACCACAATTGTTTGTCCACAAATGCTTTGCCCCTGGTCGTCACCCCCCGATCTCACTTGCGCGCCGCCAGGTGGCCCGTTTAAGACCCGTATCCGCTCCCCATCCATAAATCACAAGAATAGGTGGAGCGCAGGAGTAGCAGAGGTTTAGCATCACGCTGCCTCCGCGTGAGCCCCCGGGAGGAGAGGGAAAATGGGGATCGGGCGATGGTGGGACCGCAGAGAGGGCAGTGGAAAGGTAAACTGACTTTGAGGAGGTTAAACTCCGAGCCTGTGCCTCAGAGGAGACAGATTATGATAAGGAGAAGGAGAAAGAGAGAGGAGACACATATTTCATTTAGGAGTTGGAGGAGGGAGGGGTGGAACCCCCCCCATTTACCTGCATTGTTAGACAAGCCAATTGGGTTAGCGGCTAATTAGCTTGTTTTGATTCACTAAGTCACCTTGACCCGAGCGTCAACCTGTTGCCTGCAGACCGAACACAGCAGCACACACGAGCACGCAGGGACGAGTGCGGGGACGCACGCAGAAAAACGCGGAAAACACCCGCACGCGCACACGCGTACAGACACAAACAAACGCGCCGCCGGGAGCGCAGCGTAAGTAGCCGGCCGACAGTTATATTGGATTTGTTCGGGAGGTCAGGTCCAATGAAATTAATCAAGTTCTCTTCCGCGAGCACAAAAAGTCTCTCGCATGCCTCAATGTAAACAGCCCTCTCTCTCTCTGTGTTTGCAAGCCTCGTTCTCTCTCCCTCTCACACGCGCATGCACACACACACACACACACACACACACACACAGGCTCGGGCTTCCCAGGTGTCGCAATATTGTAATAATGAGTTTATAACTCCTTAAGCGTAATCACATCAGGTCTTTTTTTTTTTCAAAGTGAAATCAGATCACACATTATTGTAATTGGACAACACACTCAGATTGAATTACACTGCGACAGAGGCCCGGACGACCACGGCCGTCCCAGAGAAACAGAGCGACAGTCTGAGACGGGGAGACGACAAAAAAGAAAAAAGGGGAGGAGGGCTCAGGCGGTGTCATGGGATTGGGACTTTTTTTAAACTTGTAACTTTATTTCATCGCCAGAAAGTGGACAAAAATACGGTGCTCTTTAGGCAAAATGACGATGTACACTGTACGTCAACCATAACCACAACGGGAGGATGTAACCCCCCCCAAATCCCGCCATCCTTCACACTATGAAGCCAACTTCAAGTCATGTGAGTTATAAAAAAATCAGATGAGTTGGCTCACCTTAGTTTTACACGATAATCTATTGATGCACACTAAATTTGGGGCGTCTTGGGGGGGCTGGGTCTCTGGTTCAGTCTGTAATACACCCTTGACCTTGATGGGTTTTGCCATAATTATACCGTTGCATCTCTCTCGTTAATATTTCCAGATGAGTTGAACTGTTGAGCTGTACTAATTTATTCATCGGTTCATTTGTCAGGGATTTAACTTGCTGCTTCAGCCAAAAAAAAACGTAATCCCCCGTTACTTTGCTGACGACGCTGCACTGCACTTCACTGATGCAAAAACACACGCCACAATTTACCGCAGGAGCCGGACGGCGCGGCTATTTCTCGGAGGAAGAGGCCGTCAGTACGCTCCCAGGGGCACGTGCAGGCCACTCTCTTCAATGCCAAGTGCAAACCGTTCACACGCCAACATCAACGGGAGGCGAGCCGGCGTTTCGTTGCTACCGGTCGTCAAGACACGCCACATCCGCAGCCCAAAATAATGGATGATGTGTGGTTTCCCGTTTCTGTCCCGCACACGGATGTACCGAGCATGACTCAGACGGCGTCCAACGTTTCACTCCCGCTCTTGCACTTATTTGTGTTTTTTCATTATTTTATTTTATCAGCACGCATGTGGATGGACACATGTTCTCCATGTCGCTCGCTGACATGAACAACGGCGTAATGGTGCGTTTCACGAGAATGAAGGCCGGCACCAGTCGCGAGGAATGGCCGGGATGAAGACGTCAGGGCTGTCTACCCGGTATGATGGGGGGGGGTGGTCGTGACTAGACGACCGGTGCAATGACGGGTCATTTGCCTGCCCCTCGGAATTCTGTCGCGCACTGTGTGCCATTGCACTTTTTCTGCGTGAGCCCGCAGACTCGCGTTGCGTTAATCAAGCCCCGCTTCTAGGATGGATGGATCGATGCCAGTCCCCACGGTCACGCCGCCACCGACAAAGTCGCCCCCCGCTCGGTCTTCTCGCCGCATGCCTCTGGCCCTATGGACTTCCGCAGCTGGCTGCGTTTTCCAGAAGATGAGAGTCGCCCCCCAAGACCTTGACCCAACTGTCCCCTCCTGCTGTGTTTATCTACTTTTTTCGTCTGCACGTTGGGCTACATGTTGCTCGCAGTAAGACGTTTTGGGTTGTGTAGGACCTAGCACGTACACGCACTTTTGCCACGTACACTTCAGTGGACTACATAAACCGGAATGTTGTCCTGCGGCGGCATCCAGATCCGGCACCCGTCCCGTCTGCCCCTGCTTCTTTGCGAGCTCCTGTTCATTGCCAGAATGAACCAGATCACGACTCTGAGACCTGCCGTTGCGCGATGCGTTCCCTCCCGTCCGTCCGTGCGGTCACCCCTGAGCGGCGGACCTGTGCCCTATCCTATACATCATCCCCCGACACCTCATTGTGCATTTCTGCGAGAATCATTACAGCAAACACGGACAGGGCCCCGTATCAGGTGACTGCAAAGTGGTCAGAAATGAATTATGCACTACAAAAAGGGGCCCCGGGGTTAATTAATCCAGCCGCCTCACCCAACTCCCACAGCAGTGCGCGCTCGTCTCTTACAGCAACGGCGGCATTCGGCACGCGCTCGATCCCTTTGCAAGCGCTATATCAAAGCAGGCTCGTTCGTCGGGGGGGGGGTTGTCACTCGAGCACGTGGCATGGGCCAAGCTCTTCGTGAATGCACGAGCGCGAGCTTTGAACATCAGCCAAGAACTACGCGGATCTGGGTGCGATCCCGCTGAAGTACGAGATGAGACAACGCGAGCATATGGAGCGATGCCTCTGTTTTCCCGTATGCCTGCGCAAATGAGAAGCGTTTGCGTGCACGGATACCGAAACGCGGCCGTCCGAAGCCAGAAGCTGGTAAAGCGCGATTCGACTTTTGGGGCCTTTCCATCTGATTTCACTTTTTCATTCCATCTCTCTCTTGCAACCTCCCATCCCTTTTCTTCTGTGCTCCTCTCTTAATTTGTTTTGCTATCCTGTCTCCCTCAAACCCCCCCCACCCCTCTTTCAATTAGCTCCCTTGTCCGTTTCTTATCACCTGCCCTTAATCCCTCTTTCTCACCCTTCATCCTTTCGATTCCTGCTTCCCTTTTTATTTTTTTAATTTCCACTATTTGATTTCCTCTGCTTTCCTGGCAAAGCGTCCCTCTCCCCCTGCCTCATTACCTCCCCCTCGTCCTCGCCCTTTCGTTTTCCACCCCCTTCCTTGCAATCTGCCGCACGCGCGGTCGCTCTGTCGCCCAGCCATCCATTCCCTAATTTCTTCTTTTGTTAATTCTCTGCGGAGTCTGTTTTCTAAAACAAAGCGAAACCCCAAGTGTTTTTTTTTTATTTTTTGGAAAATTGAGAAAACTGCTGCGTGGCTCCGGGGTGGCACAGTGGCTCGACGGTTATCGTCGTCAAACTGAAGCGAGCGAGTCCAGGGACTCTTCTTTCTTTCGAGCTCGCGTGCTCTCCACATGGGGATTCTTCCGGCAGTTCTGCTTTTTAATCAGAGCCAGAAAACACCCAGGTTACCGGATGACGAACTCAACAATTAATCATTGTGTAGAGCGTGTGATGGACTGGTGACCCCTCCCCCCCAAACACCACCACCACCTCCTGACCTCTGCGACCCCGCCACAGCAGGTGATCGAGCGGAGGCGATGAGGCAACGCTGCTTCCTCAGCTGGTTGACCCAGTGGTAGCTCTCTGAACACATGCGTCACCTACAGTCAGTAAAAATGTATGTCAACTGCATTTTTAATCAGTAAAATCTATTTGGAGCTCGCAGAAAATGGAAATGCTGCGTCATCCAAAAGCTAAAAGTCAAAAAGATTTTCTAACCCGGCTCTCAAATGACTGCAGCGGGTAACGGTGACAAACGACAAAGATGAGATAATAAATGGATGGGTGAAAGAAAAGATGTGGAGCTTCAATAAAAAAAAAACAAACGGCACGCGAAGTTCATTTATCCGGCAATCGTTCCACACATCACTTAAAACCGGCATCTACCGACACCTGCGGGAAAGAAGAGTTCGGTCTCGTAAACTAGTTGCAATGGTTACGTGTATGTCTTTGTGAGTACATGAGCAACGTGACAACTCACCGACAAGATGAAACAGCAGCGCACGCTTTCTCATGTTTATCTGATGCAGACATATTTTGTCGCCCGGCTTGATTTGAATTCGTAAACTTGGTGGAAAAAAGTTTTTTTTCTCTGTTTTGTCGTCTTTTCGAGTGCGCCAAAGCGAATATTAATTTACCCAAACTTTATTTCAGTCACAAAAGGCGGAGAAAGAGGGAAAAAAATAACATAACCGAAACAACAAAACAGGCGCCAAACAAAAGACCGAGGATGTGCACATCAGACGCCCTGAGATATCATTCATCCAAATTCTCCCAATAAAAAAAAACCAACTTCACTTCATTTCACTGGATGCTGCAAACAAATGCCCGATTCCAAACTCAAACACAGAAGGAAAGGCAAACAGTCAAACAAAGAGGTGAGTCAACAAGACGGCAAAGCGCGGCAAAGGAGCTGGTGCCATCTGCCTTGTTGTTCTGCATTACAGCTACACACACACACACACACACACACCGTCACGGATGCAACCTTAAGCGGAGTTCACCGACTGCACACGCGGCAATGCATGATGGTTCTCGTAGACCGAGATGATAACGGTCACCGAGTCACTTTGGCCGAAATGCCGGAGTCACTCGGTGGAGGGACTTCATGGGACGAACATGCATCTGGGCTGTTTTTCTAATGGTGCGCCGCCACAATCAACCTGTTCATGGTCAATTTCAGCAGAGCCACGCCTTGTGCTGAGGGTCGAGGAGAGGAGGGACGCAGCTGAGCGATTTCCCCCGAGCGCAAGGCGCGATGTCAAATGTAGCGGCTGCTGAGATCGCAGTCAGGAGGCAACGTGCTCTTCGCGCGGGAGGAAGGGTCGTGACGTGCCGTCCTGGAAATGTTTCCGCTGCCGGGTTTGGGGTTAAAGGTCAGGGAGGGTGGTAGGAGACTGCGCCACAAGCAGATGTCGTACAGCACGTTTAAATATCTTGCTGGAAAACAAATGAAACACGTTGCCAGTGGATATTTAACTGCTATATTTAGTAGTTTTTTCTGACTCATCAGATATAAGTTAGCAACATGTCCTCATTAGGGTTGATACAAAACACAGTCCGGCCGGCGTTATGTCGCCTACAATCCATATTTGCCGTTGCGAATTAACGTATGTTATGTAATTTAAAACTAATTTTGGAGATGATCTTTAAACGAATGAACAAGAATGATTTCAGAGCCAAAAACTTTGTCTCCGGTTAGCTCCGCTTAAAAAAAGTCGGAGGGTAACTGTTCTGCAGAGAGAGGAGCAGGAACGTCAGGGTCGGCTTCCTGCTCCGGTTAAGAGGAAAGAAAAAAGATCAATGGTGATACAGTTTATTTACAGGACTACGGGACTTGTTGAGATCCGATTGCTATTATGTTATGTGAAATATTACTACGATAGCGAGAACTGACAAAGTACTGTTTTGTTGATTATACAAAGAATGTTTATTGATTTGTGTTGAAGCCTGAGCTAAGGTTAAGTTGGTGTAATGGTATTTTGTTCATGGATGATGTCAGAGACGTGGTGACGTGGAGGTGAATGCTGGGTAGTTCTGGGGTTATCTCTCAGCCTGACACGTGCCGCCGTTGAACGTGCCATCTTCCCCCAATGTGGTGAACGTTCAGAGAAAAAATACACTGCCTCGTGCGCCGCTGAGTGGAGAAATTTAATCACGAGTGTTTTGGGCTCGGGTCAAGATGAATCACAGAGCCACGCCGCACATCCTCATTCACAACACTTTCTAGCAATTTAACAACATTAAAAAAAATTAAATCTACGCACTGCGGACCAGGAAAATAGAAATCATTGTACAATCTGCAAAACTGCAAAAACTGTAGTTAGCGGAGCGTTATGCTGTGCAGGGTTTCTGTGTGCAACATGCGCACTGGTTTCATATTCAACCAAAGTGATGGAACTCGTGAACTTTTTTTTTTTTTGTATTTACAGTAGATCACGTGCACGGCAGGTATCTCCCCCGGAAGACTTGTCCGGAGGACCAAGCTGAGAAGCCCTTGCGCTGCATCCCTCGCATAATCTCACTTTTCGTTTCCCTCTAATCTCGTTGCGTGGGATTTCTACTCCCGGGCCTGCACCAGTACTGTATGTCAAATGAACGGCACAGAAAATAGCTGTTCTGTACTGACGATTTCACAGCACCTTGTCACCGCGACTCTATTATTAGGATCAGGCCAAAATTGCGTTTTGTCAATCTGTCGATGACTTCTTTCTTTTTTTTTTGGATGCATTTCCAGTCCAACAAGTGTCATTTTAAGTTGAGAAAAGCCGCGGCGGATCAAAGGCGTTTTGCCGGCTAAAAGCAGAATGATTCTGATCCCTTATTTTGTCTCAGACAACGTTCAGACAACATTTGCAAAAAGGCCCTTCTAAAAAAGGCTTTGATGAATTTGGTGTTTTTTGGGGAACGTGTATCCTGAGAGCACCCCGGCATTTTTCTTCTAGCTTCTGAAATGTTGTTGCATCCTATTGTAAAAATCTACAAGTGCGCATAGCTGCTCTGCAATCGTTTTGGCAGACTTGAGACACCAATGACAATATCGGTAGTCGTACCTGTCACCTACAGTATACAGTATAATGAAAAGGCACAATAGGAAACAGAATTTACTGTATTTAATTTAAACTAGACTTAGAGGGACACAGTATTTTAACTGGCTGTTAGCAGCCGTGGCGTCTCAGGCCAGTGGATGAGTCAACAGCATGCGTCTCTCCGAGTGTGAGCGACTCTTACCCAAGCATGTTCTTTCAGCACAATCGGAGTGGACCAATCACTGCCCTCCTTGGGGCCCACGCGGAGTGTAATTTTCAGAAACTCTCATTTGTGTCTTCATGTTTCCTGTAACGCACGGGGTCAGCGACACCCCCTCTCGCATTCGTGCCAATCAGAGGCGCTGTGATCGCATCTGACGGCTGGCCCTCTCTTGGCCCCTGGATTCGTGCCAATCAGAGAATCTCTGCCCCTAGTTTAACATGTCACTCTCAGCCGTCCTCCTCCCATGCCATTTTACAGCCCCCCCGAGCAGCCAAGCAATAGCGAGAGCAAACGCAGGCTCTCGGCGTGCGTGCGTACAGCAGGTAGTTATTCTCGACACCCGGCCCATATGGCGGCTAATTACGATTTGGCATTAAGCATGTCGGCGTGACCAATCGGAGCCAGGGATGGGCACCGTGCTGACATCCTCTCTGTAGAACCGGGAGGCGTTGGCTGTGAGCAGCAGAAACGTCGCCCTTGATGACATTACCCTTTCGACTGATTGGGGAGTGGGTCACGGCGGACACCAAACTCTTGCCTAACTTCTGAATTCCTTGCCATTCCCATCTCCCTTTATGAACAACAAGACATCTTTTGGTGAGTCCGAGCTCGCAAATGATCGTGCTCCCAACAAACAAACAAAAAAAATCTCCCCACCATGCTCTCTGGGACTCTTTTGAAATTCCAACACCTGAAGGTTGGGGGAGATGCCACCGCCGGAGATGACCATATGGCCCCCACTTATTATGCACCGGCAGAGCGTCTTAATGAGAGTCCGCAACCTGACGGAGACATGGGGCGCGCGCGCACAGGCGCATTAGCGCACGGGATGAATGGTTCCGCAGATGCTAACGTGCGTGCACGGTCGTGCCAACACACCACGATGAGGTGCGCGCGAAGCAGCCGTCTACGGGAACGCAAAATCTTGTGTATAAACCGTCTATTACGACACACACAGACACACACATACCTGCAAACTGTGAAGGAGCATGGAGCCCTCAGGGCGCGTGCTCCAATCGAAGCCCTGCACTGACACCCAGTGGTAACAGCCAACAAATCAGCTAAAAAGCTTTGTGTTGTAACAGTTGTGTGTTTTTTATTTGTTTTGTTTTTTTACTTTGGGCCATATTACTTGTTAGAAAGGCACGAAGCCCAAAGGACGGGGATTAAAAAAAAAAACCCGTGCTGAAGTGTTAAGACGTAAAACTGGATTCAGGTTAAAATGTGATGGCGTGTTTGTTCCCACGGCGCAGGCCAAGCTCGTGGTGAAGCGTAAGAGGTTGAGGACGGATAAAATGCTTCCGCTCGGCAGTCCTTGTAAAACTATTTCTTACGTGTACAAAGCTCAACCCTAAAACAGTCTACACGGTCCTCTGGGGGCTGTATGAGGATGGCAGGAGAAATATCTGTGATATCCTGTTTGCTTTCAGGTTAAAAAGGAGGAAACGTTTGCGCGAGATGGGCGGGAAAACCCTCCAAACAGCATCTTTGGGCCTGCGGTGATCTTCAGCGCACAGCGCCGGGGACAGTTGGAGCCTTAGTTAATTAAAAACATCAGCGTCTGTGGTTGTGTGTTGGACTCAGGTGGGGACAAAGGACAAAAAGTCCCCGTCAGGGGGGAAACGCACTTCGGTTCAGTGGGTACGGTTACAATAAGTCTCCAGGAAATTAATAAATGTCCGCGTAAGTCCCCCTAAACGCAGCTTGAGTAAATGTGTTGTGTGCGCGTGAGGGAGCGCACACATGATCCTTGCACCCGTTTTTATCTGCCCCTTATAAAAACTTCACAGATAACTTTCTGCGTGGTGAATTACTTTGATTCGACAGACAGCGCGCACACACACACACACACACCCGCAATGTGCCTCACTCATTTCGGGAGTTCATGTATTTTACGATTTACCACACTTTACCCACACTTCCTTGTTTGCGTAGCTTAGATAAACTACGACAATCAGAGAACACGCGCACACACACAGACACACACGCACCTGAGGGGGCTGGACCGAGCCGTCTTCACGGCTGTTTCTTTCATAAACTGCTGATAACAGATTGAACAAAGGACAAACTGGCTGTCAGGCTGACGGGGGCTCCGACGAGGTTGTTTTCCAGCCGGCTTCCAGCATTTTTCCGGCAAAAAAACTCAGCATTTGAAAAAGAAAAGACACGTATGTTCGCTATCGTGAATGTGGGGATTTCATGTCATTTCCTTCTGCTTTGGAGGGTGGACACTTCTTAAGCTTAGCGGTGGGTTTTTCTGAGTTTGAGAGTGAACCAAAGGCAGAGATACCAAGACACTCCAGGTGGATCGGGCGTTTATTCAGGTACAGTTTCTCCGCTTCCTCGCCTCGCAGAATGAAAGTCTTGCCGTGTTTTGCAGACATTCTAACGCCACGCATTTGCGTCTCCGCTTTAAAACTCCCATCGCAATGTGGACAACTCATTTGAAAAGTCGACAGGCTCCCGTTTAAACGTTTTTGTTTTCCCTCCCGGAACTCCGCTTCCGTCGGCGCAGGGGCTGAAGCAGCCGAGGAGATGAGCGCGATGGAGGAACACAAATACAGACAAGAGAAAAGAGAGGGAAGACACAGGTAAAAAAAAAATTAATTAATATACACTACATGTTGCCTCTTGAAGGTCGCTGGGTTTAGTTTCCACTTCATTTTGGTTGATGTTACAGTTGGAAAAAAAAAACCAAAACAGGATGATGTCCGTGAGTGTCAGATGTCCGTTTACGTCGCGATAACATCAAAGCCTGTAACTAAATATATTCAGATTCATCATGAGAATAAACAGGGCCTGAGACCAAAGTTATTGGAAATTGTATATGGTCCTTAATGTTCCATGTTTTCTTCAGCCATTTATACCTATCATATGCATACAGAGGCCAAAAAAACCCATAAAGTTTGCGGACCCGAGCCGATCCCCCTCTAAATCAGGAGTCTGGACAAAACACAATTTGCTTAGGCTAACAGCGCACACAAACAATTCCAATCTTTCATCGTCTTTACCGAACACGCCTATTAAATGTTCCCGGTGCCGCTGGAAGAACAGAGCGAACGTTTGGATTTAATAACTGGTCAAATCCTCCTTAGGCGGCAATTACCTCCAACGAGTGCTTCGGTCAGCTGCCGAGCGGACTCGCGTGGCATGCGGGGTGGATTACTCTTCCTTACGCAACCATTTCAGCTCGGCCTTATTTTTTTGTTGGGGGGGTTGAGGTGTGAATAAGTCTCTTGAGGTCATCCCACAACATCTCGATGATGGATTAAGGTCTGGGCCACTGCAAAGGGTGGATTGATTGTCTTTGAAGTTATTGGCGCAGGCCACCGTCCTGTTACATTGTCTTCTACTAAGCTTCAGCTGGTCTGCAATAAAAAAAAAAAAAAACTTCCCTGGTTTTCAGACAGTTTCGATTACTCTTCAACCAACAAAGCTAAATCTGTTGAGTTTTTAGAGCGGCATGCGCGCCCACCTGCAGTAGTGCGGCAACCGCTATGAGGAGGTTAATGGACGTCAAGTAATATACTAATGGATACAACTGTCGACTTCTTCCTTCGGTGATGTGTCATAATGGATCATGTTACCAGGTTTCTATTTGGCGTAATTTCTAATCTGAGGAAACGGCTAATTTCCCCTGTGCACCACTGCGCTTCTCTTTATTGCCGTGGCTCATATCCTCCCCACAGACACTGGCCACTGTTAAGAGAGCACCGGCCCATTTAAAATGTTAAATACATATTACATTTATAATTACTTTCTGCAGATTGGTGCCGCTGAGGTCAAAACACTGGTAGTTTTTTTTTTTTTAATGCATTAGATTTATGTTCTGCTATCCTCGACACCATCGGACTAATTGGTTTTACGGGAAAACACATTTTCAATAAAGCGGGATTTTAAAAAATAAGCAGATGAATGCTGACAGATTGGTGTTACTGAAATCATTGAAATTTTAAAATTATATTTTTACTTTTCTCAGTTTTCCTGTAAAAGTAAAGGGAAAAGTGGATGAAACACGTCTTACAGTAGAGCTGGGTAAAATAAATAACATTGGCAGTAAATAAATACCAGTAATGTTATTGTACCGGAACCGTTCAGAGAGCGTAAAACAGGATTAAAATGGCAAAACTCTTTTTTTTTCCTTCCCTGACAGTGCAGCTGTCTGGATTCTGTGTTGCACTTCTCTGTGCTCTTGTGGATAAATTTGTGTGATTATGTAATTGGTACTGATTACTGAAAAGAAAAAACAGCCTTTCCTCCGGCATCTTCGAAAACGTGGATCGCAATCCAATCCGTGTCGGAATTCGCGCGACGCCTGCTGCGTGCACAGATCGCGGAGCGTTATCAGTTCGTGGAGGTGAAGCCACACCCTGAGGCTTGTTCGGCACTTGATCGGCGAACAGCGGGGAAGAGGCTGATGCTCGCACGTCATTAGTTTGGTCCGATGCCACTTTTTTTTTTTTTTACGGCTCGACGACAGACACCCTGATTGAGATCTGCACTATCGCTGAATTACCGTACCATAATAGATTTCATCAGCTGTCCTGGTTGCTTCTTCGTGAGGAGTTGTTACCTCTGGTTTATGACTTTCTCCCACGTATCGCGGCCGCATCTCTCCAACAGCCAACAAGGAAATGGCACACTTGGAGTATTCTGACCTCTGGTTTTAGGTCAGCAAGTCAGCACATCCAGCAAAAAGAAACATATATATTTCTCACGCAGATAAATAAAAAATCCTGTGACCCCCCCTCCCGTACGCATCCATGTGTGCCTCTTAGGGACACGTGGGATCCGTTCCAGCTAAACCCAGTGGGAGCCGAGAAGGAGGGCAAGAGGAGATGCTTCCAACTGGCCCAGTATCTGGTGGCCGTCATTGTGGGGTTGGCGGTCTTGACCAGCGCCGTCGTCGCCAAGGTAATATTACCTGCCTGTCTATCTCACTGTTGTTGTTTTTTTAATCTGCGGAAGTTACGTAAATTGAATGTTAAAATTCTTTGGATCGCTTTCTGGTTCTCACTCGAACGGAGTCGATGCTCACACACAAATATTGTTTAATTGTCTTTCATTAACCTTTGAGTGTTTAGAAAACGGACACAACAAAAGAGCAAAGCCATATGCCTTTTTTCTCCCCATCAGAACTTTGTTAGGTTACAAAACGTGTCCCTTTGTCTTTGTCTGACCATCCACGAAGTCGGATCAACAAAACGCCTGCCAATGACCAGGGCTGATCCCCTCATACCTCTGCTCTCTCCTTCTGTTGTTTTAGCTATCTCTGTATCTTTGCGCATCTCCATTCCATCGTTCGCCGACTCAAACACATGCACATGCTACAGTCGAGCGCACGTGTTGCGTGCGGCGTCCCTTCGTCTCGTCAGAATGTTCCTCGCATGGCCTCGTCTTTCACTTGCCTTCTTGAGACAGTCAGTCTCAAAACAACCCGTTCCCGAAACATAAAGCTCACGAGGTGTCCGTAGAGGTAATCTACAGCAGCTAACAGTACAGGAGCTGTGAGCAGAGAGGGGTTGCCGGTAAATCCTATAGTCTTCTATATATTTACAGTACATGGATGTAGTGCTACACACAGGATTTTACTGCAACCACGCTCAAAAGACGACAAAAGCAGGGATTCTTTGCGGATCTGTCGAAAGCGTCCATCTGAAGAAAAAGAGAAATATACTTTTGGTCATCCGGTCTGGTTTTTCATTTCACGTGCTGTACTCGTCTGTCCCACCAGGGGTGTCTCTTGGTGTTGACAACGCTGTCCAGTCCAACCTCCCTGCGCAGCCCAAAGGAAAAACAGTTTTACATGCTGATGCTGGTTTTCTGCCTCATCTGCCCCAATGTCCTGGTGTTCATTAAGTCCCTGTGGAGGTGCGCCTTCAAGAGCTTCGTGCAGCCCAACATGAAGACCATGTCATTTGTGAGTTTTTTTTTCCTGAAGCACCCTCTGCCTGCTGATCATATAAAATGCTTTATAATTGCATTGTCAACTGTGGCAGCAATATTTGTCACGACTTTTGTTGAGTTCATCTCATCATCTTCGCGGTTTCTCCCCCAGATTTGTGCCATTGAGTGCCTGGTGTCTCTCGGCACCGCGGTCCTGGTGCTGGTCGTCATGCCTCAGTTTGACGTGCTGACGAACCTCTTCATCAGCGGTGGGGTCTGCATCGTGTCCGCCAGTCTGCAGATTGTGTTCCGACTGCAGAAGGAAACCTGGAAAATCGTGTTCCCAATATGCTCCCTCGTTCTCACTGTCGCAGGTAACTATTTTTTTAATACAATACCAGGAACAAATATCAGGGATACAATCACAAAACACATCACCGTAATCAATTCCAACTTCAGCGACTTATGATGGTGCCGGGAGTATCGAGGACCATTTGGAAAATGGAATCCTGACTGCTCTTTAGATCACAGACTGAAATGAATCCCAGCTTTGGAGCACTCTGTGAGCTTATCTGTCATGTTCGGTACCCGGGGTGATATCTTTTTTTCCCACGCCCAGAATTGGGGCTGTAAAGATGACAGCTTGTCCTCGTCTTCCTCCTACGATAAACGTGCTATAACCGATGGCACACTTGATCGCTTTCCTCTGCTCCTGCCGCTTGTTTCTAACGCACGGTCAGTCGCGGTTCGTGACATCCGGGTCTGTCTGAACCGAGGCATCTCCCCGTACACCAGCCCCATCGCTCGTGCGGTTCAGTCGATTCGCCCTGATCGCGACGACGGCGACGAGCTCCAATCCGAGCCCTCTGAGGTCGGTTTTGTGTAGGCTGCAGTCTCCGGCCTTTACAGCGCTGAAACAGAAGTTCTTCCATCACGTTGATCACTCTCTTCATGATGAGCGACTAGCCGTTTGCAACTTTTTTTTCCAGTCATGACATGACAGAGACAAACGACGACTGACTGAGCGACTGACCAAGTGCTTCATTAACCTGACAGGTTACTGTCTCCTGGGAGCCGACTACTACGTCCGCGTGTCATCGTACGTGGACCAGCAGAGCAGCGACTGCTATAACTTCGTGGGGATCGGAATTTTCTCCTCGCTCCTCATCTCCCTTTGCTGGTGGGAAAATCCGCTGCAAGCCAGTAACCGCATGCAGGTACACTGCGTTTCTACTGGTCGGTCCTTCACGACAAATTTACGCTTTTTGGAGCTAAAATCCTTCACTGACACCTAACCTCAAAATATAAAAAAGCTTTTAAACTGTTTCACTCTCCGTGTGGACAGTTGTGCCAGGTGTTTTTCTGTTTCACGTCTTCTGAGAGAGCTCCGGGCAGACAGTGATCTGTTTCGGGCATCTGCATTTGAAATGTATGAACGTATGTCCTCCTTTTTCCCACCCGCAGGACACGCTGTCAGAACTGGATGGTTTCAGGGACTTCGTGTTCGTCATCAGCAGCGTTCTGAGGATAATCGTTATTGGTGATTACCTGTCATCGGTGTCGACACACAACACTCATGGGACCGGGCTCACAAAACGACACGCGCTTCTTGAGATGTGTCATCAACGGCCAACACCGTGGCGTTTGGCACACCCGGAGAATGTCGCTTTCCGACATCTGCGCCAACAGATTTCTGGGACGTCAGGGGTGTCACAGTGATTGCGGAGGATGCTCTCCAGCAGTTGTTTTCAATTTTGTGAAGCCCCAATTTTTGTTCTGCATAGCACAATGCAAGACTGCCAGTTTATTGCACTCTGTACAACGGCAACACAACCTTTTATCTACCTAAAACTCATCAAGCCTCTTGCTAAATTCAAATAAGTTCACTTGAGTTGACGTCACCCTATTCAGACCTACTGTGATCTTTTTGATACAGTATTTGTTGTGAATTATATCAGTATATTTGGTATATATGGGATATTGCGTTATTTATATAGCGCATTGTCTCTTTTGCAGGTGGGGTGTACCTGCTATACCATTTCTTTATTGAGAAGACGATCAAATGGCCACACTTCAAACTGGAGAAAAATGAGTGGGAGTTACTGCAAATAGGACTGGTGCTGTTTTTCTTACAGGTAAGTTAGAGGAAGACAGATACAGTACAGGAGCAAGTACAGTAGATAGGTAGGTACGGTATTCTCTTCCGTACTGTACAATATGTATTGGGATAAGAACAGAATAAGTCCAGTCAGGGATATTATTGAAAAGTTTGGCTGCACTGGCCAGGAATCGAACACAGGCAAGAAATCTAGCATTGAACCACCAAGGCTCAGACATGTTCCACCAAACTTTTTTTAAGACCTCGTTTAATGGCACATAATGCAACTCAGATGAACTGTAGCACATATACGTCTGTAGTCTTAGCAACTATCCAGCTAAATAAAAACATAATTAATTAAAAAGCGAAAAGAATTTGGTGCCCCCCAGTGCTAATGAACATATTCCCTTGTCTCCTGTCTCAGGCCTTCTGCTCAGCAGCCTGCCACTGGTTCGGGGTGGTGGCCTGCAAGATTCACGCGGTCCGGATGAGTTTTGCGCTGCCGGTGTGTTGCACGGGACCTTCGGTGTTGCTTTTGGGACTGATACTTTTCATAACACAAGCAGAAAAGTTGGACGGGAAAAAGCACGAGAACATCACGAGTGAGTCGTTTTGTTTTTTCTCTACACTAACTCAATATTGTGAATTGTTAGATTACTTAGATTAGTTATTTTAGTCATCTGTATTTTCGAGGGCACATCTGTCCCGGGAAACTCAATAATTTCACTTATTACTGCACTTTGCCTCTGTTGCAGATTTCTGTGAAAGCTTGGTCGACCTGAGCCACAAGAACACAACCCCTGTGGTCCTGCTCGAAATTACAAGGAGCATGTGTCGCACTTCACTCAACAGGTATGATTTGTGTCTCTGTGTGTGTGCCAGCAACGTAGTGAGTGAGCGAGTATGCATCACGTTTCTGCTTTGACCCAAACTTTCATGGGCTATTTGACAGCTACTACATGCAGTGGCCTTTTTCCATGCTGGCGCTGGAGGGCGTGTGTATGTGGTTGGGCTTCGTTGCGTGCACTTACTACGTATGGAAGATCAAGGTATTGGTATAAAAAACACACACACACACACAGTCCAGTTCAAATCCAGTTCAAACTGCTCACAGCAAAATCTGCCGGGTGCAGGCCACAGTCCGGGTCCGGATCCAGATTTGGCATTTTTTTTCCAAATGAAATCCTTCAGGTTCTGCGTTATTGTCAAGCATTCCATTGAACCTAACACTGCAGCCTTTCACCAAACTCAAAATCAACACATATTCCTATTTATTTATCATATGTTAGTAACTAGTAACACTAGTAATTTCATCAAACCCCAAAACCTCTTTTCTCAAATAACGCAAAACTTCCTTGAGCTAAATACCTTTACGCTTCACCGTGTCTCAGGTCCAGCGTATCGAGAGAACCTCTCAGCTCTTTGTCCGTCGACTCTATGAATCTGCTTTCATTGACCTGTCCCTGCTGCTCAACACCAAGATGAAGATGGGAAACCAAACAACGTGAGAGGGATAAGAGTGCCCGTCTGATTACTTTATGTCGCCCATGTTTCAAACCTCGCCCCATCTCCCATTGCTTCTCCTCTCCCCCCTGCTCCACAGCAGCGAGGATGTGCAGAGCTGCGTGATCTACCTCTGCGCCACCATGTGGCACGAGACCTATGACGAAATGCTGAAGATTCTCACGTCCATGTTCAGGTTCGAGGTGCAGGTCACAGATGGCCCGGTGTGTCGCACGCATCCCGCGCCCCCCTTTTTGAAGAGCGGGTTAACGGCAGCCGAAAATCTGGTTCTCGCCGAGCGACATCACTCCTCGCCTTGCAGTAAGCGAGGCGGAGGTGCGCTCCGGGCTGCGTCAGCCCGATGCAACAACATTGTTTTGCCTGGTGTTAATGCTGCTCTTCAAAATGTTACTCGTGAAGTGTCCGCTTGATTTGCGCAAGACTTAAGGATGCAAAGACGAGAGATGAGGGCTTCTGCGGTGGTGTTAGCGTTGTCCGTTTATTTCAGGTTGGACCGCTATCGGGGAGATCCAAAGGAGGATCACAAGGACTGTTTCAACTTTGAGTGTCACATTTACGTGGACGATGCCTTCATGAATGAAAAGGACACGGGGAAGAGGCTGATCAATTCTTACGTTAATGACTTGATCCATGTTGTCATCGAGGTTTATCGGTGAGATTCTCCATCAACCTGCTACTTATCTCCCTATCTACGTCCATGTGTCTTTCCAACCAACTGTCTCTCCGTCCAACCACTCAGGGTGTTTACCAACAAAGAGCCAGACGATGTGTCAATAATCGAGGCTCCCTACGGCGGAAGGTTGATGTTTGTTATGCCAGAAGGCAACATGCTCTATATTCACCTGAAAGACAAGAGTCTCATCAGGAACAAGAAAAGGTGGTCCCAGGTATGTTATTGTTTCTTGACTGACAGACAAATTGGATCACGAGAGAAAGATTCCACGGCATTAACGTACCTGCATTTTTTCCAAAGGGTTGCGCACAATTTCATCATGTCTCTCAGATTAACCAAATGGATACTTGACAACTCACCTCTGCTTAAGTTCCTGCTCAAGAAATACACGATTTTGACTGCATCAATGTCACTGTCTTTGATTTTCACACTAGATATTGATGTGTGTGACTTTCAGATTATGTATATGTACTATCTACTCGGCTGGAAGGGCTACATCGTCAAGAACCCTCAGAAGATCCCGGTAAGACTCAAATGCGTACATATCAGCGATTATGCGAGTATGAGTATGCGTGTAAGATATTGACCGACCTCATCCCGTGCAGCGCCAAAATAACCCCTGCAGAGCCAGTCTGATCTCGTTGGACGGCGAGAGTTACCTGTTGCCTCAGCATGACAACGACAACAAGAGGAAGTTCATCTCAGACGACAACACGTACCTTCTGGCTCTGGACGGAGACACCGACTTCCACCCTAAAGCCGTGATCCTGCTCGTCGACAGGTTAGCGACAGGCCGGGCAGCTTTTACCATGCAGCTTCGTCATCTTCCCGACAAATAAATCGCTGATACTACTGGTGGACGAGAGAGTCTTCTGCCAGTGTTGTCAGGTATTGCTGTGTTCTAAACTTTGTTAAACCTCGTTAACTAATCACGTTTATCGACAGGTTGAGGATGTATGAAAACGTAGGTGCAGCCTGTGGTAGAATCCATCCCACTGGTATGGGTAAGTTGACCTTTTTTAATGTTAAACCTTTATTTATTTGTTTTCCGTTAGGAGAAACTATAATCCAGTTCCAGAGCAAGCAATCAAAATTTGTGTTCCCGAAAGGTGGAGATCACATTAGGTTTCGGGATAAATTACTGTAAAACCACATTTATGGCCTTGCAAATATTATTAACAGCTATTTTAGCCCTGGTTCTTCAGGTGGAGAATTTCAATAAATAGTGCAGTTATTAATTGGACATTCTTATTTGTGTTGCAGCAGTGACTCTCTCTCTATGCTCACCCCAACATCCTAGGTCCCATGGTGTGGTACCAGAAGTTTGAGTATGCAGTAGGACACTGGCTGCAGAAGACAGCAGAGCACGTGTTTGGCTGCGTCTTGTGCAGCCCGGGGTGTTTCAGTCTGTTCAGGGGGTCGGCCATAATGGACGACAACGTCCTGAAGAGATACACGACGACTGCGACAAGAGCTTCAGAATACGTGCAGTATGACCAAGGTTGGCGACACAGACACGCGTGCACCACAGCTTCGCCAAGTTTTGCGTCTTTACCTCCCTGCTTTGAGGGTTCATGTCCGTAATATGCATCTTTATTGCATTTTTCTTTGGGTTTTCTTTATGCACGCACGCAACACCAGGGGAGGATCGCTGGCTGTGCACGCTGCTACTGCAGCAAGGTTGGCGGGTGGAATACAACGCCGCGTCTGATGCGTACACCAACTCACCTCAGGAGTTCAAAGAGTTCTACCAGCAGAGGAGACGATGGGGGCCCTCCACGCTGGCCAACACGCTGGACCTCCTGCACAGGTTCGCATTGTTCAATCTTAGAAACCACGGAGCTTTATTCCATGGCCAAGTCTATTCTTTATCATTACATTCAAATTTGACTACATGACATGTTTTGGATTTGGACCACAGACTTCCCCAGTCAGATTTTCCCTATTACACTATGCACATTTGTGTTTATGCGCACTCTTTTGTGGTTGTGGCTTCAATTGCAGTGGTTCAGAGACAGTCAAGAGAAATTCGTCCATCTCCAGGCTTTACATCTTCTACCAGATGTTCGCAGTTGGTTCCTCTATCCTCGGCCCCGCGTCAGTGACTCTCATGATAGCAGGTGGGTTCTGGAGGACTCTTCTACTCACTTACAAGCCCTTCCTCACCGTCAGTCACCAAGCGGCTGCGGTCGGGGTTGTTTCCCCGACACTGTGCGTCCCTCATCTCCTGTTAACCAAGTCCTCTTACAGCCCATGAGGAGGGATCACGTCAGTACGGTCACACTCATCTTGCATTTACATGAATTGCATCAACTATTTTTTTTTTGCTCCAGTCCAGCAATAGAAATCCAGAACAATGCCTGTTTTTACACGAATGCCTAATAAAGCAGTTGTGAAGTTCCCGTCTTCCCTAACCAGCTACGGCGTGCTGTTTGTTTTAAACCTGCCGTCGTAAAAAATAAGTAAAAAATAAATATGACTAATACTTGGGTGAGGTGTCACAACACTTTACTTTTCCTGTAAATTTTATCTTATCATGAACTCAACAGAACAAGTCAGCTGCTTTAAAAACTCTTTTGGCCCCTTTGCACGGCACGATAAGTTAGAGCACAACAAGTCACACCTTTAAGAGAGGTCTAATAAAATCTTGGTCATAATTTGCGTCAGGCCGTTCATTATCAGTTTTGAGGCATGTGGGATTACGCACGAGAACAGCTGAATCACAGCCCTAAAAAGACAGAGGTAATTCAGCTTGTGTCCTCCGTCTACTTGGAAAACATGTGATGTAATAAACTTTAATGTGACTGTACTGGGACTTGAAATGCAGGACTTTTTTTTTCGCCCTGCAGATCATCATACGGTTTTCACCTTCACAGCTCCGCCGCTGTCCACCTGCTCCGTCTGACCGTCTTTCCCCGTGTCCTTTTCCTGACAGGTGCTTTCCAGTTCGTCTTCGACCTCGCTGGCACACTTTCCATCATCGTCGCGAGCATTCCCCCCGTGTTTTACATGGCCGTCTGTTTCGTGGGCAAGCCGAATATGCAAATCACCGTCGCTGCCATCATGAGCGTTCTGTACGCCTTCCTCATGACCGCGTCCCTTTTCTCAATCATCGGTGGGTACAAAAAAAACCCAACTCTTTTCCACTGGTTACTTATCGAATGGACATTCACGCACCAACTTCCCTTCCTAGGTGACATGGTAATTCAGGGCACCTTCATCACCCCGACGGGGCTGTTTTTGGTTTCCATGGCAATCATGTACATGGTGACAGCTATACTGCATCCAGAGGAGTTTGGTATGATTACATCATTTTCACATTTTGATCTTCATTTACAACATTATATTATATTGCATTAACAGTTTCAGGTCAACAGCTTGATGGTGTGCTATGACATGCGAGTTGCTTCACATCACATCCCTTTACGTGTTATTTCCTCCCACAGGGATGATTATGTATGGCCTGATGTATTTCATCTGCATCCCCAGTGGATATCTCCTCCTGACCATCTACTCACTGGTTAACATGCATGTTGTTACCTGGGGCACGAGGGAATCCAACAAGTAAAGCACTGGTTATTACTATCAGCAAGCAATTATATTCATTACTGATTCATCTCATAATTACTTTATTTTTTAATTGATGATGAGATTAAAAAGAGGCAGCTAATCCCCCAATCTAATTGTCAATGAATTCTGAGATGATCGATTTGCTCATTAGCTGACTTCTTGTCTCAGCACCAACAGTGTTAGTTAGTACAGTAAGGGGGGGAAAACTGGTAATGACAGAAGCAAAAAAAATTAAAATTTACTATCAGTGGTATGAGCTGCAGCTATGGTGAATGTTGGGGCTGTGCAACACAACCAAAGTCAGTATTTGAACTGTATGAAAAATATCAAAGTTATGGTCAACCCACTAAAAGCCACAAAACGTAGGCAGGTGTTATAAATGACTGTACAATGACAGGTGTACTCACATGTCAAGCTTTAGCTGACCATATCCATGCATTCACTTATCCGCCAGATAACCAGTGGCTGCAGGGAGCTGATTTATTTCCACATATGCAAATATGCATCCGATAGTTCAACGTGTGCCATGCGCATTTTTCTGACTCTGTCTCTCCCGTCTGTCAGGGGAGAGGAGGAAGTGAAGAAGAAGCACAATGTTCTGTGCGACCGCAGCTGCAAACTCTGTTGCTGGGACATGAAGCTGCAGGTGCCGCCACCACACAGCCCTCCAGCCGATTTTCCAGCGGACGACGAGACGGATTGGGTGGGCTGATTTTACGCTGTGGCTTTGCAGGTGACGCAGGAGACGGAGAACCTGATGCTTCAACAGATCACGGGCCAGCAGGTGCCTGCCTTGACAAACGTCTACCAGGAGGCGGCTCGAGAGCCGCTCACAAAGCCAGAGCCGCAAGCCCAAGTCAACACTGCCCAAAAAGGAGCCGTAGAGGAAGCTAAAACGGCTCAGAACAAAGTTTCCACAGTGAGGTATTTCTTTGCCCATTTTTCTTCTCCTCTGTTTATCATGAACCTGTATTGCTAATAAGTCACTGAGCCACTAAGTCAATCGGTCAAACAGTCCTTCACATAAACACAAACTCACATCTATATACTACTTACATTAAACATAGATCAAAGAATAGATCAAACTTAGATTTAAATTATCGTTCATCACTGCGGAAGAGCGAAAAACAAACACTGCTCAGCCACCACATTAAAACAGATGGAAGTGTACTGGAGCTGTGAACTCCATACTACCCAAAACTCAGGATGTGTGTGTGTGCGCACGCAGTTATGACAGCAACGAAGAGAACAGCATGTCACTGAGCGTGTCCGACAAAGAGGATGAAGATGATATTTCTGTTGACTCTGATGACGACGTAATGACTGGTGACCAAGAGGAAACACAGGAGCTTCCTGTCAGAGGTGAGAAGCACTTTAAATTTGCATCTGTCCTCAATACTAGTTACTACTGTAATTCATAGAATCCATTATGTGGAGCACAATATGCACATGATGCTGTGTGTGTGTGTGTGTGTGTGTGTGTGTGTGTGTGTGTGTGTGACAGACTGGGTGATGCCGGTGAAACAAGAGTTTTTGAAGAAGCTGACTTACGCCAACTTGAAAAGAAATCTACAAGAGCAAATACGGTAAATAATCGGCATCGTGCCAAAACGTTTTTGGCTTACTCACCCGGTTTGTTTTCAGTTCTCGTTGGTAACGTTACTCGTCTTGCACACATCTCAAAGCAGAATTGCACTGTGGCATCAGGTAAAGCTGTTTAGCTGCAGTCGGATGATAACTTGGCGGCTTTCTTCTCCTCAGATACACGCTCCGCAAAAAAAATGAGGATGACGACGTGTGCGAGGAGTTGGTCCTGATGCTGACGGATACTCTGAATGAACAGCTACGTGACGTGGGGCCTGAAGATATTCTGACAAGCACCCAGCTGGATGAGTTGCAGTATAAGCTGACGGAGCAGGTAATGGTGACTGATCTCCTTAATGCATTGTTATAATGCGCTGTTAAAAAACAATATGTGATGAGCTTGGCACTACTTAGTTTCCCTTTCCACAATATTCATTGGGCCATATTCATTTGATTTTTGTCACTGCAATTCCAATCATAAAATAGAGTTAGAGAGAACTAGCTATTTATCACATCACACATTACTGCCTCTGCTTCCAAGGTTTTCATTTTAAAAAAAAAACAAAACAATTAAATTATACTGCGGAAGACAAACGACTGAACCACAGAGTAAGTGACTCTGATCTTCCAGGCTCGGCGCATCCTGAAGAGCAGTCACATGAACAAATTAGAGAAGAGAGTGATGAGGGCCATCGACAAAACACTCATCGCCCCGCAGGTGGAAAGACTGGACGAGGTAAGGTGCTAATGCGGCTGCGAGGTCTGGGAGAGTAGCCACACCCATACTTCACAGGCAGCGGATGAATGTAAATGTTCTGGCTTTCCTATTCGGATTTTGCTGATTAAACTTGCGACCGCCTCACGCAGATGAAAACTACAAGATGCTAAACGTTGCCATTAAGTTGGACCAGCGATCCACTCGATTACACATTTGCCTTAATTTACTTGCATCCTATAAAAGCGGCTTGTTTGCACGAATCTCTCCACGTGTTCAGGGCGAAGAGGACTTCTGGAACAAATTAATCGACCGCTACTTGAAGCCCATCGTTGACACTAAAGCGCACCAGGAGGAGGTCACCAGAGAACTGAAGTCACTGCGCAACAAGGTCAGACCTGCTGCGCTCTCGTTCGCCGCCGGCGAGTGCAGTGGTGGTTAGCTCGACTGCAGAGGGGGAGAAGCCGAAAGTTTCCGCTGGCTTTCCGATTGACGCATGGCGTGTGGCTTCGACCTGTCGAGCCGCTCGCGAACAGGGGGCTCCACGACCGCGCGCAGTAACAGCACCGGAAAAAGCAATGACAGAAAAGTCCCTCCAAACACGAACGAAGGATGGGCATAAGAACAGTTAGCTTTCAATTCTCAGCACAGTGGGCCAGGGAAAACAACATTTTTTGGACCAACTATTATCACGTTCTACAAACATTGGAGATCATCCTCAAAGTGGGACTTTCCATCTTTTATTTGCAGTTTACCTGTTGAATATATTACAATCAGAGCCCGACCGATGCTGGATTTTCAGAGGCAGATGTAAATGACACTTTCTGAGAATTTAGCTGGTTTAGAAAATTCCCTTGACTGGGATGTTTGGAACTGGAAAGCCAATGAGCAAAGGCTCATGGGAAATCTTTCAGAGCTTTCTGGGATGTTTACCGCAGTTAAAAATGATGTTCATTTTGAATGCACGCTCACACTTTCCACTACTTTTGCTGACTACTACTGCAGGCAGTTAACCTGCCACACTGTTAGTATTTTAGCACGAAGGGTCAAGAAAAGGGCACTAAATTGTCCCTCCTCCCCACAGGCCGTCTTCCTGTACTTCATCATCAACGTGCTGTGGGTGGTGGCCACCTTCTTCCTGCAGGCCATTGGAAATGATGTCATCAGCATCAAAATCCCTAAATATTACCCAAATGGAACCATGTCAGAGGACTTCTTCAAGGTGGGTCCTGAGAGATTTACAGTCCCGAGACGCACGTGCGACAGAGACGGAGACAGCAGGACTTGGACGCATTCTTGAAAGCCTGTCAGTGCTGCTGGAATTTCCTACTAACACTACTCAACGCCGTTACTGTCATTTTTGCGTCGACAGGTGGAGCCTCTCAGTTTGATGTTCCTGTTCTCTTTCGCTGTTCTTCTCCTCATCCAGTTCCTGGCCATGTTATATCACAGGTGCACACACACAAAATCACAAACTCGTATTTCAGCCATGCGCTGAACTCCGCTCACAGCATATATTCAGTCATACTGAGTCATATTTTTCCCCAACCACGACAAAGAGAATTCAGATTCATATTCGTACCATCCTTTGTGCAGAGTTGCAATGACAAATGTCCCCTTTTTACTGGAACTGTTGGTCATCTACTTATTAATTTAATCATACTCGTGTCTCATTTTGGTTCCTCTTTGTTTACAGGGTCTACACTTTGATCCACGTGGTGTCCTATCGCAGCAAGGAGAAAGACTACAGACAGAGAGATACCGTAAGTGACGACGCACCGAGCCGGGTTCGGGCCTTCCGGTTTAACGTTTGTAATGATGCAGAGCCGAGCTGCCAGCGGACTTGGCGCCACGAAAACGAGAGTAAAGCGCAGAATTGGAACTTCGGCAAAGAATGCTAAAACACTGTGTTCAAAGAAAGCTCAACAGAACCCCGGAGATCGACACAAAGCAGCTGCCGTCCACTGGGCTCACACACACACACAGTATGGGGTATTTGCAAGAGGATCTACATGAAGATGTTCAGTAACGTTTAATGGGGGGCAACTTCAGTTACTCGATAGCCGGTCATACAGCTAAACTCAGGCATTACAAGCCATAAAACCACATCAACAACATACATAAAGTTGTGTTGTAGGAGACAGCCCGGAGCAGGTCATTCATCGTGACGAAAGGCGCGGGGCGGGGGCGTCTGACTCACCGACAGGTAGCTGGAGACCGTCGTCCTCCGTATTCAAACGCGTCGTCCCGTATATCTTGAATGTCAAAGTCTTTATATGCTCCGTCCTCGTCTTTTTTTTTTTTTTTTTTCTTTTTAGACGGGCGTAGGTCCTATATCGGAGTGCCTCGGCCTCCCGTCAGCTCTTCAATTCGGTCCGTCATTTTAGGGCACCGCTAGCTATGTAGTAGCTCAAAACAATTACCATTAGCGCTGCTAATTAATTAACACTAATTAAACCCACTTTACCTAATTTGAACGACCTGGCTAACTTTCTGGGCCGGTTTCGTTTGAGAGGGGAAAACCGCCACAGTGGCTCTTCTTAAAGGTTTTTAAACGAGTCCCAACCTTTATCTCGACGGCAGTTTCTCAGTGGCCCGACGTTCGCGGTCCAGTTCAAAGAGACGCCGACCGCGCGTGCGTTTCTATTGGATTCACGGTCGGCCCATAACGGTGCAGTATCACCTGTCGCCGCCACACAGGGGGGCGCTGTTTCGCTCAGCATAGGCTGGCGACTCGATCCGCCTCGCTCGAAATCAGTCTTTGACACTTCTGACAGCCTCTGATTGACAGTGATATCCGAGTACATATTAAAAGATCTCCCGGGAAGGTCGACGCACCAACTATAAATACCACAGTTGCCACTGACACATTGCGCCAAGAGGGAAGTATAGCCACAGTTTTCATGGAGACGACCTGAATTTTCTTTTTTTGCATTGGTTTTTATGTCCATTTTTTACAGAAAATTACATGAGGTTAAAGAGCATTGTCTAAATTTGTGCTGACGAGAAAAAAGTGGATGCAATAAGCAAAGGCACAGAAAAAATAGTAACATTTATTGTCAGTGCAGAGCATATGGTGATTTTGTGTGTGTGTGTGTGTGTGTGTGTTTCTGTGATCTAGGATGACGATGCTTACGGCTTGACTATGGAGACCTGCTTTGCCAATGGACTGGTCATTACCAATGATGACTGCCAGTAACAACCAAGTGTAAGAAGTAAAACCAGCACTGGCTGAAGCTCAGGAGGCCACATGTTGGAGAGGAAGCCAGCAATAAATGAGCCAATGAACTTTGTTTGAGAAACTAAAATTGGAATTTTTTTTAGGATGTGCTGTGATGTGTCAGGTTATGACACAAAACTATCTGAGGTATGTAGGTAGTGTTTGAATGAATATATGTGTTATTTAAATATCTGAATATCATAACAGAAATAAAGCCTTTTGTATATAGCAGTCTCAAACATTGTATTTTAACAGTTATCTAAATAGAGTTTTTATGGTCCGACTCAAATTCATCTCACTTTTCATTCACACGTTCTGCATGAGTAAGGGGTATGTGTGACTGGGATACAAATCAAGAATTTTCTTTGGACGATTCTATTAATTGTTGCTGAGACTGACAGAATGTGTTTACTTAACTCTACGGTCAAAAGGCAGTGAATAAAATATATGTATATCAGAACAGGAGGCAGACTACCTTATTTATTAAACCCCAATTTTTTTCTATAATTCTGTCAACAAATAGACACACGTTGAGTTTTTTGTACAATGCAGACAGATATAGACGGTAAAACGTTTTGACGGCTTTTCGATGAAAAGTTGTACCCCAGCATCGAAGTGGTGTGAGGGCAAGTGAGATTACAGGAGGTGGATTAAAGGAAGAGGGCTAAGCTGTGATAGTGTGACTTATCAAAAAATATAGAATTATTTGAAACTTTATTCGTGTTTTGTGCAGCAGTTTCTCCTCTGTATGACATGCTCTCCTGGCAGTCCCATCTTCACATCTTGAAAATTACAGTGATTACATCAACTCTATTGTAAGCGATTTGTTCATGCACTTATGACTGTGCCTTCTTGAAATTCCCTTAAGCAGCATGAAGTAAATTTATACCTTAAAATGTTGTACATGTGTACATGCCCATTTCCCAGCCCTAAAAATAACCACACCAACATGAGTTGACCTTTTTTTAATGAATAAGTCATTTCATTCAAATGAATGGAAGCAGTTGAGACAAGTTATTAAATAAGAGGCAATTGCAAAGCAATCATCCGGTACATTTTGGGGGAGAGAGATTTCAGCTGAGGTTAAGGCAGCAAACAGACACTGAGCGCAACTGGAAAGGTCACAACCCATTCAATCACGGTTTTCTGCGGGGGCAGAGCACAAACGACGCCTCCCACATGACACAGCATCTCCAGTAAAGTGCACCTTCATGGTCCTGCACGCTCACGAGTCATCTAGCGTCGTTGGTCAACGCGTGTGTTCGCAGGTGGCGCCGGGACGGTGAGCTATCTGCTTTGGATGAAGGCTCGAGTCTGTTTGCTGCCGCTGTCCCCCAAACACCCAGTATATTAAAAAAAGGAGTAAACACATTACCTAAAACTCAGCGGCTGACGCATTTAAACTTTCAGTTCATGCTTTCACGTAATGCAACAGTTGTACTGTAGGTTGAGGCCAGTGTTTTTGATTTCGTGAGTTTTAACTAATGTGTCACTAAAAACAAACGCACATCAGGCATGACAGAATGGCTGCCAGTGGCACTGTGTTAATACACTGTACACAGAAAACCTGATCTTATACCCTTTGGATGTGGCTACTTGGAAATATTATTTTTTCTTCAGATTACATGTTTTGTTTTGTTTTTTGGAATAATAAAATCTGTAACTCGGTATAATGTACTTTTCTTACTTGATAGCTTACAATTCATGATGGAGATTTCCACCAGCCATACATCGAGCCCTCTCACTGACAGCCAATAAAAACCACCGTCAGCCCAGATGAGTGACAGTCAGTCTTATCAGTCCACAGGTTGGTGCTTCAGTAATTAAAAGCTTGGCTGAAGCTGCGTTTCTGTCCTCCTCTGTTGTTGCCGCCCCCGCCGCCACCGCCGCTCCGGAACCTGTTACCGCGGCCACCGTTTCCCCCGAAGCTTCGCCCCCTTCCACCTCTGAAGCCCCCTCCTCGGTCACCGCGGTTACCACCGCCAAACCCTCTGTTGCCGCGGTTGCTCATTTGCTTCTCCTCCAGCTCCGGGAGCTCTGTGGCCACGGTCAGCTGCCACCGGCGGCCGTCTGTCCAGCTCTCCTGTTGAAGGATCAAGTAAAGGGTTAAAAAAAAAAAAACGTCAGCTTCAATGAGAAACACTGTGGAGACATTCATGTATTACTTTGGATTATTCAGTGAGTGTTCGCTCATTGCCCTCACCTGGATCTCCTTGACTTTGTCGGCCGGGACATCAAAACACACTCCCTGTCGGAAACAGAATGAGGGTGAGACGGTGAGTGTTTCTGCCGCACCAACAGACTGGTTCAGCTGCTTGCTAACATGTTTTTTCCCTTGTTTCCTCGCTACGGATAATGCGCTCTGTTTATCATATGTCCGGAAGAGTCTGAATACACATACGAAGTGCAAAATAATCGCTTGTAAGAAGAAATTTCACAGGGTCCCTGTCTCAATTTGCATTTTAATTTACCAGTGGCTCTCCCGTTTATGATTCCATTTGTCAAGTATAATCAGCATTTTGTGGCGCTCTGGGGAGGCTGTGTTTGGCAAGTCTCTACTCTTACTATCACCGACACTCATCGACTGCCACTCGGCTGAGGTCTTTGCAGCCTTCATCCCTTCTCTCACTTTAAAACTTTACTTAATGATGCAGTCAAATTCAACTTTTGTTTAAATATCATGCACAAACACCATACAACGTAATCTACAACTGTAAAGATCGAAGTGTAATGTGTATCATTTTCAAGCACCGGCAGCACATCACCCGTGTACATATTTGTGCGTGTACATACCATTTTGCCTTTGAGGAAGGTCATTCTGTTAATGTGTTGCTCTATCTCTTCTCCCAGTTGCTCTTTGATGCTCCTCCAGGCGTAGCCCATATTATGCATCTCTTGAGAGCACACCAACTGCATCGTGGTGCAACCCTGGAAATATAGACAGGAATAATAATAAGTTAAAAAGCACAACAAATTCAAGGAGGAACCTTAATGGAGGACAAGCACGGCATTGTCAGTCGTCACTGTCAGATCAGCGCATTATTTGTTAGAGGCTGTAGATACTGTATGCGCGTGCATGCAACTTACAGCGTCGGAGTTGAGCAGCGACCTCTGCTCCAGACTTGTGGCTCCAGAAATGTGGGCAAGCGCAGCGGCTAGTGCATCAACTGCTCCTCTCTCCTCGATCAGCTTCTCAGCGGATGCTCTGAAGTACCCGATGGCCGTGACTGGTACAGAGTCCAGAAACCTGCATGCAGTGAGGAAAGAAATATCATCTGACAATCTGACAAGTATCGGCTTCCTGTGAGGAAATCTAGTTTCACGCCAAGAGGTATCATGATTACGGAGATTTCAGTGGGACGGAGCCTCTGTGGAGTCTGAGTTTAAGTAACACCCGAGCCCTTTCGCTCTGCAGGACAGCTCACCTGACAGCATCCTTGCTCGATGACTTGATGATTTCGTTGGCAGTCGGAACGCCAACTCTTCTGAATGTGATCCCCTGGATTGGTACAAAATAAAATGTTGATACAAATACTTCTGAAGCAGAGTCGCACGGCTTTTATAGAATGTCCACGCCGTTTTAAAGTACAGCAGCTTCTTCAACTTTCTCAAACGTTCCTACGTTTATGTCTTCCACTTATTTTGACTCCTTCCTTCCTTCTCATCCACTTGCATACCAAGTGTAGAACAGATGTGACTGAAAGATAGTGTTTCTAACTCAAACAACTAAACCTGTCGCTCTTTTCTTTTACCCCTGTGTGTCCTCATCTGAACAAATGTAAAAAGGGCACGAACCGCTTTGTTTTCTACGTAGCGCAGCTGGTCCTCTTCTTTCCTCTGGTAGAAACAGATGCAGACTCCGGTCCTGCCTGCTCGGCCCGTACGTCCTGAACGATGGATGTATGACTCCACATCCTGGCACCAAACAGAGACGCAGCAAAATGTTCAGAGAAAGTGACGGTAACAAAAGCCTTTATTACTCCTAATTCATGCAATACTGTTGATATGAAAATGCGCAGGTAACATTTATCCACCGAGAGTTAATTCCCCAGTTTTAATGTTGATAAACCAATGCACATAAATGCACTGCAACTGTTTCCATTCTCAGTTCAAATTCATCTGAAGCGTGCAAATGCTTTTTCAAAATAGTCTTGTGTAAATGGAATCTGCTCCTTAATTCACACATCTAAACGTCTTCACAGCAAAGAAACCTCACGACCAATAAAGCCGCCAAAACGTTGCTACATCACACCTTGGGCGGAGAACACTGAACGACCAGGTCGACTTCAGGGATATCTAATCCACGGGCTGCAACGTTGGTGGCAACCAGGACCTCAAAGGCTCCATTCCTGAAGCCCTTCAGCGTCAGCTCTCTCTGTTTCTGAGGAATATCACCATGGAGGGACTGGGCACTCTGAAATCAAACAAAAAGAAGAGATCTTTTCAAAGCCATTGCTTTCTGTTTCTAGAAGTATTTCTGCTGAATATTTCAGAACTCCCACAACTTTCAAAGCCGTTGAGATTATGTTACTAGATATTAGAAAAATGTCAGTTGATCATTTTACAAATTACAGCTATAATATATAGTCACAGTATGAAGCGGCTCGACATAAAGCGTGCCTGCGTCCCTACCTGTTTGATGGATGCATTCATGGACAGTTCGTTGGCATCTTTCTTTGTCTCGCAGAACACAATGGTTCTGCCGTGGCTGCCGCTGTAAACCTGGATCACGTCGCCTAACACGGCTGCACGCTGGGACCAGTGGCACGCTATGGCCAGATGCTGCGGAACAAAGGACAGACGGAGAAACAACGAGATAGAGAGCGTGAGAGGAGATGCGAGGCGACATTACCATTAATCCTGCTGGCAGACTTAAACTTGTGCTTCATCACAGTTCCGCTGGTGTGGATGATGATAAACACAGCAAACAAACTTGCTGATGTAGATATATGGGAGCCCTTTCACCTGCTTCAGCTCCTCCTCTCTCGCGAAAACACTTACTTCCACAGTCGTTGCAGCTTTCTGTGTTTTCTTGCCAATCAGGTCGACATGTTTGCAGCCTGGCCTCATGTATTTCTTTGCAACTTCATAGACCCAGGGGGGACAGGTTGCCGAAAACAGCAGAGTCTGGGGGTTGGCGTCATCGTCTGAAAAGGAACACACACACACACACAAAAAAAGTAAAATAAATAACAGTAAAAAAAAAAAGAGAAACACCAATGACAGCAGTGGACATACCAGCAGACACGGATTTACTTTACCTTTGTTATACGATGAGGCCAAAATTTCTTCAACCTGTTCTGCAAATCCCATGTCCAACATCTGGTCTACTTCATCCAGGACAACGTGTTTCAGCTTGGAGAGGTCGAGTTTATGGTTCTGAAGGTGGTCTTTGATGCGACCAGGGGTTCCAACCAAAATGTCAATACCGTTACGGATAGCATCAACTAGAGGGGAGGAGAGGAGTGGAGAGAGATGTAATTAATGCTAATGCAAAAAATATGTTAACGGCAGACAGAAACTACATGAAAGAAAATAAAGAAAAAGAAATGAGCACAATATTTAAAGCTATTAACAGTTAACCTGAAAAGTACTTTGTAATAACGTCAAACAAAGTAGTTTTCAATATGAATATGCAGACATTTTAAATGATCTGAACTTTTTAAAAAAAAAAAAACTACTTCTATTAAAGACAACTGTATATTAGTACAGGACTTACTCTGTGGGTTGTATGAGCTGCCTCCATAGAAACAGGTGATAGCCAGTCTCTTGGAGACGTCTTTGAAATCCTTGGCGACCTGGATAGCTAACTCTCTGGTTGGAGCCAACACCAGGACCTACAGGCAGACAGAAACGCGGCTCAGTCATACATAAACATACTCAGAGCACAACTCATATTAGGACTCTGACGGATGCTAATTTTCATTAATCGGTGTGAACCTTGGGAGCCCGGCCTCTGGTCTGTTCTACCAAATCCTTCTGGAGCTTCTCCACCAAAGGGATGGCAAAGGAGAAAGTCTTTCCTGTTCCTGTCCGGGCTTGGGCAATTACATCTTCCCCATCATAAACGGGATTAAATGTCTTCACTTGAATGTCAAACAGGTAGGAGACTCCACGTGCTGAGAAAATGATAGAAAGTGAAGAGAGAGGAGGAAGTGGAATGACATGACAGAGAGAAAGATCATTTATTTGGCACAGTTCTAAAGCCGACTGTCAAAATTCTCAAGCAGTTGTGTCTAATGGGAATTTATGGAGACATTTCAGTCCATAGTTTTTGTGGTGCAAAAAAATGATTTTGGACACCTTTGTCTCCAGCCACAAGGGTAAAAACTACAATATAATTATGATGTAAATATGACGATTACCTTTCAGTTTACCAATGGTGACCTGGGAGATCCTGAAGTTGGAGAAAGCCCCTTCCCTCTGCTCTGGTGTCTCCTAAAAATATATTTTTTTTAAAAACAGCCAGACTTTAGGACCTTTTTCTCCCTCTGCTGTTGAAGAGTGCCCATTAAAGAAAAAAATGTAAAAGGCAAAGACTGAGGAATCATGGGGTTAGTGTATTTCATATATGTTATATTAATATAATATAAAATGGATTGATTTACATTATTTGGAAAATATTTAAATGTTGAAAATTTGCTGAGTTGGGAAATTAGTGGTTTTAAAGTTAATTTTTTTTTAAAAAAAAAGTTTAATTGGCAAATATGTCCAAATTCCTCTGTGAGCTTCCCATACTGTGGACCAGCCCTTTCCTGCTAAGATATGGGTGACAACTCCAAAAAGAACTGATAGCGAACACAAATATTCTATTTACCACTAAGCAGAGTGCCCATACATTAATTATTAACACAACTGAGAGGAAAAACTGTGCGCAATCAGTCTACAGGGCCGTACCGTTTCTTTTTCGCTGTCACTGGCCGACTCTTCACTTGACTGAGACGGTGTCTGGATGGGTGTCTGAACTGGGGTGTTCGGGGTGGAATGTCCATTGGTTGCTGCCTCTGCGACTGCTTTCTTTTGCTTTCTTTTTTTTTTCTAAACACAAAGATAAAATTGAGTGTGTGACCTTTTCTACCAGGGTATAGTCAGAGCATGTGCATTTATATTTATATTACCAAATATGTCTGCTAATGATCATGTCTACAGCTTTTTTGCAATTTAACAGGACAAATCATCCAATGTCCTACAGAACAATCAAGATTAGGCCTTTAAGAAAGTCTACTATTACATATTTGTGTTCATAATGCAGCACTGACCTCTGTCTCTCCTTCAGTGTTCTTCTTAGTCTTCTGCTTTGGTGTTTCAACACCATTACTGTTACCATTCAAGTCTATGATCTCATAGTTGCCGTTCACTTGATCCGCCGCCAGCTTGTCTTTCTTCTTTTTCTTCTTGGGTGGTGGAGATTCACAGCCTGGGTCCTCCTGCTCTTCCTGCTCCACCAGCTGCTTCTTCTTCTTGAGCTTCTTGCCCTCCTTGATCTTGTTCATTAAAAGGCAAATACATTTCAGTTAAACCAAATACTGCCAGCAGAGGGCCTTATTCTCTATTTAAAAGATATGTTTCACATTTTAAGACTACGTTACATTATTATATACATTATATTTTTTCCAATTTAAACTATATAGTTTTGTTCCTGAAATCTAAAAATCAACAGCAGCAATTTTGATTTGATTAGTCTCTGGATGGTTGCATTGAAAACGGCTAGTTCTCATTACTTTTGATACCCAACTAATTAAAAGGAAATGTCATCAAAAATCACAGTGATTATAATTTAGCATAGCGACTCAAGCTTGGGTTTACTTAAAAAGCTTGAGTTGGGATTATTTTATCAAAAAAATATCAATAATGAAAACCACTGAAATAATTACCACTTCAACTAAAATAACCATTTGCAGCAATTATACTAGGATTAATTTTATTGCTGTAAAGAGGTTGTTTTGTCGACCGGCAGCCGATAACTCGTCCCAGCTGTGTGTGACGACATCATGTCGCGCCCACAGGAACGCTGATACACACAAGACACGAGGCAGTTAAAAGGCGTCCACGCGACCAACCCGCACATCTACAGATCAGCTCAGCAACACGTGGACCAGCCACGTGACCCGACAGCTAGGCTAACAGGCAGCATTGACTATCAAGGTGTGCCAGCATTATCACAGCAGTGGATCATATCCACTACCTTTAATTAATACCACGGTTGCTCACATGACGAAGGCAACGTCTCACGCGTAATGTGGCCACACAAAACACATATTTTACCTTAGTGTGCTAACAGTTAGCTAGCCGGTTAGCCGAGGTTTGGGGATAACACGCTACACAGCCACATGTTGCCAAACATGGAGCAGCCCGAAGACGACGTCGCGCGAGCGACGCACATTTTACCGTCCGTGATAGGCGACATGAGCCGTTCTGCTCACCTTCAGGGTTTTGGCCTCGGCGATAGTGTCCACATCATCCCCCATGACTTGTTCTTCAGTGTCAAAGATGATTTTCGATGGCATTTCTCTTCCCTGATGTAACCCCTCAGCGTGGACACACAGGAAAACCCTCGGGCACGCGGACGAAAAGGAGCGCGCAAGGCGGCGCGAGCAGGCGTGTTCACGTAGCAGACATAGAAATAGAGGCGATAGATCGACAGTGCAGAGCAGAGCGCAAGCAAGAACTTCAACAACTACATCTATGTTGGTTCAACCAGAAAGTCAACACCGGTGTGGGCAGCTTCGACAGTAAAACAGGAGTTATGTTATCTATGGGTTAACATATTAGATATTAATATTACCTTGTGTTTTAATGTAACTCCAAAATGTTACTGTGGTCGGATCACAGGGAGTTTGACACATCCAGACTCGGGAATTGTAGTGTGTTGAATATCGTCCTAACATAACTTTTGAATTACAGATTAAACAGAATCAACGAGTATTAGTAATCAAACAAAACCCTGAATGGTGGGCTTACCAAAGCACTGCTCAAACTTTTTTAATTATGATAATTTTAAAAAGCTGAATCTGGGGTCAAACTATTGCTGAAAAAAAAACACTAAGAATTTAAAAATATTCATAGTTACTCTGCTTATGTAGGATATATGACATGATACACGTAAACATGTTATATTTGTATCTATTTTTATCATCTTTATGTAAAGAAAGTTGTCGTGGTACCATATTACACACAGTTTATGATCCTGTCGCTGAAACGCTTCGTATAGTCGTATTTCTAATCATGTCTCGTTTCACCCACCGTGGTTACAGTCCGGAAAGACGGCATCCTGCGCTGCGTCACCGCGACAGTGTCGTGAAGCGCCGGAGTTGTGGTTGGAAATTTGACCGGCCGTCCTCTGAGCTGAGATTCCAGTCGCCCTTCAGCACACAAACAGTGCTACCCTCGGCTATAACACACGACATCCCAACGATAAAACCATGGCAGGGACAATTGCGCGGAAAGCTATTGACCACCTGAAGAGCAAAGAGTTCAGGGACTATTTGATGAGGTTTGTACTAAGAGCTGCTGCATTTCTACATTAGCACGCGTGCTAATGTATGTTAGCTATTTGGCTGTGGAGCGACTAGGTAATGGAACTTTGTAATATTAGAAAATGTTGTTCAGCCAGTAACATTTGCGTTTTAATAAACGTCAGTTACCAACTTCAACAATATTTGCGCTACCGGATGTTGCAGTGGTGTTTTTGCATTGGTGGTTTTCTATGTCTAATTTCAAGGGCGGTAGTACTTCGTGTGTCTGGAGCGCCGAGTGAACTTGTTATTCCACTTTATCAGGTCTATTGTAAAGGTAGAACAGTAAACCGTGGATAAACTCGTTTTTATTTTTTTTCTAATTAAATTTCAGAGGAAGAATACTATCTAGAAAACAATCAACAATCGCAATTTACGTTATACCTAACGTGGTACATTGCTTCTAACAGCAGTGCAGAGTTGGGTTTTAGGCTAGTGACAGATCTGACGTACATCTCACGTACAAATACGAGTAAAGAGACCTAGTTTCATGACTTGCCAAAGATGATGGTTAATATGCACATGTGTCGTGATGGTGTGTGTGTGTTTGCCACGGATTAAAGGCTAAATTGTGTCACAGTGACGCAGGAGGCCATCTTTGTTTACATTCGTAACACAGACAGACAAGAGGTTATCGCTGGGTTTATTTTGTCTGTTTTACAATAGGTTTTTGTTTGTAACATTTTGAAAATTCAATTTGAAAGCCAAATAGACTGTATGTGTGGATGAGGCACACACTGTGATGATTTACGTGGCCTTTCACATAAAAAGTGTCTCTATTACTGTTGGGGGGGTTCTAAAATCATGTAGCAAATGCAGTATTCGTTGAGTGCATCCACTTGTGTTGTGAATATTGTAGTTGTCAGCTCCCTTCAAGTGTCGTTTGACTGTAATGATACTTCATTTGTTATAACCCAAGAGTGATGCAGAATTAGATTAAGACTCTGCACATTATTTTACTCATTGCAGCATCTGGGACCTTTACAACATACTAGTTCTTTTGCTATTTGTGAATAATCAACTGAAAAAAAGGCCTGTGGCATTAGCTCTAGTGTGTCTTAACTCATATCAGTTTTGACTCATCTGTATTTGTTCTTTTCTCTTCCATGTGTCCCTGAAACGAACCAAAAAAATTAAACAGCACGGTAAGCTCTCATCCTCGGTGCCCGTCCATCTGTCTCTCAATATATGTGTTTCCACCTGTGACTCTCCTTATTTATTTCTCCCTGCTGATTTACCTGCCTACCTTTCTAATGTCACTGTAATAATCTGCTGCAAAATGCATTCATACCTATCAGTCTGAGTTCATGTATATTTAAGTTCATCATTTTCAACTGTTTAATATTATGTTTTTCTCCCATGTATTTTCCATGCCACTTCCTTTTTTAAATGGGTTTCACGATTCAGATAATATTATCATAGTAATTACATTTTAATTATCATATGACCTTGTTCTGCTGCAAAGCTAATTAAGACTATCCACTAACTATCCAGTAATATCATTTGTTTTTTTTGTGTGTGTTTGTGCAGCATTTCTGGGGTCCTGTAGCAAACTGGGGCCTTCCCATAGCCGCCATCACAGATATGAAGAAGAGCCCGGAGATCATCAGTGGCAGGATGACCTTCGGTAAGATACAAAAACACATATACTGAGAAATGTACAGGTGCACAGCACAGTCAAAGGTTTTGAAAGATCAAAATCGCTGACAGAAGATTTCATTTACCACTTAAATGTAAGACTGTGTTGGAATAGAAACTTTTCACAGATTTCACATCTTAATATTCATACATGAGAAATGGTTATCACTGTGTGATTTAGTTTTTTTGTGAGTAAGAGGGCTAATGTATTTATGATACATGTTCGAGTCATGGTAAGAAGTGTCCAGACATTAATGTTAAGACATAACTATTGATTAACAAAAGTCCTTTGTGTGTTTTCTCCCTCCTCAGCTTTGTGCTGCTATTCACTGCTCTTCATGAGGTTCGCATACAAGGTCCAGCCACGCAACTGGCTACTCTTTGCCTGCCATTTGACCAACGAATCAGCACAGCTTATCCAGGGAGGTCGTCTCATTAAGTACAAGTAAGTCGAATTCTAGTCTGTTTTTTTTCTTTGTCTTTGTAAACAGGGGCTTCCATAATGAAACAGCCACACTGGTATTTGCAGATGCTCTCACCTGTATTTCTTGGTCTACAGTAAGGAAATGTTAGTGGTATTATATAAGTGGTTTAGCAGACCACTATATACACCATTCAGTTTGTCATGAAGCTTGTGCATTCAAAACAAGCTTGTGACACATCACCGTCTGTCTTTCTTGCATGTTCTCTGTCATTTGCCATAACAAATGTCCACATACAACTGAACTTGATGCTGAAATTTAGGACAATAAGACCAATGCTAAAAAAAACTGGTAATTGTCCTTTAAATTTACAGCATCGGATTCAAATAAACTTGTATGCACTCTTATTTCTGTATTATTACAGCATGGAGAAGAAGATGGGATCTTAGTGACAGAGTATAGCAGTTGGAGATTGTTCACTGCAGAGTGATACCATGCTGCTGCGACAGCCACCTAAGCCTGGACATCAAAATATTTTATCCAATCATTGAAACTGTGGCACTTTCACCATGATGTTCCACAATGATTGATCATCCTTGTGTTTTAGTCACTTTTTATTATACGGACAAAACCCCCCAGAAAAAACAGATACGTTCCTCCAAGATTAAAGGTCAACTGCTGTGATTTATCTTTAGATTTTTCCTACATTCAACATGACACATAAAAATATAATATAGGTGAATGTAGACTTATCTGACCAGCCTGACAGTTAGATGCTTTGCAAACTGAATCCACTGGCCATTAAACACTTTGAGACGAGGTTGAAATTTTTCACCAAATAACTCATTTCAGGTTATCGGCGTTAACATATTCATTATGTTTTTACCTCCTTAGTAATTGAAATATTCATGATATTACATAGAGAGTCTAGCCTGAGGTCAGTCTGTGTAAATATGTCCACACCATGGGAGATAACACTGGCTAAGAATATGGACATTCATTCATTAACCTTTACTTAAACACAGAGAACACACACAGAGGTACGCGTTTTGTTTGTTGTTCCCTGGAGCAAGATATTATGCTGTACATTGAGTGTGTGTGAGAATCTGATTTGAGATGGTTTTATTGCATTCTAATAAATAATGATTGTTCGAGCAACTTTTTAAATAATACAAAGGAATGTGTGTTTTTATGTGGCGAAGCTGCCCACACTGTAAGTTATAATCTGTATGACTGAGCAAGGTGAGCTTCTTCTGTCAGTGCTGACCAACCGTACCGTGTGTTATTAAGTTTTATTCACATTAATTTATTGTCACTGTATAATTCACATGTTTCTTTTTCCCTCATTAACAATTTGATCCTCTGGGTTTGTTTGAATAAACTGGCTACAACCAACTTCAACACAGCTCAGCGAGTGGATGCCTTATTTGAAGGATTTCTTTTTCGTGAAGTCCTGCTTAGTGGTCATTGTTTGTCAGGGAACAGGTAACCTCTCCAGTGTCAGCTATTCCACCATGGTGATGCCAGGAGGCTTCTGCTTTTTATTTACACTCGACACATTGCTCTGCAACCTTACGCCCTTGTTCAGTTTCCACTAAACAAACACATTTTTCAACAAAGTCAGAAGGAACAATTCAAACTAGCTGGGAACTGGGGTTACTTTGTGTGTTTTTTTATGTTCTGGTATAACACCCCAGCTTTTAAAACTTTGTGTGAAAAATGAATGAATGTATTAAATGTGTTTAAATTACCATCATTTTCTGCATACTCGACAGTACACAAAGTAAAAAGCAATCTGAAAGTACCCGTAATGCTGAACGAACCTTTTCATGGTGTTTTATATTATTACTGGTGCGTTAACTCAGGTTTTAATGTGGTAGTAGGGGTATGAAGTGGCATAAAAAGAAAATACTCCGATTAAGTACAAGCGCCTCAAAATGTACTTAAGTACGGCGCTAATAAATTGTAAAGTAATTCAATTCATTCCGCAACACTGGTCATTACTGTTACCTGGGAGACGCAGAGTGTTAAAAATAAACGTACTAAAACCTGATACTGCGACACACGGAAATAACGTCGCAAACCCGGTCAGTGTTGCTGCTGAGTGTTTCATTCCAGCAGGTGGTGCTAATGCGACAAAAACAACTCGGTCGCAGCTGAGCGACAGAGACGAAGAAGACCAACATGGCGTCCGTCGGGAGTAACGAGTGGAGAGCTATCTGCGACAAATTCACCAACGCCCAAAACCTCACGGAGGTGGAATCGCGAAATGACCCAGAAAACGACCCCTTCCGATCCAAGTACAAGGCCAGGGAGCTCCTCCGGGAGATATACTGCTCGCTCAAGTGTTTTGAAGCTGGGGACGGCGAGGAGGACGGCGGGGGCGGCGGCGGCGGAGGAGCGAGCGGCGACCCGCGGCCGACGGAGCAGCCGGTGGACGGGCAGCCGGAGGATGTGTTCGGTCAGGGCCTCAGCGGCGACTCGGCAGCCGGGCTGCGGGCCGCCAAGCTCGGCGCCGTGGAGTACTATCTGGGCGTCAACCACGTCGACACAGAGGAGCTGTCAGCCGGACAGGAGCATCTGATGAACTGCATGAAGCTGCTGGAGAGATGCAGAGTGGCGTCCGAGAACGTGTCGCTGTTTATCCATGTCAGGGTAAGGCTAGCTCAGATTTAATTAGCATTTTAAAAGAATGTATCTGTTGGCTTTACTTTAGTGGAATATAGAAGAACAGCCTTTGCTCTAGCTATTGTTAGGATTAATTGGAATTTCTAATTTGTGAATATATTTGTGATAATTACTGAGATGATGCTGCTGCAACCATCTCAGTCATGACAGAAATAACAGAATTGAGGGTTCTTGCCTTATCTCGATCATCTTAGTTCAATGGAAGATTAGAAGATGAGGTGATATTGAGCGCTTGTGTTGGCTGTTTGTGTTGTCAGAACCAGTTGGGCATCCTTTGGGCAGGCCGGGATGAGACCGAGGAAGCTCAGGGGTTCCTCGAAACAGCAGAATCCATCTACCTACGTTATATGAAGGAGGTGAAGTTGACACCGTCATTGTACCCATTTATGAATCGCTTGCCTGGCCGTCAACATGCGTACTGCCACATGACCCTTGCCTCTGTCAGGAGCCGAGGGAGAGCAGTGTACTGTTTTTGATAAGAGCTCACCTGCGTGCCATTCACATTGCACTTTTTAAGATCAAATGTGGGTACAGTGCACCTGGTTGCAAAAAGGGAACTGCAGTTGCGGATGAAATTGGCCAAATCCTCCTAATCGTTAGCCATGGGTGTTGTGTTTTGTTTTGTTTTTTTCAGGATGGGAGCCCCCCCACTGACATGACAGAGTACTTTACTACTGAGGAGAACCTGCTGACACACCAGGAAAGGACCAAGAGGTAACCTGTAACCTCCAACAGGCCCGTACAGACATGCAGGTGTACAGATTCCTTAGATATTGATGTTACTGTTACTTCACTTTGTTTTCTTCCTCCTCCTTTCCATCTTTCCCTTATACCTACCAGGTTTGAGTTGGCCTACACCCATACCATGTACTACCTTGCTCAGGTCTATAAAAACCTTGGTGAGTTGGATCTTGTACAGGAGATAAATGTATTGCTTGTATAAAATGGATCTAATATTTAAAATGAAACTCCAAACACTCATTTTTGAATTGAGGTGCATCATTTCCACTGATTTTTGAGGCATTTGCAGTTATATCAATGTGAATATAATGAAGCAGGTTGTTGTTGTTGTGTTCATATACTGTACATTTGTTTGATGATAGTCATAATAACTACCGTATTATTGTCTTACAGGTCAAACTGAGCGTGCTGCCACCTATTGCCACAGTACCCTGCAGAGACAGTTACAGTTAAATCAGTTCAGTCCAATGGAGTGGGCACTGAACGCTGCCACGCTATCACAGTATTACATCACCAAGGTAGGGCTTACACTGATTCATATAGATTAAAGACATTTAATTTAAAAAGAACATCAAGAGTATTTCACCTCACATGTGACACAGCATGTGTAACAGTTTTTCAGAGACATGATGTGGAGTGTAATCATTTTGATTTCATGGCAAGAATTTTGCTTGTAATGATCATATACTTTGTGAGATCTGGTTTAGGTCAGGTAGTTTGTTTTGAGTAATGTGAGGTGTGTGTGTGTGTGTGTGTGTGTGTGTGTGTGTGTGTGTGTGTGATTTTTAGGGCCGATACATGGAGGGCAGACATTGCCTCTCAGCAGCCACCGTCATATCAGGTTTGGCAGGAGAGGCTCCTTCGGAGGCTGCAGCACGGGAAAGTAATTGTCTCAAGTATCTCTTAACAATCATTTCAGTTATTTTTCAATCAGTTCAAAATAAGCACAATGGTAATCTCTAATGATAAAGGTAACGCAACTGTGAGCAAAGCGTCTGCTGCTGTGTGATCTAGTTTAGATCCTTTTTCTCCTGCTGTCTGACTCAGGTGAGACAGAGAGCGACCGCAGGGAACAGCTCAGACAAAAGAGAGCAGAGATCGCAAGGTGCTGGATCAAATACTGTCTCAACCTCCTGCAAGACGCAAAGAAACTGCTCGAGGTACTGCATGATTGTACGCTGTGTGTGTGCTGTGTGCCTGTGGCAGCTTTGAAAATCATCAGACTCGTGACTTGGGCCCCGAGTCTTATGAACAGGGATAGCCTCCATAACTGAAGCACCACTAACAAAATCTCAGCTTTCTCTGCAGAAACCCCAAGGAAAAGAAGTTTGCGCCTATTATGCCAAAAAAATACTCGGCATCAAGTTATACTGCTCCAACAAACCTTGTGTGTAGCTGCTTAGATGTAAGTCATTGTTTTGTGTGTGTTTTAATATGCGCTTGTGACCAGGACAACATCGGGGAGCTGGATACCGATCGTCAAGAAGAGTTGAAGAGAGCACGAGGACGTGAGGAAGAGGAGGAAGAGAAGGGCAGGAAGAGCGCTTTGCTGTTCGGCTCTGAAGACACATTCGACTCCATCGCAAGCCTGGAAGAGAAGGTCTCTGTGCTGGGTTTGATTTTCCTACTGGGAGTGCTGTTGTTAAATGACTGTTAAGGAATATGTTATTCTCCGACAATCGTTGAATATCTTTATGTCAGAAGCAGAATTAAAATGTCCCTTTTATCTTTATAAAAACACAATCAACTCTGACCAGAAATCTGGCAATAAATGAAGAACCAGTACTAATGTGTCACTAGAAGGCGCCGTTCTGCAAATAAATATCGACCCGTTGCAGTAGGTATGCTCAGATTTTCTGCTTTATGTTTTAAAGGTGTGCTGTTTGTCCCCACTGGACTTCACTGAGGCCAGAGCTGTATTTCTAGTGGGACAGAATTATGTCACACAGGTACACACACACACACACACACACACACACACACACACACACACACACACACACAGAAACTGGGTTGGACAGACTCAAGTCAACATAGACACTTTATGTTGCTAACAGATCAAGAGAAGTTCCTGAAGTGACTTTACCAGCAGATTATTCAGATTAAAAAAAACCCAAACATTCAATTATTCACGAATGAATTCAGTGAAATGATCCTTCCGTTCTCTCTCGTAGGCCAAGGAGTACTTTCAGATGGATGGATATGTGACGGACCACATTGAGATCTTGCAGGATCACAGTGCTCTGTTCAGGGCCTTGGCTTTCTTTGAAGAGGATATGGAGCGACGCTGCAAAATGCACAAACGAAGAGTTGATATGCTTGAGCCAATCTGCAACGGTACGACCCGGCATCACGCTTACTCATGTTCATAGTCACGAAAGTGAATCTTTTGATGTCACGCACATGCACACGAATTTACCATTCTCCCATAACAGTGAGCAGGTTGCATTTCCCTTGGCAACCCAGTGTCAAGGCACTTTTTGAAATTGTCCTGAAATATTTTTTTGCCCGTGTACACAAAATCACTAGAATTATATTTTGTGGCTGTGAACTCAAACTGATGTGAGAATGTGTTGAAAGCTAATTTTATTCTCCAATTACAAATGTTTTTCTTTGAAAAGAGTTTTGAATATTTTCATGAGCTATAATTAAGTATAAAACAATAAAACAGAAGAAACCATCTTAGTCAGGTGACATCTGACTCTCTCCTCCTCCTGCTGTTTTTTTTTCTGTAGACCTGAACGCCAGGTATTACCTAATGATCCGCAGACAGATGATGTTTGAGTTGGCAGAGACCTACAGTGAAATGATGGACCTGAAACTGACGCTGGCCAACAGACAAGCGGATACGCAGTCGCTCGATAACCACACCATTAAGAAATTCAACCACCTGTGCTCTGCCTCTGCCAAGTGAGGGTTACATTCATGCGTGGAGCACCTATGTGCACATCTCTGTGGGTCTCCAGTCTTGAGTGATTCGTAATCCTCCCCTCTCCAGGTACTTCCAGATGTTCCTGGACTCTCTGTGTTCTCCAGAAGGGAAGTTTCCGGAGCACCTGGAGGAGGAGGTGCTCCGACCGGCTCTGGTGGCCCGCTTCAGAGTAGCCCGACTGCACAGCCGGCTGATCAGCACGATACCCTCTGCTCAGCTGGAGAACCTCAACAAATCTCTGGAAAATTACAAGTATGTCAATGTTTTTCTTAATTTATTGTGATGCATCTAAAATCTTTCTGGGTTGCAGACTAAAAGACACGCTCTCCACAGGAGCAACCATCGGATATAGGATGACATTAATACAGTAGATTGAGGAAGTTTGACGGACCTTTGACAGATGTAATTGCTGGACTAGAAAGCACTGAAATTAGGATTAATTTTATTTGTAGAGTGCCAAATCACAACATACATCAGCAGTTAAATCAGTTAGAATGGAATATGGGTGCACTCCACAGTCTAAACACCGCCAGCGGCCGTGTTGTGTATCCGTGTTAACGCATCGACCATCACTTTCTCCCTCCACCCGTTGTCTAGATATGTGGTCCAGTATTGTGAGGCCCACCCTGAGGCAGTAGCCGCTGTGGAGACGGAGCTGGAGCTGAGCAAGGAAATGGTTGGCCTACTCCCTCTCAAAATCAACCGCCTCAAAGCAAGGATGGCTGCAAACAACTGAAGGACGCCGCTGTTCACTGTCAGACTAATTGGTGTACCACCTTATTGTCAATGGACACTAACAACAGATAGAGAGCCTTGATGGCAGATCAACCGACTTGCTTACTGTGTTTGAGTTGACGATGACTTCTTGGTATTTTGGGGTTTTTTGCAGTGGGCATGCTGCTCTCACAAGACCTGCGAACACACTACACAGACAGAATGTGCTTTCCTCTGTGTTGTAAAATGTGTGGTGAGCTTACTTTTAATCCAGCGAGCACAGAAAATAATGTATATTCAATATCAATTCAATAACGTCCTTGCCTGTGTTTTCAACACTTAAAGCTGAGTTAAGGTGGACTCAGACCTGTCTCTTTACATTGATGCCTTCTTCAGAAGCAGAGTGACACATTTGTAGGTTTGCTGCCTTTGCAAATTAAAAGAAAAGCTGTTTTGCAACCTCATGGCTGATATGTACATAAGATTTTTATTGTTTGTTTTATTTTATTTTAATTGAATTGTTTTTTGTTTAATGTGAGTTTATTTTCTGTAAAGCAGATCGTTCTTCCATTTGTCAGATACAGCCCTCTCAGTGGTATGACGTGGACTTGAACACGCCGATATTGGTTTATTAGACATCATAATTTGCATGATGCAAGATTTATCCAGTCAAACCTATATATTTCCTTCCAGTCTCTGAGCAATGGCATCATTGTCATCCTGCTTTATGTACAGTAGATACTGTATTTAATGATATTAAACCAATAACAATTATATGGCAGAACTAGTAATTGCACTTTGACTTGCAGTGAGAAGCTGGGTGTGAAATGGTCCCTCTGTCTGTTATCTGGTATATGTCACGATAGAAAACGTACGAAGTGGATTTAATAAATGATTCCCTGACTGAAAGGCTAAAATTATCTCAGTTTAAGGAACCTGTTTTACACGCCATTAAACTGCTTAATGCAGACGCATCTCTACAAAGTTGTCGGTTCTCTCTCTCTCACACACACACACACACACACACACACAGGAACAGGAACGCGCGCATACACACACACACACACACACACACACACACACCACCCGATCCCCTTCGAGATTGTTTCGTTTCATCGCCGGTGGTTCTATGGTCGTTGATTCAGGTATTTTTCGGCTACTGTCGGCTCATTCGGTTCACCTTCGCTGTTGTTCCGGAAACCGATATGACGTTATCGCAGTCCGCGCTACCACAATAAATCAATACCAAAAAAATGACTCTGAGAAGAAAAACGATATTTAAAATCGTCCCATTAAAAATCGCAATACTTACGTGAATCAAATTTTCCACAGCCCTACACTCGGTTATTACTTAAAGCATGTTAAAGACAAGTGACATCAATTTAATTAAATCGATTTATTTATTTTTTTGCAAAATAACACGTACACTCAGAGGCATGCAATTCAAAATGCTGATTGTGAAATAAACTGCAGGTTGTTATAAAACACTATTTGTGGTCTCTATGCAACGAAAGCAATGTAAGTGCATCAAAACCTGTAATTCCTGCTTCAATTTATGGATCCATCAACGTTTCTGATGCTTGTCCAAACATGACAGAATACATCCTGAGCACCAAGATCCATAGTAATTTTAGCGTTACTATAAGAATGTGAACTTAAACTCCAGGATTTTTTTCTGAGAAAACCTAAAATATATAACTTTATGCCAAGTGGCTATGTTTGTTACCTCCAACAAGGATGTTGATGCTTTAATTGAAATACACCCATAAAGCCATTAAACTCTGTTTCACAGTAGACAGGAATTAAAGAGGAATTGATGACATTAGTTTATCATGTTTATCAGTCACTGCTCCACTCTCTGTGGTGCCCAGGAAGGTGAAATTTTCCATTTTGTTTGCATATACAGGACATTGATGACTTTGTGTGTGTGTGTGTGTGTGTGTGTTTACTGTGCTTCTCCATGTGTGTTTCTGAGAGTGTGAAAAGACTGCAGTCTCTACTGCCATAAACTCTGGTCTCTCAAACAATAGACTTCCCACATAATGTGGCAGGCGTGGCAAAAAGAAAAAAAACCAAGCTGACTGTAAGAGCTGACTTTTTATACATACAGTACCATTCTGGCTGCTGCAGGTAAATCCATGTGTATCATCATAATATATCTGATATAAGTAATTGTAAAGGCTTTGTGGCATTTTAAATTGCTTGAGTATTGAGGAGGAGACAAGATGAGGGATGACTGGGGACATACTCTGTGTGCAGTGATGCATGTAAGTGGGTATACTGATGTGTCTCGTAAAATGTTGTTTACAGTGTATGTGTGTGTGTGTGTGTTGTGTGTGTGTGTGTGTGTGTGTGTGTGTGTGTGTGTGTGTGTGTGTGTTTATGTGCGTGCATGTGTGTGGTTGTGCGTGGAGGCGAGGTTAGGCAGGCTAGTGTGTCATTTCTTGCAGGAAAATGATAGCAACTGCTGTTACCACTTCCGTCACAGCATTGTACCAATGTGTCAAATAAACAGTTCTCTCTCTCCCTCTCTCTCTCCTTCTCTCTCGGTCTTCTTCTCTTCTTGTCAGACACAGCAAAGAAATATGCATGGAAAAGACAGAGAGACATGGAAGAAGAGGAGGAGTAAGAAGAACACAGTGACAGTCAAAGGGAGGAATGCAGTATTTCGCCCACGGAGCAAGAACAAAAACTCCATAAATATTTGACACAGTCATGACAGTGATATGGATGCACTCACTCACACACACACACACACACTCACAAACAGGTCAATGTGTCATGCTGTTAAAGAAAAAACTCCCAATACGTCATAAACCTCAGTTTTATTACATGTGTTGTTCTTTTATGTCTCTCTGTGTGTGTATGTGTGGCATTTTATGGTTCCATACAACCCACACATGGAAAAAAAGCAAATGCAAATGAGTGTTAATGTAAGACAGAACAGGCGATGTAGAAATACCTAGAAGTTTGAGATTTGAGGGTTCTCAGTTTGAGCCCCTCTTCAGGCTGGGCCTTTTTGTGTGGAGTTTGCATGTTCTCCCTGTCCTTCCTCCCACCACACCAAAAATATGCAGGTTCGGATGATTGATGACTCTGCTATGAGTGTGAATGTTTTTTCTTCAGGTGTCACCCCTGTGATAGACTGGTGACCTGTCCAGGGTGTGCTTGCCCAATGTCAGCTGGGACAGGCTCCACCACGCACATGACCCTGAATGGAGAGGCAGTATAGCAAATGGATGGCTGGATGGTTCTGTCTGGCCTTTATTCAATGCTTCTATCTCAAAACCGTGCTAACTAGGTGGTAGTTAGCTGGGCTGCGTAGTATCTCTGCACCCTTTGATGAACACAGAGAGGTCTGGAAGTGTGATGTCAGATGAAACTGCTGATTGTGGCAGACATGTGACAGTTAGAAAACCACAGACATTATCAGCTGAATCCTCTCATCACTATAAATGGCTCATCAACAGTTACTCAAAATTAATGTTTAAGGGCTCAACCCTGCGGTTTGTCAGCACAAAGACCAGTAAAAAGCAGAAGAACTTTGACATATATATATAACCAAGACATATTTTACCATACCGTTACCATTTTACCTATACATTAACATTGTGTTAACTAAACGGTTATGGTCAAGCTTGAAAAAAAATGGGGTCAGAATATTTCATTCCATAAAAAAGTGACATTTTCATGAAATGAAGGGTTGGAAGCAGATAAAGATTATACATAATACAGTATGTATCACTGAGTGGATTTTGTTTGTTTCATTTCCAATGATGATACCACTGAGGGGTAATTTAAAGAAATACTGTGTTTCTCTGCCACTTATTGAAATTAGAAAATGACTTGATCACACAACCTAACCCTCCTTGCGACATGCACACCACAGCCCATGGATGGTTACTGTATTAATAACTGTTGTTTTCAAGCAATCAGTCTGAAGTTGTTGTTTTATTTTTTTGATAGAAGAAAAGATGGGAAGATAAAGGAAGAGATGCAGATATAGTGACCAAGTATACTGATCCAATCTATGTCTGTGGGGTTTTTATTCTTAATCTTAAGAAATAAATTGTCAGTTGAGGGCAAACAGCACTAACGACACACTGAACACCTCTCATTCCGTCCTAATATCTGACCCATACCTCCACAGTTAATACTTCCTTAAAATCACATGCACTTTACATCACATTGCTTGCAACACTATGTGAAAATGCTGAACTTTTTTTCTGTTGTCTTCCTGTTCCCGCCTGTGAGCATCCTGGGTAACTGAGCCATTATCAAAGCAATTGACCTTATGAATATACTTCACAGACCAGCACAGTCTTATACATCTGAAACACAGCTTTAAATACCAATGGTCGAGGAAGTATTTTACATACACATTTTACCTAATTAAAAAATAGAATTCCACAACATATAAACTAAATGTAAGTCACATGTTCAAAATAAATTCTTGTGTATAAGCAACAATTTGCAGTTACATTATTTATTATGCAGCGTGATTCATCATCTATATATTATTAGAATATATACATATATCATTTCAAGTATAAGTGTAAGCATTTAATGCAGTCAAGAGGGGGCTCGTTTTACATTCTTTTAACTGTACAATGTTTGGGTAGTTAAGGTAGTTAATTCTAGAAAATACATCATATTGTATGAGCTGATCATACTGTATATTTGTAAATTGTTTTGGAATGTACCTCGTAATTATGTTATGTGGAATGTGTATTCAGTGTTTCTCTCTGTTATCTAATGGCAACAGCAACATAAAAAAATGTATTCAAGTACAGAATTGAGCAAACGTATTTGATTACACTAAACTGCAGACAAACACAAGCCTGCATATAAGTGATAAAACTGCAGGGCGTGCGGAGACACATAAAAAACACAACTACGCGCAATGAAAAACGGACGCAGAAGAAGCACTAAAGTAGATTACAATACCACGTACTGACGCACAAGCAGCCACACATTCACACGCTATACAGCGAGGTAGCTCTGTAGTAAAACACGTTATACAAAAGGTATCTCAGGGGATGAGGCTGCTGCTGTGGGGTTTGGGGTCTAAGTATTCCATCCATCACGAAGCTTTGGGTCCTGCAGTGACAGGTTCCACCACACGGAACCGAATTCAACAACGAGCAGAAACTCACAACTCACAAATACTATGCCACTACATCAGTACTCGATGTGAACCGAGGCAAATTGCCGCTTCCTCTCGGTCGTTATCGTCAGAAATGTAGATCAAATCTTAGCTGCTATCTTCTGGTATTTCCTCCGTGTAAGTGTGTAGTTACGCAAACTCCGACCCTGATATCTGATAGTTTGCAGTTACTGCAAAAAAGTTTCCACTGAGGGATGATCAGCCACTTCGGTGCACAAGAAGACTTGAGGAAACGCATGACGCACTCAGAGGGCTGAGCTCTTTCAGGGGGAGTTGGACTCTCAGTTCAGTTCACACTTATTCTCCAGCACGTACAAAAGCTCGGAAAGGAGTGCCTTCATATTTTTCTTCTTGTTGTTGCCGTGTTAAAGAAAGACGCGTACGAGGATGAAACTGATTCTGCTCCTCGTTATCTCATGCCTCGCCTTGCATAACGGGAAGGGTAAGTCTAAAACGTACTATTATTAACAAAACATAAAAACCCTATTTTGACGCTACTAATTGGACTTAGACTTCAGTTACATAGGTTTTTAGAGTAATTTCACATCTTAACAACTCAATTGTATTCCTGGAGCCATCCCAATGACAGCAGAGTGAATCCGGGGTACCACAAGCTCCATCAGGGATCTTTGATTGACAGGCAAAAATAGAAAATCGTTCCACTTCGCTGATATTTGAATAGGCATTCTTCTGTGTCTGCGTAATGTGATTACTAAACGCTACTGACTCATATGCCTGAATGACACATATGCCTCATTTGTTAACGTCTCTCTCTGAAGTTTCTCTGTCCTTGTCATTGGGATGATGGTGGCTCAACATCCTCCCCACCTGTACAAAATCCATACATAAAAAAACAAACAAAAGAAACCCAAACAAAAATTACACAGCTCCATAACATGTTTCGATGAGAACTAAGATTGAGGTTCATGAGGTAAAATATTTCGGAACTCCTGTCTGGTCTTGTTCATGTGACTGAATCGGAAAGAGCAACGGCGTTTCAGTTTCCGAGTTAAGTTTCGATGCGGCTTGTTGAAATCTGTGTTCACTAAGGGGGTTTTTGGGACTCTCACTATGACACAAGTAGGATAGTGTCCTTTTTTGATAAAGAGGAAGGAGGTGACATGGGGGAAACCCTGTAATAATTTAAATAAATCAACCCTGTAACGTGGTTTTACTGATTTATTTCTGATATTAAGTTGATACTTCATATGCTCCATATCCTTAACATGATTTATTAACCCTCAGTATCCCTGTCTGCCTATGTTTTGTCAGCATCCGTACATCAATAAAAGGACTTTTTCCTAGTTTATATTAATGAAGTATAATATCTCTTTTTAAAAGACATGAGAAGAGAGTGCTGTGCTGTGGTTCATCCTTTCGTCTTGTAATAATTCATTTCACAAGATGATAAATAATTTTGCCAATTACTAGGGCAAAATAAGAATAGCAACCACTTCGAGATTTTATTAAGTAGAATGAAGGTGATGAAGGTGAAATCGTAACATCCAATCCAGTTTTATTTGTATTGTGCCAATTCACAACATACATTATTTCAAGGTACTTCACAGAGTAAGGCTGAGACCTTACAATGTTAGAGAGAGAAACCCTACAGTTCCCACAGGGAACAAGCACTTGTAGATAGTTGAGAGGAAAATAATTCTTGTTAGCAGTCAGAAACCTCAAGCAGACCCAGACTCAGTTTGGGGCAGCCATCTGCCTCGACGGGTTAGTCTGAAAAAGAGATGGGAGAGAGAGGAGAAAGAGGTGAGGAGGGGTAGAGAGAAGAGAGGAGGAGAAAAAGAAGTGAGATGGGAGGGAGAAGAGGAAAAAGGAGACCAGGAGAATGGGAATAGTTGCATATACTAGCGTAATTAAGCACTGTCAGACTGATTGATCTAATGACAGTAATAATTGTGACACTTAGTGATATACTATTACATAAAATAATAATATAATAGTATCATAAATAATAATATAAATGTATATATAGTAAGAGAGAGAGCTGAGTATATCAGGCAAGTTCCAAAAGTAGTCTAGGCCTATGGCAGCATGACTAAGCACAGACTATAAACTTTATCAAAAAGGAAAGTTGATTTTCTAATCTTAAATAGGGAAACTACAATGTACAAAATGTGTACAAACTCTTGTATAGTTTCTTTACTCCAGATAGTGTTATAAAATGACTGAAAGATAGCATCAGATGAGCTCCAAGACTGCAGCAATGTGTCTCCTTTACTTCCTTTTCTAACACATTGCCATTATGCATTACAGCTCTGAAGCCCAAAGGCCAACCATAACTTTACCCTGTTGCAGAATAATGTTGTAATCTCCTGAAACACGGAACTAGTAAACCATCATTGTTAAACTGAACTGATCCAGATGAGTAGCCAGATGTTGCCCAAGAACACTCTGACTGACATGAAGTGTTGAATAAAGTCGACATGGGAAAAAAAGCACAAATTGAGCATAACTGACCCTGCTTCTCCCTCCAGGTGCACCAAGGACTGCTGTGTACAAGTTTTTGAGATGTAACCCCGAGGGTGACCAGGCCAACTGTGTGACTCAACAAAGTCCAGAGATGGCATGGAGTCCAGACCTACCAGCCAAACTACCTGCTTCAACTGCACAGTATCTGTAAGTAGTGCTCATGTGTTTGTGTGTAATCTCTAAGAGACTGTTCTAGGTTGGGATGGCATGGTTTATTTGCTCTGTGAGTTGCTCAGAGTAAGGTGAGAGCGCCTTCATCGTTAAAGCCTTAAAAAGAAAAGACAAAACAACCATATCTATGATAGCAGTGCACTGTTGTCAGATAAATGCAGACTTTAAATATAGAAATGCTGATTCTGCTTTGGATCTCTTACATTGGTTAACACAACTCCAGCAACACAGCCTCTGCTGGGGTGTATCTCTGTGTGCATTCATGTATTGTGTGTTTGAGAGAGAATGCGTAAGTGTGAGGTAGGTGGCCAAGAAAAGCCAAAATAGAAGACAACGTGGAGGGATAAAGAAAGACAGAGGGGACAGCAGAGAGAGAGAGAGAGAGAGAGGCAAGGGAGGTTAGAGCTGGAGTAAGAATGTCCAGAGGAGTCCATGATCTATTTCAAATTGTCCCAGAGTTTAGAAGTAGGAGTATACTGTATAAAATTTAAAACTGCAGATGTTGATCTGTAGCAAGTTTTGCTTCACTTCCCATTAGTTTGAAATGTCCATTTCTTGGTTAAGATGATATCACGCTGATTGTTTCAGTTTTATCCAGTTTATCTAATCTTTATCCAGATTATTTAAAGATAGTGTCTTGTATGTTGTGTGCTTGTCATGCGAAAGAAAGATGGAGAGAGGGGGGAAGAGGGAAGAACTGTCATGTGCTAAAAACTGAAACTACTGACAAACTTTTTGTAACTCATGAGCTGGCTGTAAAGAGCAGAATGATAGTGAACACCTACTTTTGACCATGAATATCATCATATTAAGTCACATACGCTTCCGCTTGATGGTAGTGTGTGTGTGTTTGTGTGTTTGTGTTTCAGGTACTTAGCTGTGCTTTTTGGAAGCATGCTTGAACTCTGTATACTGTAAACAGATGAAAGGAGAGTATATTTAGTTCATGGCATCTGTTAAAAACAGGAGTTGGATAGAATACACAGTACCACCCCCACCCACCCCCAAGCACCTGGTATGCAAAGCATAAGCCACTCAGAAGTTGTACTCTGTGTCTGAAGAGGAACTATCAAATACCCCCTTCAGCTTTTGGTGTGAAGAATTCATCCATTTTTTGTTCCCCTATGACCAACTTCTTCACACTTTTGATAACTGTAAAAACAATTTCCATTAAACCTTTCTCAGATATAAGTAGGAAATGTGTGTGTGGGTGTGTTTAGCTCATATGGTACATGTAAGACAGTACATATCACACGCATCCTCAATTTCCTCTTGTAGAGTTTCTTGTAAATGACACGGATCCTGTCTGTTAATGACTTACTATATCCTTAAAAGGGAAAGTTTTTGAAAATGAATGCCTCAAATCGTATTTTATTCAGCTTCAGTTCATCTTGGCTGTTGAAATCAAGTGGTTTAAATGAGGTCTAACATTATGTTACATTACTAACATTATTTCCACATAGATAACAACAAATTCTGTTTAAAAACCATGGTTGCATTGCCAGATTTCCAAAGAAAAACTCTGAAATTTAATTTGTCCTAAAAACCTACTTGAGATCACACCTCACATCTCTGTAACAGACATGTGCAATGATGTATAGAAAAGGTGAATGATAGACATATTGTATTTGGCATCAAAGAGCCAAAGTAGAAAAACTAAATGCTGCTTCACTGAGCCACGGTGATCATATAAAATTATCCGGTCTCATCAAAAAGATGGTGAAACACCATAATAAAAATTAGGTGACATATTGTGAAGCGCTAATAAACAATGTTATAATTGATAATGGTGATCACATAGAAACCAGACAGAAAAAAATAAAAACAAACAGGTGTGTCTATGACAGAAGGTTAAAAGTGTAATGGATGTTTGGTGATACGGAGAATGAAAACTCGATCGCTTTGAAACTGTTTGTCCATCTGTGAGTCTTATCTGGCCTCAACATCACGTTGAGCTTGTTTAAAAAACACCAGGGCCTCAACAGCAACCCTTCCTTTTGCAATTCGCCTTGAACAGGAAGCCAGAAGGAAGTGTTGGGAGGAAGTGGGCTGTGACGCCTGGTGGGCTGCTGCTTCTGGTCTATTGTTTTGTAGCAAAGTATGTGCCACATTTGTCTGGTACTCATGCTTTGGAAGTACCAGATTACATGCAAAAGGGACAGTGTAACCAAGTAATTAAACTGAAAACTGTTATTTCCTACTTTGACTCATTCACCCACAAATGTGTTTTACAAGAACTGTGCAAAATGATGTCTGTGCAGAGTTTAGACTGTTTTTGGAAATGAGGTAACATGATAAGCATTATTTTCTGAAGTGAGGATGTCGGAATTTCAGCGGTCACAGCTATAACCTGACAACTCCCTCAGCATTTCTCAATATCTGACACTCATGCGGATTTCAGAGAGGCAGAGCCTGTGGAAGATGAAAGTTCACAGAGGGAGGAGGAAGAGGAGGGAATTCCACTGATCGGTGAGGAGGGGGAGTCACCTGTGCGTTATCTGCCTGAAGAAGGCTCTGGTTTTTATGAAGGATCTGCATCTGAAGGCCCATTCATAGCGGACCGGGCCTATGTGACTGCTGAAGTTGAGACAGGCTCTGGGGAGTCCTGGGCAATGAAAGACATGGACCTATACAAAGGTAATTTTAGTTTTCCACATCCTTCTTCGTGTCTAGGTCTCCATTTTTTCTGCTCCCAGTAGTGTGATCTGTCCTTGCTTTTCTGTCTGCAGGTGGGGATGCGAAGGGCATGAAGCGGTTGTTCCAGAGCAGGTTTCTGACCGGTGAGGAAAAACCTGCAGAGCAGGAGCTGAAAGACGACCACCTTCTGCAGCTGTAGACTGAACACCCATCCACTTACAGACACACACGGATACACAAGGCTAGCATCTCTTTTATTTTCCACCCTCTCACTCAAATAGGAAAGCAAATAATAAATCACCACCTGGTGGTGGCAAAACTTGGTTGCTCAGAGAATGACAAAGGCCAAATATATAATTTATATTCTCAGTACTATTGATGGGAATTATTCTCTTCAGCACCTGCAAACAATGTTAAAGTACTTTCACAAAGTAAAAGAATGGTCTGCATAAAGAGACATATACAATTTAGTTATAGATGGCAGTGACCTTTGTCTTGTCTTGTGGAAAAGATGTGTAAGTTTGAATATACTTTTTAATATAAAATTGTATACCAGTGCAATATGATGGCACCTTTGCCCATGTATTGCTCACAGTGTGCAGATGTGTTTTCAACCATTTATGTATGAGGCATATTTTCATTTAAACAAAACAACACAAAAACAAAGACTTATTTACATTATTTTATCCTGTTTGTATGAAGTGTTGTGATACTTTACACTTACACCCAGGAAGGCTATGCAGCCTATCCTGGGAACTTCTGGTCTGCAAGGCTGAACAAGTGCATCTTGCAAGCCCAAACCCCTCAGGAATGGATTCACGCAATATTAACCACTGTGAGCTGGAACATATTAAAAATCTCTATTATGCACATGCATGCATTTAAACATGCTCTGCGTTGTCTAATTTGCATTTTAAATTCTTCTATTAATAAAAAATTTGTAACAACAGTATTCAGTCCTTTTTCCAGTGTATTGTATCCTAACTACTCTGTCATTTGCTAACTGTCATCATCATATATCACTTCAGTCAGCTAAGAAATTTGTGAGTCTCAGGTTTGGATAAAAAAGATGACTTGATGCTTTCTAGCTTCAGCCTTAAATGTTATACTTGCTAACATCAGTGACTGTGGTTGGTTTGCTGTCTTTTTCTAGGGAGAAAAGGATTTTTGGAAAATGGAAAATAAATTCACTTTATAAGTTTGCTTTTCTAACACAAAGAGAATATGAATTAAATTTGATATTCATCATGAACACTTACATATATATCGGTGTGTACACTTATATTACGATACAAAAACCAATGTGACTTGAAACATTAAACCCTCAGGACAAAAACAGCAAAAAGCCACTACAGTATGTAAGAACAATATTGTCTGTGTTCCTGGTTTTAAACAATTTTTACTCAAAAGGCAATACAGTTAATGCACCAAACATAATGGTGTTAGTGGAAAGTTCAGAGATACTGACTTGCTACATTATTGCAATTAGCTCATCACAGATAAGCCTTGTAGCTGCATAAATATGTTGGCCTCGAAATTACGGTAGAGAAAATGCCCAAGATATGTTATCATAAGTTTGTCCACCAGAGAGCACTCATATGCTACATTTTCAAATGTAAATTGTCCCACATAGCCCAAATTCTTAATAAGTAAATTGAAAGGATACATTCAATATTTTATATTTAAGTACTTAAGTATTTAAGTTTAAAAATAACCAATATATCACAGGATTTAAAAAAAATATTACTATTGTATCAGCCTCAAATTCAGTATCAATCATGCTCTCGTGAAGGGGGGTATTGTCATATGGCTGTTTTACTACTGATTGAAAGGTATTTAACTTTATAAAATAATGTTCTACCCACCCCACCCCACCCCCACCCTCGCACATGACCCGGGTCACATGACGGTAAGCCCCTTGCTACTACCTCCTGGTTCAGACTGACTGGCTACAAGGAGCGAGGCTAGCTGTTAGCTTCAACTGTACAGACGGCCGAGATGGTGAGTGTAAAAATACGTCGCGGCTATTCGGACTGCACTGAAGGGAATCGTGGCATTTACCCATGGAAAAAAACAAAAGCCCACGTCAACTCGGGCTCCTAGTTTCGACTGACTGCAGCTATTTTATGTGTAAAGTTGACGGGAATGCTAGCTGGGACGGTCGGATTAGCGTCAGTAACGTTACGAGGCCGCCCCTGCCTCTCACTGTCTGACCAGCGGCGTAACAGCTGTGGATCAATTACGATGACAACTAATAATGTTAATTAGCTAATAATTCAAGTAACTGCAGCTTGTTTATTTTGAAAGTACTTACAATTACGGGGTTAAAACAAATGTTGTTAGCTAACGTTGCTGGTTAGCTCGCTGCAGTGCGAAGTTGTCAAACTGGTATTGATTTACAGCATCAACTTTTGACATCACATGCATGGTTTTATCTTCTAAGAATACGAACTACGGAAGGAATTGGTCGCTTATCGTTTTAAAGGGACCCAGCGACCAACACTGACTCCGATTCGTTATTACGGTGTTTAACGTGTTTTGCTCTGGCTCCAGTTTTGCTCTTTAAGTGGATTTTCGGGGGCTTTCTAATAGGAGCCTGTCACTGTTATTGTTATTGCGTCTCGTCGTGGGACGTGACGAATGAAAGCATCCCGCACTGGTGACTGATCTCTCCTGACGTCTCCGTGATCTGGGCCAGTTGCTCCTGACTTGCTGCCCCTGCACTTCGAAGCACGCGTTGACGACTTCGTGCCAGCTCAGAGGAAAATAACGTGGCTTTGCAGCCCTGAGACCTGACTGAATTAGACGGGAGGTTTTTTTTCTCCATTAGAATATGACTTTTTTCTTATTTTGATAGGTCACAGTAGGAAAAGCCCAAATGTAATAATAAAACTCAATGGTGGCTTAATTCCTTTTAGCAGCTTCAGTTTCAAGGCCCTGGTATTTTCGCATGCTGGCTCACTGTGACACTGTCCTGTCTTACTGAGACACTGGAACTGAGCCATTGTTAATGCTATCAGTAACGCCTGTGCTTTTCTTAGTATGACATGTCAAAACGTCTGCTGGGAAAACGCCTATAGATTGTGGGGTGGGGGGTTGGGGGGTGAAATCAGTGGGATTAACATGGTTATAACCGCAGACTGTGCTTGTGTCCACACCCATGTGCGTCCAGTGAGGGACGTTAAAGGAGGCAGTAGAGATGCGTGTATACAAACACTGCTGCATTCAGTCAGTCCGGTAGCGTGTCTGTAAACTCAGCTGCTGTTGCGCTTGCTTAAAAGCTGTCATATTGTGCTGCAGCCTCCGATATCAAAATAACCATGGACCATTTTAGTCAAGGATTTTCTGGTCGTGTGCCTGAAATTCCCTGATGTATTTTGCATTTGTTAAGTTATCAGTTGCCCTACACCCCAAATACATGGCATCTAATGCATTTCCAGCAACTGCCATTCTGTCAATGATACGTGCAGTTCATACGTTTTGGGATTAATACAGCAAAAAGCTTTTCCTTCTTTCCACAGCACATTATTTACAGGCTTAGTCAATTTATTAGCTAACAAACTACTGGTAGTTCATTTTTAAGAAGTTGAGGTTTATTTTTTTTACTATTTAGATAGCCTGTGTAGTAACATATGTAATACAACCTTGTCTCTTTTCTTTCTTTTTCTTTTTTTTTTTTTTTTACAGAGTTTCCTGGGAGGTTTGTTTGGGCCGGTATGCGAGATAGATGTACTGCTGAACGATGCAGAGAACAGAAAGACAGCCGAGTTGAAGACAGAAGAGGGCAAAGTGGAGAAACATTACCTGTTCTACGATGGGGAATCTGTGTCTGGCAAGGTAAACTAAGTTTACATTATTTCTACAGCAGGGTGCAGACCTCCACAGGGTTTATTTAGGTATCCTACACATTGTAACATGATGTAAATGCTATCATTGTATGTATTAGTTTGTAGATACATCTCTGTCGATTTTGCAATGCTTTCGTTAGCTGAGTCACAGGATCTACAAATGTATCAGCTCATATATCAGCTTTTTAAAGAATTATTGGAGTCTATTCAGTATTATTTACATCTGTCATTTTTGCCTGATTGGCTACTTGCCTTCTTCTGTCATCAGATTAGATTTTTAGATGGAGCTTAATCTGTTTGGACCGGCACTTGGGCCAACACTCCCCAAACGTGTATAAACACAGCACTTGTTGGAGAGGATATTCTAGTTTTCCTTGTCAATGAAAAACACAAGTTTATAACTCGGTAGATGTATCACTGTTACGTCACTGTTTTTGGTTCATGCTTGACATCATCAATTGTTTCCTCTCCAGGTGAATCTCAATGTGAAGCAAGGAGGAAAGCGACTCGAGCATCAGGGCATCCGCATCGAGTTCGTTGGACAGATAGGTGAGCACGTTTAAAGCAATGCTTTTATCAGTATCTCTCTGCTCTCACTCTGTTTTCCTCGCTTTAGTGATACTGTAGATATAAAGAGGTAACGGTCATTGATAATTATTATGAACTATCCCAATCTTTTTGTTGCTTTGAGGTTAGTTAGATGCTGCTGATGGATATATTCTGTTTCACACTTTCCTTATGCCACTGACTCAGTGAACAAAATTGAAATGCTAATTGAGGCTTCATGGCTGGAAAAATACTTTTGAGCAAAAGGACTTTGTCACGTGACCTAAAAGTTTAGCAGAGCATGTGGTCATCATGTGCGGCCTGCCATAGTAGAGCTGAACCCTCCTCCAACCGGGGTGGGGGTTAAAGGGGGGCTGAAGCAGCATGGAATCAGGACCCAGAGCTCCTCTAAATGTAAGCTCCACTCTGCTGTGTTTCAGAGCTGTTCTCTGACAAGAGCAACACCCATGAGTTTGTGGACCTGGTGAAAGAGTTGGCTCTGCCTGGAGAACTCACCCAGAACAGAAGCTACGACTTTGAGTTCATGCAGGTGGAGAAGCCCTACGAGTCCTATACTGGAGCCAACGTCAGGCTAAGGTATTGTCATAGCACAGATCGGCATGAGGCAACCTGCAGCTTCTGTTTTCTATATATATATATATTTATATATTATATGACTGTGAACTCGTGACTGGTGTCAAGGTGGTAGTGACTTTGGAGTCATGCATCTAGGTTTAATCTTGTGGTAGCAAACAGTCTGGTGCTCATGATGTGCTGTTGCCCATCTGGAAGGGAAATAAGACAAATATTTTACCAGGGATCAAAAAATATATGGCTGTTATTGGTGCCAGTATGAGTAGCACCGGGATTAAAACTATTAGAATAATATGACAGCATTATTATCATTTATTTTTAGATTTACAAATTTTAAGAAATACATTAACCTCATTTTTAATTGATCAGTTGTTTCTGTTACTAATCAAGTTAAAATACCAAACATTGTGCTGGCATTGGGGTCATAAGATTTTCCTCTTGGTTTTTAGATAGATAGATAACTCTTTATTTTCATTGTACAAGATATACAACGAGATTAGTAGCAGCAAGGCCTGGTGTTACAAAAAAAAAAAGTTAAGGAAGGCATTAAAATATGTCAAAATATCAAAATATAGAATAATTACATTAAATTACAAAAGGTGCAAGGTGCAAGCACACAGCATGTCCAGTTGAATAGTGTAATGAGTTATCACTATGTTAATGAATGAATGAATATGTATGTGTTAGTGTGTGTGTGAGATAGATGTGGAAGGCAGAGAGGCAGTGTGGTGTATATGTGTGTTTAGCATGGTGAGTGCTTGAGGGAAAAAACAGTTCCTGATTCTATTGGTCCATTGGTATTTTTTCAGTGTTTGTAAAACATCATACACAAATTGAAACTATTTTACATCTTTTACAGTCTGTTAATCTAAAATAATCAGTGTATTAATAGACAATTTAAGTAATGTTTGGTTGCTTTTATTTTAAATAAAAATTTGCTTTGGGTTTCACAGTTGAGCAAAGCGCAGCATTGTCTTTGAAGGACAGCAGCGCCTCATCATTTTGAGCTGAATTTTCTTGTCTGTGTGTTCTCCCTGCAGATATTTCCTCAGGGTGACCATAGTGCGTCGTTTGTCTGACTTAGTGAAGGAATACGAGTTGATTGTCCACCAGCTAGCTACCTACCCTGACGTCAACAACTCAATCAAGATGGAGGTCGGCATAGAAGACTGTCTTCACATCGAGTTTGAATACAATAAATCCAAGTGAGATCAATATCGTGTTGACTTCTCTGTTGAAGTCTTTTATTTTGCTGCCAGAGAAAAACATCACGTCCAAATAAGACCTGCCCTTCATCAGTTTGAGCAGCTTCTCTCGATGTGTCTCCTGGCTAGGTACCACCTTAAGGATGTGATCGTTGGGAAGATCTACTTCCTGCTGGTCAGGATCAAAATCCAACACATGGAGCTACAGCTTATCAAGAAGGAGATAACGGGCATCGGTAAGAATCCAGGCTAGCCATGGGCAAAGATAAACTAACCAAGATCTCTGACACGTGGCTGGTAAGCAGCATCACTCGTGCAGACTTTGTATTACTTCATGTCTGAGGTTTCTCAGGTGTAAAACAAAGCTGAAGTTGGTTTACTCTTTTCAAGACTTGTTTGGCTCCAGTGAGGGCATAGAAAGGTTTGAGCCACTTAACCTCATTGTAGCCCACTAGCTTAAATGAAACTGTCCTCCTTTTTAGGTCCCAGTACTACCACTGAGACGGAGACGGTTGCAAAGTATGAGATCATGGATGGAGCTCCAGTTAAAGGAGAATCAATCCCCATCAGACTTTTCCTGGCAGGTGAGCAGTGAACCTCATCTAACCAGCTGACGTGACGTAGCCCCTGTATCGTCCGGGCTTCAGTTTTCCCTGTGGAGCGGGAATGTCGGTCCATCTCATCTTCTGTCTCCCCACAGGATATGACTTGACACCCACCATGAGGGATGTCAACAAGAAGTTCTCGGTGCGCTACTTTCTTAACCTGGTGCTGGTGGATGAAGAGGACAGAAGATACTTTAAACAACAGGTGACACACAGCAGCAGTATTCATCATCAGTGAGCCAAACTCTGTATGCGCCTCCAGCACACTGAGGCACATATGGCCAAGTCTTGCTTTTTATCAATGTGTTGTGCACTTGTGGTTATTTTCATCCCACATTTTTGGATGCAGAGGTTGTATGGCTGTTTGTGTTAAGATGACGCAAACAACCACACAAGCATATTTTCTTGGGACTAAAATTGCTACATCATATTGTCACTGGTGTTTAAAAACTACAGTTTGTACTGTATACTCTCCTTTAAAAATGTTGAATACAGAATTGATAAGACACTCCGCATACGTTAGATCACTGCAATTGCAAATGCATTTAATGTTTGTTAAAAAAGGATATTCATGGTGTGTTTTGGTGAGAAAAATGAAAAAAACCTCCTATTCTTCTTGTCCTTCAGATGGTTTTCTCACCACTATTGTAGCACATTCCTGATTTCTTTTATTTTTTTATCCGTGACATGATTTCCCTACTTGTGGATGCACCTTTTTGGCTACCACCACATTTTTAATAGAGAATATTGTACTCTCCCCCGTGCCTCTGTGTGTAGGAGATTGTCTTGTGGAGAAAAGCCCCAGAGAAGCTGAGGAAAAGAAACTTCCACCAGCGCTACGAGTCGCCTGAGTCCCGAACCCAGCCAGTTAATGCAGAGCAGCCAGAGATGTGAGGGCGGCGCCACGAACTGCGAATACACACAGACACACCCCAACTCTTCACTGCTGAACAGCCAGAGGTGTGAGGGCTGCCCCACTATCTTCCTGGACTGAGAAAAGTCTGTAAACATGAATACACATAACATACCTTCAGGCACCCCCCCCCCCCTTATCACTTCACAGCTACAGTTACGAGCTGTCCTGCCACCATCACTCGCTCCCCCAGGGCCGAAAACACACTCGCATATAGTCGCGCGGTCCTGCTGAGTGCTCAACGACAAGGCAAGAGTGCAAATCAAATCAACCCCAAGCAAGGAACAGTGAGGCAGCCCATTTGATCCTGGCGCCTTGGACTGAAAACACACACCCAAGCACACACACGTGAAGCCATACAATCTCAGTTTGCTGAGTGCTTTATGCAGCAGGAGCAAAGACGGAAAAGGGGAGATGGCTCCACGTGACCACCACAACATTTAGCGCTTTCTTCTGCAAAAGGGGCATCTTTTATTCCCATGTTTGGACAGCATCTATCCCGGACCTTCTTTGACATCCACCCTTCCACCTCCCTACAAAATGAGGGTTTGTAAAATGCGGATGAGCTCGCAGGTTATTAAAAATATTCAAGTCGCGGGGATCAGCTTGAACAAAGGACGTGAAAGGCTAAGCTATGAGTCAACGCATGCACTCTGTGTATAAACAATACCCAAGTTGGAGCTTCGATGACGTTGTCGTTCATCCATCAAGCTGCTGCTAAGTTTATGTTAATTATGCTGCAACGGTCCAAAGACAGTTCTTTTCTAGTAAACTGTCAGCTTAGTTGGAAAATTAAGTTTAGTGCAACCAATGTCTGCTGTTTAATCCGTTATTTCATCTTCAGCTGTTCCAGACCACTTCTCATTTCACACAGAAAAAGGTTTTGATTCAAGGTGGAGGTCATCATATCAGGGTCGTTTATTTCATAACATTATTAAAACAATGTAAGATCATCTACAGCTGCAACTTATCATTAATTTGTTTAGTTTACAAAATGGCAAGAAGTTTTGAAATGGTTCTTTCACAATTTCTGAGAGACAGAAACTACATCAACAAATAACTTTTTTTTGTCTAACTGTCAGGCTAAATCCCCAAAAGACAATAAACAACATGAAAAAATAAAATCCATGTGGCTAAATAGACAAAACAAAAAGTTTACTTGTAATTTGGGTGAACTCAAGTTCCTGCATTCTGGTTAGTGTCAGCTCACTATCACATCAGCAGATTCGTCAATCTAAGAAATACATCATGTTCAATCTCTAAAATTCAAAGCTTAGAGAAAATGGAAGTTGAAGAAGTTGTTCGGGGGATTTTACCTGAAATTGAAAGTCGTCACCACATGAGAAGTGAAATGATGCTACACACCATACACTCAGCAGACAACAGATCCACTGCTCTTGTCACTTTCACCTTATTTTTACTAACATAATGAATAGTTCATCTCTGCACTGGAAGCAATGCAGTATCGCTATACTGTAAAATCCCACAATGTTCCACTGTGATGCTCAGACTGGCAGTTTAGGTTTTGCGTTAAAGACATTCATATACACACACGGTTTGGTGATGTCAGGAAGCCTTTGTGTATGGTCATTTTGCTCATCAGCACTGATCTGTGGTCAGTTTTGCACTTTTCATTCCGATGCTTACTAAGGGGCATGGAAGCAGAAATAAAACATCAGTCATGGACAGTTTCACCTCAGAGATCTCCTGTGTCTGTAATGGGAATTTTACTGACATTTATATATCACTACTTGTTTTAATTGGACTTACTAAGTATATTATTTTGTTGCTTTTTGTCTCTTCAACATGCATGTTGTCTGTTTTATTTCTGAGGTGTCTGAACTGTCAGATCTGCAACTTGGTTTTGTTTTGTTTTTCTCCTTCAAGCGAGTATTTACCTTGCGTTTTGGTCTTCCTCTTTCTGGGATCTGTGTAATTTATTTGCAAGCTACGCTGTGTTTCTCTTTGCCTGTCAAATATTTTCTATCTCTCTGAACACTGTACAGGTAGGGTGTATTTGGTGTACTTGAAATACCTTCTTAGGTAATGAAGAAACACTTAAATGCCAAAACTCTCTGCCCCCGTCTGATCTACTGCATGTTAATCTTCACACAATGTCTAATCATGCCATCAACATATGTGTGTGTGTGTTTGTGTGTGTGTGTGTGTATGATATGTGTATATATACACCAATCCCAAATATATAGCTTAAATGAATAGTGAATAAAGTAAATTTATACTGAGTATCTTGTGAACAGATTTTTTTGTTAATATGGTAAGAAGGGTTGAGTTCAGTTCTTTCACAAGTACACCACCTTGTTTATCGTACACTCAGACATTGATGTTTAACTGTGATATTGATGCAGATGATGGCATCAGTCTGTCATCGGTTTTCTTCGTCGTTACTCAAGGAAAGACCTTGAAAGAGGGACACGTTTTTAAAATGACGAGGCAGCCTCTCGTGTCGAATATACGATCTTCGGGTTCGGCTCAAGAGAAGCCCTTCTTTTTGCCTTTTTATAATTACTTTAAAACGAATATAATTCTATGTCGCATTGGTTTATCTAAGAAATACTTGCTTGTGTAACTGAGGCGTTGTCGTATCTTTTTTGCATTCAAGATATTTCCTCTTTTAAAAAAGTATTATTATTACTACAGGCACATTTGCGGGCAGCTACCGGGGGACTGACGGTCCTGTCCCACGTTGGGTAAGCAGGAAGTGAAATGTGTTGACCGTCCTCGGCTGAAGCTGGTGACTGGTGTAATCCACACGTTTAGACAAGCGGAGCAGTATGGAGCAACAGTAACGCGGGTTTCTTACGCAGTCAGGAGGAGGTGGTGCAGCCATGTCGGTAAACCGGTGTGTGTCTCTGTTGTCTCGGCTACAGCGCCACATTAACAGCCGGGCCCCCCGCATCACCGCGGGCAGCTGTCACATGTCTCCCGGGTCTGGTTTACAACAAAAACACCAGGCTCCCTCTGCGGTTTGCATCAGACACGTTTCATCCAACAGCACTCCTCCGAAGGCACCGGACACATCTCTGTTTGTCCCCCTTTCTTTGAAGACGGACTCCTCGGTCGATGGGAGTGTGGGAGCAGAGCTGACCCATCCGCTCAAGAAAGGTCAGGAGACTCACTTTGAAACAACTAACAGCACCTAAGGGCCACAAGTAGCTTTTCTGTGTGCCTGTGGTGTTTGGGTCATGTCTGAATTGCGAACATGACTGGGCTAATTATCTCCATGCCTGTGATTCAGATGAACTTCTGAAAGTTTTGAACATGTTCTACAAGAGGAAGGAGATGCAGAAGCTGGCGGCAGATCATGGCCTGGATGGTGAGGAAGTGAACTGTCAAATTAACTGCTGATCATTTCACAGTTGTCTGTGTAAAAATAATAATATGTCTACATTTCGCTCAGCAACCAATAACTGCCATTTAATACAACAGGGTATTAAACTGTTGTCACAGACATGATAGTGTGCTTATTTTTTAAGCTCACCTTCACACACTCATTCACAGGAGAAGAAAGATTATATAGAATCGGTTTTCATCAAGCACACAATGTTTAAGTTTTTAGGTTTAAGGCTGCAGCCACCTTGATCATTTGAGGTTATTACTGCTGATGTATAGTGGCCTCTGGTGCAAACCTTGTATCATTATGTGTCTGTGTGTTTCCGTGTCCAGCTCGTTTGTTCCACCAGGCCTTCATTAGCTTCAGGAAGCATGTCTTGGAAGTGTCAACACTCGCTGCCGACCTGCACATCATCCTCAGTGACATTTGCTTCGGAGCAGGTTTGTCGATTCTTAATAAAGCCTCGAGATGTGTGTGTCAGTAGTAACTAATTAGTTAGTAGTAACAAAAGTTATGATTTCACGAACGTTCATTTCTGCTCCCCTCTAGGTCACGTAGATGACATCTATCCATATTTCATGCGTCATGCCAAGCAAATCTTTCCCATGCTGGAATGCATGGATGACCTGAGGAAGATCTCAGACCTCAGAGTCCCTGCCAACTGGTACGTTTTACATGTTCAGAGCCAGAGATGTAGATGCTGTTAAGACATCTCATTTTGGATTTTACCCTCTGGCTCCCACGGCGGTGCACCCCTTTTGCTTCCATTTAAAATGGTTGTAGGTTTCAGTCACTGTCTGTAGGCTTTAGTGGTAGCTTGCACTCGTGGTCTCAGTGTATCTCTGGTTGTGTGGTCATCAGGTACCCCGAGGCCCGTGCCATCCATAGGAAAGTGATTTTCCATGCTGGTCCCACAAATAGTGGTAAAACCTACCACGCCATCCAGCGCTACCTGGCTGCTAAGTCTGGAGTCTATTGTGGCCCTCTGAAACTACTGGCCCATGAGATCTGTGAGAAGAGCAACAGTTCCGTGCGTATCCACCGATCACTGTCCACAGATTTTAAACATCAATGTCTTTTTCCGATCTTAGGCCAGTACTGCTACATATAACCAAAATATGCATAAATCCATTAGTTACTACAGAACTGAGTTGCATGGAATCTGTCCTTTGTGTAGTCAACAGTCTTACAGGAGTATAAAGCTAAATTGGTGCAGTACTTTCTTTTCTGTCTCCCATCTCTGTGTGTCTTGTTATCATCCTCTGTTTCTTCCTCACCGTACAATACTGACGGCAGCTGTCCTGTGTGCACGCTTCCAGGGTGTACCATGTGACTTGGTTACAGGAGAGGAGAGGACGTTTGCGGACGTGGATGGTCGAGCATCCGATCACGTGGCCTGCACCATTGAGATGTGCAGTGTCAACATTCCATGTAAGTAAACATTAAGCATACCATCATTTTGGCTCATTAGCATCAATAGCATAAGAAAACTACATGCTCTGTAGGACATTGAATTGCATCTAATCTGATCCCCTCAGCTATTTTCAGTTGAGACAGTTGTAATCCTATTGAAGCCTTGACAATCAAATTAGTCCAAGAGAGACAAGTGATTTTCTTTTAATCCCACAAAAATGAATGACATTCTTCTTAACTTTGAAACTCTAAACTAAAGTTGTTTGAAGGTTTGGTGCATGAACCCTGTTACTACCCTCAAAGTGATGCAATGGTCGATATAGACTAACGATTCATCTGCTTGTTATTTTTAATGTTGTATTACAAGTTACTAGCACAGTTCTGTCATGTTTTGGATTAATGTATATCTCCTTAGGGAGGGCTCATCAACCAAAATACAGAACCTCGGAACATATATATTTCTCTTTTTGATATCTTTTTGGAACATCGCCTACAATATTTATCATATGAGTGTTTTTGCTTTCATCTGTAGATGAGGTGGCTGTAATTGATGAAATTCAGATGATCAGAGATCCTTCCAGAGGCTGGGCCTGGACCAGAGCACTGCTGGGTTTGTAACACACACACACAGAAGCGGTGACGGCAAGACAAAACTTCTTGAAGCTCTAGTCCAGTCCAACAAAGTGTAATTTCTCAATGTTTCATCAACAGTACAACATCTGCTGGTCAGCATTTAAAACAGGCCCATACAAATGTTAGTATATTGCAAATCCATATCAGTATATAAGGGAAACCATGATTTTACTTTTTATTCTAAACATACCTTTTATAGCTATCACTCTAAAGGCAACCAGCACATTTGCCTCACATCAAATGTATTAATATTCTTCCTCAGCAGCTGACATTTCCTTTGTATTTGTGTAGGTCTCTGTGCAGAGGAGATCCATGTGTGTGGAGAACCTGCAGCCATAGAATTCATCAGAGAGCTGATGTACACCACCGGAGAGGAGGTGGAGGTGAGACTCTGGCACATTGTGCATCAGGAAGATTGTGGCTGATGTTCCAGTTTTGTTTTGGAGCACCAGTTGCTTTCCTCTCAACTCTCCCTGTCCCTTCATTCCTCCTAAGGTGCACTCCTACCAGCGTTTAACTCCATTCTCAGTCCTGGATCAGGCTGTGGAGTCATTAGACAACCTGAGACCAGGAGATTGCATTGTCTGCTTCAGTAAGAATGACATCTACTCCATAAGCAGACAGATTGAGGCCCGAGGACTAGAATGCGCTGTGATTTATGGGAGCTTACCCCCAGGTGAGTGTGGTGGGGCGTGTGGGTTTTTTTTTTCAGAAAATCTAAACTTGTCACAGATTCCACTCCTCAGTTTTTTATTTTATCCATGAAGCATCTGCATGTCTGAGTAACGTCTGGAAATCAGTGAGATCTTCGTGGGCTGAGCTTGCAGAAATGTTCATTGGCAGCAACAACAAAATCGTTAAAAAAGAACACGCTACTTACAAATGATTTACAAACCTTTATTTCAGATTTGTGGAGTAGAAACTTTTGTGAATGAGGTCCAGACTCTGCCGATTGCTGTTTTTCAAAGACCAAGCTCTGTTGCTCTGTGGTTCACAGGCACCAAGCTGTCACAGGCCAAGAAGTTCAATGACCCTGATGACCCCTGCAAGATCCTGGTCGCTACGGATGCCATTGGAATGGGCCTTAATCTGTAAGTGCCACAATACACTCTGTAATATTACCAAGGTCTCTTCGAAGCTTTTTTTTTTTTCAGCAAAAAATATTTTTTAAACGTCATAAGAAAGCTGTTATGCGACCTCACCGGCCTTGTTTTTCCCAAAAGAGGTGATGGTCGTCCCATTCTGTGATGTTAGATCAGTTTTCACGTTGTATTCCCAATATTCCGGTTTACATCGATCCATTTGTCTGCGCGTCTTTCACTTTCTCTTTCTAGGAGCATTAAACGCATCATCTTCAACAGTCTGGTAAAGCCTAACATTAATGAGAAGGGGGAGAAACAGATGGAGACCATCAGCACGTCACAGGCTCTGCAGATTGCCGGCCGTGCAGGGAGGTCAGTCTCATTCTTGTTTATGTTCTCCCCATTTTTAAAGTTAAAGGCTGGGAGGGGGCTGCGACACTCAAAGTTGCATTTTGACAGAAGTCCCAGAGTCAGGTGTCCCCTGTTACATCCACAGGTTCTCATCCAAGTTTAAAGAGGGAGAAGTCACCACCATGCACAGAGATGATCTCCCCATCCTGAAGGAGATACTTAGCCACTCAGTAGACCCCATAGAGGTGACCACACACACACACACACACACACACACACACACGCACACTTTCACACACAGCCACGCTGGATGTTTATGTCTCCTCCTTCCTCTCAGACCGCAGGTCTCCATCCCACTGCAGAGCAGATAGAGATGTTCGCCTACCACCTACCTGATGCCACGCTATCCAACCTTGTTGTGAGTGCAGCCATCTCTTCACATGCAGCACCTTCCCACCTTTTCAGGAAGTAGGATAGTAGCTGGCTGACAAACTTAGTCACTCCACTCTGCCCGTCTCTTTTTCTTAGGACATATTTGTCAGCCTCTCTCAGGTGGACGGTCTGTACTTCGTCTGCAACATTGACGACTTTAAGTTTCTGGCTGACATGATTCAGCACATCCCGCTCAACCTGAGGGCACGCTACGTCTTCTGCACTGCTCCCATCAACAAGAAACAGCCTTTTGTGTGCACCTCCTTCCTGAAGGTAAGGGCGGGGGACAGTGAGCGAGGAAGTGGGAGGGATGAGGTGTAAGGAGGCAAATGGAGAGTGACCAAGGAAGCGAGGATGGGTTGATGAGCAGTAGCAACACTGAGGTGGTATATAACAAAAATTCATTAATGGTAACAGCAGTGACTGGGTTTACAGTTAAAGGCCAAACTGCATCTCTCACACACATTTGGTTTCACTTCATTTTATCAGAAAGGGCCTCAGTCAATCCAGTTAACAGTGTTGTAAAAACAAAGGTCAACAAGGGTTGAGTGCTTTTCTTGTAGACACTGTATCATACACTGTAACGTTTTATGGTTATATGACACTGATTAACCAAGTTTAGATCCAGAATAAGATTATTGTCCTCAACCTTTGACATTAAAGTCTATGTTCTAGATATTGTTTTTGTTTTTGTGTGCAAAGAAAACTCCCATCTGCTTGTAGAGTTTGATGTAAATGCAAATCAGAATATCTCATTAGTTTCACACACTAACGATGGAATAAAAGCGTTTTGATCTTGTTTCTAAACTATGATGTTGTTTCTCATTGCATGAACATAAATGATAATTTTATGATGATTCTGTTTAAGACGGTGTTTTATCATCCATTTGCTTGTTTGTGAAGCTCTGTGCACTGTCCTGTCCATACACCTCAGTGCTCTTGTTTCTTCCTTTCAGTTTGCGCGTCAGTTCAGTCGAGACGAACCCCTGACCTTTGACTGGGTCTGTCGTCACATCAGCTGGCCTCTGGCTCAACCCAAAAACATTAAAGACCTGGCTCACTTGGAGGCTGTTCACGATGTCTTGGATCTTTACCTCTGGTTAAGGTAACGTTTCCACTTCTTTTACATGTCATATAAGAAACGGGACTTTGCCCAAACTCTTCTTTACAATATATCATTTAATTCTTACAGGCAGCTCTGTCAATGACTAGCCACCCTGATCCTTGTTGTTGTTGTTGTCTGTAGCTACCGCTTCATGGACATGTTTCCGGACACTGGCGAGGTTCGAGAAATCCAGCGGGAGCTCGATGATATTATTCAACAAGGTGTCCGAAACATCACCCGTCTCATCAGAGCCACTGACCCAACCATTACTAACCCGCTACTGACAAAGAGCAACAGGCGTGAACAAGCAGGTGGTAACAGTGGAACTGCTGGTTTGAATGATTTCACCGGCAGCAGAGGTCAAAGGGGACAGAGGCGCTCAGGACAGATGATGGACAGCTCTTTGGCCAGTCGTCTGGTAAGAGACGGGCTGCTGAGTCCTGATTTGCTCCTACAGCTGCAGAGGGAGTGGGCCAAAAATCAAGAGCAGGACGCCATCAACCAGCAGACACTCAGCACACTTAATCACAATAAAAACAACAAAGGGACAAGGAAAAAGAAGAAGAAATGAAGAGAAAGACTGGATGGATGTGCAAGGTCATCGTAGTTCCCATGGAGATTGGTGACAAGCCTTTGATAAACTCTGGTTGGTTTGCAGGAATGGAATCATGATTTTAGGCTGTTAAATGGATCTGTGAACATTTTCTATCCCTGGAGGAATCATAAAAAGCATTTAGCCTGAGCTGTAAAAATAAAAACACCTAAATTTAGTATGAACACGTGAGCAGTGCTTTATGGTCAGAGATCTACAGACCAGACCAGAACAATATGTCATTATGGCTGTATTGTTATTTTTTTTACTGTTTCAGAAATTTGCTTTGTGTATTTTCTTCCTACCTACAAATGTACAAACCGAAACTAATGATGGGAAATATCTCTGATTCAGGATCTTGTGTGGTACAAACTGCTTTCCCATCTACAGGGTCATGTACCAGGCGCTGAACTCACTCATTTGAGATTCATATTGTCCCAAAAACTATATTGTCCTGACGTGGATTTGACTTACACAAAATGCAAATGTTGTTGTGGATCACTGTGGGAGATGCCATGTCCTGTCAGAGTTAACAATGGCCCACTGTTCAAACTGACAATAAACACTGTTTTGATGTTACAATAAAGGCTACACTGTCATAAATGCCATTTTAGAAGCATTGTTTATGGACAGGAAATAGTTTAAAATGCACGTTATGCAGGTAGTGTGATCAGAGTACTGACTGAGTATTCAGGAGTTTACAGTCCCATCGCTGTTTGGGATAAACACTTCAGCAAACTTGGTGACAGGCAGGTCAAAGCCTCCAAGGGGAAAAACACACATCTGCATCTTTGTAGGTGATGGATGTGTGTCTGTCTAAGAACTGGACATTCACAGGGCTTTGCTCAGTTACTTAAAATGACAAAAAGTGAACAATGTCACCTCATCATATCGACAACCTTCGCAGAGTCAGGTGTTATTGATTTGCGCATATTTCAGAGATTTAGAAATGCAGGGCATCAGTAAAGGTCCAGTGCAGGTCACTGGAGAATGACACCAAAAAGAGGAAAGGGTTTGGCAGTAAGAAAGAGGGAGTGATGGTAGGAAGAGGTTTGGCTCGATGTTAATAATTAACTGATTGAGTCCATGGACTTGGTCTGTGAGATCAAAAGAAGACGTGCAACGACAGGAGAAAAGATACTTTCTGCATCTTAACACACTGAGGCGGTTGCGTCGTGCACAGACGGAACAACAGAAACTCATAAACAAACCAACTTGAAGGCGCTTTAATGGTGTGTGTGTTTGTACGTCAAGATGCTTGCTCTTCATCTTGTTTCTTTCTACTTCTCCAAACTCCAGGAGGACCCCACAAAGAAGGTAAGATATATTCTAATGTGTTAACTTTGTGTTACAAACAGGTTTAACTAGCTTTAAAGAGACTGCTTTTGCATGTAATTTGATACAGATTAGGTATTGACTGAAAAATATTGCTGTGTTCAAATAAGAGTGTAAGAATAACACAAGGAAAGTGTAGATAATTATTAATGCCTGGCAACAATTGCGTTTGGAGCAGTCCATCCATTCAGTAAAAAAGAAATTTTTACTTTCTTGATTTTGCCGTTTCTCTTCCATCCGTGCTGTCCAGAGATGATCAAGGTACCGTAAACAATACTTACTGTGTCACCACTTGTTTTTTCCTAAGAAATGATTAACATGCTTCCCTGCCAGTGTCACCACTCCTCTCACAGAGCTGATGAGATCAACACACACTCTCACGGGGCAAAGTATTGACACTCCCATTAGCAATGCTGCGCGCGCTCAGACACACATAGTGTGCGACCAGAGGGACCTTGTCCCATGAGCATGTCGCCACAGTGATCATTTGGCTGAGTGCACAGGATGTAGGAGTGTGGGAAGGCTTTTTGATACATACTTACTTTGTCATGTTTTGAGACACTGAGCAGTTTCCCTTTTGAGAACTTTTATTTCCCAACAACTCGTGCAAACACCAAGTCAATACTCTTCTCTCATCCCAAAATCAAGTGACACTCCCCAGATTAAGTACCGTAGATGGTACTGAAGTACTGAATCTGACAATGAGTTAAGTGCTCGCAGCTACAAACTGTATGGCATTTTAAACGTATGCAACGTGCAGATACCAGCATTTCTGCCGATAGTGGATAACTCCTCCCATTAAGTCCAAATATTTGCAACTATAATGTGTATTACAGTGATGGATGAGCTCTGGTGATGGTGCCATTAGGAATGGAGGAAGATGTTGAAAAAACTAAAACTCTGTCAGCCAGTTATGAATGAATCAGTATGCCTGATTTGTCTTCTGCTTCTGTTTGCTCTGTTTTTCCTGTAACTCTTTCAGGTGGACAGGTTTCTGTACACAATGCGTCTCCATGATGACCAGCTAAGTGACATCTCAGCTCGTTTCCAGGCTGAGATGAAGAAGGGGCTTTCCGCAGAAAGCAATGCTGCAGCAGCGGTGAAGATGCTGCCAACGCATGTCCGCTCCACTCCCGATGGATCAGGTTGCTCACATTAGGGGTTTTCAAATATCTTAAGGCTGTTGTGGATATCAATGTTCTCTGATGAATCATAGTACTTAGGCCTATATATGAATTCATAGAGTGCAATGCATATGACAGATATTTTTGTCTCTCTCCTTCACTGTAGAGAAAGGACAGTTTCTGGTATTGGATCTCGGAGGCTCCATGTTTAAAGTGCTCCATGTCAAAGTGAGAGAGGGAATGGGGATTAGGAGGGGAGGAGTGGAGCTGGAGGAGAGGACTTACCCCATACCTACAGAGCTACTCACAGGGAGAGGAGCAGAGGTAAGAAGGTTGAAGGGAAGAGACAGGAAACATAGACACACAATTCAAGGAAGAACTGAGAAGAAACACAGGAGGAGTTTGGGAGCAGACACAGGGGTGGTTGAAGGTGGTTCAGCAATGAGAGGGGAGACTTTTTCAATTAATTTTCCACCTCCTTCTTGACTTTCTTTCTCTGTGTGTAGCTATTTGACCATGTGTCAGAGTCTCTCAAGGACTTCCTACATGAGAATAACCTCTCTTTGGAGAAGAAACATCCTCTGGCTTTCACTTTCTCTTTCCCCTGTGAACAGTCCAGCCTGGATCAGGTAATGACAGCGGTTTAGTTTTCATGACCTGTACCTGCAGCATATGCTCCTCAGTATGTTGTCACCTCTTCTCTCCTCTCCGTAGGGATTGTTATTATGCATGGGTAAGAACTACCGAGCTCGAGGCCTCAAGGGAAAGGATGTGGTCCAGGCCCTCAGAGAAGCTATTGACAGAACAGGGGTATGAACTTTTTTTTAACATTCAGGCCCTCAGAGGAACTGAGACAGGACTGTTGATGAGGACAATATTTTAAACATTTAATTGATAACCTCAGTAATTCTGATGACTGCTGTAACTGAGTGACTGAAATCCGAGGTAGACTGTGCACAGGACTGTGTGAGTTTTACTTAGGGTGATGTATTATGGTCCCAGTTATAAAGTGCTGCATCACTCTGTAACTCCCTCTGCAGGAAATGGATATGGAGGTGTTAGCTATGGTTAATGACACTGCAGCAACCATGATGACCTGTGGATTTGATGACAAGCGATGTGAAGTAGGACTCATCATTGGTAAGCACACAGAATATAATTCATACTATTACCTGTAGCCAGTGGGGGGAAAGTAATTCTTTTCTGCTACACTGTACTTCCACACAACCACTTGTACTCCAGCTGTAGTTCCTGGTTATTTTAATTGAAGATTTTACATGAACAAAGTTGAAAATTAAGTTGAAAATTTAACATCCTTTCAAAACAAGGCATGAAACAGACAACACCAAAAGTTAATTGCTATTGCACTTTTCAAGTCCTGCCCCTCAATGGGTTTTTACATTCACAGAATTATTGAATCATACAGCTTTTGTTCTCATGGATGAAAATATCTGGGAGTTGTTTGTCCCACTAAATTGTCGCTTATCCTCTACATTTCTGACATGTTAGAAAGAGATACAGTTAACCAGTACTTTGTTTTTGTACATTTTTTGTAATATTTCATATCCATCTGTGTGTGAACAGAAACTTGCATTTTTATGTTGTCTGTTTAATATAGTGTTTGGGTAGTGGGCAACAAAGGGAACACCTGACAGAGACCACCACTGCAGACTTAAAAATACAAGAAAAATGATCTGACAGCTTCCTAAATATTATAAAAGTTAGGATTCATTTTTAGCGGCATACTGTGGAATTATAAATATATTGCATGGCTTTCCTGTACGATTGTGTGTTTAGGTACAGGCACCAACGCGTGCTACATGGAAGAGCTTCGTCATGTTGACCTGGTGGAGGGGGATGAGGGCAGGATGTGTGTGAACACTGAGTGGGGAGCATTCGGAGACGACGGCAGGCTGGAAGACATCAGGACAGAGTTTGACAGAGAGCTCGATCAAGGCTCTCTCAACCCTGGTGAACAGCTGTATGTAAAAGTAAAACTTTCATGGCCTCATTTATCCCTGAAATGATACTGTAAATGAGCTTTTTAAGATGTACGGGAGTAAGAATCAGCTGAAGATGAGTTGTCAGTTACTTAGCCTGCTGATATTGATGCAGCTTCCAACAACCTTAGGAAACAGATGTAAGGAAAGCAGCTTTGTCTTTTTTGGTGATATTGCAAGTAACGGCACAGCACAAATGACTGTCTGTTCTCACGCTTATTCCTAACTGCAGCTTTGAGAAGATGATCAGTGGGATGTATCTGGGTGAGTTGGTGAGGCTGGTTGTGTTAAAGATGGCTAAACAGGGACTGCTGTTTGATGGACATGTGTCTGAAGCCCTGAGAACCAAAGGAAAAATATCCACTGCACATGTGGCGGCCATGGAGGAGTAAGTTATCTTTGTCTTTATGCGTCACACAGTCTGAAACTAGTAAGATATTATAAACATCTGTCTTTCTCAGGTACAAATACGGTCTGAATAACACCAGAGACATTCTTACGGGCCTTGGCTTGACCCCTTCATCTGATGACTGCACTGCTGTTCAGCACGTCAGCACCATTGTGTCCTTCAGGTCCTCGAATCTGGTGGCTGCAGGGCTGGCTGCCATCTTGACTCGAATCAAGAGGAACAGGAGATTGAGGACACTACGTATTACTGTAGGTGTAGATGGAACAGTGTACAAGACCCACCCACAGTAAGTCACGCTCACATGCCAGTAGTGGACATTAATCAGCCTGTTTTATGGAAGACATTTGGACATGTCACAGTATGAAAAGACAGGCATGAATAATAAAGTTTATGATTCCTGAATTAATTCACCTAATTTAATCAATTTAATGTAGGATAACACAGCTTAATTAAATATATGAAAGTATGTTGACTTATCCTGGTCTTATTGTAAATCTCTACAGTTATCATTCCAAATAATTGTTATGACCTGATAAAATACATTTAAGGCATCTAAATTAAAACAAAATGATGGAACCTTATTTGTTAAATCCAGTCCAGACTTCCACACTGGGAGATTGAAGTAGTGGTGATGCTGTTGCAGCTGCGACACAGTACCAACAGAGGGCGCAAGCGTTAAACGGCAGACTCCCTCTTTTTCAGGTATCCTAAACGTCTCCACAAAGTGGTGCGCCGGTTGCTCCCTGAAGACCATGTCAGGTTCCTGTTGTCAGACAGCGGCAGCAGCAAAGGCGCTGCCTTGGTAACAGCGGTCGCTCAAAGACTTGCATCACAGAAGCGAAAGGTTAGGTTGCTTTCTGCGTGTGTGTATGCCTTCAGTTGTCATGTCATTATGAATACAAAAAGTGTCTGACATACACTGTCTCTTGCTTGTGCTCCAGGTGGATGAGACACTTGCTCCCTTCAGACTGAGCAATGACCAGCTCCACTTGGTGAAGGCCAGGATGAGGGCAGGGCTGGAGGCAGGACTGAAGAGAAAAGGCCCCTCTGAAATCAAAATGCTGCCATCCTTTGTGTACCGTATGCCTGATGGCACAGGTCAGACAAGCACCAGTGTGTTTTCCCTAAAACTGAAATTACCATTATTCCTCTGCTGTCAAAGAAAACACCCACACTTGAGTGTTAAACCGTGAAATGAGCAATATCTTCAACCAGAGTTTACTTCTTGGTTAAAGCAAGTGGCCTATTGCTTTGTTAACTGCCCACATGAAGATGGATACATTTAACTGAATCTTAATGAATGAGAGAACTAGTAAGATAATCTTTGGTGATTTTTTTTCAAGAGTATGGCAAATACCTTGCCCTGGATCTGGGAGGAACCAACTTCAGAGCATTGCTGGTGAACTTTAAAAAAGGTCTGCAACAGAACACTCGACTCCACCATAAGCTCTACACTGTACCAGAGGAGATAATGCAAGGAACGGGAGAGGAGGTAAGACACGCATACTGTATACTGTCAGCATGTTTAAAATAAGGATAGAAAGAGTAGCAGTGACAGGCAGGTGGACCACATGAAAACTGGGCTTTGTTTAGTGAATTACTGATGAAAAGTTGATGAGTATTTGATTTTCTGAGCTAAGAAGCACATTATATGCAGGGTTGTCCAAATACTGTAGGCCTGTGAGAGGTGGAAGGGCAAATAAAATTTTCTTCAAAAATAGCACTGAAAGTCCACAGTACACAGTTGAAAGTTTTTCATTAAAAGTTTTCTTTCACTCTCTGTCTGTCTCCAGTTGTTTGATCACCTTGCGGAGTGTGTCAGTGACTTCCTGGACTACATGGGGCTGAAGAACGCGCATCTTCCTGCGGGCTTCACCTTCTCTTTCCCTTGCGAGCAGACGGCCATTGACACAGTAAGTGTGGACATCAACAGGTGGGTCTCGGGCATGAGTTCAGTTATGTTCATATCTCATTGGAATAGCAATCAGTCATCAAAGCTTTTCAAGTGCATCTTCTCAATAGACAGATATGCATTAAAAAACGCAAGTAAACATCTGTAGGGCAGATTGGTGAGCTGGACCAAAGGCTTCAAGGCCACAGGCTGTGAAGGACACGATGTTGTGGGCATGCTGCGGGAGGCCATAAAAAGACGCAATGTGAGTCAGAATGCAACAGAAAGAAAGAGTTTTTCTAATTATGATCTGGGTTTTGTGATATGAATGTTAATTATGATGGGTTGTCTTGTGGGGTGTGTCACTACGTTCTTACATTCAGGAGAATGCATTACAAAACAATGTATTTTCTTTGATGTTGAGTCATGTACTTGTATGTGCTTGTCCTTAAAAACTAACCTGCAATGTAAATGTGTGTGCATGTTAGAACATGTCCTGCAGTAATTTGTCTATGCCAGATAAATAACATGTGTGTATGTACTTTGTGTACACACATGTATGCGTGTTTGTGCCTGTTTAGGAGTTTGACTTGGACATAGCAGCTGTCGTCAATGACACAGTGGGGACCATGATGAGCTGTGCCTACGAAGACCCTCAGTGTGAAGTTGGACTTATTGCTGGTACATGTTAAGAGGGGGATATGTCTACAAAGTGAAGACATTTTGGTCAGCATACTGCCTGAGATTTAGGACTTTGGTTTTAGATTAGGGCTAAAACTAAGTTTAAGGTTAACCTCTTAAACTCAAGCCTCTTTTTGACATACCCAAAAAGAATAGAGTATATCTCTGCATCTTCAAAGTCTGAATAATTTTGGTGTCATTATAAAGGGAACACTTGTGAAATTTGTTCAGATGTGTAAGTATCAGTATTTATGTCACTTTTGCTGCAATTGGGGGACCTTGGGTTTAACAGGTTAAAGGTATAAAGTTAGGGTTGTATTTATGATGTTAAATTTGGGGATGGGGGCCAGAAAAAGTATTCACCATTACTATAATAATAATAATACATGCTTTACAATACGTGCTTTGAGTCTGACTGTTCAGCACAAGCGTGTTGCAAAGTATGCTGGATTTTGTCTCTAAACACAACCCCATGAATTCGACAATCAGTATGTTTTGAATTGGTGCTTTATTGCTAAATATAATGTTTCATTAGTAATACAGAAATCAACCATTTGACTCTGTTTCACAGGAACTGGCACTAATGTTTGTTACATGGAGGAGCTGAAGAACATTGAGAAGACTGAACAAAACAGTTTTTATTTTGTCAGTGAGCTGTGGTGACTTCATTCATTTTTTGATTCAATTTTGAATGACAACCCGCATATCTACTCCCCCACCTCACTGGTGCATTTGCATTCAGCAGGATGATGGGAAGATGGGGGATGCCGAGACACAAAAGATGTGTATAAACACAGAGTGGGGAGGTCTGGGTGACGATGGCTCTCTGGATGATATTGTCACACCTTACGATGTTGAGGTGGACATGAACTCACTTAAGCCAGGAAAACAAAGGTAAGAAATTCTGTGTGTGTGTGTGTGTGTGTGTGTGTGTGTGTGTGTATCTCACTATATGTGTAGACTCAGTTTTGTCTTAATCATGTGGTTGTCTGCTCATGTGTTTCAGCTACATTTCACTTGTATACCTTCATTTAATAATAACCTGTAATGTTGTCATGCAGTCTTAATCGATTTAACTAATTCTATATGTCTGTTTGTGTTTAGGTTTGAAAAGGTGACCAGTGGGCTGTATTTAGGTGAAATTGTCCGTCACGTATTATTGGATTTAACCAGAGGAGGTCTGCTGTTCAAAGGACACGTCACTGAAGCTTTAAAAACTCCTGGAATATTCCAAACAAAATACCTATCAAAAATAGAGAGGTAGGGGAAACTGTGTGCGTGTGTGAGTCTGTGTCTGTGTTTGTGCAAATGCAAATACACCTTCAGCTAAACTCCAGTTCCACAGAGTTCCACAGAGTAACAGCTTTGTCCAGTATTCAGACATGTCTCTATTTGAAAATGATACTACCACTCCACACTACCACACACACACACGCACACACACGCACACACACACACACACACACACACACACACACACCGATTGCGCACCGAATCACCAATATACCTGTGGCCTGTCCTTAAAGAGTTATGGGTTAGGGTTTAGGGTTAGGGGTTAGGGTTAAACTTATTCCCTAACCTTAAACATATTCTTGAGTTTCATCTTATTTTACATTGCCTCATGGCCTGCCTAAATCAGAAATATAAAATTCTGCCTGTTTTTATCTGTATATGCCTGAAAACATGAGTCTGTATTTCCCTGCAATGTGTGTAACCATGTTTTCTCCTCCTAGTGACCGTCTGGCTCTGCTGCAGGTCAGAGCGATCCTCCAGGACCTGGGGCTTGACAGCACCTGTGACGACAGCATCATTGTAAAAGAGGTAGAAGATAGAAAACAATGAGCCTTAACTCTGACAGAGGTCATATTTTGGGTTTTATGCCACCCATGGACTTTTTAAAGCCCAGTGTTAAAAAATAAACAGAAGGTTGCAGATGTAAAATGGCACATTTCCACAACCTTACTGTCTTTTTCTTGCCTCAGTGGGGCACAAATTCCAGAAAGAGGTTAAAAGTCAAAACCATGACCCAGTACAATGTAAAAAATTTTAAGAATCATGTTCTCTGTTGCAACCTCAACTGGGGATTAAGTAAGAACTCTTTCCATTGTTTGAGGTGATTTTATATTGTCTGGCTCAGCAAACTGTGGCACCACCAGGCTTGTTAACTGCTGCGATAATGATAATGGTTTTCATTGTTATAAACTGTAGGTATGTGGAGCAGTGTCACGTCGTGCAGCTCAGCTGTGTGGGGCAGGAATGGCAGCCGTGGTGGATAAGATCAGAGAAAATCGAGGACTGGACCATCTCACCATCACTGTAGGGGTAGATGGGGCACTCTACAAACTACACCCATAGTGAGTTATTTGTAATATTGTTGATATAGTCATAGTGTCATTGGTTCAGTTGCAAATGTCATAGTTGGAGACGAGAGTCATCAGCTGCTTTTACTCTTTATTTCATTTCCTTCAAGTTACTTTCTAAAAAGCCACAAACTCTTCTTCTGCTGTTTCTAGTTTCTCAGCGGTCCTCCAAGAGACTACCAGAGATTTGGCTCCCAGGTGTAACGTGACGTTCCTCCCATCAGAGGAGGGTAGTGGGAAGGGTGCCGCCCTTATCACAGCTGTGGCCAGACGGAAGGGGGAGATGTAACGTGATATGACTTTAAAAAAAACAGTTAACCTTTTTGGGTTTTTTCCACTTTTTTTTACCATTTTTTTTCTCAATTTGGAACATGAGAGTCCCTGTGCACGTCTCTTCTTACATCCTCTGGTCTGTGAGAACTTGAGACTGTCATGTGCTGTCTCTGAAACAAGTGGTTTGAACAGCCACAACATTCGACCTGACAGGAAGTGGCTTCACTTGGAGGTTCTTGATCCCTAACAGGCCTACAACCAGCAAACACAACTATATCTGCTTTGTGGCACATCTAGCAAAAATGGAAATACTGCAGCTTGGGATGTTTCAAGAACTAAACTTCAATTAATGGGTGTTTACAAAATGACAATAAATCTTGATCAACCTGCTGAGAGCTGAGAGCACGGATATCACTCAAACAGCCCTCCCTTATTGGTGGCTCTGTTCGATATTAGTGAGGCACTATACACTTTCCAAATTCCAATATAAATGTATGAATGGCACAGCAATTTGGCCCATGTGTGATACTTGAGGGCTTAAAACCAAAGCCTTTCACTTTCCAGTCATTAACAGGTCAGCCGTGGGATAAATGTCACACTCACAGCTGCAGGATCCGATGCTAAAGTTAGCCAAGCAGTGATTAAACTCCTCGCCTCCGATATCGGAGTGAGTATTTATTCTTAGTAAGTTAAATGAGCCTCAGTTGTCAAAATGCGATCATTGTACTTATGATGTTACTCAGTGAAAATAAGTCTCTTCCCTCCTGTTCAAATATTCTCACATTGTAAACAGTTCCCATTAGCATAGTGTGTTTGTGTGTGTGTGTGTGTGTGTGTGTGTGAATCTAAACTACTGTGTATTCATTCAACACTACAGTAATTTGTATCAGTGATTTGGTTCATGAGTTCTTTGTCTCTTTGAACCAAAGACAATTCAGTAAATTATTTTTTGTACATTGAATGTCAATGTGCTTAGAATATATATATGTATATAAATGGGAGACAAAGAGATGATGTGTGTGTGTGTGTGTGTGTAGTCAGCAGCACTTCAGTATTGATGAAGAGCAGGAGGAGGACAGGAATGCCGCTGACCACACTTCCCAGCAATAAAAACAACTGATGCTCTGTTCAGTCATTCTGGACTGACTCTGGGTCCTTGTGATCGCCTGTCTCTCTGTCTATCTGTCTCTCCCTCTCTTCTCTGCCTGTCCGTCTCTCTGCCCTGAGTGTGTATCTGCCTGTCTGTCTGCGCATCCGTGCTATTTTAGTAATTCTGTTTGAGTGCTTTATCTGTCTGGCTGGATCCTTGCCCATCCGCCTGTGTTTTTATCTATTGGTCTGCATGGTATAAATAAAAGTTCAGGCAGAAACATGCAGGAATTCCCTGGAAGACCTCATAGTGTTGACAATTTGTGTTACAACTGATCTGAAGATTGAATGAGATTGAGTGTTTAATAGTATTGATGGAAATTCAGTCTACCTGAATTAAATGGTCAGGTGTATGTATTCCTTCGTGAAGGTGATGGATAGTTAGTTTTTAGTGAAACTAGTGTTTGCGTTTTCAAATTTTATAATCTCGAACTGCTGATCTGACAACACTGGAGAGGCAATGAGCAGTGCAATGATCAGTGTATTTATGTTAATCCATTCATGGCAGATTAGAAGATGTGTTGAAGATGAAGGCCAGTGGGGAGAAAGCAGCAGAGTGCAAAGCAAACAGGAAACAAGAAAGAATGGGAAACAAAACCAAAGCATCAAGAAGAAAATACTGAAGGAAGACAACAAATTAGAAAGGATTAAATGAAGGAAGGAAGGAAGGAAAGGCTGCGTGCTAACAGGAGTGAAACGGTAGCTAATCTGCCAGGGATTAACATGTTAGAAAACTACCAGATGAGGGATACGTCACACACACAGACACACCCACACACCACTACACAAGGCACAGTAATCCCACACTGTCCTAGTGGCGACCTACAGTAGCAGCTTCACAGCTGAAACGCACATGCAGCATCAGTGCAGATACACACACGGGCATAGCTGGGCTGCACAATCTGCAGCTCCTGCAGTGCAGCGACTGACACAGAAGCTTTTCTTTCCTTCTCACATTCTGTAACTATGTCCTGTCCCTTTCCACTTGCAGTCTCGATCTTTCTTTATTATTCTGTATTCTTTCATCCCGTGTCAAATTCTTCCTCTGTAATCTACATTTTATACACTGCACATCCATTTTTCTTTTGGCTTTCAAATGACCTCAAACATCCCTCACCTCTCTCAAAATTCCCCTGAATGGGCATTCCTTAGGGAGCAATGTGTGTGAAGGTTATTATACTGTATATTCAATTTCTTTGTGTGTGTTTGTGTGGGTGTGTGTCTTTGTCCCCCCTGTGAAGCAACAATAAGAGCTTTGACACACACACATGCATATACAAACAGAAATGGTCACCAGTAGGTGTGCAGGGTTGAGACGCTGCTTCTTCAGGTCCTACAAATGGACGAGTGCTGGCTCTTTTCTTGTCGGATTGTGCTCTATTTTTTGGGTACACATTTTTCAGGCAGAACAGGCTTTCAGTTTCATTTGACACTTATTTACTTACTCCAAAGATACAATGAATCAGAGCTTGACAACAGGATTTGCGCCTCTGTGTGAAGTGGACAGTAAGAGAGTAAAACACCTCAATGCCCCAAGACATCACTGTTGTGATAGCTGTTGGATGCCGACTCCTGTGGATCACGGGAAAGCTTTATCAATGAAGGTAATTAAATTTTTTAGGTGGTATAATAATCTGGAGGAAGTAACATTGCTGGTAATGGGATTATTACTATATAAATTCAATTCAATTTCAAAGGTGTCAGATAAGATGTAATTCATTTATTACTGATGGAGTTGTGTGGAATGGAAAAAAAGACACCTGAGGCTATAGAAAAAGCTACAAAGTTGCAATATTCTGCAAATGCATAATGAAGTGAAGAGGGAGGAAGCATCATCATGTAGGAAAACCTGAGCTATAAAGACATGTCATGTAACCTGATGCTGCAGAGATCATACTTGCAGGCAGCTGGCTTTCAGTGCTGCATTGTAATTGTGGTAAACTTATTGTTATGTGTCTCATGTTTCAATCCACTTCCAGTACACTTCTTGTACACTGTGTACACTATATACTTACTTGAGTAGTAACATTTATCTGTATATAATGTCTCAGAGGACACTTTGGCAGGACTTGGACTGAGTCTGACTATTCACTCTGCCAAACTGCTGCCTTTCAGGTAAGGTATTAAAATAGAATTAACAAGAGTTCATTCCACATTAGGTATATGGAGGATTACAGTTCTTCTGTGTCTGTGGCTGTTCTCTGGAGAGGCCAGACAACAGACAGCTGTTGTTGTTGTGACAATGATGTCATGCCTGTCTGAAAGGACAGAGGAGACAGAGAAAGCAGCTGTCTGATGGGCTGACTCTCAGGATGGCTGAGCGAGCCAGTGAGTGGCTTTCTTTCTGTTTGCAGTATGGAAAAGCAGGTGTAGTGAACATTAGGAGTGGCAGGTGTGTGCTCCGCTGTTGGGTTATTCAGCATTTTTTACCAGTCAGGCAGACAAACGAAAGTCAAACCATCTGCACACTCGTCTGTGCAGCACCACACAAAACAAGAAGTGTCACACACACGGAGGCGGGTCATAAACGCAAATTTAAGAAGGCAAGGCTAATTTATTTGAACCGCATATTTCATACTGGTGTTGAACCAAGCACTTTACAGAGTGTGAACAGAGCAAGCAAGCATGCAGTGTAAAAGTGATACGACAAACAAACTAGGAAGGGAAAAAAATAATTAACACCTACACTCAAAGTGCCCCATATACATCCCACTGCTGGAGGTTCCCTGACCTGACCTGAGAAAGAGAATACCCCCCCCCCCCCCCACCCCACCCACACACACACACATATCCACAGATGCTCCCTGAACTTCCTGAAATTTACCAAACCTGTGTATAAAACATTCATTTCAAGGTGTGGAGTTCCCTCCTCTTCTTCCTGGCCTCATGAGCCAGCTGACAATTGCCTCATGATATTTTACAATGCTTTGACTTTGAAAATCCTGTCTGTATGACTCATTTTCCTTATAAGCCGAACGTAGCCTGACTTTATAATTTCCTTGAAACAGTAAAACCCCAATTCCTTCCTCACCTCACTTCCTTCTTTCTTTAGAAGTCCCCCCTCCCACCTTGGAAGCCTCCTCCTTCCTCCTCCATCACTGAGATTGCCTCAGAGGCACCGGTGGACCAGCCAATCATAGAAAAGAGGAAGTGGCACTAACCCCTCCTCGCCCCCACCCACCCCAACCACGCACACTCGCTAACCAATGAGCTCACATAAAGAGGGCAGGGCTCATGTTCTGGCCCTCCCTGCCTCTGTCTCTCTCACCCTCTCTGCCTCCTGCAGCTAAACTTGCTATCTCACTCATGCTTCCTGGCTTCACTCACATGCACAGAGAAGGAAGAGCTGTGGAGTCTTAGCCGCACATGAAGCAGCTCTGTCTATTTTAAACCACACAGGATTGGACTCGGGATATATTCATATCACTTGCAGCGTGTGACAGATTGTATGTTCAAAGTAGAGCCAGAGCAGCCTTTCTACCTTTTTATTTTGGACTTTTCTCCATCTGACTGTAGGTCAACGTGTGTGTGACACACACACAGTGAGAGAGAGAGAGAGAGAGAGAGAGAAGAGGAAGTGTGTCTGTGTCCAAGTGAGTCTGCATGTGTGTGTGAGAGAGAAAGAGGACCAGGATGATTGCGGCCCAGCTACTAGCCTATTACTTCACTGAACTCAAGGATGACCAGGTTAAAAAGGTGAGTGCTCCCTGTTTCTTCTGCCTCTGTTTTCTGATATAGTCTGTGTGACTGAGAGAGAGACTGAAGTGAAGACAATGCAGATTTTGAGGAGAGAGATGTGTGGTAAGAGAGCAAGAGGAGAACATGTGTTGTAGAGGTCACTGAGTTTAATGATACTGTCATCATCAAAACTTTGCTGTAAAAGTAGAATTTTACAGCAAATATCGCTTTCGGATAGTGAACCACGTTCATCGTGTGGGGAGAAGAGGGGGGGAAAAATCACTGAGCTTTGTTTTACTCATAAGACTTGAATCAAGCCAGCACAGTGGGACGTGACAGACTGCACAGGGGTGTGTGTGTGTGTATTAAGATGTGTAAGGAGACACAACACACGGATGTGGCATTGGTGCCATGATATAAGCTATGAGAGGCGTGGTGAAGAGGAGAGAGAGGAAGTCTGAGGCATACATGAAAGGACAGATGGAGCAGAGAGGGGTGAGAAGGTGGAACTTAACATGAAGGAGCAATTTAATGGACCATGGACTTTCTTTCATGCTGGCGTTAAAATGATACACTTTTAAGTCGGTGGAGCTCAAAGGAGTAGAAAGAGGAAAATGAACAAGGAAGCCTTGAATAAGAGAAATTATTAAAGCATCTGATTTTTCACAGTTAACAACTGATCCTTTGACATAATCATGATTTCTTTCTTCCTGTGGTTTCGTTCTTTTTTCCTTATAAAGAGAAAAAAATCTGGCAAGTAAAGTAGTTGTAGCAGACCAGTGCCAAGTAGCAGCAATGCACAATTTGTGACCATATATGCCCATACCCAATATTCATATGCTGCATCTTTGTGGAAGCATATTGCATGTAGTATAATGTGTTTTGAGTTAAAAGAATGAGGCAAGAACTGATATGAATAAGTGATATAATGATAAAAAAAAAAATGTTACTGAAACAGACTCTTGCGGCTTCTTTTAGCAAGTTTTAAAGCATGACTGGATGTGAAGAAGTTCAGCTTGAAAGAGGAGAAGAACAACATGAGGTGGACACCATGAATGTGTGTCTTTCATAACTCCTGAGCTGAGCAGCCCCCACTGTAAAACCTCTGCCACAGTAACACCGACTGGACCAGTTTCAGTCGCCCTCAGAGTGTTGAGTGTGTGAGTTTTTCCAGTAACTCAGACCTCGACAGTTCCCAGTACTTCTCCATCTACTGTGTCATAAAATCACGATGCCAGGCAGCACAGGCAGGTGTTGTATTCCGTAATCTAGTGTCATCCCGTGAGGTAGATTTTAGGTTGAAATACTTACAAACCCGCTTGTGTCATCTTATTTGTCACTGGGAATGGGATCAGCACATTTTGCCTGAATTAGAAAATTACTGTAAAGCCATTTCGCACCATGTGCTTTATAATTAAAAAATTGTGCTGGTCCCTTTAAGGTCCCCTAATGATGATGTCACATGTCATCACCAGTTGCAGGTTCTGCATTAAACGGTATTGTTTTTACTCTATGAGTAGCAGAAGTTGTCACACCTTCTTCATCAGTTTTCCCCTCCTGTTCTTCATTCCGTGAAATTGTGTGCGCTTTATTCACACGAGGCGATACACAACACTGTGCTAAAATCAAATTACAGTCTGTTTAGATAAAATACATTTTATCAGCTGCAGGGATCTGGTGCAATATACACATTTCCCTCCCTCTTAATTTCTGCTGTCTTCCTCTCCCTGCCTCCCTAAAATAGGTCAGCTTTGCACCACGTGATCACAGGTGACAGGAGGAGAAGGCTTACACACAAGTACACACACACACATGCGCACACTCACACTCACACACGCGCACAGTTATTGTGTAGTGTTTCAAAGAGCGGAGCGTTTCTAGGCCTCGACAACACATTCAACGTGTAGCTCAGGATTTAAGCAACCGCAAGTGAAAGTCTGCAGATTATTTCATCACTGCTGTGTTTTCAGACAGACTGGGTTGTACCTGCAGTTGTCAAGCAGCCTCAAACAGCTGATTGCGTATCCTCTCACTCCATTGCAATGACCTTGATTGGTTCCCTGATACACTGCGGGGATCCAAACCTGTGTGTGTGTGTGCGGAGGGTGTCACAGTTGCCAGCGTAGAGGACAGTATTTTTCCACATGGCGAGGCTGCGTGTGCACAACACACCGTGCACACATACGTACAGAATGGAGTCAGGTTTCACGGCTTCCTTGAGTAACCTTTCACTGACAAGGAGAACAAGGCATTGTTTGGAGAAGGAATGTAAGCACAAAAGAGAGGGAGAAGGAAAGAGGGAGCGTGAGAGGGGGGAGGAAAAAGGGAGGAACGGAGCGGCAGAGACTGTGATCTCTTCCTGAAACTTAATCTAAGTGCTCAGCGGTGTCAGAGAAAAGCTGTACGTCAGAGGTGTGTTTAGGGGAAAACACGGCCTTTACGGTCTCATTGAGCAGCGAACAGAGTCCTCGTGTCATCTCACAGGGAATGTCCCTTTGTTTAGCGTAATTCAGAAAAACTAGCAACTCCCTCTTTGGTTAGGAAATCTAATTTTTAAGCTGAAATAGTGATTTTAATGGTCAAAGATGTGGATGAATCAGTGTAGTATTTTCTGTATTTATGCGAGGTATAAAAAGCCCCTTCCTCCCCATAGATCAGGTGATGCCCTGCTGCAGAGTGCTGAGTCATAGTACAGATGCTATCTTTTCTGCAGCGAGCACTGAATTAAGTCTGTGGTTCAAAGATATGTAGAAATGCTGGGTATGCCCACTTTTAATCCTCCCTTTTGTAAACAGGACCTGGTCAGTCGGTTCCGTACACATTGTTATTTAAGTAGACAGGCTAAGAATGCATTCTCATTCAATTAGCTGATTAGGGACACATTCTTATTTTAACTAGGCCATTTGATTAACAATCCTAGGTAGGTGAGCGCGCACATGCTGTATGTTAACTGGCGAGTTCGCTGAGAACGCAGCTGAAAATGCTCGCTTGCTGTGAAAATAAACCCTTTATATAAATGGTTGTTAGGGCTGTCCTGAACGCCACGTTGGGGGCTTCAGCGCTTCAGTGACAATTGCCAGTGAATATTTGAAGCTTCAGTCTCAACATTATAGTGCGTTAGCAGGCAGGTCACATTTGCGATGGCTAAGCTACTAAGTCACTTGCAGTTTTCAGGTGATTCACCTGTTTCCTACAGCACATCTGTGGTGCTCAACCTTTTGGGGTCATGTTCACAAATTTGGAAGTTTATTCTGGACGCTTGATTTATGCAACATCTTGCTAACATCACTGGAAGTTGTAAGCCAGTCACGTTTTATTGCTGGTAATATTAAACTATTAAATTAATGTCGATGCGTAATGAATAAAGTTGGATTATTATTTCTTATCTTTTGGGCTACTTGGGATTCTGTGGTCATAATTTATATTTGAATTGATTTAAAAACACATTTGTATCATGATTTGGACATAGACTACCATGGCAGCAGTTGAAGTGGTGATATTTCAAAGACATTTGGGTTAGCCCTAATGGTTATACAATAATGTATTTGGTAGTACACTTTCCATCACTGGGCAGATAATTAACTATTAACTATACACTATTACAACAACAGTGTGTAGCAGCAGTTAGCATTAGCAGTATGCGTTGGCAGCTTTAACGGATAGCTGTGTTAATGGGTCAAAACCTAAATGAGTCAGCTGATATCAGCTGACAGCTGAAATGGTGCACATGATCAGCACTGAAATCTATCCTGTGGAGATCAAGATAAATAGAATTAATCTAGGGCGTGGTTACCTTGAATGAAGGTCTCTGGCTGACACGAGGCCTCAGTGTCTGTCGGCCTCTCAGGCATTTCTGTCAATTATTGGTAAGTCAGAGGAGCTGGAGAGAGAGGACCACTGAGTCAAAACAGTGACCTACAAGCTGCTAAGAGCTGCAGACTGACTATTGATCATCAATAAAATCATCAGTGAAAGCAGCCATTTCGCATTACAGGGATTAATTTGTTCCACTGTGAATGTCGCAATTATCAATTAATGGAAGTTCATAAAGATGTCATTTAAAGAGAATTGTAATTGTAACAGTACAGGACCCTGCAAAGTGTGGAGAGGCTTTTCACTGTGGATTTTAAAAACGTCACATTCAGTTATAAAATGAAATAATTTCTACATTTGCATTCTGTATGGGGCGTTTTCGTTGGGCACTGCAGATGTTTGTGGTGCACTGTGGCTCTTGCTCAAATCTAATTTCATTTCCTCATGTTCGATAAATGACATGGGTGCTACAGACAAAAATGTGAAAGTATTCATGCAGGTGCAACAACCTCCTTGTGTCTGTTTTTAAGATGTTGAATGCCTTTGCATAAGGTCACAATGTTACAGCAGGACAAACCAGCAGGATGTTAGTAAGCAAATAAAGTGTTGCCATTGAGTGGGTTTGCAGTTTGGCCATATGCTGACAAGGCAAAAACAGAATTAATCTGCATGTCCGCATATTAAATGCAAAGTGTAGCTATTCTAATTAGATTGGTTTTGAATAAGAAGTACTTTTTGTAAGTATTTATGAAAGCATTAGTTTTGCATGTGCATTGTTGTCCAGGCATGTTTTTGTATGTGTTTCTGTGGTTGTGAAAGACAGAGGGTATAGTATTTATGTGTAGGGAAAGAAAGCAAATAGGAGGGTGTGTAATGTAATGTGTAAGTGAAATAGCAGATGCTGGGGGCGTGCTGTAGCATTTTAAGGGTAGGGCATTGACAGGCACCAACGTGTCACTGCTGTTCAAGTGTCTCTGCAAAGCACACACAAGACCTCAGTGCAAAAATAAATACTTAGGCTTTGGTTTGGGCCTGTTTGTGGTGTTTATGGTGCCATTCAGCAGTTTTACAGCATTGTTGTATTTGGTGAGATTATGAAGGTGAGAGGTCACATTTTCTCAGCTGTGGGTTCCTGTCTGACAAGGCCATGTGCTAATGAGCTTTCATGCCAGAGGCAGACTCCTACATTTAGAATAAATGAATTCCATTTCACCCTGTATATGTTTCTTTTGATTGTCTTTATTATTATATTTTGCACATATACTTCCTGTAAAAAAATCAAACTGTGGTGGTGGGTACATCAAGGGAAATATCTGATAGCTGATTGTAGCCACTATGTCAAAAAACATGATTTGTCCTTTAGCATCAGCACGCTTATTTCCTCTGCTATAAAGTCAATTTCTGTGACCAGCAGATGCAAATTCCTTCCTGTAATTACTCTCACGCCCAAACTGGCATTGTCCTGAAACCAGTTACCAAAGACCAGAGCTATATAGGAAATGCAGTTGGTGTGTGACTCATAAAACAGGAAGTTGCCTAATTCCTATCTGATGCCTGTTACAATTCTGGTAAATTATAACGAACATCATCGTACATGCAAGAAGTGTTTGTGTGTGAGTAGGCTACTACATTCATGTAAGTACTGTGTGAACTAGTCTGACCTGAGTGTTATGTGTTCCATATACACTACATACAGTATATCTCACATATTCTGAGCGTTATGAAACAGAATGGTGACAATCCAGTCATGAGCACTGCCCACTGTAAGAGTTAATCCTGTCATTTTAGAGAGCAGGACGTAATGAACGTGACATTTCGCCAGAGTTGCATGTGAGTAATACTCTCCTGCTCTTGGTTTGTCACACCGTCAAATCATAAAGCAGGTCTTTTCTTCATCACACTGTGTGAGGCAACACCCGGAGTGTTTAACATCCTGTTCCCGAACGGCCATACAGCTCAGGCTGGTGTGTGCCGTATCTGCGACACTTTACACACTGGGCAGTTTCGACAGGCAGCAAGACGATAAATGATTTCCAGACCTGTGCTCTATCCATGGATTTGATACTATTCCTTACCAGAATCATCTGTGACCTCTGTTTAACCGCTATAATTTGTTCTGGGTATATCTCCTACTTAACCTCATCACTGTCATACAAGGAATAAAGTCACAAGGACCAGCATTCTGTGTGATATTACCTTGAAATCACAACTGCGTGAATGTATAACTAATGATGCTATGCTTTTGTTTACACACTGACTTTGCAATATGACCACAGTGTGATGGTGTATTCAAAGACCTTGATTTTTTTTTTTATCATTCTGCAATAAAGCAATATAAAACTTGCTCCCATTTTATATGGCTGTGATGCATTTCTGGGTTAAGCAGGGCTGGGATGAGTTTAATTTTTATTTCAAGCAGTTAGGAAGTGGATTATCCTCATGGATGACTAAAACATCATGGGATGGAGAGTTAGTCATATTCACTGCATCATCATGCTTATAGTAAATAAAGGCTGCGCGATTAGCAAATGATCAAATCCACGTCAGTAGACATCTAATATGTGGATGATTCATGATCAACATTAAGAGTGATTAATGCTTGTGTTGTTGTTTTCTTTGTCCAATGTTTTGTTTTAGATCGATAAGTACCTGTACTCCATGCGTTTCTCTGATGAGACGTTACTGGACATCACGCATCGGTTTCGGATTGAGCTGGCCAAAGGATTGGGTCGGGACACTAACCCCACCGCTACACTGAAGATGCTGCCAACGTTTGTGCGGTCAATCCCTGATGGCTCAGGTTAGTGCCTCTACACCTCTGATATTGTAACCTGGACTTGATTATCTGAACCACTCTCGGTCAAGCACTTCCTGTGGTGAAATCAGTATCAAAACCACTTTTACTATTTTATCAATGTATGAATGAGCCTGCACAATCCGCTATTGAACACTGATACTTCAATAAGCCCATTGTTTCTGAGCATGGTGCCCTGGATACTGATCCAAATTTGGAAAAATGAGAACTTCATCAAATAATAAAGGTTTTGATGCAACAGAGACAGGAAGGAGTATTTTCAAATAGAAGCTCAGTCATGCAGTCACCAGGAAAGTGTACTGTGATGGAGGGACAGTTAGAAAAATAAATTTTGTTATTTGGCTGGGCCCTGTCTCAGCCGTCAGAAGACAGTAATACCGCAGGCACACACTCAAGCCTTTTACATATCCTTTTAACTGTGCGTCAACAATGCTAACCAGTATAGCGTGTATGGTTAGATTAGATTACAATCAGAACCAGTTGTGGCCATTGTTGATGATAACAACTGAAGTTGTTTAACTGGTTAAAGAAACCCTGAAACCATGCTGTTGGCTAAGAGAAATATTTGTCTTGTAAGACCTGGATGAAACCATGTGGTACTTTTCCTTCCAGATTTCTTGCATACATTAATCTAACCCAAATTTACATCTAATTCTTAAATTCTAATTTATGTGAGTCACATGGTCTTCATAACTTGTACATGATGTACGTGGGGAAGAGATTTTACAACAATAGTCTACTAAATATCAGTGGAAGCAGTGCCCACTATCTCTCTTTGTCTCCCTTACATGCAAACAAAAGTTGTTACAAAGGAAATCTTCAATCTACTTTAGTGTACAAAGTGAAAACCACACCAAAAGACACACACAACACACACACACACACACACACACACTTCAAAGGTTACCGGTAATCCCGCTACTGTTGTTTGAGAAGATAGTGACAGTGAAATTACTACGATTACATCAATGCATGCAGACAGAGTTACATAAAAAAGTGTTTATTTAAATGCTGTATTTTTTCATTTTTCATCCAGCGGCCTCCTCTGGATAGTGAGCTATCAGCTTTCGTATGATACAGCAACATTCACGGATAAATGGTTGTTACACTTCAGCGACCTTCAGATTGTCAGTTAACATGTCAGTAAAGAGGCACTGAGCATGTCAGTCGTGACTTGTTACAGTTTTTGTTAGTTTAGTTTGTTGGAGCTGCGGTAGACGTGTTTGGCAGAGACTCATAGGGATGGGACTGCTCCCCCAGATGGTTGGAGAAAGCAGGAATTATCCTTTGTGTCTTCTCACTGTGAGACACTGAAGAATCCCATGGCTCACCCCTCTCTGTTCCCACTTACCGACAGAGAATATAAAAAGATTTGAAATGATTTGAATACAAAAGGAAGAGTTTTCTCATTACAGTACAAACTTGCAGTCTCTTGTGGTGTCTTTATTTCAACTTTGGGGGGAAAGTGGTTTCTTGTCATCTCTACTTCATTTACATTCCTTCCAGACAAAATATGAGTCACTCTGCCCCAAGTGAACTACACTGACCTGACCTTGTGTTCTGCTCTGCACAGAACGTTCCATCATAAAACCATAATAATGTGAAATTACACTAGTGGATAATGTGTTTCTAATATTATTTGGACTTTTATTCAAAAACAACCCACTGTGGCATTTTGACATATTTTAAATCCACAGTCTTTGTTAGACAAATCAGTTGGTGCTTCACTCAAAACTCTTGTCTACAGTAGCAACACCAAGAACCGTCTGACCTGTAGGAGGACATCTTGTCTGTACTTTCTAAATGTATATTTGAGGGTTGGAAGGACTTATAAGAAGGGCACAGACCATATCAGTGATGAGTTAGGGGGAGTACCTGTTTTATCACCTCTTATCAATGGCCACTACACTCTCAGGGTCCTATCACTCAGTCCAGTTACGATAAACAGTGAAACACTTTTGTAGTTTATCTAATCAGAAAGCTATATACCAATTATGTTCCCAGTTCAGACAGAAAAAACAAAACTACCGTGCCTACTTACTCTTAATCACAGGTTGGGATAGGGCTTAAGATCAACATCACGTTTTCTATCTGCAACCACTTTTTGAAAAGTACATTTTAAGACAAGTTTACAGATAATATTCACTGAATGAAGTAAGTGCTGACAGTACTTAAAACATAATAAACCAAATCTCACAGCTCTTTGTTGCTTAAACCAAAATTTCAGTTTGAATAAAAGGAAGCATAGTTCTTAGTGTACCTCTACTGTTTTTTTCCCCAGCTGTACAGGAGCAGTTTACTCAGGAACATTTACTTATGAAGCATCGTCATCATAACACCTTTGTTGGCATGGGGCAATCATTAACTAATAAATATACAGGAAGCCAATCTTGAAGCGTGACAGAATAGAGTCAAGCAAATGTACAGTTTTCTTGACAAACTTTGTATAAAAGCTATCTGGGACTGTTTGAACTTTCTGTACACAACTTCTCCCCCATGTTGCTTTTAGGCCGCACATTGTGTAAGAGTAATAGTGAGTGCAGCATTTATTTGCTAAGCAAAGCAGAGGGAAGAAGTACTGATAATGCATGCCTTCCTGTTGAGCAAAGACCCAGCCCAGAGCCTTTTGTATTATCTGTGTATTCTTCAGCAGCGTGCTGCCAAGGAGCTATGCTGAAACCTTTCCCTTTACAATGAAGTGAATTTGCAGGAGATACAGTGTCATCTCCTACAAATATCAGTGTATAAGTGTATAGCCATGTACCTAACTGAAAAGTGACATAGCTTTCTCTGTGTTCTGTCTGTCTCAACAGAAAAAGGAGACTTTATTGCGTTGGATCTGGGAGGCAGCAACTTCAGGATCCTCCGTGTCAAAGTGAGCCATGAGAAGAAACAAACTGTGCAGATGGAGAGTCAAATCTATGACACACCCGAGGACATAATTCATGGCAGTGGATCCCGAGTAGGTTTATACTGAAATACACAAACACACACGGACACACACATATATAAACACAGCTCAACCCATCACAACCTCTCTGGCTTCTCACCTCTGTTCCAGCTGTTCGACCATGTGGCCGAGTGTCTCGGAGACTTCATGGAAAAACAAAAGATCAAAGACAAGAAACTCCCAGTTGGTTTTACCTTCTCCTTCCCCTGCCAGCAGACCAAACTAGATGAGGTAAAACTAACGAGATTAGGTTCTCAAGCAGTGTCCAGAAGTCTATTGATCATGTTTGCTGTGTGGTTAATATCCTTGTGTGGCACAGCATTTTCTAGTTATTATTTTTTATTGAAATATCCAAAGGTTGCCATAAATCGTGAACCATGAATGAATTTACAGTATGAATTGCGATGGAGGTCTGATCAATCACGTGTGTGCAAGGCTCTAACCAGCAAAACCAAGTCTCCATTGAGCATTCAATTTCTAATTTCCCTCTGGCTCTGTCTCTGATTGTTACCAGGGCTATCTGTTAACATGGACAAAGCGTTTCAAGGCTAGTGGAGTCGAGGGGATGGATGTTGTCAAGCTTCTCAACAAAGCCATCAAGAAACGAGGAGTGAGTCTTTAGCTTTTCTCTCCTTTGATGCTTTCGTCAAATTCTCCATTCTTCACCACTGAAGGCTGGGGTTATCAATTTGTTTATCCTATAGCACTTGGTTTAATTTAATCTGGGATGTAGAATGTCAAACTCATGCGTGTGTATTAATTATTTCAGGACTACGATGCTGACATAATGGCTGTGGTCAATGATACGGTTGGAACGATGATGACCTGTGGTTTTGATGACCAGCGCTGTGAAGTCGGCATCATCATTGGTATTAAAACTATGTATATTTAAATAGTCATCTTATTTGTCATTGTCATTGTCGTTGTTCTGGCTTAAATGGAATTTGCTATTCTGGAGATCAACAAACATCATCAACCATCAACATCATCAAACAATTATAACAGAAATTAGACAAAGCTGTAAGAATATATTTTTCTTTGTTTTCAGGTACTGGCACCAACGCGTGCTACATGGAGGAGCTGCGTCACATTGACCTGGTGGAGGGGGATGAGGGCAGGATGTGTGTGAACACTGAGTGGGGAGCATTCGGAGACGACGGCAGGCTGGAAGACATCAGGACAGAGTTTGACAGAGAGATCGACCGAGGCTCTCTCAACCCCGGCAAACAGCTGTACGTAAAAGTAAAACTATCAGAGCCCCATTCATCCTCGAGATAAGGCTGTAAATTAGCTTTGTTTTCTCAACATGAGACTTTTTTGAAAAATGTGTAGCCTCGCCATGAGGCGAGTGGCATTTGAATGAACAAATGGGCAGAAAAGGTTAAGCTGAATAACAAATAGTGGCATCTTTAACTAATAGACCACAGCCACCTACTGAAAAAGTACAGCATAGTGATCTTTATCCAGATATTAAATGACGTTTAACCAGAGGTGTCTGGATGTCTGTTTTACCTACTTCTCCATTTATTCTACTGTGCTGTAGATTTGAGAAGATGGTCAGTGGTATGTACATGGGAGAGCTGGTTCGTCTCATTCTGGTGAAAATGGCCAGAGAAGGCCTGCTGTTTGAGGGCAGGATCACCCCTGAGCTGCTCACAAAAGGGAAGTTTGATACCAAGCACGTCTCAGCCATAGAGAAGTAAGTCAATCCACAGGGTAACCAACTGTAGATGGAAATGCTCTTGCCTGATCAAGTTGCTATTCAAAACGAAATCATTAAAAATTGACTTGTATTTTTTTTTCTCGTCAGTCAAAGTGTCTCTCTCTCTCTGTCTCTCTCTTCTTTAGGAGTAAGGAAGGACTGGTCAAAGCGAGAGAGATTTTAACCAGACTTGGTGTGGAGCCCTCAACTGATGACTGTATTGCTGTGCAGCATGTACGTACCCCTGCTGAAACGCCACCTGAATTATGTGAATCCTCTCCTCACTTAAAATTGGAAAACAGTACTTGCTCAAAGTATTAAATTTTTTACTTTAAGCATGTGTAGTTAGATGGTTTAAATTTAAAAAAATAAACAAGGAAATTCATTCGCAAAAAAAAGATGTGTGTTTTAACGTAATTGAGGTTTTAAAGCAGGTTGCATTAAGTTTGGATATGCTGCTTGATGACCATCACCCCACCTTTTCTTTCAGGTTTGCACCATTGTGTCTTTCCGCTCTGCCAACCTGATCTCTGCCACACTGGCCGCCATCCTAATGAGGCTAAAGGAGAACAAAGGTGTGTCACGACTGCGAACCACTGTAGGCATCGATGGCTCTCTCTACAAGATGCACCCACAGTGAGTGACAGTCAAATATATCAAACTTTGTATTCTCTGTCAGCTCTGTGGTGGGTTATAAACTACATTATGTTGTGTGTTATCAGCCTGCTGTTAAGACAGTTAAAATTTCAGCACTTCAACTCTACACCTATTTTAGGTATGCCCGTCGCCTTCATAAGACAGTCCGTCGTTTGGTCCCGGACTCTGATGTCCGATTCCTCCTATCAGAGAGCGGCAGTGGAAAGGGCGCTGCCATGGTGACAGCTGTGGCCTATAGACTTGCTGACCAATCACGACAAATCGCTGAAACACTGTCCGAATTCCGCCTGACGATCGACCAGCTGCTGGAGGTGAGGAGAGAGAGCGACTCTGTATTTTTTTGTATGTGTGTGTTCACTGAGTGTTACTTTACTAATTAAGACATTCTTTACTTCTTCAGATAAAGAACCGAATGAGGACAGAGATCCAAAATGGCCTTTCAAAGAGCACTCATGACTCTGCTACTGTCAAAATGCTGCCAACCTTTGTAAAACGCACTCCTGATGGCACAGGTGACCTACCCTCATGTACACATACTCATGCATACATTTTCAGGCTGGCAACTTGTGACTGCCCGTGTGTCTGATGGGAAGAAAAAGCAGTTGTGCATGTGTATGTTTGATGTGGTTATCATTTAACTAAATCTGTATGTCTCTCTGTCTGCCTACCTCTGTTGTTATCCAGAGCATGGTGATTTTCTGGCTTTGGATTTAGGAGGAACCAACTTCAGGGTTCTGTTGGTCAAGATTCGTTCTGGCAAGAGGAGAACAGTGGAGATGCACAACAAGATCTATGCCATTCCCCTTGAAGTGATGCAGGGCACAGGAGAGGAGGTAACGTCCATCAGTCTTTGGACCCATTAATCCCTGTCCTTGAATTACGCAGACTGAGCAATACAGAGGGATGTGTGAAAAGCTTTGAACTTCACCTGATGTCACCTTGGTGGTACTTTAAAGATTAGGATAGTTAATAGCTCAGAGGTAAGAAATAGGATAGAAGCAGGGAAAAGGGTCAATAGGTTAGAGGTAGACAGAGCGGTCAAGATTAGCATTGAATGTAACTCTTGTGCACTGCCCATCTATCCACTGTGAAACACATTTTCATATCTCATCTGTTCTTCCAGTTGTTTGATCACATTGTGCAGTGCATCAGTGACTTCCTCGACTACATGGGGATGAAGAACGCTCGCCTTCCCCTGGGCTTCACCTTCTCCTTCCCCTGCCTACAGACCAGCCTGGATGCTGTGAGTGCAGTCTGCTTCCTTCCTCTCTGATATACTGTACTGTGTCTTACACATGAACTTTTCAAGAAGCGGTTTGTTGTTGAGCTTGATAAAATTAGGTTTCATGAGCACATGGATAGAAACACGACCTTTGTAAGATATCTCTGTTTTCAATTGTGTGTGTGTGTGTGTGTGTGTGTGTGTGTGTGTGTATGTTTGCAGGGCATCCTGGTGACATGGACCAAAGGTTTCAAAGCAACAGACTGTGAAGGAGAAGACGTGGTTGGACTGTTGAGGGAGGCCATTAAGCGGAGAGAGGTAGGATATGAGGGACACAATCATTTTGCAGTGTGCAAAAATGGAAAGAATGATGATGCATCATGACATCATGTGTTTAGGAATTTGACCTGGACGTAGTGGCCATAGTCAACGATACAGTGGGAACCATGATGACTTGTGCCTATGAAGAACCCACCTGTGAGGTTGGACTCATCGCTGGTCAGTTTACCTCTTTAACTACACTGACTCTTCTGGATAAATGTTCAATTTCCTGTGCATCTAATGTGTCTCTCTGATTATAGGTACCGGCAGTAATGCATGTTACATGGAGGAGATGAGGAACATTGAGTTGATCGATGGAGATGAGGGACGGATGTGTATTAACATGGAGTGGGGGGCTTTCGGAGACAACGGATGTCTTGATGACATTAGGACAGAGTACGACCGTGCTGTGGATGACTTTTCGCTCAATCCAGGCAAACAGAGGTTAGAATTCCCCTCACACACTTGCTCTTCAAGTCAGAAACGCCTGTTAGGATATTAACTTTATTTCCTGGGCTTGTAAATGACTTCCACCATGTGTAGATGCATTTATATGTATATTTACGTGTATGTTTTGTGCTTGCCTGTGTTTTACAGATATGAGAAAATGTGCAGCGGCATGTACCTCGGAGAAATTGTGCGAAACATCCTCATAGACATGACGAAGAGAGGATTCCTGTTCAGGGGACAGATTTCTGAAACCTTAAAGACCCGAGGCATCTTTGAAACAAAGTTCCTCTCACAGATAGAGAGGTAAAGAAAGGAGCACTGTTTGTTTGTGTTGAGTGTAATTGGATTAGTCACGGAAGTGAAAAGTATTCCGGACCACTGTCTGTGAAGTAAGCAGCATCACTACTGTAGACTGCACTGCAGTTGCACCTCGTGTAGTATCACATCTGCAACAAATTATCTTTGCTTATTTTACTGTTTGGCTACTCGTGTTTGTATTTGCTTTGTATTTGCATTTTTTGTTGAGTTCATTCCCCTTCTACTACTGGCTCAGATGTGTCTGTGTGTGCTCTTCTCCAGTGACAGACTGGCTTTGCTGCAGGTCAGATCCATCCTTCAACACTTAGGACTGGACAGCACCTGTGATGACAGTATCATAGTCAAAGAGGTAAGATACACAGAGATACAGCCAAAAAACCAAGAAACCATTGTAATAAAATGCGTTTTTCAAATTTGTATACAATCAAAACATTAGCACACAGCCAAGAGACTAATCCAGTCTAATGTTCAGCCCTTGCTAATACAACAAGGGCAGTTATCAACACAAACTCTTGACCATTTTTGCATAGAATATAGAATTTATTTTTTTTTGCAGGACTGCTGAACTGTAATGTACTGGTTGAGATGTCCCTGATAAAATGTCAGATGTGTATATACTGTGCAGTGTCAACTGTGCAACCGTTGACTGTGAAAGAGTCCACAATGCAGTGTTATGTAAAAGAACAAGGCATGTGGGACAATCCAAGAGCAACGACGACACAGACCTGTTGAGTTATATTTACTTTAGGCAAACTTTGACATGTTTGCTCTTGCAACTGTTGCAATAATGATAATGGTTTTTCATTGTTAGGTATGTGGAGTAGTCTCACATCGTGCGGCTCAACTGTGTGGAGCAGGAATGGCGGCCGTGGTCGATAAGATCCGAGAGAACCGGGGTCTGGACCATCTCAACGTCACTGTCGGGGTGGACGGAACACTCTACAAACTACATCCACAGTGAGTAGAATCGATGAGTAACTCATCATCCAAAACTGTTCACTGTCTGCTGAAGCGCATGAGAAATTAAGACTAAAGATGACCAAGGTATTTGGTCAACTAGTGTAAAGGACTAGTTTTATGTTCTGGCACAGCTAATGACACATTCACCTTATTTACATGACACATTTATTTGAATAATGTTATTCCTGGGGCGGAAATTACTATGCACAAGCAAATACAACCTGCTGTGGACGACAATGGCTGTAGGCCTCTAATACTTTACACTGCAAAGGGTATGGGTGTGGATATGAGTTTATACATAAATGCTGTGCATTTAGTGTACTTTGTACATTTTCATTTGCAAGACGGCTGACAACATTATTTGCCAGCCTTCTACTTAGTGCACAAAGAAAATGACAATGTATTGTTTTTACCTAGTGATGACATGCACTGGTCTGATACACTGAGCTGGTGTGTAATTATTTTAATGACATATTAATTTAGGCAACAATGAGTTAAAGGTCAGAAACTGATGATCCATGAAATGTTAATAATCATAAAAGAACAAAAAACTAATGGCCACGTGATCATTTTAGGAGCACTGTGCCAGCTCATGGCATGTTGACTACAAGTCATTGCATTGCATTCATTGAGCAGACATGTCTCATTCTTTATTGCCTCTAGATCATGGTGAGTCATGCTTTACTTATAATTTAGTATGATCTTTGCTTCCAGTTGCACAATAGGAGAGAGCGATACCTGAGGTGAAATTAATTCTTTCACTCCTCCACCTCCTCTCTTCTATGCCAGTATCTTCAAAAGTTCCATGAATAATTTTTTTTATTGTAATGACTTTATTGATATGTTAGTTTAGCACATTTCATGGACTAATTTCCTAATCCTGTCATTTTACAATCAGTGGCAAAATCAAGTGAAGCTCAGACTCACTTAATACCAAGCTAAATTAGCCAGTGGAGGCAGATGACAGACAGGTGAGTCTGTCTGCTTTGGCTCCTTCACCTTCAGGCAGATTCAGGGCCAGCCGTGGCAAACTGTGATCTCACTCACTCAAGTGTTAGTACCACACCTTGCCTCACCTGAAAGTTACATTTAGACTGTCTCTGTCAATTTATTTTTCATCTCGCAACGTAACATTTTGCCAAATCTTTTGTGTCTCCCTAGTTTCTCCGGGATCATGCACCAGACAGTCAATGAACTGGCTCCGAAGTGTAATGTCAACTTCCTGCTGTCAGAGGATGGCAGTGGGAAAGGTGCTGCGCTCATCACAGCTGTGGGCTGCCGGCTGAGAGAAGAGCTGAACAATAAATAGAAAATATCTCCTCTGTCTCACTGTTATCTTCCCTCTGTATTTCCCCCTCCACTCTTGTCTTTCACTTTTTTCTCAACCATCATCTCCTTTTCCTCATAAATGACACCAGACCAGTCAATGTTTCATGCTCTAGTCGCTGCTTTTGTCTGTCTACGTGACAGAGACAGAGAAGGAGGTAGCTTTCTCTGCTGTGTAAAGTAGCAAAGAGTCAGGCACTGTGTTGTAGTTAGATGATGTTTGATCAACCATTGTAACAGTACCCAAATTGTTAAATGTTTTTTCTTCTTTTTTTTTAATTTCTGAGGTTAAACTTGACATAGTGATAGAGCAGACACATTCAACTGATAATATGCAGGGGCCGATAGAAAATACAGACTTTACACACTCCTGCTCCTATGTCGCCATCTAGAGGATTTCTTTGATAACTTAAGTCTGTTGAAAAACAGCAAGCACAAAGCCGCTTTTGACCAAAGTCACCAAAGTGTGTCTGCTGTCAGCTGTAGGCTACTCACATACTGTAAAAGGCATATGAGCTGATATATAAATGTATAATGAGATGAAAGGGAATATTTTTTTTGCTTTGAAATTTTTAATATCTTACCCAGATATAATACAATATGTTATACATACACTGTTGCTATTTATTTTATTTTTATATTGGGAGATGTTGAAAAATGTTACTGCTGCAGCAATGATGCACACAGAGGAAGCCATTGGCTAAAATACCCTCAGATGGTACCCATCCAGTAAATGAGGGCAGAAACATAACAAAGGAGGGACTTTGACCATGTCAGAAAGCCATGTCACATACTTACTGAATGTGCAAATTTGTTCGAATGTAAAGACAGTAATTCTATTCTTCTCTAATGTACTCTGCTGTTAAATATGCCCAAAGAGCATTTTTTATTGTACTAAGTAGAAATCCCTTCGTTGGTACTAATCACAGCTGCTTTTCATTTGGCATCGTCTCAAGAAGTGCTGGTCATCCTCATCACCACAGCGGGGCTTGCCGGTCATTTCGCAACAGCCAGGAAACAGAAATGTGGTGCTAAAATAGATGCCACAGGAACAACAATCGTTTGTAAGAAACTTATTACAGGAGCTGAAAATTAAACATTTTGGAAATAAAGCTCCTTTTACACTCCCTATTCTCCATGTGCTCCTAAAGGCCCAGGAACTACTGTACTGCTCATTCAAGTTGCACAATTCTTGGTGATTCACTGTTTGTCTTTTTAATTAAAGCAAATAATATAAATGGATTGCAGCTACTTATGATACTCATAGAAAAGTGAGTTTATTTGATGATTGTCAGTTCTCTGACAGCCTTTTCTGAATCCTCATAAAGATATTCTAGACTACAAGAAGATTAAAGTTTTTCAAAATGAAAAATGTGCATTCCTACAGTTGGAGTGCTCATGCACCAGGCCAATGGTGTCGATGTGGATCAGGATTTCATCATTCCTCAGAAATTGTGGTGCATGGATGAGCGCTTGAGATTTGGCTTAACATTTACTGTCATCCATGTGAACCACAGTTGAAATTGTTGTAATTAGTTAGAACCAGTCTGACCGGAAGCTGATACCGATGACAAACGTAGCATTGATAACACAAGCTAATTTAATTATTTGCTGGCCAGGATAAAGAAGGCCAGTTTCTCCAGATAGGTCCTTAACTACGCTGTCTTCAGAAGACAGTTTAAAAGCCATCCCCATCCCACAAAATAACATGCAGACACCTTAATCTCTTTGCCTCTGTTCAAAAAACCCATTCTGTATCTGTCAAACTGTCAACTGTCAATCAACCAGTCACTAAATAAAAACAAACCTGTGTCAATCTGATGTTGTTGTTCTTTGCATGAATGTATTCTGTTTGGTGATGGTGTCAGTGTTTTCAAAAGCCCACATGTCTGGTACAATTAGTCTGAGGTGTTGCTGAGCAATACATTTACTCTCCAGCAGCTCCCAAACCCGTTAAGCCCCTTCAGCATTAGGCCTCTGATGGGAGTGCCCCCAGATGTGGATACAGAATAACAAAACCAAAAAACGTGTGTGTATAGTTATTGCCATGGCCATTCTCCATAGAATCCTAGAGAAACATTTTGGGTTTTCTGTTTGGGCTCTTCCTTGTGCACTTTAATTTGATACTTGTTTCCTGTTTTATTTTGATAATAATTTCCTACTGTGTCCTGTGTCGCTTTACTTCCTGTGTGTAACTGTCATCCCTGCCCACATGTGTTCCACCTGTGTCTCGTTTATCCCTGCCTCCCTCGTGTATATATGTCTGTCTTTCCCTATGTCTTTGTCAGTTTGGCCTGCTGTTTTTGTTCTGTTGTGCTCTGCCGTTGCTGTGTTATGATTCGTCCCTGTCCTGATGGTTTTCCAGCTCCCTGTGTTTTGCAGTTTTTGCTTTTGGATTTTCTCTTCTGTTACTGGTGACCTTTTTTTTCTTTGTAAACCCTTTTAGTTTAATAAATCCCTGCACTGCACTGTCGTTGCCTGTCTCTGTCTGCATTTCGGTCCAACTACTTGAGTCCTTAATGTATTAAGGTTATTCTGTTCACATTTATTGAGCATATTATTGTTTTTTTATTTCAACAAATACAGATGTTTCATACCATCACAGTGAATTTTAAAAATTAAGCATTTTTTACAAGGATTCCAAAGTTTCCTACAACGTTTTAAAATGTTCATGCTGACAGGCTACATTATTCACAACATCTTGACCTGACCGTCAACGTGCAACCATCACAAAAGTTGCATATTTACATTTGCACTTAATTACCACATTAATATACTCAGTGGATGTCAATGGTATTTTTCACATTAGATTCTTCTAAGTAGCAGCACTGTGACATTTTATGTGGACTGTAGAAATAGTTAAATCACAATGTATAAGCAACAAACTGCATGACTGCACAATATGTAACTGAGATTTCAAAGGAATTGTACTGTACAGTAAGAGATATAAGTTAACAACTAACGAGTGATTTTGAGGAGATGTGGTAAAATTTGAGGGTGATTTTTCATCTAAAATGTGTAATTATGATGTCTGTTAATGTTGTATTTATGTTATAAACATCCAAGAATCCAAGAATAGTTACGACTAATTATGGAAGTTAACCTTCAATTTCATTCTAATTTTAAATCCTGGCAAAAGATTTTTATTTCCAGTAAACTGAAAACCAGTCAATTACTTTCATCATGACTTATAATAAGGAAATTAAATAGAAAATGCCTCTCTAAGAATGAAGTCCTGTGCCCTGTAGCAGTCCAAAATTAAGGCTTGGCGCTTTTTCAAGTGTTCATTCATTGTACGCACTAGAAATGCAGTAACCACACATAAAAAGTCCACAGTTCCATTTCAGCATCATAGTTTGCAGCTTCTCTCCATAAAAGGGGATGAAGGAAAGTATCAGAGGATGGAGCAAGGTGTATGCAGAATGAGATCAAGTGAAAGCAATGAAAGATGGATGGATTCACCCTCAGACTATCCCACTAGCAGCAAATGCTAACAATGCCGGAGTGCCATGTACAGTACTTTCTCCCATTTAAAGCTACTTTCACATGTTCATATCACCACTTTGGCGTTAAGAGCAAAATATCTATCACATTCTTTCATTTACCTCTGTAACAAAAAAAAGGTCAAAGGTCCCAAGTCATATATAATGAACATTTCCTTTCCTTTCCACATGGATGAAAATCACCATAGACTGATCAGTTGCGATTGGCTGCTGGCACGCTCTTAATTATCTCTGTCTTTATTGGCTGCATTCTCAATGTAGTCAGCTCTGTTTACGCAACAGAAAACCCCCTTTTGCCTTCCCATCAGGTATGTCCTCATCCTGATTTGTTTCAGCTGTCAGTGGTTGTGCTCCATAAGTTTTGCAGTTGGTTTGTGTGTATGTTTTTGGTGCCATGTGTTCATTTAGCTGCATGCAAGTGTCTCTCTCTGTGCTCAGCTCAGTTTTGACAGCCGAGTTGGCCTCAGAGGTGTTGTTTGTTTTGATGGAGGTGTGTGCATATGAGATGTCATTGCGTTGGCTGCGCGTCATGGTCACTCTGAAGGTGTGCGTGTGCTGCAGTTCCATCTTGTCCTCCTCCGACACTTTGATGAAGGGACACCACGCAAACGCATGACGGAAACCAGCACGAAACCTGCACAAAGATGGGACAGTTGGTTTGATATCTGCCATTTTGGAATATGATGAGTTTCTGGGTGTGAAACTGTTTGTTACCTTTGGTTTAGACAACAGTAAATGATGGGATTGTACATGGTTGAACTCATCGCCAACCAGAATATGGCCAGGTACACCTGATAAGGAAAGGAAACATGATGCATTAAATAGATAATGCCAACTTAAAAGAATAAATAACAGCGAGAGAGAGAGAAAGAGAGAGAAAGAGAGAGAGAGAGAGAGAGAGAGAGAGAAAGACAGCTAACCTGTTGAATGTAATGTTGGTTATAAATGTCTCTGTTAAATGATCCCAGGATGAAGTAGATGTGGTATGGCAACCAGCAGAGGGCAAAGGTTACCACCACCACAACCATCATCTTCACTACCTATGAGAAATCACAAATGGTATATAAGCCCCTGTTACTTCAGTATGTTCAGTTTGAATTTGTTTTAAAACCTTTTTATTTTTAATTTAAAAAAAAACAACAACTAAATTTAGCACAGCCTCTCAGAGCATTTTGATAACAATGCTGTTGGCACAGAGTTATAGAAAAATAGAGGGGTGTGACCTTTCTCTTGGCTGTTATTTGGCTGTGGTAATGGTCTGATGCCTCTCCAGGGATGTGTCCCCCCCACAGCGACTGACCGACCAGGCTGTAGGTCACCAGCATTACCAGCAGGGGGAGCAAGTAGATCAGCAATATCACCGCAAACTGGTAACTACAGAGAAAAGGTCACAGAAAGCCAGTAACTGATTTGAGAAAAAAAAAAAAAACAGAAAAATTGATTCAGACCAGGGACTTGTCCATAGTTAGCATTGTTAAAAAGTTATTCATATGCCTGTCAGTGTGCACTGACACGTTTTAGTGTCTTTAGTTATTTATGTGTATTCAGTGTGTGTGTGTGTGTGTGTGTGTAACCTAACCAGCTAACATGAAGGATTCATGAACAATGGTGCTGCTGCTGCTGTGAGGCTGTGAATGCACATTTTGTGAAGTTAACTTTTGGTTGATATATAGCCTCTGCTACCCTGTTCTTTCACCTTAGTTGATGTTTTCCTCCATACTCATCAGGCCAGTCGACCATGCACACGGTTCTGGGGTTGTAAAATCTTGTCACACTGTAGTAGCACTGAGGAAAGGCCAATAAAATCGCCACAACCCAAATCAGAGCAATCACGACCTTTGTAGAGGTGGAGGAGAGGCGGGGCTTCAGAGGGTGGATGATGGCCATGTACCTGGAAAAAGGAATAAAAGTATATTTTGAGATGAGATATTCTTCCTTGCCTGGGAATATGCTGCACATAAGCCATCATCCTTGAAACATTATTTTCAACCCAATAAGCATTCCAAGCTTTTAAATATCATTTAATTCAAACAAATAATGATCTATAAAGGGTCCTTTCAACTTTAATTCAATTTATATTTGCACACGAAAATTGAGACCAGATCATATTCTTCTCTGAGTGAAATGTTTATTAACTGATCCTGTTGATCTGATATCTGTGGTAGAGGTCTATTCTACAGAGAGATACTGCACTGCAAAAAATAAATTTCAGGTATTTACAATGCTCTGCCTGTATGTTTGTCTCTTTTGCTTGCTGGTAATGTACCAACCATATGCCTAAGTTATAATCACAATATTTTATTCCTCCAATCATGCCTTGTGATAGAAACAGACTTAAATGTACTGATTAGCTAGCTGACTAGCACATAGTAACTAGACAATTATCTTCATCATCGAACTTAAAGTACAGCATGTCTTATATATATGGCTTTGTGCCATAATGAGAAATCCTTTAAACTAAGTCAATTTAACTTTCAAGATGGAAAGACAAGACTGAACAGTGAAAAAGAGATATAGTGACTGCAGCAAAACCTCGCTCATCATTTACATTAAATGTAAATGATCATGGATGACAGCTACTGTATTTGCATATTTGATAGGCTAGAACAAGAACCTTCAGCAGCAGGAGGTGAAATGTACTACATTGAAAAGAAATAGTGCCCCCTGCTGTACCAACCTAGTTAGTCCACTGAAGGCAACGGTACACCCTGTGTGCTGTGTCAACTTAGGTATAATTAATTAATAATAAAATCATGACAATAAATACCAAAAGTCTTGGTGGCCATGATAACCTATTGTTAATATTATGTGCTTAAATTCATTTGCTACATTACTCCATACTGTAACCATTATAGTGAAATGATTCAACTATGGCTATGAATCATTCATGTGAATTTTCCAGACTGACAGTTTGACTGTATTTGAATGGCTGTGCCTCTAAATTCAAATTTTTACTTCCATAGACATGAACAGAGTGTGATCTTGCATAAAATGATTTGCATTAATGACAAAATTTCAAAAAAGAGAAAAAATTCACAGGTGTAAAATGAGTGAGAGAAGCGTGGCCTCAAGTTAAGCTCAGTGGAGTGTAAATAAAAGGGATATTTAATGGATGAAACAATATCAACTGTAAACTTGTTACCTAAACCATGTAAGTGAACCCTAAAGCATAAGCAGTGATGAAACAAACAGTCTGTAAATAAGACAGAGTAATGTTATATCATATTCTGGTGCTACGTGTAAAAGAGTACACTCCAATTCCTGGGTCTTTCAAATGTTTTTACATCAGCTTTAACTCTCACTTCTTCCTCTTCTTTTCATTCTTAGTTTATAGGGCCTCATGCTTAAATCTGTTTTTATCTATATCTATGTCACATTAGACCCGTCTCTAAAAGGCTTAAAGTTGCTCTTAGGGTTGTTGCAGCAATGTAGAGGAGACAGTGATTAATACACCTTGTGCCATTTTTATGAATGTTGATTACGTTTCACAGTTTACCTAACGTGTAACGGATTTCTGTGTGCTCCAGCAGCCAATAACACAAAAGAAAAGCCTTGCATGAACTGATGAGCCCACAAATTAGAAGCTAATGAGGAGGAATTATCAAGTTAGCAGCAGGTTTTTGCATCCTGCATATGTCACATTCGTCATTGCACCTTTCCTGGTTCACAGAAAGCCGCACATCCCATATTTGTAAATAATATAATGCTCTAATGAAACACTCTTCCCTTGAACAATTGCACTGCAGCCTGGGTGTACAGATATGAGATTATTGGCTGCACCTGTGCTATCAAATGCTCATTTATTTTATAAAGTTTAGTTTGTGGGTTCAACTCTATGGTCATTTTTGAGGCTGTAATTACCGGTGATGTTGTACAGCTCTGAAATGTAGTAACATACAGTCCCCTGCAGATATGCAAATGAGAGTGGGCAAAAACACTGGAAAACACCTGCAGTCTAATGCAACACCACAACTAACCACAGCCTAAAAATGAACTTGTTTCATACTAAAACGTTAGCTAAGTATAGACATAGAAGGTTAAGCACAGTACTATATTTAACACTATGAACAGACTGGTCATTCATGTTTCAGTAAGCATTAATGACATCTGTATCTCTGCTGCCTGCTGACCCATATCTCCTTCATGCAGGTCATTTAAGAAGGCGTTGCTGTTTAATCTCAAATGGTGAACCCAACTTGCACAGGAGCTCTGAAAATGACTGCAGAGATAACTGATGAAAAACGAGATGTTGGACATGCCCTGATCTGCCATTAAAAACAAAAATAGCTGGGATGACGTCATTTATAGGATGTTTAGTGTTCATCAATCAGTATACACAATAATTAAGATCTGTGAACAAAGAAACATGAATATACCACACATAGCGTAGCAATGTGGCAGTTAAAGTGGTTATTCACCAATCCAGCATTGTGTCTGTACTGCTAGTGCTGAGCTGACTGCTGGTCATCCATCCCTTTTTGACTGTTTGCATAATGCAGCTCCTAAAAGGGGTGTTTTAAGAGATGACGATCAGTGTTTCCATTAGTGTCTAATGGCTAGTTCAATATTGTTCCTTAGGCACTGACTTGCTTATTTTAATGGCACTGTGAAGGTGAGCACAAGCTTAGCTGTAAATCCTATTCTTCTTCAAGACACATTAAATAGATCAAGTTACAGACTTAATATGGTCTGAGGTTCTCACCTGTCCACTGCAATGGCAGCCATTGAGTATATTGATGAAAACATTGCAGTGATGGGGAAGAAGTTCTGAAATCGGCAGTAGCCCAGGCCAAAGTACCAGTCATTGTGCAGCGCGTAGACAAAGTTAAAAAGAGTGTTGAAAGTTGCCATGGAAACGTCAGAGAAGGCCAGGTTGACGATGAAGTAGTTGGTCACAGTCCTCATGCGTCTGTGAGCGAGGATAATCCAGATCACTGTGACATTCCCAGTGATGGACACCAGGATGATGAGGGAGTAGGCTATGGCCCACAGAGCCACCTGACAGACGAGAGGAGAGGGTTTAACAAACAAACAACTATTTTGTGTGCATTACAGTAAATAAATTCAAAGGGGCAATCTATACAATGAACTGTCTATGCAAGTAAAAGCCTGCAGTAAACCAAATTGAAATCAGATCAGTGCAAGTATTTGTTAAAATGACTGAACTGAAGAATGCATTCACCAGAAGCAAACCTCGACTTTATTCTGCTTTAATTTATATTTATTGAAATCTATTTCACCACTTTCCTTGAGTGTCGAATAGATCACAACATTTTTACATAATTAAACATCTTGAGGACGATCTATGCCACTTTAAGACTACAATACTTTAATACTAAATCCACAGTTTCATTCATTCTTTCTCGGTGTCCATCAGATTTCTCTAATTGCTTCAGCTGGATGGTAACTCTCCCGGTGATCAAAAATTGTCTCTGTTCACCCTCGCTGTATTTCTCCCACCTGCCAGTCGGGCTGCTGGAACTGATTCCCAGTCGTCTCGTTTCCGTCCTCCAGCCAGTCGCCGGTCACTGATAAGGGCAGTACAGTGGCCTCCATGTCTCGTTCAATGCGTTGAATAAGACTTTCGGCGTCCATATTTTCTCCCTGTTCGCCTGGTGACAGAAACTTAATGTAGGCTATAACTGTAAGTGCGCTGTGCGTCATGCGTAATGAGACTAAACGATGGCTATAGTAGATATCTTCTCTTGTAGGAGGAACATATAGGCTATAGGCAAAATAATCACTCATTCATCTACTAATGAACAGTGTTATCGATACTTAAGTCTCAAGCTTTGAGAGTAAAATACTAATTTATTTTAAAGTTTTTTGCAGCTTTAAACAAGTGTGCATCTCAGAGTTGAGGCGATGGTATGTGTAGTATTCAATATTCCGTTTTGCTGTGAAGGCATTCGGCTCGCTGAGCATCAGCAGAGTCGAGTTAATAATCATTCATCATATCACTCCTGTGGCAAGTTTCACGGTCTCCCTGATACCCTAATCTTACAGCAGCACATGCCTGTTGTAACAGGGAATTTTCTTGAGCGTTAAACCAAGCTAACCACATGTGGTTTTAGTTCTCCTTTGTTCAAAACGCGGCTTTGCCATCTGTTAGTAAAGTAAATAAATACATGTGAATAAAAATGTAGGTATAAGTCAACATGTACGCAGCATAGGCATTCACCACAGGTTCACATGCAACAAGATCATTTTTCTGCAGAAAGCGCAACAGCCTATAGTACATGTGATGAATTCATTTTGTCTTAGGTTATTACTTCCATTTGGCTTACCTCTCTATTTGCGCAGATGGGTTGTCAGTTTTAAGATCATTTTGTCCAGTCCATCGTTGTTTATGTCCGATCATTAGACTCTTTCTGCGTAATGGACAACCAGGTTTATCCAATAATCCTTCAAGACATTGCTGTTCTCCTTCTCTTCTCCGCTCTCTCTCTCTCTCCCTCTCTCTCTATCCAGGAATGCGTAACTTGCTTATTACGGCACAAGCTGCTCAGAGTGAGAGGCACGGGCTGTGCGCGTGGAGCTGCGCCAATTCCACGCGCAGAGAGAGGAGAGAGAGAGAGACTCTGGTCTCCACCTTGAAAGAGAAAACGAAGAGTTTGAAAACATGTTTTGGCTGTTCATGACTCCATCTAAAACAAGAGTGAAATGATGCAGCATGAGTGATATGGGCTAAACGAGACGACGATGAGAGAACGGGGCAAAGGTGCAGCCATCAATTCCCAGCTCCCCTGAAATCTGAATCAGTGTTGCTGTGCTGAAATTGCTTTTGGTCCCTACCTAGTTTCTGTCTGTTTTAGCACAAAGAAGATATACAGGGAGAGGGCTGAGATGCAAAGTTTTAAGATTTTCTGGGTCACCTGAGAATAGCTGAAAAGCTCTTAAATTTTAAAGATATGTGTAGGCAGATGCACTTCAAATACAGTCTCTCTTCAGTAAAATGCTTCCTTAATGCAGTTTGAAATAAACTACATATAAACTCCATAATTTCTTGTTTTTTAAGACCAAAAATATTTAGGGTCCCCTCTTGGAATGGCTGTGTTTAGCCTACATGCCTCCAGTATATTGTAGGTTTAGTAATCCCCAGTCAGTCATCATCATCTGCAATCGTATGGAAATGTATGAGACTGGCCTCCTGTGGGCATATATTCACATAGCTGAAGAGGCCAAATTTTATGTCAGTGCATGCATGCAGGTCTGGTGCTGGTGTTGGGGAGTCTCTAAGCTCCTATAAGATCTCTGTTTCTCCACAGGGTTATGAGTGATATATCTCCCAGCAGAAAGTGTCTATCTGGATCCTTTTTTGTGCTTAATTTTCTTTTCTTGTACTTCTAAGCTGTTCATAGTCAGAAAAAATATCAATATTCATCCCTCTGTCTCTGTTGATCACACTCTCCTTTACTAAGGTCTGTCGCTCTGTGAAAAACATTGTGTTCAGTGACATTTTTTAAATCTAAACTAACTCCAATATTTCCCAGAGCCTGGGAATTTATCAGGGGAACTTACTGCAGGGTTGAAAATGGGAATTGACCACTGAAACACTTGAAAAGTGCAGCACTGTGTTTGTAGTTATTAGCCGTCACACACTTACAGATGCTGCTGCTGTTTGTAAGAACTGTGGCATCTGGAACTTGGCAAAACACTTTAAATGACAGCCAAAGTCAGTGTTTATTTGCTGCTGGTTTAAGAATGTGATCATCAATAATAGTATTAAAATATATGTGTTTAATTTAAATCCACACATGTCTGTCCTATGTGTCCAGTTGTAGTGTGTACTCTGTGTGTGGCATTTATTGGCCTACGTTTGTGTTTCTCTTCATACGGAACACATGCACAAAGTCTAAATGTGTTTAAAAAGAGATATACAGTATAAATATGTACTGTACTTTTTATCCTATCACTTATCACTTACCATGAGGTGCCACTAAGGACACTCATACTGTATGTACACTTTCTGTACTTTCACAATGTGCACTTTTCATATTCAACCATTTCAATGTGTACAGATTTCCAGGCAGGGACAGAGCCTGACTTTCAGCACAGGGCTCATTCTTGAAGGTCCTTCTGCTAAAGTCTATATAAAATTCACATCTGTACAGTACCTGATAGATTCTATCCTATTCATAAACATATATTGTTTTGAGGCAAGCAAGCAAAAGACCTAAAAAAGAAAAGAGGTTGCCAGTCATATTCAAACCTTTCCCGACAACCTGGTAACATAATGCTTGGCATCACAAGGATCAGCCATTCAAGATCAAGCTGATGGAGTCTGGCTCTGCCTGTGAGCCAAGTATAGGAGTGTGAATCACCATGCAGGCTTGTGCATACAGGGCTCCAGAAGCAACCGTGGACCCCCCCGTGCTGAAGCTGTTGATACTAGACCAGAGATTGTAATGCTGCTAGTTCTGCATCCAGGTGGTGTCATAATTAATTCTGATTTGGAGTCATTTTACTGCATGAAAGTTGGACAACCGGTACTTAATTTCAGTAAGGCAGGATATAATACTGCTTTTAAATATCAAATGGGAAAGCAGTCTGAAGGGCAGAGGGGTGATTTTGAAATAGTGGGTGCTGCCAAATATCTACCATCTTGTTAAAGAAATAATGAAGAACTTCTTTTCATCTCATCCTAAAAGCCTCATGTAACCCTGAAAGTGCATCATAATGTTGTGAACAAGTGAAAAAAACGGTAAAATTAAGTGAATCGATGACATTTTTACATAAATTTACAAGCGCTATATTGCAATAAACCAAGGAAACAAGGCTGCTGACTCATATAGCTTCGGCCTCTATTCCATCTCTTTCCCACTATTATATCCTTTCTCACCTAACAACCACTTCCTCTTTCATCCCTGACATGTGTGCTCCTTTTGTGTATCCTGTCCCTCCGACTCTCCCTCCCACTCAGGGGAAATCAACTGCATTCGCACATGTTTGCACAGAAAAGAATGGATAGAGGTAGAGCCTGATCTCATTTAGCTGAACTCTTTCTGTGTTGTTTTTTTTTTGCTGCTGTGTGTGTACCATATGTACTGCATGTGTGTACTTTCACATGCTCATAAATCTTTACTGGCCAGCGGGGCCTGATGAAGGGCATGTTGAAGGGTACAGCCAGGGGAATGTAAAGCTTAAAAGGAGCTGTGGCCACCTGAGTGAATGTGAGCCTGAGGTGCTGTGGATGACAGAGCCTGATGAGGAAGGGGTGACATATCCTGTCTAACCTTGACGAGCACCAACACATGACAAATGGCTGCATCGACTCACGTTGCTTCATGTCTTCTGTTAAAAGTTGCACCTGAACACACGGCTGCATCTGATTGCTGACATGCATGAATGTTTTGCACATCCTAACCAGTAGTTTTGTTCCACATCCAGCAAAACATCAAATATACAGTAATTATATATAGAGCATCTGATTTGACGGTCTTGTTATGTTTTCTGAATACAAGTAAGAATACAGCTGATAAAACTGTAAACTGTTACAATTTGATACTTTGCTTGACACTGGTGTTTTCAGTCCAAGGTCTTTTGCTTGTGGAAGAAGATAAGAAAATGCAGAGGTGATAAACCAGGAATATTGGCATTAACCGAGTTAAAACAGTGATTTGTTCGACACTCGCACCATTTCCTCCAAACCAACCCAACATGTGTTATCAGCTGCTGATAAGAGTCAATTTGAGCGCGTGGTGCTGGAGTCACTGCATACACTAAAGTTGATAGTTGGCTGTAGAGAACCCAATGATGCCGCTCGTCTTTTGGGTGTATCAGTAACCTTAAATATATTTTGGGGTTCTGGGCTATATTCATTGATAAGTGTTTTCTTACTTCATATGACTAAACTCAACAACAGCCAAATGAAATAAAATCCTCTCAAAATTACCACAGCAACATTTTACATTTCTGACCTTTCACACTGCACTAAATTCTGATCCATTTGTCAATTTTGTATGTAACATTGCAATATTTTGACAATGATTTGTACAGAATGTGTTTGTGTTTTTTCTGACCCAACATGTGTTTTGTGAGATTTGACCTACCAGTCACAGACTGAGGTTATTAGTGCGTGGGTGGCTGTTGCAAAGATGTTGCATGAAACAACCTCATCAAAAGTTTGTCAAAGTTCACATTTTGGCAAGTCTGAACATTTCATTGGCTCTCTTTCTTCTTTGAGACACAACACAACAGTGGTATCTCATTCTGTGGCTCTCTAATATACTTCACCACTAGGGGGCACGATTACCTATTTTGAGCATAGACTAGCCTGTATGTTTTTAGGTCATTATTTAATCCATAAAGTCTACTGTGTTTGCTTATCATGTTTCTGTATGATTTCACACTTCACCGTGTCCTATCTGACACTCATACATGTCAGTTATTGATTCATAATTAATTACAGATTGCTAATCACATCTGTGTAGACTGAGAGCAGCGAAGAACCCAAAACTCTATCTTTCATACCTTTCTTACCGCCTGCCTCTCTCATGTGCCCATACAAAATTTGCCCTCTGCTGGTATGATCTCAGCTGAAGTTTTCCATTATTGCCCATTTTTTCCAGTACATCACCACAGCCTTCAGCATATCGTTGAGTTGACAATTTCTAAATGTTAGCACATTGCATATAACATTTCAACATGCATTTGTTTCATTAGTATTCTTTTAACACATGTATAACATTCATGATTACATACTGTATATAATCATCATTTATCTATAAATCCCTTCTTTCAAATAGTGCACAGCCTGTGCTCCTTCCTTGGTTATGTCTGCACATCTGCTGCTGACTCTTTACTGACTTCAGAAGTGATCAGTTCTTGGTTTTATCCAGACATGTCATAACTTGTCTGGAGTTCACTCGAGTCATCATTAGTCTAATACAAAATTAACCACACTTAATCTTTCAATCACTAAAGCAAAATGAGCATCATGAAATCATTATATGCATTCTGTTTTATCTCTCACATATTCTTATTGGGTAGATGTCATCTGACCTTATCCTTCTTGACAAGATACTTCCTGGAAACAGGAGACAGTTGGCATTTGATTGCACAGTGGGAGACATGTAATATGGCTACTGTGTATCGAGCCTGTGTGAAAATCTTAAATTACATATTGTAGACTGGCACATTCATGCAACCACAGATTAGGGTAAAGTAATTCACTTAGTTTTGTTAAATTTACCAGCCGTAGAAAGAGGAAGGGGGAGTTATGTGTTGTTTTTTGCTGCCCTCTTTGGACAGTTTATGACTTAATGAGACTTTTACTTTGGTTAAATAAAGGAAAAGAAGAGTAAGTATAACGTGCAGATAAATCCTGGCCATGACAGGTGGAGTTTAATTACAAATTACAAATTTACAAAAAAAAAAATACAAAAATCCCGGTAAACGTAAAAATTGTTTTCACGTAAATCTCCCATTGTCGTGTTGTGTTTATGTCAGCCTATAGACGTACCATCCCTCCATCCATCAGTCCAAAGAGCGCTTCCAGGTGTGACGACGAAGACAACGCGGAAGTGCTGCTGTCAATAACAGCGTAGGAACCCGCTGAAGTCAACTGTCCTCCAGTCAGACAAAATGTCCAACAACGACGGGATCCGATACTGTCACAAATGCTCCTACATTTTCCTCAAATTCATCCTGTTCTCCTATGCCGTCGTGTGGTGGGTGAGTAAAATCGTGGACGTTTGTAAAAGAGTAGCGTTCGCTGTGTTTGGACATACATCCCGGCTGAAAGACGGACGGACGGACAGGGTGTGTTTGTGTGTGTGTGTTTCACCTGGGACAGCGCGTGCTGCCTTGTCATGGCAAGAAAAGAGAGATCGGGACGATGCTTTGTCTCCTTTTCCAAAAAAAACTCAAACAAACAAAGCCAACAGCAAGCACTTTGTGCGCTACAGCTTTGAGGCGACAGGTGTTGTACCTGTTGGAGTAATGTTATCGTGCACGGTGGAATTTGTCTGCTACAGAGTGGCCACACCCTCCTCTGTGCACCTTTCACCTCTCTCCTACCTGCCCGGTGCACGCACTGGGTAAACACGGGGAATAGAGGAACTGCAGACGCAGAAATACAACAAAAATATAACATCTGGGAGTTTCCACGAAATGTGTGCGCGTGTCCTGCTGTGGTCAAACGGTGACACAACGCGCGTGGGCCACCACGTGACGCATCAACAAAGTGTTTTCTGTAAATGGAAAAACAAAGCATTTTGCTGCTCTGAACAGCAGTTGGCCCAGTAAAGGTTCATCCTTTCAACCTAATAACTATTATTTGATCTTCACGTCAGCCTAAAATTAGATATAGGCACAGCGAGAGAAGTTTCAAATAATATTTAAGGCGGCGTACTTCTTTTTTTTAATACACAAGGAGACACATGTTAACACACAGGACTGGAAGTGGGGTGTTGGTTGAATGCACTTTAAAGAAGTAAGCCAACACAAGACATAAATGAATAAAAGTGGGGGAGACTCATTGTTGTGAAATCTAAGCGCAGTAAGAATAACATAGTCGGGAAAAGCATGTGTATCAACTGAGATAAAAACGGGGTGTACAGTAGGCTATGTATGTTGTGCATGGGCATGTTTTTAATCAGTCAGCCCTTTTCAGGTCTTGCTGAGCATGAATGTGTTTATATTACCCGCTTGGTGATTTAAGACCTTGCTGATACCTGACAGACTGAAAGACTTCCTTCTCCGGGCACGCATGCACCCCAAAGCCTGACTGGGACTGCTGCAAACCCCAACAGAACCAACACTAAGGATGACTTTAAATAAAAAGTAAACTTTGTAACGATACCTAACGTAATAGAGACTCTTAGCAGCCTCAGAGTCACACATGTTCAGCGGCAGTGGATGGTTGTCTTTGCGCAGTATAAGTAGTGTAGTGCTTAAATATTTTCAAAAATGCTGTCATTTGTCAAAAACAAGGATGGACTGCCTCTCTGAAAGCAGTTTGACTCCTGCAAATTACTCTTGTTGCATCAAATGCCTTGATATTACATTGATAAAACTGAAACAAGATGCTCTGATGGCTAACATGATGTCAGGTTGTTGTGGGGTTGTTGTTTTTTTTCAAGAAAAAAAAGGCTTTTGTGCATCGTAGCCAAACCCTGCAGCCGCTCCAATTCGTAGACAACACTACAGATTGTATATTTGTCAAGACAGATGGCTAATTGAGACGACACTCATCAAATCACTTTTTGAAACCTTTATTCATGAGGATAGAGAGAGAGAGAGAGAGACAGAGTGAGTGTGAGAGTGCTGCTGGTGCAGCAAGAGAGTAGCAAAGGAGCCGTAATTGGTTTATTATGCAGAATGAATGCTGCCTTGATAGGGGGTTGGAGTTGAAACCCATTAACAAGTTACACTATATTTACTGTGCTTCGACAGCTTGTTGCTTTAGTCATGTTAGAAACTGTGGTTCATCTCAGTGTGATACTGTCAAGGAGAAAGAGCACTTGAGGTCACACTGTCACATCAGCCATGAAACGGAGACAGTACCGAACACACTTGGTGTGGTGCTGTTTGTCATAATGGGCACCAACAGAGAGTCTGCCATGACGATTCATGAAACAGGTGCTTGGGACTTATTTTTAGCTGACTGCATAGTGTTCTCAGTAACACTAGTCCACATTTTGTGTAATTGATGATGGAAACAACAAATGTTAATTCAGCTATGGACTATGATACAACAGCAGGCGGCTTTATTGGCAGCACTGCAGAGGAGCTTTGGCCAAGAACTCCGGTGGTGATCTGTTGGAAGTCGCCCAGAAAAATGTCTGCTGCATGTTCAACCTAAAAAGATGCTTGAGTATTATCGGCTCCTACTGTCTCGTTTTCAGACTTGTTAAACTTCTTTTTTCCTGCTCTTCACACTGCGTCCCAGAGGATGTCTCTGTGCTGGAGATGAACTGCTGAGGCTGCAAACAGCTAAACAAAATAGCATATGCTGGAGGAACAATACACAGGAGATGATGAGTCACATCCTGCTCACGGTGGGAAAATGTTTTACGTCATAAGAATATGATCACTTAATTTAATGTAGCTTTACCATGCATCTATCTATCTATGGTCAAAGGTATTAACGTTGACAAAGACTAAAACCAAAACTAAAACACAGCACGTGGATGATGGGAATACAACAGGTTTTGTTTTGTAGCCTTTGAAAGACATTCGGAGTACAATTGTTTTTCCTAAACAGTCTGTAGTGACAAAAACAGAGCAGAGGTTATTATTTTGAATACTGCGATGTGATTGCCTTCTGTAATTTGTTTAATCTTTGAGTAATGAAAAAAACCACAAGTTGTTTTTTTTTGTTTTGTTTTTCTTTGGGGTTGTTGTGGATAACCTTCCTAATTGTGATGGGAGTTCTATGCATCTTGTTCTCGTGGGTTCATTTCACCGCAGCCTACTGCATGTTATCTGCTTCTCTTAGCTTTAGTTTACCCAACGAAGGTTTATTTATATAAATGCTGATAATGCATTCACAGACTGGAACTTGCCAGCTTAATGCTGGTCTTTGACTTTTGACCGCTGAGCCATTCTGAATGCACTGTGTGCCCTACTGACGTTGTGAGAGCGAATCCAGCAACCTTAGCTGGTATTACATCAAATATCCCTGTTTGCTTCATGTAAAAACCACATAGAAAGGTTTCATTGGTTTCGTATGTCGTGCATAAAAACAGCAATCTCTGTTTTTTTGTTTTTGCAATTCTGGATACATGCAATTCAAAAATTCACAAATGTGCAATGTTTCTATAATGCTCCTTCCTTGGTGTGACCTTGGATGTTTGATCAAAAAATGCATTAATCTGCTGGTTAGACTCCAAACGAGACTTTACGTCCGCAGCTGTACCTGTCTGTAGCTTGTACCCTGGCTAGAAAGCGACGCTTGATTTTCAGCACTGTGTGCAGCCATAGCAGTTAGCTAAGCACGCTAAAAGCACCGTGCAGTAGTTTTAGCGTAGTGAAATGGGTCACATAGTCCAACTTAGCCTTGGCCTAATGCCCTGCTATTGTCACTCAGTCATCTGCTGCTAAGTGCATGGGGATAAACACAGCACTGCCTGTGTTATTATGTTATCTCAGCTCTTTTAATTAAGATTTGTTTACAAGAACCAGAGCGACTCACAAACAATACTCTTCGTAAAGATTAACGCTCATGAATGTTGACATGTTTCATCTTTGGCTGAAATTAAGAGCAGCTCTGTTTGAAATGCTTGCCGCTAATGGAGGGGCGGTTTGAAGTGGGCGGGCCGCCAGGCAGCAGCAAGGTCCCATAACAGAGAGTAAACAGGGACATGTAAGGAAGAGACATCATGGTGCAATATAAACAGTGTGGACCTTCAGAAGTCCGAGGTGACTGCTAATTTTCCTTCCTTCCCTCGCTTCCTTTGCCTCCTCCTCCTCCTCTGACATGTAGTCCGTCTTAATGCGGAAGGGCTGAAGACCCATCGTTGCGAGGCTGACAGCAATTAGCCACGAATGTGTCAGAAAATGAGGCATTTTCAGTAGCAGCATGCTGTGATTTAACATTCGCCACAGCTCGAGCCGTGTCTGTGTGTGTTTTCTCTTGGAAGTCATCATTGCTTCGGGGAAAAATTGAGACTTTCCATTAAAAGAGAGACCTCCACCTTTTTCGCAGTTTTTCTGTTGAACGACTGCTGGTGTGGAGTAATAACCAGCACAGCAGGTGTGAAGTGTAGCGACAAATAAATGTAACCTTAACCTTTAAAATCACAGGAAATGGTTTAAAATTATTTGACAGCTGTGTCTTGTAAAATTGGCTAGCCTTTGCCAAAAATAAACCTGAAGTTGCAAGTTGAAATATGTTTTCTTGAAAGTTTGTCGTTCTCTGGTGCCTTGTACAAGAAGAAGGAGCTCCAGTGTTGTTGAACCATTGTGTCACGTTTGTCCACAGGTAAATTTAAAGAATGTTCATGTGAGGCATAGTATTGCAGGGAAACACACTCACTCGACCCTTCCTGGACACAGAAAGGTTAGCACAATAATTGAAGTCAGTGTAAGTGGGTCCTTGGTGTTTGGCCGGTTACTACTTCAGTAACCGTGCTCACATTACAGGCCTACATTTGCCCATGTGTTATTTGGCAGTAATTGAATCTTATGTAAGTAGCCTTTTTAATTTTAGATTTGCCAGGAGCACATTGGGGAAAGGCTTTCAATTTTGTTGTCCTTTATTCATTTTCTACTTAAATCTTTAGAAATTGAAAAGAGAAAAGCTGTATAAAATTCCCAATCCCATGAACACTTATATTTATATTTTCAATATTATTCTACTCAGGACATTGTTTCTGGAAGTGCTTGTTGAGTATTTATTTTCTAAAAATATTATATCTCAAAATCTCAGCTGAGAGATCCCAAACTCCAAACTCCAAAAATTGGCACGTCTTGATAATATTAGAGCTAAATTTAAAAAAATGCCTTTCCTTTTTTTGAAATTTGTCTGAACACCCTTTTTTAAACTTTTCTTGCTCTCAGACTGTCCATGGTATGAACTGTCAGTCGCTGACAATGATCGCATACTGCAATTAGCTGCTGCCAGACAGTAATTTTATGCAGACTGCAAATGTTGCATGTTAATGTGACACCGGAGAAGTGCAGAGGAGTTAAGGAGAAAACAGCACACACTGGACTCGATAGTCTGCAGATTATTCTCAGATTGGAGAATCGAGCTTCTGTCTCAGTCAGTTATTCATCTGTTGTGAAATGAGCTCAGGTTTGTCTAATCTCTTGTCAGCGTTAATTAGATCAGTGTGAAAGTATTACATTTGCCAGATAATTTGTTATAAGTTAATAAAAAAATACCTTTTTTAAGGAGGAGTCAAATGAACAGTTTTAATTTCTACGTAAACGAGCCTCAGTGTGATATATTCTTCACTTAGAGAGCGGCGTGTAGCTGCTCAGTTGTGGAGGGATTCTTCCAGTTTTCAGTTGCAGCCTTTAATTGAATGTCTTACCATGCAGCCCAGTCTTATCAAATGGAGGAGTCAAATGTGGTTGACATGTTTCCATATGTCTGAGAAGAAAGCCTGCAATTAGCATCCATTAATGGCTATAACCGCACTCATTGAGACCACCTTTATTTCTATCGTACAAACACTAATTAGGTTGTTGATCGGTGCACACTGCTATTTGAGCACTAGAAAAGCCACAGGACCATCACTATGGGCTGATTTACTCTATATTTTAGTTGTAGACATTGTCAGTTTTAAGTAAGTAAGTTGTGTTATGATTTAGCTCCTTTTCTTGGATGCATAGATTCATGAAATCCTAAAACTGAGGGACTAAAAGAATCATTAAGAGGGGGAGAGAGGGAAGTGTGTGTGTGTTTGTCTTTGTGTACAAAATCTAGACAAATATCTTTATAGCTCTTCAAAATTACTGAATCAGGCTTGAATCAATTCTTAAATTATGATGGAGTAATTGAGTGAAACTGCCAAGACTAAGATGAGGATGTGTAGGATGTGTGTGTGTGTGTGTGTGTGTGTGTGTGTGAGTATGTACGAGATATTACTGATTGTTCCCTGTAGATTCCTTGTAGCTCAAACTCAAGTGCTTCAGAGAAGCTAATGAAAGAAGGTTGTTACAGTTACAATAACAACACTGAAGTATCTGTTAAAGCAGTCCACTCCGGCCTGGTGAAAATGCAGGTTATAATTAGACTCTCGACTCATGTTTTGCAGTGTTTACAGCTGAATTTTGATTTTGTACAACTTTGATTGAATTAGTAATAGAACTGCCACAGCTGCCAGCAAGTGATGCTATATCGTCATCTGCACAGGGGTCTTCACACAAACACTTCAATGATTACATGCTGGTAACAAGTTCATTTAATGTTGGTTTTAGATTTGACCCGACCACAACACTAGTTTGTAGAATCTCAACACCTTCATCCGTTTTTTTCATTGCCGTCTTTGCCCTTGCTTTGTCTTTGGTGACCTGTTTTCTTCTTTTAGTCATATTTAAAGATGCTGAAATGCAAGAATGCAACTTTTAAGCTATTTTGCCCCACTCACTTTGATCCACTCACACTTCGTACTTCTTCTTCCTCTTTGTATTTCCATGTGTTTCCAGTTAATAGGTGGATTTATCTTGGCCATTGGCATCTATGCTGAAGTGGAGAGACAACGCTTCAAGACACTGGAGGGGGTGTTTTTGGCTCCAGCTATAATCCTGATCGTCCTGGGAATCGTCATGTTTGTGGTTTCATTTATTGGAGTCTTGGCTTCACTGAGGGATAATCTGACTCTACTGAAAGTGGTGAGTGTCACTGACAGTGTAAACCCAGTGTGTTAATATTCACCTTTTATTTCTGCCAATGAAAACACTATAAAAAAATAAAAAAGCAAAAATGAAGGTTAAAAGATAAACATACACTCAGCTAGCACTTTAATAGGAACACCATACTAATGCTGGGTAACGCTTCCCTTTGCTCTGAAAGCAGCATCAGTTTTTAATGGCATGGATTCAACTGTTGTTGGAAACTTTTACTTTTGAGATTCTGCTCCATGTCGACATGATCATTTCACATCATATCTTTAGATTCCTCAGCTACATATTCACATGCTGCCAATCATCTGGTCTACCACATCCCAAAGGTGTTCTGACTCCCCAACTGAGTCATTGTTGAGTGAGTCATGTTCATGAAACCAGAGTGCGATGACTTTCGCTTTGTGCCATGGTGCATTATCATGCAGGCAGTAGCCATTAGACCATTGTAGGGCATAAGGGGGTGCACAATACTCAGAGAGGTGGTGGCTTTTAAACCAGGCCCAAAGTGTGGAAAGAAAATGTTCTCCACACCATTGTACCACCGCTACCACCCTGGATTGTTAACGCAAGGCAAGTTGGTTCCATGGATTCATGCTGTTGATACCAATTTCTGATCCTACAATCTGTGTACCTGAGCAGACGTCCAGATTCGTCAGGACACGCTTTTTTTCCAGTTTTCTGTTGTCCACTTTTGGTGAGTCTGTACTCACTGCAACATCAGATTTCTGCTGTTGGCTGACAGGATTGGAACCTGAAGTGGATTTCTCAACTCAAGGTTCAACAAGTTGTTCATTCTGTGATGCTTTTCTACTCGACGCAGTTGTAGAAGGTGGTTACCACAGTTACCAAAGCCTTTCTGTCAGCTGTTCTTGCCATTCTCCTCTGACCTCTGCCCGACAAAGCCTTTCCATCTGCCGAACTGCTGCTTGTCTCCATTCTGAGAAAAAACTCAGAATCCCAGGAGATCCACATTTCAGAAATACTCATCAATCTGTCTGGCACCAATCATGCCACGGTCGAAGTCTCTGAGATCACAATTTTTCCCCATTCTGACATTTAATGTGAACACTAAGTGAAGCACCTTGTGTGGAAATTTGGAAATTTGTATGAATTTTAACAAATTCCTAGAGATTATTTCACAGTTGGAACACAGGTATGACATATAGGTTAATTTTACATTGACTTTTTTGCTTAGTAGCTCACAGGAAATATTCTGTCTCCAGCATCACAGTTATAATGAAATCGTACTCCAGTCACTTCCCTGGACATGAAATGTTTTACCTTAACATCATGTAGGTGACTAATGAAAAGGGATCAGATTTATATTTAATCTGCAGCTTTAGAATATAGGTAGGTTGTATGAAAAGTAGATGGTACCTGAGAAGGGATATACTGTATGTCATATGAATTTGTCTATACAGTCTAAATAAAGAAATAAAGACAGACTGTACTACACATACAGAACTAAACGGCTACAATTGTTGCTGGATACAGAAAAACAAGCAACCTCAAACAAAACAGATCCCAGGATCACAGTGAAAATATGACACCAGTTTGAAATATACAGTGTAGTTAGAGAAGTAGAGTGCAGACATTGGTGCTTGAGTTGTTGTTTGCTAGTTGCTGTCCTATTGATAAAAGCCAGTGGTGGAAAGACATCATACAAACCATAATTGGCTTCTGCGTGATGACATGGTATGTATCCTAACTGGTATGAGTTATAGTTTAAGGCAGTTGCCAAAATCCTGGATTTTTGTTTCTAGGCTACTGTTAATACTACTGATAATTCTAACTCCACAAAACCTGACTATAAAGATAAATGTGTGAGTCAATAATTGCGCTTTTCTCTGTTGTTTCTTTGGTCACAGTTCATGTACACCCTGACAGTGTGTCTGATCCTGGAACTGCTGGGAGGGGTCTTGGCTCTGGTCTTCCGCAACCAGGTGAGCTGTCCAAGGTGTTGATCAGTAGTTAGTCGATAGATAGCAGGAAGTTTTAAGTTAAGTCAGTTTTATTTATAGAATCTAATATCACAAATTTGCCTTAAGTGGTTTTATAATCTGTCCCAAAATTTGAAAAAAAAAATCCCCCATAACAAGGAAAGAGTTTTGTTTCATAATGAATTTGTCATTAGACTTTACACAGGAAATAAAATTCACACTTCACAGTCAAATACTCTTGATTCATAGAGCCAAAGTGTTGTGATGCTGATGGTCCTCTACTAAGATATTCATTACATTGATCTCCTTGATAAAACACACTCATTCATGAATATCTTAAAGTTATTTAATCATCTTGATTATGTGACTGCTACATTAAACATAATAATGGCCTGTTTTCCATTAGCTTTTTCATCAGTGTCATGTAATGCATTTTAATGTTAATCTCTGTTTGACAAAAGAAAAGCTAAATTATCAATATCATGATCGTACATTTCAGGGTGTTAATGACAGTTTTATTGCAAATACAATGACGTTCCAGCCACTCATATGTCTTTTTTTTTTTTACTGTCATCTCACTTACATTGAGATTAAAATGATACAGCAATGCTTTAGAAAAATGTGCATTTTAATAAGATTTCAGTTTATTGCCCATATACATGGATTTTCTTTGGTATCTCATTTCCATGAACACATTGTTTAAGATGATAACGCCATGAGATTCTTATATTGAACTCTTAAATATTGGCCCAATGCTGTCTGTCTCCAAGGGAAATCTGGGAGACTTACTCCAATCCTATAAAAGTGCTCATTGTAATGTGGTTTAGATGTGGCTGCCTCACTATAGAGTCCTTTTTGAAGACCTGATATGTTCAGGGGAGGAACAAAAGAAATTAAACAAAAAGCCCAGTTCCTTTAATCTCTGACTCTCATGAGCATAGCCGTCTCAGTTCATTATTATCACATCAGTGGTTAAAAAGAGACATGACGGAGCACAGGCTTGAATGAGGCAAAAAATCCAAAGCTTTACTGCCCTCTCTAATAAACTGTACATAAAACTAATGCATCAGAAATAGATAGTGCAGTGGTGTGAAATTAGTGGTATAAATGAATAGCGCCCTAATTAAAATCATTCATAGCTTCATAGCATTCAAAGCTCTCTGTGAGTGTACATGGTGGCGTTCCGCATTGCAAATATTTATTCTCAGTCTGTGACTAGATTGATACTAATGTGACCGCGCTGCAACAGATTGTGACTGACAGATGTGAACTGTCAAACTGTCATATTTTAATATTCTAGTTCAGTGGATCAGTCACCTTGACTAATCACAGCATTTCCTCTCCAGGGCTGCCTGTCTGACATATTGATGGCAGACCAGCAGTGTCATTGACCAAAAGAACATGGAAATGATCCCGCTGCCTCATTCCCATTGACATGCCAACACAGTTTTGTTTACTTTTGCCCATACAGACAGTGGAATTACTGAACAAGAACATCCGAAGAGGCATAGTGAACTACTATGATGACCTGGACTTCAAAAACATCATGGACTTTGTTCAGAAGAAGGTAAGGAACCTTCCTGTCAACAAAAGACCCTGTCAGCTTTTCAAATATGTTATAATGCAAAAGCAGTGCTGGCAGCAGCTGTGTTTAGCATTACAAGGCTGATTCAAGTTTTGTTTTAATAAAATGTTCCATCACTGAACTTGCATAATCACAGCGAGCTGCGTCCAAAATAATGAGAATGTGCCGAGCCATCACTGCACACCTGCTCCTAGAGTACACCACAACGCTGCACACTCAGCCCCGAAGCTGAAGATCTCATTACCATCTTTTATCAAGCACATAGGGATACATGGGCTGGGAGTAGCAGGCTGATCACACATTGAAATTAAGAAGCAGCCTGAAACAAACAAACTTTTATCAGAAGAGAAAAGACAAACGTTCCTTCAGTCTGCAGGCTATAGGCCTTGTGATATCAGAGAGTGTGGAGAAGGACCCGCACCTCTACCAGTGGAGCAATGACTTGGAGTAAATGATCATTTGGATGCTTTCGGGCCCAAAAGTCTTTCCTTTCCTGGTTGTGAGGGAGCTAATTTGATGGTGTAGCAAATGTAACCAAAGCACCTTCCTCAGTTTAAATCCCTCCACTGTGGATCTGGTCAACTTTTAAATACTCAAATCCAGTTGTGAAGTTGTCAACCAGATCTGATCAAAACACACTCCTGATGAGTTTTGTTTTGGCATTTAATTGTAATAGTGTATGAAATGACATGAGAAGAAACAATGTGAAAGCTGTTGGTTCTAATCATGAACTTTCAGAGAACTATCACCATAATCTACAGCTGCCCTCGGCCTTACGTAGCTTTATAGAGCTGTTAGAGTTTAAGGTCAGTGCTCTCACAGCATTATTTTTGACCACAGCACATACTGTAACTACTCGCTTTGAAAAAAGATCTAAAAACCCACTGTACAGTACCTGGTCAGTACCACATAGCAGGCACCCACAGTTCGGAACTAGCTGGAGAACGTAGTGGAGCATTTGGCAGAAAAGACAGTGAATAATGGACTTAAATACTCCAGATTGCCAACTACAGTCACTCCATGATGATAATGTTGAATACGCAACTGATAACAAGTTCTACGTATAATTTGATTTTATGTCAGTGATGTGTTAACAGTTTGTTTCCACTGGCCCTAAGGTGGCGAAAAATAATTTCTTGCAAGGGTAAGAAATTCATGAATGTCTCAGTTGATTAAGAGACTCTGTCATCAGTGCCAATTGTCTCAGTGCTGCCAGGAACAGTCGTCGTTGCTGGTGATACATCGTAAAATTATGCTTGTGCAGTTCAAAGTTCAGCTTGAAATATGAGTATGCCATTTTAATTTTGGCATGGCTCCACTGCTTTGGTCAACCTTCACTTGTTTATTGACTTCAAATGAACTTCCTTGACATTATCATTCCAAAAGAAGGCCAGCTTGCTTTTTTATGTTTCTGCTGCAATGTGCTCTTTGAAAATCTTAACTCACTGGCACGGTGATCTGTTGTCTCTGATAATAACAAACAGTGCTTCAGTACTGGTAGAGAGCCATTTGGCAGCAGTGGTGTAATGCTTATTTATTATTATTTTTCCTACCATGGTGTAGAGCTGATTGTTGAATCAAATGTCCTGTTGAAGAAGAGTTTTAATTGTTAACCTGAAGGACTTGGATGAAAAACGTCAGAAAAACTTATTGCAGACGGAGGCTGTTTCCATTTGTAAATACTGCTTGTGGATTTATGTGCGTTTGCGTGGCCTTGCTTGTGTGTTTTTATGAGGTAGATTATATCACCTGACAAAGTTGGGTTTTTTAAATTATTTTAATGTGCTGCTTGTATTGTAATACTGTGACATCCAGCTAGTGGAAAGCATATCTCGAGCAGGAAATGTTAGATCAGCAGTCACAGCTAACAGATAATTTAAATAGGCCTAAACAAACTTGTTGGAACCTTGTGAACCCTTTAACCCAGTGTCTCCTGTGACAAAGCCCTCCTGTGGGCTTTTTTTCTATTCCTAAATTATATCAGGTTTGCAACAACAGGAAATTAGAAAAATCTCATCCTGGAGCCACAACACAAATCCATGGATTAGTGGCAGGTTCAATTATATAGTATATTTATTAAGGTAATTTCAAGATGACATTTCTATCCCCCTGCACCTTAGTATTCTAATGGAAATGTGACATTTACTCCACCAGAAATGGCTGTCTGTGTCTTCAACAGTTGGAAAGACATCGATTGCCTTTTTTGCCACATATTCCATTGCATAGTAATTCATGACACCAATTTTAATATTACAGGGTCTAATTGCAATAAGCTGCAAATTTGAATTTCCCTCATCAGAGCAAACCATAGCAACTTCAGATGCCTGTCTACACAAACAGCGCTCCGCTGAAATAATTCAGAGCATTATTTAAATCACAATTTAAACTGAAGTCACAGCTCTCTGTGTTCTCATCACTGCTGCAGTATGTGGTTTATATCAACAAATCTTGCAGCACTGCAGACACAAAGCCATTCAGTCATTTGGACTGACACCAGTTTCATTTCCCCAGTGCTGTGCAGTCTTTGACACAAAAAAGATCATGCATATTTATGTTCACTCTGAATTCATCACGGGTGACATTGTTGGCATTTTTGCTACGCACACCAAGGCAATTTTATTTACATAGCCCATATTAAACTGTGCTTTGTAAATCTAAATGCTTGAACTCAATGTCCTTTACAGTAAAATGCATACACCAACAAGTATTGTGTGTAAAGATATAATGAATAAGTGCAATAACAGCAACTGAAAAAACCTTATGTAAACCTTAGTAAACCGTATGTCCAGAGACACACATAACATGCACATACCAGAGTGATTAATCAAAACTATATACACAATTGTGATAGATTATTTTTTCTTTTAAGTGAAAAACCACAGTATCCCAATACATCTGAATTATATTCTGTTTTTTGTAACTTCTTCAGTTGTACGGCACGGTGATGGGAGAGATCAAAGTCCAAGTATCCCAGTAATAAGCCTAGTATCACAAATTAGCCTGAAGGAGCTTTATTATCTGCACTGCATACAGCACCCTACTGTATATCCTTTAACCCTAAGGCCTTTCTCAGAGCCAGTGAGCAAGTGAAAAATGTGCTGCAGAGACACGTTATTAAATGCTTTACACCTGGGACCTGGGTTTGTCAATACAACACTTTATATATAACATAAAGTAGGGATTGAGTAATGTAGGGAGGACGTCATAGAGGGTTTTCATATCCATCAAACAAAAAACTTGTGCTTGATGGTAAAGAAGTATAGTGCCATCTTTAAAATGTTAGCATATTAATGCATTTTATGTTTTATGTGATTTCAGGAATCTTTTCTGTCTAGTGCCCTAAGAAGCAGGAAAAATTGTACACAAACACAGAGGGTCAAAGTGGAACACATGCTTTAGCATTCTTCTCACAAATGTTTGGCCACTGCGGCTCCTTGAATAATGTGAATCAGTATAAGAAAAACAGCTTCTTTCACGCTTCATGTTTAACCACCTGACTGTTACATGAGTATTAAACATGGATTAGCAAAATTATATCACCTGGGGAAAACAGTACAACACAAACAAGCCATTGACATGAACAGGACCAAACTGAGGTTTCATCAAAGTCATTTAACATGCTCCAGTCAATGTTGAACCCTCTGGAGAACAAATTAGTCACTCCACCTGTCTCTTATTGACACCCAGCATCATCTCTCTCATATCGGACCTGGAGAGGTCCTGATTGATCAGTTTGGTCTACAGGCTGTGTTCATCCATCAGATAGGAGGCTGGCTTAAAATTGGCAGGAGCAGTCCATTAAGCACTTGGAGTAGCAGATTATTTGGTTTGGTTGTTTTATTGTATATCTTCTGCTGCTCCAAAGGATCATCACTTAAAGATAAGTCCACAGCTGTAGACTCCACAGATAGTAGTCGTCTGCCAGTGTTTTGACTGATTAATTGCAAACTGGTTGTTTATGTCCATTTGTGTCCTCTTCTAAACACAAGATTGACTTTTTTCATAGAGCATCTCTGCCACTTGCAACTGGAAGCCAGAGGCGACAAATAATATATTGTAAACAAGCCAGTCTGCATAGCAGCACTAGATGTAGAGGACATTGTTTTATGGCACTTCAGTGTTTATTACAATGAAAATAAAATGGTGTACCTGTCGAGCTGCACGAGTCTCCCTGCTATGCCGGTGTTAAGGGACACATTTTGGCATTCATCAAATCTGTATGTTGAAACCACCTAGTCTGTTTTTATAGGCAACCAAAAAACCTTGTGCAGACATCGTCTTTCAAAATGAGACCAAACAAACCTGTAAAATGTGAGTGCTCACCATACCACATCTGAGTGTACTCAGAAAAATATCTCTGCACATGACCGTAGCGATGCTAGTAAAAGTTGAGCATACCGTACCATGCCAAAGTATACTATTTGCATGTAAAAATGTGGTAAATGTTTGTAAATGAGTATATATTTCCTAAACTTACAGGATGATTCTTGTTACCATGTTCCCATATTATTTAACAAAATTATTAAATATGATGTAGATAAATGATGAGGTAAGTCAATAACAAACAAATGCTCTGTAATAACTTAATAGACTTAATGAAGTCTAAAAATAAATATAAATAATAGGAAAAAAACAAATGAGACTAAAGATAGATCCTGTGCTGATATGCTGTACAATGGTGATGACAGAATGCTGCACAATAGCATCCATCTTTTGCTGAATGTTTTTTCTCATCAGTTTTGCTGCTAAAAACACTTTCTTTACAATAAAATGCAACAATTCGCCCTTTCAAAAATATTTGTAAACATGATCTGCATATGCCTGCAATGTTTCTGTCTTCTATTGTTCAGCTGGTGTTCCAGTGACATTTAGTATTCGTAGGGTTTAGACCCTTTTATTCTCTCAAGGTTTATTATCCTATTGTCTCTACTTCTGCTGTCTTTCTATGTTGCTATGGGGTAGCACAAAATAAAGACCTGACATTTGGCAGAATGATGGATAATGATTTGTAAATACTCCCCAGAAAATACAACCCCACTTGGTTTAATTAAAGGTACCAATGCAGTCATCTGAGCCATTCTCACATGGAGGCAACTACAAATGACAGAGACATAGTGTATGTGTAAGAATCAAAAGCCAAATAATACCTTTGCAATTAACAACCCAGAGACACTTTAAAACAAATAGTGGCATGGCATGTGACATCATAAAGACATGATAACTAATAGCTTGTAAAGGTTTAACCACATTGAACTCATGCAGAACTCAGTCTTGAATGCGGATGTCACATTTCATGCAAAGCCATCAATATGCAGTTGAAGCAATACCCTTCACAGCTGACACGTTTGTGCACGTAATGCTTTATTTACTGACAACAGGAAGAACTCAGTTTGGTGCGGAGCTCATCAGGCACAATATGTTGTGGAAGGAGAGGGAATAAGCTTTCAAGTTTAGCAAAATTGCTTAAAAAGCAACTTTAAATCTTCAGCCTATAATCATGCATGTCATAATGTCACTGCACGGTTGCCATGTAGCAGTGAAGGCAGGAAGCACAGACTTAGGTCTCACAGCCCACACATTGAGCAACTAACTGGGTGTCAGGCAGCTGAGCTGACTGCTTAGTCTGGCAGAGAACAGACGGACAGCAGTCAGTTATTATAAGTCACTGCTTCTGCAAATATCTCTCACCGACATACCGTGACTGACTGAGGATCGTTTCCCAGTAATTGACATAAGAAGAATATTTGCCTTCCTGAAGAAGGTGATTGAAAGCCACAAGAGGAGATTGGAAAGAAAGGTTCCTCTGTGACTCCTGCAGAGCACTCTTTGTTTCAGGATCTATCAGGGAAGAAAATAGTGGAAAACGCAGGAAAAACTGGTCACATTTCACTTGACTTACCTTTGCATTTTCAGTCAGTCAAGAAATTGGTGTCTAAGGTGGCTGTGGGGAAGAGTGTCTTTATAGGCCTCACTCATCTGCTGCAGTCTCATTGGTGTCGACAGGCATTTTGTGAGACTGGTGCCTCAGGTTGGTCTCATGAAGATGAAAAATCCCTCAAAGCTGCGCTTGGCTTCAAACTTGCCAGAGAGGATTTACTGCAGGGCCCTTGGATTGCATTGCACTGTACACCTGCATCCACTAAACTGGTGACTCAGTGTGAACTTGTGCTGTTTTTGGATTTATACCTAGCAGTTGCCGACAGTAAAAACATAATAATTGCCATGCCTTCCTGTGACCCTTGTTTGGGTCCTGACTCGGGGCTGGCGTTCTGCGATGTCGCGCCAGTGAGAAAAAGGAATAACTTCCTGGCACCCTGGCATCATGTCAGCCTACTGATCACACTGCCTGGCAAAGAGCGGCCTCATTTTTATTCATTTATTCCTCTCCTCTCTTTATCTCTTGTCTCATCCACTCTTCCACTCTCTCTCTTGGTGTCTGACCCCTCATCCTATTTGTCCTCTTTTTGTCTCTCACTGCCTGTCTGACTCACTTTTGTCCTCCTGAAAAATCATTTGTCTCAGTAATTGACAGTGAAGCACAGCTAATAGTGCAGCTCTTGGATTCTTTCTGTGAGTCTCTCCGTGGTGACTCTGCGGCTACTATCTAACCAGTGGAAGTATAAATGAAATAGAAATTACTGATTACTGAGATGTTGGAGGTTTGGTGTTGTTTTGAGCACTGTCACACTGTCACATCTATCTTTACAAACGTTTACGTTCATAGTGAAGATTTTGACTTGTCAAACACAGGCATAAGTAATAACATTATAACAGCTGCATCCCATAAATATTATTTGTTACACGTGTTCTTTACTGACATGACAAGTCAAAATATCTGTAACCCTGGGACAAATAACTGGGGAAAATGCCCCTTTGCTTGCATCAAATTGCTTTGTTTAAGTTTGCATTTGGTTTAAATTAAATTAGCATCATCATGGTTGAAAGATAAAAGCAGATGTGTGAACAGTCATCAAACGGTGTGCCACAGAAACACCCAGTTAATCCTCATAATGAAGTTGTTTAAAGCAGCGTTTTAGTCGATGTGACTCAAAAGGTCTCAGCCAAAAGCAATAATCATTATCTTTCTATCGATAGCTTATCAAACCTCATTGTCCCGATGAAGTGATAATATTGTATTTTCCTGAGGGGTTGTCTGTAATGGCTGAAATAGAGGGCACTAAAAAATAATTGGTTGGTGTTAAACTCTTGTGCCTGTGAACCAACAACAGGAGGTTGGCAGGTATCAGTTTGTTGTTTGGGGCCGTGAGTGGTAATGATTCCGACGGAAACGTTCTGGTCTGACAGGCTGCTGCTTTCAAATGTCGTTCGTAGTGTGTAGGATGGGTGTGAGAGCCTAGTAATAGAAAAAGATGTGATGAAATAGAAATTTGGATTTTAATGTTCTTTATTGTGAGTGCGAGGGCATATGGAGCTTTGTGGTCCTCCTGATAGGGATAATATCACCTTGTTATTTTATCAGTGAGATTGATTTTGCCATAATGATCCATACAGTATATTGATATCAGAAAAAAGTTATAATATTGTATATTGTAATATTAGATTCAACCATGTCACCCAGCTTTACACAGATTTTGGCAAAGCAAGAGAGACAAACACAGGCTTATAAAACAGAATCAAGATTAGATGCAAATTGTTATTAATTTTTGTTCATTACATTGCAAAATGTTACTGGCAATGCATGATCACAGTATAATGAATGTTCTCAACTTTTTATCCCTCCCTTCTCTCACTCATTCCTGACAACCCTCTCTTTATCGCTTGTTCACCTCACACATCTTCTTCCATCTCCTTCTTTATCTCTATTTTTCCCTTTCTTTGTTTCTTCACCTCGGGCAGTTTAAGTGTTGTGGAGGACAGGAGTATAAAGACTGGGCGGTCAACATGTACCACAACTGTTCTGCACCCGGGCCATTGGCCTGCGGGGTCCCGTATACCTGCTGCATTACTACTAAGGTAGGTATTACTATTCCTTGTACTGTTAGAGGTATCACAAAAGTGCTACAAAATTTGCTGTTATGCAATGGCAGCTACTGGCTGTCTGCCACTCATTTGCTCCTGCCGCTGTTGACATTAATGCTGCTAAACTGCTACTACATATCACATATCATGATGTTTTATTGAAATAATTTACAAATAGGAAGTATTGATGTAATCACATTACATTGATCCAGAAAACAAGGCATAAACTTTAGTGCCATCATGAATTTGAAGGGCTTAAATATTTACAGGTGCCAATTTCACATATAAAGTCTATTAACGGGGTTTGCAGTGTGATGGCATGCAGAAAAAGTTATACAAAGCTTTTTTTGTGGTTCCAGGGACAGAAGCCCTATGGTCTTAAAAATTAAAATACTTGGTATGATGTAGCCTTTGTCTGTGTTGTTTGGGGATGATGACTAAAAGATTGAAAATGAAAACAGTCAGGGGTTGTGGAGGCAGAAAGATGTGAGCTCACCATACGTCTGTAGCTTGCGCCTCATCTTTGTTGAGGCTACAGGATCAAGGCTACGTTAGCTGCGACAATCGGAGCACGCCTGAACATTCCACCAGCACCACTCAGAGCCCACTGAGGAAGGCACCTTTGTGTATATTATGTATATTTACTATTTTTGAAGGCCACGGTTAGATGCTAGCATCTGTAGCATTACCTAAGGTGCTTGGATAAAACATTCCTGGCACGGTTTATTTATTACAGGTCTGTGTGGCCCTGAACACTCAGATTCAGTTTATATGTCATTATAGCAATAGCTGTAATTGTGCAGAGTTACATTCAAAATGCATATCATCATCCTTATGAGGGTGATTAAACCTTGTGCTATGGCAGACACACTGACAGGCAATTTTCTCCCACACAAAACATCACGAGTCATAGCTTTAATTTATACACCTACGCTCTCCCGAAGTGTATACAGAGAGGACAAACATAAAGGTTTTACTAAGATGACAGTTTGATGAAGACGCTTACGCTCCAGCTGAAGTCATGAAAGGAAAGAGACCAGTCCTCATCCTGTGTTGTCAATATTGAATTTAGTCACCACAGCTATGCATTAAGATTTCTTTAAATCCACAATTTTGCATTCTTGGAGGCAGTTGTGATAACATGGTTAAGTGACTAAAGTGTCAAATATTCATTTTCCTGTTAACCCACATGTTTTCCTTTTTTCAGTGATTGTAGCTGAATTCATTTATCATTTATTAGTTTATTAACTTTTTTTTGTTGTTCTGCTGTTTTAGTTTCCCATTTTCTCTATTAATGTTGTGCTTCTTGCAGTGGTGGATCACATTAAGGAAACATTTTTGTGCTGCCTAAAGGCAGCCAATGTTATATTTGTACTGTCATCAGGCCTGCTATTATCACAGGTTCACAGATATGGAACAGTTACAAATAAATAATTAATTCCTTGTTACTCACTATATTCAGCTTTCCATATTTGTCATTAACTATTGAAATAGCTAGAGCCATTTCCACCAGGGTTTACAATCTCTACATAAATATAAGAAGAGAAAGCATCGCTCACACTGCGATCACATTGCTCAAAGAACCAGGTAATTTGGTCTTGATATGCAGTAAGTGATGGATGAGAAAAACTAGCAAATTACACAACCCTCTGTGCCAGAGACAACACATGGTAGGCAACAGGAGCTCAGCAGAATGCATATCTTGTTACAGAAGTAGCAACTACCAGATGCCAATTAATGAGAACATTAAATTCCAATTGCAGAAAATACTCAAATTGCTCATAATACAGTTTCTGATAATACACACGTGCACTCATGTGATACATGTGGTACAAATATTTTATATATACACACACACACACAATTTGCCTTTCTTGCAGATCAATTGTGTAATCATTCAGATAAAAAGTGCAACATTCATACTGTATTTAGATAATATATTGTCTATATTTAGTTTCACATCCATGCATTGTAAATTATCAATGACTTAACCATGAGTATTAGCTCCAGTGTGTAAAGTCAGGTGATGGCTGCTCAAAAGTTCACTTGCCTATATTTTTAATAGTTATGCTTTTGAATCTTGCTTGAATGTTTATATGAACATGAAACAGCAAATAACTCCACCTGATTGAGCTTGATGTTTCATTTTAGACATAGAACTGGCAAGTTTTCCCACCTGTTTTATTGAAATAAACCATTGCCTGCTGTGAACCAAGCTCATAACTTAGCTTTTGCCCTTTTTGTGGTTATATGAATATATTTCAAAATTTGAAAACAGAAAGAAGCTCTGTTTTTGTATATTTTCCAACTCTTAAGGTAAATTGAGACAGAAAGCTTGTCTTCTGCTGTCTGTTGTTGATCCTCCTGATACTTGAAGCTAGTCACAGGCTAATGTCTGTCTCCCACTCACTGTTTTATTTCTAAATCTTCACTTAACCCCTGTGTTTTTGCTTCTCTCTCCTCCAGCCTAATGAAGTGCCCAATACTTTGTGTGGCTTCAATGTGCTGAAGAAAGAGGTAAGAAGACTGGTTTAGATCTCTGGATTAAGAAAAGGCACGAAAGTGTGGTTTCTCTCTTTAAAACCCAGAGGGGGAATAATAATTCCAACCAGCAGCTTCTAAACATTGAACAGTTACTGTTTTTGTGTGGGGCTGTGAGTCATGTCATGTTTCCCAGCAGCGACACACAACCGTCTGTGTTTCTGTGGCTGGCACGTGCACTGTTGTATTCACCATTGCTGCCACAAAGCCCTTGAATAAGGGACAACTCACAAATAAAGGCATTTCACTCATTAGTTTAAGCACAGAAATAAAAACAGGATAAGGAAATAAAGGGGTTTTTTTTAGATTTCTGGAAGTGGGATACAAGTAGTTTTTTTTGTTGTTGTAGTTTAATGAATTCTGGCCTTCAGTGTGATCGCTCAATGGTGGTCAGGCATCATGGTTCAGGAACAACGTATCGCTAGGTTAATTTTCAACTTGAGTTAATGTTCATGTTCATGTTAAGTAAACGTGAAATATGTCTTTTCCAAAATGTAACATTCATAGTTATATTTCACCTGTGGAATTAAAAATGTAAGTAAAAACTTAGCCTTGCAAATATTTTGACACATTGTCCTTTATATCTGAGGTTTCAGTGGAGAATTCCACACAGGTAAAATAATTGATTGCTGTGTTTTCTTTTACATAACAGTGAAAACTGAAACCAGTTCTTTCTTTTCTCATAGCGTTTGGACTTGATTGATATCATTTATATCAGAGGCTGCACAGACGCTTTCTTCATTTGGCTGATGGACAACTATAAGATTATGGCTGGACTACTGTTAGGGATCTTACTGCCTCAGGTAACCCCCTCCCCCAAACACACACTCAAACCACACATGTAGCTTATGCTTTTAGGCAGTATAATTTTAATGTTCCTCAGCTCTGTTTATTTCCTATATGTGAAAGGTAAGGTCATCTGTTGCTATTTGGTTCAAACCAGTGTGGAGCCTTACTGTATGTGAAGCAGAACTGAAAGTAAAATTGTCTTCATCTAGAAGATACTTTTACACCTGTAAACCTACATATGAATAAATAAATAAATATGGGTTTTCACTATATATCTATCCATTTTCTTTTTACCAGAGCCATTAGAGGATTTGGGCAAGACAGACATTATCGTTTCTGTCCTCTCACTTCTCATTTGAACTGACATGGTACATTAAAATTCAGAGACGCTGACAGCTATGACTTTAAAAGGCATGATGGGCTTTAGCAAGTAGAAGCTGTCAAAATGTGTCAGTCTATACATGTGGTGCTTCTCATTTGACCTATTTCATGTCTACTCACTCATTGGTCAATGAGGGACACCAAAAATCGATCTGGTCCACCATCACGAAGAATGTCTCACTTCACTTATCTCTGTTCAGAGGTGTGAGGACACGCAAGGCAATCATTCAGAGAGGTCTTTCACCAGACCGTCACATCACTTTTTGATCTGAATATTACATAACTGCTTTTTTATATTGGGGTACAAAACTCATTCATCTCAAGTGCAAAAAAAACACCAAGTTTGGGTTTTATTTATGATCTTAATCACCATTGAGTTAAAAGTTTCTGATCCATGGTAAGTGTAAGCTTGACTGATAAAGGAAGCATAAAACAAGTTTCAGCATTCATAAGAAAGATTTTCCTTTGCAATTTTGGCCATTTTCCAGTTTTAACCTGCATCATTAATAATACTTATAGTCTCTCAGCGTTTCTGCACTTCTGATTTATTTCTAAATATTTTGAGAAATTTACCCTGACTTTTTACATAATGAGTTTGTTTTTTAATCAAAACAGCAGATGTAAAAAAAAAAAAAGCCTTCTTTGCTTTTGTTGTCTGAGCAGTAACTTCACAAACTGTGGTTTGTGGATCAGTTAAGAATATAAATACAAAAGACCCCTGACATCAGAAACTGACATCACTTCAAAGGAAAGCATGTCTCATTCCTCTGAAATTATGTTTCCTCTCTCCTCATTTTCCTTGCTCCTTTCCTCACATCTAGTGTGGGAAAGGTTAAGATTTTGAGGGTTGGATGCAACTGAAGGTAACAAAGAGATATTTAAGACAAATGTGGAACACCCATGGCCTCCCTTCCATCCCCTCCCATACTTAGCTTCTCTCTCTTTCTCTTTTATGCTCTCTCTAGTTCTTTGGTGTGATAGTCAGCTGGCTGTACATCACTCGTGTTGAAGATGCCATTAGTGAGTATGGTCACTACATGGACGGGCTGCTGGCCTCAAATGCACAAGGACAAGAGCCCAAGAGACAGGGCCGCGTGGCCAAATGGTTTAAGTGTATGCCAGAGTTCGACTGATGAAGACCAAAAAAAACAACACGAGCAGCAAATGGACTTTAGTCAACATCCACAGTTGATTAAATTACTCCAGTCTATCCAGATGCTGCTACGGACATTTTAGGTTTCTGCCTTTGAACTGCAGGTTTTCTGCAAGTGGAGAAAAAATGTTTTTGTTTGATCTTTATGGGAAGAAAGGATTGTACAGCAACCAGGTTATTTGGAGTTCTTTAGGGGCTTTTGAAGTGTGTTTTTCCAGTTTTACTGTAAACTTACTGTATGTATCCAAGAAAGTGCATAATTATTATTTACTGTGTTAATATTCAGTGTGCAAATGCAGGACAGGGGAATAAGAGCTCATTTAGATATGTGCTTTTAGCGTCATTGTGCCTCAGACAGTCTCAGGGATAAGCACAAATACCAACACAAAATCTTTTGCTTCTGGTGTTATAATATTACAGGAAATGAGTCTGTTCGGTTTAATTACACAAATGCAATTTACCGTCTGACTTACTTTTTTTACATGTGTTACCACTAACCACTGATCTAATCATAGAACCACTACTGTTGCCAAAAAAACTGCAGTGCTAAATACTGTATGATATTGTTCTGGGTGCAGGACATGTTTGCCTTAGTTTTATATAGAAATGAATGTACTGACATTTGAGACTAAAAATATAATAATATGAGCCTTTAGAATAAGAACGTATAGCCTGCATTTCCCCTTATGACCACAAGTGCTCACTAGACCTTCACATGTGTTGATTAAAAACATAAAGGCTAATGCAGTGGTTTTGCCAAAACAAGAGAATATCTCAGGGTTACATAAAATCGTTGCACTGAACATAATACAGTTAGCCATCATATTGGTCTCAATAGATTAGGCAACATGAATTAGATACTAAAATGTGCTAGCCAAGATTAAATGGCCTTGGAACATTCGCCTACATATCCAGAGTAGTCAAACGTTTCACAGATACACACTTGTCATGAACTAAGTGAAGAATGTGGTGTTAGTGTGTTACTGAACTTTGTTTGGTTTGATGTGAAGTTGGAAGCTGAGACCAAAGACCTAATCTTTCTTGAAGCTGATTTTATTTTCCATCTCCTCGCCTTTGTCTCATGTGGCTACTACTGCACTACCACTTCTTGATGGTGTGTTTAATACTTTACTTGAATCACCATGAAAACATGTTTTCAAGCATTTCAAATTGGTTCTTTTAAGTTATTGCTTTTATTTAACAGGATACAAGGCATAGCAGGGTTTACCAGGGATTACATAGTAGACATAGTAGACACTGGAGGGCCGGGAAGACAGTATCATGACTTATGCTCAGGTGATCGCCACTTGATTTTAAAGTTGCTAACAGGCAACACTGATACTTTCTATTTATTCTTGAAAAGAAAATGGGGTTTTGATGTGTCATCTTGGTCCCTGATTGATTGTAATTTATGAAACTGTGCACTGATGGTAAATGTTATATATTTGTACTGTGGTAGAGGTTGTATTATTTCTTCTACAGTTACTGCCCACTTTTTCCCAGATAATGGTGATGAGTTAAAAGGACCATTTGACACACGTTAAGCAGCCTCACATTTCAATCAAAGGAATCTGCATGATGAAACATTTTCACCAATTAAAAAAAAAAAAGCTGATATAATATAATAAAATATAATAAAAACTAGCATTGCATTGTATAGTATGTTGTTTTTTGGGGGTTTTTTTTACACATCCTAAGCATACTTGTACTCATAACCAAATAAGGTCTGTACTTGTCCTCTTTAATATGTACAACATGTAAGATTTGCTAAATATTACATGATACAAAGAATATTTCAGCCACTCTGATGATGATCTAACTCTCTAACTGTCATGACTGGAGCCTACTATCACAGTACCCGCACATCACAGGTGAAGTGCCAGAGTTTAACGGGGAGTCCCTGAGTTGAACAAAACCCTAAAAGGAATATGTTGTTGAAAGGTTTTGTCTGTTTGAGGGTGGAAAATAAAAAGATCTCATGCTCTTCTTTTGTTTATCTCTGAGCTGACTGTATCCTGAAATAGATCTTCCTGTAAAGGGGTGTTTGGAGGTCACGGGGTTGTTTAATAAGTGATGGCTGATATCACACTGTGTGTTATCGAGGGCAGGCTTCACCCTGAGTTACAAGCAGAGCTTAAATTTGTTATGCAAAAGTATGTAAGTATAGCATGTGAAAGGTCTAACTGTGAATACATTGTTGAAGGAAAAATATGACATTTTAATATTGCCTCTGCTAATATCTTTTCCAACAAAGCAAACAGCTGAAAGGGAAGGTAGTGACCTTCAATTCCAGTGTTACAAATGAACAATGTGACATAACAGAAGTACACAAGTAGTGATCATCATTATCATATAATATTCAGCATTTATATGGTTATATGTGAAACAATTCAGTAAAAACTTTTTTCTTTTTCTTTGAACTTTCTTTTATTTGAGCTTTCCTTACAGAAGGAAGTGAGACATGGAAAGCATTGCAAAGGAGACTGAACACTGATGAGTGGCGAGTGTGGTTTCCTGTTTATTTGTTGTATTCTCTTTCATTCCCTTTCTCCTGCTGTGTCCAGGACTTCCTGCTGAACGCAAACCACTAGTATTAATATTTTACACCTACCACAATTACAGTGGAGCCTATTATTTTACTACATCACCAACAAGGAATAAAGGAGCTGTCGCAAGTGATCTGGATGGAGTGCTCCTGTTGCTCTGCTTCACCAACACACAGAACTGAGTGGTTCTGCCTCTGCACCCACTACAATACAGACTCTCTGTGTTTGTTTCCCTTCCTCTCTCTTTCCTGTGAGAAATCTTGAGCTCATCTGTGTCACTGTTGGCCATATCCATCTTGCTATTTTTCCCCTTGATTTTCGCTTCTCCTCTTCAGCTCTTCCCACTAACCTCACATGAGCAAACAGATGTGAAGAGAGATATTTCCTCATTCACTTATGTATTCCATTGTCTATGTTGATATATCATTTATATTCTTGTAGTGGACTGTAGCCTTCCAGTGGAATGGATTTACCTGATACTTTCTGCTACCAGTATCCAGGTTGGCTGTATTGCTGATTCTGAAGACAGCATCAAGCACATTTCTGATCTCTCTCTGAGGGTCTGTAATCCTCTCATTCAAAAACACTCGTCACATTTTCTGACTGACTGAATGTCCATGGACTATGATGTAGTTAATGGCAAAAAAGCATCAATCCCAATTAAGTATACTAATGGATTTCACTCCACTGACTTACAGGTACAGCTCAAATTCTCTGTTCTTCTTTTTGCACACTCCTAAGCCAAAAATTTTTGGGTTTTTTGTTAAGTTGTGTCCCAGTTGCTGCCAGAGCTTGGACTCTTGTTGGGGTTTAGTTGTGGTAGTGAGGGTGTAGGTGAGGGTAAGAGGCCTGAGAATGCATTATGTCAGAGAGTGTCCTCACAAAGACAGAAGTACAAACAAGTGAGAGTGAGACCATTGGTCTTACCCCATGATTCATTGCTCCTGCAGTCATCGTCCCAGTCAAACTTTGAGCAAGCATACAGAAACCTGACAACGTCATTTTTTTATATTCTTCTTGGCTATCTCCTCTTACCCATTCAGCTTCTACTTTTGGACCACTTGCAAGAAGTTAATGCTCCAAACACAACTACTAAATTGTTAAATTGAAAGCATGCTGTGGTTTACAATGCCAGTCAATTCACATTAAAGCCAGTGGACTGGGAGTGAGGCACTGCTCACCATTTCTGACACACCAAAATCAAGCATGATAGCCCAGTAGTTGTAATGAAAGGGGCTAACAACAAATAGTTCAGCAATAATACATTTCATTTTCCTGCATGTGGATCATAAACTAAAATGTGCTGACATGACATGACTGAACCATCATTGTACACAAATATAAATTAAATGCTGTTTGTTATTAACTTGTTTCCAATAAGTTCAGAGAGCAACAAGGACACAAAACAACAATAAACCTTGTAATTAATGGAGCTAGCAGGAATGTGTAACACATAGCAAAGGACAAAATCTTAATTAAGACAGGTTATGTGTGAATACATAAATTCATGTAATAATAAAACATATAGTTTAATTCGTTAAATATAACCATTGTATGAATATATTTCGTAGGAAATCAGAAGTTATGGAGCATTCATCTTATTAGCAAATCCATTAATATCATTTTCTCAGCACAGATATTCTCTCCTCTTCTTTTCCCACTTTGTAGACTCTCTCTCTCTCTCCTTGACACACACATACACTCGGACTCACACTCAGACACGCACACTGCCACAGTGTGTGTCACAGTGTCCAATAATGTGTAGGAGGGCACCAGCCATTTATTTGTCTGGTACATAGCCCTGTGTCTGGTCTGATGCTGACATTTAGCCCTGCACAACGTAACAAACGAACCTAATCCTTCAGTGTGGACAGCAGCAGGACCACAGATGGAGAGAGGCACATAGCCTTTTGGTTTGTTTTGTTTTTTACACTTACAGAAATGAACCAAATGGCCCCAGGTACCACTTGTTGCTCTTCATGCTTCGAAACAGAACAGATGAAATGAACGTTTCATTCAGCTCCAACACATGCATGTGTGCATACCATCCTCAGAATCGTGTGGCTGCAAACATACCCCAATATACTTCTCTCACAGTGACTGTGGAGAAATGAGATATTCATTCTCCAAGGCAGATCCAACACACACTGTTTAGAATGTATCAACCAAATGACCAAACTATGACAACCAATATTATGCGCGACTCATATATTAGTCTGGCAATCAGCCTGATCTGATTGTTGCATTTAACACTGACAACAAGACTCAATACATTAACAGTTGGAATGGACTGAGTCTGATATGCGACAACAAACACAACAAATAACCAGTCCAATCAAAGATGCATTTCCACCTCTACTTTGAGAGAGTGCATATGCTGTAAACACCTTTCTAGTCCAATCTTGTCTGTAGATCAACACCATCCCTGTTTCTCCTATTCCTACAGTAACTGAAATGGTCACACAGTAAGGGAGGCTGTGTTTACACATCTGGATGCTGGTGGTTTTCTGGTCAGTCCCTGTATGAAAAGTTTACTTTTTGTAATGACACTAGGACTCAAGTGACAAACTATATTTACTCTGCCTGGACACCGGGTTGTAAAAGATTATGAGCCAGTGATCTTGAAAATTAAAAAGGTCAGCTAGGGAAGCTAACTTATGGTCATATCCAGCCCAGATCATTTTTAGAAGAGCATTAATTTCCTTTTCTGTGAAAATATTAACATGCGCTCACTCATCCACCTATAGTATAGAGGCTCATTTTAGATAAAACTGTCACTCTCTTCAAGGGGGCTTCAGGAACCACTTCATTAATGATCAATAAACAATAGTGGCTCTCAAGTTGAAAAAGGAAAATTTATTTCACTGTATTGTTACTGTGTTTCCTCCTTCTGTGCCACCATTAGAGTGTATTCCAGTTGCTTCCATGACTTTGGATCCAGATTTAAAAATGACCTGAAATGTCACAAGTGCAATTTTTTAAACAGTCTCTGCAAATCGTTACTCTAAAATGCTGTGACAACAAATGTCTTTCCCTCTTTCTCTTTCTCTACTCCAGAAGCTAGAGAAAGCATTGTGTTTTTATGACAACCAAACATTGAAAAAAAAAAACAGGAACAACAGAAAAAACAGAAATCCCCCGCTCGCAGTGTAATGCACTGTGTATCCTTCTCTCTCGTTTTATGCCCCTTTGGTCAGTGTCCTTTACACTGAGTTTGACGTGCCATCATTTACTTAAGGGTAGCATGTGGTTTTATGGCATCACTGTGGCTATGGTAAAATGTTTTATGAAAATAATACAAACTCACACACTTTTGCTGTTTAAGCTGATTTTTAGGGGGGGGTTGGTATTGCATGAGGTGGTCCAGGCTGCATAGGTTGCAGAGTGCAGAATCTCATTGCTCGGTGCAGTGACTGTGAAATAGTACTTTGATTACTGGGGCAGATTCATGGCAGAGATCATCGTACACAATAGCAGCTTGTAAATACTGAAACGGCAAAACCATAATGTTGGAGTAACATCCGCCCCTCCTTTAATAACTTCTGTCCAGATACCCGTGAAAAATGCTGTCACCTTGGACCTCCAATGGAGGAGCTGCTCAGTGGCCAACAGTTGATGGTTGTGGTTGTGCTAAGTGAATGTGAAGAGGTCAAAATAAATGCTCTGTAACATTGTGCTCCTGAAAATAAGACAAAGTTTGCTTGTAGTAGAAAACATGAGGAAGAGGGGGCTGACGTGTAACAGACGTTGAACCATCTTTACCAGAAAGAGCTACAAAAAAGACTAAAAAAGGTAGCCAACAAAAGCACAGAGAAAGAGCTATACAGTATATTAAAATAACATAAATTCCATCTTAGGTGGAAATCAGCAATGCAAGCTCATGAAAAACTCTTAGCAAGTGAGCAAAGAAGTTGAAATAGACCAAAGTAATAAATAATTGGTTGGAACATCAAGCCTCTGCAACTCCAAGTTGTAGTATGGATGCAAACAAAAAAGGGAGAAAAATAATTGCTGTCATATCATAAACTACTATTTGAATATCTCAGCAAGTGATATTATGTAGTTGTAGGTCAGTCAGTTTAAGACAGACATCCCTTTTGGAAATTTAAACATTGTGAAATGACTTGTGCCCTGAACTGCTAATGATTTCATAATGGGAAGAAAACATTTATGTAATGCCAGAACTATGTGTGTGACAATCTGACAGGTTGCCAGGCATACCCAGGTTGTTGAGTAATGAGGTGTGTTGTTGGATTGTGCATGTGCTGCACTGTTTGTACTCATTATATGTGTTTTGTGTGTGTGTGTGTAGACCTTATTGTACTACATGAGGTGACACTCTTACAAAAGTCATTATTTATAATTAATTCCTCCCCCCTGCCCTACATCCCAGCATGCACTCACACACAGCTGGATGGGTGTCAGTGTGCAGGAGGGCTTCCTGACACTGCTCTGCAGTGAGCCTGTTTTCATTGCTTCACTGACTTTCTGACTGATTAAAGCCATATCTGCACATTTGAGATGCTTTCACCTGTATTTAAATGTAAGGTTAATTCAATTTGTTGTTATGATGAGGGGATATTAAGGTCATTTGCCAATTTCCTATATCTAAACGTTATATGTTGCTTATATTAAATAAACATATGGTTACAGGTATATGGACTTTTTTTTCTCACAGCAGACATGGTGCTGTCCTGTGATTGCATCACTCTGTATTGCAACATGCTTGGTGCAGCGTTCAATGTGTGGATACTGTTTCTGTGTGTGTGTGTTTGTGCACGCACTGGTAGTTAATATGGTATCTATGTAGGTATCTGTATAGGATGTTCTGTGTAAATTGTATACATAATTACTTACTGATGTGCCACCTGTGTCTTTTTCTTTTAAATAGGGTAAAGTGAAGATGATTGATTCAGTCAGAAATGACTAAATTAAGATATTTTCGATACATTTACTTAAGCTGTCTGATGATGAGTATAGACAGTCTCTATTTCAAATTAAAATAGTTTAGACGGTCAAACATGTTACACTTTTATTGTATTGTGTGATATGTTCCATTTGCGGATTTTACAAATGCTTTTTAGCATGGACAAAAGAGTACATGCACCTAATATTCATGCTAGCCATTGTAAAATCTATACGGGGCTCTTTATGTAATCTTAAAGTGGGCCAGAGGAGAAGACTAAAGATGAAAGAAAGCAAAACACCAGACACTGGATGGTAAGAACACAAGAATATTGATAAGAAGAGAGGAAAGGAAATGAAACTCAGAGGAAAAGAAGGGAAAATTATGAGGTCAGAAGATGGAAATAGGAAATTGCCGACTAACAGATATTCCATGAAATTGGTCTGACATTTTTCCAGCCTTTCTCCAACCATATTAATGCCTGCTGAATGACATTTATGTAATATGGTTTGGGTCTTTTGGCCCTATATTGACAGAGGAGAGTTGTGATTGGTCAGATTCACATACACATAGACAGAGACATACAGGGAAATATCTGCTTCTGCATGCGTGCACATGAAATGCCTTTGAGATCATCATCTTCATTTGTTGTTGTTCTTTTTTTTGCACCCACATGTTTCATGTACCATAAAACAAGTTGTCAAGATAGACACGGAAACTGTGGGAACACTACTTGAAATTCAACATTGGCGCTGTCGTTTTAATGTAATTGGAGGGACTGACTGTATCAGCACAGGACCTATGAATATGTTTTACAGGACATACATCTACTGTATACTCTATATTCGAGTGACAACAGAGTGCAGAATAGTTTACAGAAAGACAAAAGTATATTTTGACTCATAATGATGGATAGCTGAACATATGCTCAGAGACACAACACAGAAAACACATTTTTCATGTCATGGAACATTTAATACATTAAAAGCCTATCTTAACCAAAGTATCGCACCCTAACCGAACACACACACACACACACACACGTGTCATGGTGAGATCAGACGGCGCTCTCAGTCATGTGATTACTTCATGACATTGACTTCAGGGCAAACACAAACCTGCACGGGAACAGCTTGTTCAATATAAGTCTTTACTGTTTATTTTCTGTCAATAGAAGAAACTTCTTGCTCTGTCCTCATAGAGGGACGTATAGGACAATGTCGTACACTGACATAGCTGTAATAGATTACTATTCAACAAAATGTATGCAGTAAAATGAATTCTCACCTTCTCAAGTTACTGACACTTTACCAAACATACTTCTACTGCAGATAAACCCAACAACCTTGAAACACAAACAAACTGCTAGTCCGCTAAGGTCTTAATAATGATATAGTAGAATGTAGTCTAATGTTTTACTTTTACTTTCATATTTTTGATTTTTTTCCATTTCTGCCTCGCTGTTGTTCACAGACAGGGCATTGGGAAGAATCTTACAAATATGATTGATGGCCATTTAGCTACTATCTGGCCTTGCGGTAACTTGACAAAATAGGAAGACTATTTGTTCCATTGAGACCAAAGTGTACAGGCATCTTGTTTGATTCAGGTCTGGCCAATTTTCACATGTATACTGAGGCTTCGGGTTGGGATCAGGCAAACATGTGAGAACATATAGATTTGATTTTTTATCATTGTTACTTTTGGCTCTTACTTTCAAGGTTAAACTTGTAATGATGAAGTGAATACATAACATTTTTTAAATGTCCTGCTTCATCTCCCCTTTCATGCATGACAGGAATAACAGTTGTTCAGCAAATCAACTCAGAGTGAATATATTGTTCATCATTCATCTGATTAATCCTCCAAAAGTCAGATGACAACTGGATAATTGGAAACAATAATCACACTATTTTTTAACACAACTTTTAATGAAAAACTGATAAATAGTAATTACTTATATCCTTTTGGTGGTTGGTGGGAGATCCATTAAGAGTCACCCAGGACTTATTTAGCAATGTTAGGACAACACAAGGACTTATTTGTCATTTCAGTCATCTGTAGTGTCATTAATCTAAGAAATCACACAGTGGACAGGAATAATTTAAACATAAAATGCCCTCTCCTTCTTTGTCTTTCTTTCACACAATTCTTAGTCTCTTTTCATCTTTAAATCATCCCCTGCCTGTCAGTCTCTTCATTATTAAAACTACAAACACATGAAGCTACTTTCCTTAAGTAGCAGACAGGAATAGAGGTGGGAAGGTCAAACTACCAACCATCTAGACATTTTTCAGTGATTACTTTTTGTATTTTTGAGAGACTTATTTACTGTAGAAAAAGATCGAAAGGTCAATTTCGCCAGGTATTCAAGTGCTTTGCTCTGCCCTTAATGAGTCTATAAAGACCAATTATTCCTCTGTCATTGCCTTTGTCTCTCTTTGGTTTCTTTCTTTCTCTAAATTTGTCTTTGACCTTTGTAACAAAAAAAGGTGGTGAGGCAGGAGATCAAGTAGGGCCTTAAAGAAACATCAAAGTGATGAGCAATCAAGGAATGAATGAATAAATGAATGAGACTGCGGAGTGACAGTTTTGGATTGTATAATATACCATATTTAACACTCATATAGACATATATATAAAAAAGTGAACAGCAGAGTTTACTTTGATTCCTCATCATTCACACAGCCATTGCATCTTGATAAATGCTTCATGGAAGTTCAGGCAGCAGGCTGATCAGACACTGATCATCTAATCCTGCTGAGCTGCTGCACCCAAAGATTTCAGAAGAACAACAGGTGCCACCTCAGAGTCAGACACTATTAGTTCTGTGACTTCTGCAAGGCACGACTTCGAGTCCAAGTATAACTGAATCCTTTAGGGAAATAATCTTTTCATTTGCCACAGAGTGAAGGGTTTGCCCACCCATCTATAAAAAGATGGATTGTGCCATCTTGTTTCTTCCTGTTATGATTCATTCTCTCTGTAGTACAGTCATTAATTACACTGAAATACCAGGAAAGCAAATAGATTAGATCTGCAGTGTGTGCTGCAATTCAACCTATAGAAATGGAAAAGACAAAGAGCATGTCTTTCAAATCCATATTTATTAATTGGAATAATGTGGGTAACCTGGAAAATACAGGCAACAATGTGATTCATTTATGCTTCTTTGATATCAGTATCAGCACCCTTTATCTGTTTTCAGTGTTTGACGAATCAACATATACATAGTATATTATACAGTGTGTCCTATAAGTGAAGTGATTGAATACTGTTTTGCAGTCAGTATGCAAGTGTATGCAGTCACATTCAAGTAACTTTCACTTTAAGTCATTGACATGAGTGGGTCGAGGTGTAGGAACAACAGCTAATCAATAAGATGATGAAGTTAATTGTCTAAATTGTTGGTAAATAACAGGAAATTATACTAAAATGTGATAGCCTTTGATCTGCAACTTGTGCTGTTTTGTTCCAAGAGTGAGCAACATGTTTTTTCCAATGATTTGTTTTACTTTATTATTTTTGAGATTTTTATTTATCGAACTCTCTCACGATCGTCCATAATAAGGTTTAACGTTTTCCAATGGCGAAATGCTCCTCCATCAAGAGTCCACTTATAAATTAAGTTGCATGGAAAAGGCCAAAAATTAATATGTCAATTTTTCATCCTGACTGCACTGCAAACTCAAAACCTGATTACAGTAAGTTTGTAGTATCTGCTACACATTTGTATTGATTCCAGAGAAGAAACAGTGATTTGTCACCAAAGAGCAACATGTTTAAACTGAAATAGATATAGCAAAGAAACTGTCAGCATACAGTATGTCTCACCAAACAGTATGGCTGTGTTGTACTTGGATTTTCATTTTGTGGAAGCTCTAATATAAATTGAACTCTTCAACCCATCTTTTAAAAAATCACCTAGCCAGGCTTCCAACTGCAGAGTGAGTGAGGCTAAAAACTGGAAATGCTATAGACGACATGGAATGGTTTCTTTCTCATGTCAACAGTGATACCGTGAACTGGTAAAGAAGCATGAAAGCAAAGATAAGCCTCAAGTTACATCAGTGTGTGTTTGACTGACAGCTGGCACTGTATGGGAGAGGCAAATCAACAAATACACACTGGTAACTGCAGTTCACAAGTTACATCCCCAAACATACTGATGATACTGTTCAGTTCATATCATTAATATCTATTTACCAAAATGTTACAGTTATATTAGCGAAAAGAAAATAATGATGCAACAGTGAAATATTATCTCCTTGGTCTTAAGACTACTTTGCAAGTGTTTATATCATACTAGATCACAGTTCAGCGTAAACCCAGTGCACAGTGTCAGGGTGTGTGTATCAGTGCACACACCAGAAAATATTCACATCAAAGACTGGATTTTCACATGCCACCTGTGAGCATATTCGCTTTATAAACTTAATTTTATTCCTTTTTTCCCTTGCAGCTGATACCAGAAACCAGATGCCCAAACTCTAAACTCAAAAAAAGATCATTTTAATTTCATCTAAACTTCGAGAGCAGAGAGATGGAGGTGTGGGGCCTGCAGAGAGAGCTGGTGTAGAAGCATCTGTCATGTTGGCATGCAAAGTTTACATGACGGATAGCTGACCTGATCTCTGTTCTGCTCTGTATATTTGTGTGCATGTGTGTGTGTGTGAGGGCCCCCCACTGGTATGTTATTGTCTGACCATACAGCGAACTTTAATCCATGTGTCTCAACTAACAATACCATGAATGGTATTTCTGGTAGTTTTCAAATGTCTGACAGAGACACAAAGAAAAGCCAATAGCTGAACAGATAAAATCATGTAAGTGAAAAAAGATAATTATGGTAGTTAGGAAAAATAGTATTACTCAGTCATTAATAATAGTTTGTGCTCAACAGACTTATGGAAGAAGACATTTTCAAGTAAATCAGTATAAATTGTTAGGTAGTTTTTTTTGAAAGATAGTCATCAAAGCATCATAAGACTTAACCTAAATGATATGGATAAATTGATGACCCAGGATGTTTTGTTTGCTTTGCTTTGTTACAGTAAGTTGATGAAGAAGAAAATCTGAAAATGGAAATGGAATCTGTGACAAAAACATGTTTTAAAAGTGTGAAAGTAACAGTAACCAAACCTACCTTGTTCTTGTATCCTCTATCCTAATAAATCTGATAGATTTGACCACTTTCCAACTGCAGCTCTGACATCACTGATAGGGTCTCAAATAATATTGCTGTAGTCATTAATGTCATACAAAAGGCCAAGTGACTTTAAAGTTTGCTCAAGGTTTTACATCTGCTGTCGCCTCCTGGTCAGCAACTGCAAATACAAACTGCACCGGTTTATTCGAACCAAGCAAGCGAGGCAGAGAGACAGCCAGGGAGACAGATAGGTAGGTAGATTTTAAAAAATAAAACTTTTCACCCTGTTTTTGTCCCTTAGACTCTCTACAATATGCCTAAACTGCAAAGAAGATGTATATACAAATTTATATAAACTAGTAAAGCCGCTGTTGAACTGGTCTAGAAATATTATAGCAGTTGAATCTTCGACCTTGTCACGCCTCTGGTCTTGTTTCAGTGTTTTGTTTTGTGGCCAGTGGGTGGCAGCAAAGCTCCATCAATCACATCGGGACCGAGTCCGTTGTGTGCGCTTTAGTTTCTGTTAGCAGCCTGTGTTGCCATGTCCGTTTACTGTAAGCAACTCCGCTTTGACATAGTGTTGCTTCGGTTACTTAGGCAGTTTACCTGGGCATATTTTGCACATATTTCAAGGGATTATTATTATTATTATTATTATTATTATTATTATTATTATTATTATTATTATTATTATTATTATTATTATTATTGTCTTAGGTTTTCTTCGTACTGTCTGGCTCATGTCTGTTTACAGAGCACAAATGCATAACAAATAAAACTGTCTACCAACCTCATGTCCAGTTTCTATCTCATGCTGTTCTCATACTGCACAAAACCACAAACAGTTCGATCGTTCTGATGTCAATTTGAATGATTTTTGCTTGTATGTGCCATAACATATTGCATACTATAATTTTCTTCAGAAAACCGGTTTAGCCTGGAAAAACATTACTTAGAAACACATGGTCAAACCAGCACAAGATCAGATTTACACTAGCCAATTCAATATAGCATCAGCAATTATAAAAAAAATAAAGCTGAGTCAAAAGGTTTTCCTTGATAATTATCTAATTTAAATTCAAAGAGATGGAAGGACGAGTGAGTGTCTTTGTGCCTTTTCCAAACTGAGCGATTGCTTGTTTTTGTCGCGGTATCTGGCAACCCAGCGAGCAGCCAGCCTACAGCTGTCAGCGTACGTAGTGGAGGTTATCTGTCACCCCTGCGGAAATGTTCAAAACAGAGCAACTAAAATGTTTGGTCAACGAGCGACTGAAGGTAGCTGCTGAGGAAATATTCAACCTCTTTGAACAAACTATTAAAGAGTATGAGGAGGAAGTCTCTCGTTCAAAGCAGCAGCTCGACCAGCAACGTCGTCTGGCTGGAAGGAAAGGTAATGGCAGGACGCACTCAGGATAACTTCTGCCAAAAGACATCACCACACCTTTGACCTTGGTAATGTTTACCAGAACGTATTGCAGTCTGCAGTCTCCTGGGCCACTCCTAACATCAGAAAGTAGCGCCATTTTGCATCCCTGGGCGTATCAGGAGGGGATGCAAAATGGCTGGTTATTGCTGTATCCCGCATCAGTGAGCTCGTAACTCCCTTGGCATGCTTTTTTTCAGGTTTTGTTGCTAATGCTTTTTAAATTACCTTTGGCTTCACAGTGAGAAATATGTCAGTTTCTTTAAACACATGGTTGTTTAAACAGTATTTGACTCCCCCAATACAATAAGAAGTGAAAATAACACAGCATATTAAAATTATTACTACCCAAACTGTGTGAACCTTTTTGAGAGCTTTCTTTCTTGGACTTTTCACACTTAATGTTTTTGTACAGATGTGATATTCTTCCACCTGCGATGTGAAGGAGACTGTGATGGGTTTTGCATCCAAATAATCAGGTTGATTGCATGTGTCTGTGATGCCCCTGTGGGTCTCACTTACAGACAAATTCAGACAAAACTACATAAAATACTGCAAACACAACAAGCAAACACAACAGCACTTTTACCACCTTTGTCCTTCATCTTCCCCGCTGCATAAAAAAGCTCATTGAGTTTGGAAGTTGTAAATACATTTGTTTGTTTTTTTAACTATTGTTTGCAAAGACACTATCGCAAAGCATTTCAAGAATGAGAAGCTGCTGGAAAAGATAAATGCCATCGCACCTGTACAGCAGTATATGTAAATCTTGTCTTTGGGCAAGTCTACTTTGAGCTGTTCTCATATTGTCACCAGCAGGTTAGACATGGTATCATATCCATGCAAAATTCTGAGATTTGTCCAACCTGGAACTCTTTTGATACTCTGCCTGGCTTCTCTCTTCTTCTTTTATTAAATACAACATACAAATCAAAATGAAATTTGTTGATGATCAAACTAAAGCTTATGTTTCTTTTCTGCTGTGTGATACTATCCAGTCCCCATGCAGCTCTCTGTCCAGGAAGAGGACATCCCCTCTGGGCAGTCGCACTGTGATAAGAAGACTGTCCCGGGTGAGGATGAGCAGGAGCCACCACAGATCAAAGAGGAACAGGAGGATGAACTGTGGGCCACTCAGGCAGTTGTAAAGCAAGAGGAGGCTGATGCCAAAGAGACTATGTTCAATATAATTTATGTGCAGAGAAGTGACGAAGATGGAAGAGGGCCAACACGTCGAGAAGTCGAAAAGATAGGAGACCCTTTGCCAAGCACCTCATGTGAACAGTTGAAATCAGAACCTGATAGAGAAGGCCATGGTGCATCACAGCCAAGCAGTGACTCTCAGACGGGTGAAGACTGCGGCGATGGAGAAATGAATAGAGACGGTGGAGGACTCCTCTTAGGTGGTAAGAAGCCACAGCAAGCGGTTGAGGCCCTAGATAGACCATACACCTGCAGCATTTGCAACAAGAATTTCAGGATTAAATCCATTCTGACTCGCCATATGAAGACACACACAGGGGACAAACCTTACAGCTGCAGTGTTTGTGGCAAAAGCTTCATCCAGCGCTCCTACCTACAGACTCACATGAGGACCCACTCTGGACAGAAACCGTACACGTGTAGTTTCTGTGGAAGAGGATTCACTCAGGTTGGAAACATGAACACTCACATCCGAATCCACACGGGAGAGAAACCTTACAGCTGTGCTGACTGCGGCAAAAGTTTTAGGGAGAAAGCAGATCTCATCACGCACACAATAGTGCACACTGGTGAGAAACCGTACAGCTGCACTGTCTGCAATATGAAATTCAGTGCCCAGTCCAATCTGAAACGCCACCTGAAGACTCATTCAGGGGAGAGGCCCTACAGCTGTACCGCCTGTGGGAAAAGATTCATTCGGCGTTCCCATTTAATTGTTCACATGAAGACTCACGCGGGAGAGAACTCATGAAATGATCCGCTCCATGGTATTTATCTGAACATTAGAGGAGTAAGAGCAACAGCAAAAACCTTTGTCCTCAGATTCATCACGTTTCATACTACTTACGATAGTTATTCATTTTGTAAGTACAAGTTTTCATTTATACCATTTTTTAAAAAGCCCCCTGAAAAAACGCTAGCCTTTGTCTATCTAAACAATAATAAAAAGTGACAATGTTTTTGAACCTTTAAGTCTCACAATTTCCTCCAGATAAACATTCTTAGGAGACAGATGAAATGCCAGCAGTTCTGTGAGACTGTACTTAGGCACAGTGATGCTTTGATATAAATGCTAACATACCCTCAAGTGACAGTGCAGATAGTTAGCAAGCATCATCTTTTACCATGTGCACCATCATAGTTTTGCATATTAAAGATTGCTATCTCTGAACACAAAGTACAACTGAGACTGATGGATGTGTATTTTTTTTTTTTTTTAATTTGGTCATAAGCCAAAATACTGGACAATTTGAATTTGGCCTGATGTTGTTGTTTGATGAAAAGATGGTCACCGAAATTATTACAGTCCATCCTGAGGTGAACATGAATGTATGTAACAAATAAATTCCATAGCAGTCCATGCTTGAGATGTTTCACTCAGAACCACAAATTTCAACCTATCGGTGGTGTTGGAAAGATAAGGGGATCCAAAGACATTAGGGTTAATCTTTACAGTTTTGTTGTAATAAATCAAATGCATGATGCCTTGCCGCTAGTATGGCTAAGAACCTGAAGACTGATAAATATACTGATATCTCCATTTAGTTTCCCCCAGCTTTTGATGCAAGGCAAGATGATCATAAGGTAAGAAATCGAGTTCTTCACTTTGAACCAACAAAAGCCCATGAACCATCATGTGATGTCATGATGGACTAGCCAAGTCAAAGTCCAGACTTGAATCCTATCGAACAGATCTGGGATTTATTGAATTCAAAAATAGGTCACACAAAAGTTTCACCCAAGGCAAGTCTCTGGGAACAGTTGGAAACTATTTGGAACTCAATAACAAAACAGACTATCGAAAAAGTGGGGGTTACCCCAATGCCAGCAAGAAGGCAAGCTGTTATCTGGGCCAAAGGAGGTCATACAAAATGTTAAGAAATTTGGTTAATATATGTGAATAAGGACTATTTAGTTGTTTCAGTTTGTTTTGTATCTAATAAATGATACATTTTAGTTTGAAACAAGTTTTTGACAGGTTTCTAAAATATTTGTGCTTTCTCATTTTTATGACAGGAGGTCTAATAAATTTGTGTCTGCGTGCGTGCGTGCGTGCGTGCGTGTGTGTGTGTGTGTGTGTGTGTAAAAGACTTTTGTCCTCAGACCTTATAGTGAATCTTTCAGCCTTTTGCAGCTGCCCCTTATGACTGATTAATACTGATGTCCGTGCGGTTAACCACCAACGGGGACCAAAAAAAATAAATAAAACAAAGCGTATTTTTCGGCGGAAATGCACTGATGTCACTTCCGCTCCGCGAAACAGAACTCTTGGCGCCTGGTTTTTAAACAGCCCCCAGACACTGACGGAGAGAACTGCGAGGTGATCCGGGAGATGACTTGAAACGCGGGATCAGCACGTTCGTGTTAACGAGATGTGTCGCTGGCTCATTTCGGTCGGTTGGTAAATAATCGCCCGAGATGCGGAGTCGTTCAGGATGAAGCAAAGCAAGCTGGTTTCGCGTAGCCGCAGCTGAAACCTGTCCGGTTATCCGTTAGCGACAAACACGTCGCCGATAAAAGCTCAATCAATGTGACAGGCGTCGCAAACGCTGATAGTTCCACACACCTGCCTGTGATCGAATCAGAGTCACCATGAATAGAACCAGACTCAAGAAGACCAAGGTAAGCAGTGCGCGTATGTAGCCGCGCTGCCATTGTTCTTTTCTTTCTTTCCTTCTCTCTTTCTTCAAAATTTCCTGGACAACAGAAAACACGTTATTCACAGATCTATATGTAAAAAACGCAGCGTTATGGGGGCTTGTGTGTGCGTGTGTGTGTGTGTGTGTGTGTGTGTGTGTGTGTGTGTGTGTGTGTGTGTGTGTGTGTGTGTGTGTGTGTGTGTGTGTGTGCGCGCGCGTGTGGGTAGGGGGTAAAAGTACCAGTATCACGCCTGTTGAAATACTCCATTACGAGTAAGATTACTGCATGCAAAGTAGTGCTTAAAAGCACGTAAGCGTTGCCAGGAACATGTATTGAAAGTATCCAAAATAAAGTTCTCAATTCTGATAATGGGTGGATTAGATTGTGGATCTTTAATGTGTAAGCCCACATTTTATCATTTTTATTGGGTGGAAGTGGAGTGAAATTGTGAATATTTTTAATTTATGGCTTGGAAACCTCAAGTATTACTGAAAAGCACGTAACAAGAATCAGAAAAGATTCCTTTTTTTCCTTTCGCGGTGTCTGACAGGTGAGTTTAGGAGGGCAGAAGAGCATCTCATCCTTCTTCTCTCAAAACCAAAAGGTAACCAGAAAGATTTTTTTTAGTTAGTTGATTTTCTATTTACTGCCTTTTTTACTTTTGCCTTTTTTTCTTTTTTAATGTGCATATAATGAAGTTTCTGTAATTGTTCATCTAGTTTAGCTTCATGTTCCTTTTCTACTGTAAAGCATTATTGATTTGTTCCATGGTGTAAGAAATGTACTATGCATAAACAGTTTACTGCGACTGTTAATTATATATTTCTTTTTAGTTTATGCGCTGAAATAATCATTCCACTGTCTTTTCTTCTAGGACGAGCCACTTTCAAAGAAGTTATCTATCACGGACACTGCATTTGCAAAGACTGGACCTCCGAGCAAAGATGTTGATACCGCTCTATTTGGACTCCACTCACCCTTAAAGAGGCATGTGCTTGGGGACATTGAGAACCTTCCACCCTCCTCCCCAGAGCTTCTCCTCTCTGTGCCAGAGACCCCTACCAGTCAGATCAGGCTTGCCTCCTCCTCTCCCTCCAGAGAGGCATCTCATCTGAGTCCCCTGCCCGGCAGAGACGCGACAAGTGTGGCAAAGGTCGGCCAACTGTCCCCCATCTGTCGCAGTCCCCATTCCAGAGGGCCGAGTGTACGGAGATTGGTGACTGACGAAGGAGGAAGACTCCGGAGGGAAGAGGGATGTTCTAGCTCCCTGAAAAGACTCTTCGGCCCTCCCGAAGAGTCCCACACTGCCAAGAGACCAAGAACCATAATCAGTTCCACAGGATGCAACCTCAAAGTAGCAAGTTCTGCGATTGGTCATGGGAAGACACCTCGTCTCTCCTGTGTCCCATTGGAGCACCAGTCCAAGAGGTCGGAGTGTCACAGCCGAGGTACTGAAGTGGTCTTCAATGACAGCAGTAACACAGCAGTGTCGCTGGAGACTGTTTCTTGCCACTCGTTGGGGCGACATGGAAAACATCAGGCAGAGGGAGATGAAGGTGAGAGAGATTCCGGTTTTACCGTCATAACAGAGCAGAATGCAGCCGACGTGAAAACCAATGGCCACCCGCATACTCGTCTGGATGAGGACGCTCGCATGCTTATTGCTCATGTGCACACACCCGGAGCACAAAGTATCACACCTGCACTGCAGAGAAGTGCAAAGGAGGGAGGGGTCTACCCAAAAGAGGCGACAAGAACCGCCACACTGCAGCCGAATGGAGGCGGAGACAATGTGCCTTCATCCAATCAAGAGCAAGCTGGAGGTACGTTGGGATTTTGATTGGGTTGTTGGCATTTTGTTATGGAGAATTGTGATTATTCTTACAAAGATTGCATATCGTTGACAGGATCAAATATCACTATGTTTGACAGCAATTCAGCAAAAGCTTCAATTTCTTTAGCAAAGTGTCTGTGTGATGAACCCTAAGTTTAAAAACATGGTGTCATCTGCCAGGAATGCATCCTTTAACACAAAAAACAAATCTAATGTGTAATATCATGATGTCAGCAACATGGCAGTATTATGTAAAAGTACTTCTAAATCTTTTCCATATCTTTGAAAGTGTGTTTTTTGTCTCTGCTGAGTTTTTTTTCCTTCATTTAAATCAGGGACGACATTGGCATGTCCCGTGGAAGAAGGGCTGGATGAGAGCTGGTTTGCGGAGCATATGGATGATAAAGAAGCTCGCGTCACAGAGGATAAATCCAGAAAGCCCCGGTGAGAAACATATGAGCACACAGGGTAGAGGTGTTACTGCAGAACACTGAGCTGGTTAGTTGCTGAGTACTTTCTGTATTATGATGACAACAGAATTATAGCCGGACAAGTGGACTACTGGCAAGATGCTAACTGAACAAAGCCCTATGCATTTTTTTGCTGTACTGTAATAAAACGGATGCACAACAGATGATTAAAAATGACACAAGGATTTCCAGTGATAGGATTCCTCTCTGTCCCTGCAGTAAGGTACCGGACCATGTGATCCTTTCTGAAGGCATGAACAACCGCTACTGGGTTTTGGACGTGGAGGAGAGGCCCGGTCATAAAACACTGACCATCTCATGCTACAAATCTCTGCATCCAACTGAGACGTGCCTGCTGAAAGATGGATGGTAATGCTGTGTGTCAGGACGTCCGTTCTGTTCCTTGTATTCATCATAACGTGCAATGAAGTTCCTGAAATTCCCAGACACAGCCCAGATTTATCAGTTTCCCACCGACTTCTCAGTTTCAAATGCTTAATGTCAGTTAGCTCACGTTGTTTCAACCATGTTTAGACCATGTTTCGACCATCCTAGTGTGTGGATGTACTTATGTATCTTTGCTTTTAGGTCCTCATTATGCATGTACGTGTCTCCGTCTGTCTTTGCCTGGTTGTTTGCAGGGAGATGACGCCTGTACGTCAGGGTGATGTTGTGCATCTGGAAGGCCGCTCTGAGGGTGGGTCCTGGTTAGTGGACAGGGAGCAGGGCTTCCTGGTTTTACTTCCTGACAGCCTGATCTCAGGCACCAGCATCTCGAGCTCCATCCGCTGCATGAGACGTGCAGTTCTGGGTGATATGTTTAAGGTAAAAGGCTCTACAACCTTGACAAGTAATCCCTTTTTGGTTTTGATCGTTCGCTCCTCTTCTTTTGGATCGTTGTGGATTCCCCGATAACAGTGCACCTACCCCCGTTCTCTTTGTTTGCCCTGATGCAGAGTTTCGACGGTGGCTCAAAGCAGATGCTGAACGGCACCATGGTCCACGAAGTCTTTCAGAGAGCAGCTTCAGCTAAAGATTTTTCTTCGGAGACGCTCTCTAAGCTGGCTGACCAGGCATTGAGCAGTCCTCAGTACCTGGGAGACATGTATGTGCGGAGAGTATATGCTGCAGAGTACTTGAGGCTTTAAGGGAACGATAAGAAAGCACTGAGCAGTTATTTGTAGCTGACATTTCTATCAGCTGTTATCCTGTTTAGTTATGATTGTGTTTTCTCTGTGTGTCTCCAGGTACGGTTTGGGTGTGAGTCAGGAGGAGATGAAGCAGGAACTTCATGATTATCTGCCATCACTGGAGCACTGGGCAAAGGATTACCTCAGCTCTCCTGCACCAAAAGCTATCACTCTCAAAATGTATGTATTCACACACACACACATTTTTGTGTCCATACATCAGTGAATGTGCTGTCACCTATTTTTTTCGTCAAATTGGTGTCAAAAGTCAGATTTGTACTGAGGATATGGAAAGTTTAGTCGCAGTTTATAAAGTAACCATCGACACAAATAAGGTTTTGTCAACATGAGGAGCTGATTTTGTGCCTGTCTCTGTCTCCATGACTCCAGCCCTAGCAACAGCAGAGCTTCAAGTAGGGATCAGGAATCTGCAGCTGTTGCCACGGTCACAGATCTGGCAGATATAGAAGAGAACGTGTGGTCACCGAGATTTGGCCTGAAAGGGAAGATCGATGTGACGGCACGTGCCCGAATCCATAGGCAGCGGAACGGCAGTCGCAGAAGCACGGAGGAGGGCACTTTTCCCCTGGAGCTGAAAACTGGAAAAGAGTCAAACTCGATAGAGCATCGCAGTCAGGTTGGTGGACCGCAGTGTGTAATGGTGCACGAGCAGACCGGTGGGGGTCGGGCCAGTCGCCTGACTCTCACAATTGTGATTTCAAAATGCCCACATGCGTGTTGTTTTTCTGCGTCTAGGTGATTCTGTACACACTGATGACCGCGGACAGATACAGTCCTGACGCCGGCCTCCTGCTTTACCTCAAGACTGGCAACCTGCACCCTGTAGTGGCCAGCCACATGGACCGCAGAGGTGCAGTACATCCGCATGTGCTTAATCTGTCATGTTCGCAACTTTTTTCCTAAATTGTGGAGTCATGGATTGTTTTGCAATTTGACAAAAATAAGATCAAACTGTCTCGCGAAAGAACCTGATGACCCAATGTGGAAGCTGAATGTTAAACCCCCACGGCATGCACGGACACACACCAATATAACTGAAATAAGCCCCCTTTGTCTGACCACAACACGATCATGCAGTAAAACAAGTAAAGAGCCTCGTCGTCCTACACGCTTTTACAGCAGCCTTAGCTTAGATGCTCAAACTCTCTGTGTTTGCGTCAGAGCTGCTGAAGCTGAGGAACACTTTGGTCCATCACATTCACAACTGTGTGGAGAAAAAAGCCGAGCAGAGCCGCTTGTCCAGACTTCCTGACATCCTGACCAACAGACAAAGCTGCCGGTACTGTCCTCAAAGGAGAAACTGTGCTTTATATGAGCGGTAAATCTTTTTCTTCTTTGTTCTGCAATCTCAAACATTACAGCTTTTCATGTTAACCAATCAGAGATTTCATTCTCCTTAACCCACAGTTGATTCTGTATTTGTCTTGTCCTCCTTTTTTATTTCTCCACACCTGACACCTGACCAGAGCGGTGGATTGCAACTCTGCAGATGTCAGTGAGGATGTTGTGCAAGACTTCCTGCAGCAGGAGACAGGTCACCTGACTCCCCCGCATCTGAGCTATTTTTCCCGCTGGCTGCTTCTCTGCTGCCTAGAGGCTGCCACCATGGAGGCGAAGAATGGCCGAAAGCGTGTTTGGCTTCAGACGGCTGAGGAGAGGTAAAAAGCTCATGTAAACACACACAGTCTTTGGCCTTTGTGGAATGCTCCAGCTCCTGTTTTGAACCATTATGAAAAGCTCACACAGAAGTCCAATCCAGTGTGCCCTGACTTGTGTTTGTAGTGAGAAGAATGGGAGCTGTGTGGGGAATCTGCAGCTCAGTGGCCCAGTGACTGTCCAGTCCGAAGGAGTTTTCCTCCATCACTTCCAGAGAAGTCGCGCGGCACAGCAGCAGGCTTTGGCCAGTGGTGGTCTGGCCAGCAGGGATCGCATCGTTGTTAGCGACCAGGAAGGCCGTCTTGTCGGCTTGGCAACAGGATACTTGTGTGAGGTCAGCAGGAATTCGATCAGCTGCACTCTGGACAGGTGAGAACGAATGCAAGTATAGCTGCCATCTGTTTCAAACCATGGACAAACTGAATGACAGTTAATTGTTTGGCCCCTTCTTTCTGATATGTTGAAGTCATCGACTTAATTTGCATCTGTTTTGCTGAATGTGTTATTCAGAGACCTGTCAAAGTTCAGTGGCGTGTTGTTTCGAGTGGACGCCGATGAAGGTGTGGTGGGCCTCAGCACCCATCTCACCAATCTCTCCAGGCTGATGGAAAATGGTCAGGACAGGTGGGTCCAGTAAAATTAAATACTGATAATATACTTAAATATAGTTCAGTATCAATATCAATAAACATCCATTTTGTCACACATTGTGTCTTTGTGTAATAGCACCACCAAGTGTTTCCTCGATAATTTTCAAGTGTTATTTAACGCACTCGTTTGTCCGTGTGCAGTGATTGTCTGAGGGAACTGGTTGTTGACCTTCGTCCTCCAGAGTTTATTTCCAACCTCAGTTCTGTTCTGCCCAGAGAGGCCAAGGACACAGTGGCCAACATCCTCAAAGGTGACGAAGCTGCACTGTTCTGTTTCCCCTATTCTGCCTGTCTGTGTGTGTGTGTGTGTGCTTTTTGTCCTTGCATTTCAAAAATGGCAGAATATCGTGGAAAAAGTTCAATATCATTTATTTAAGAATTGTTGATGCAGTAATTCATGGCACTGGAGTCCCTTACACACTTTTCAGAAGCTGGACATTTCTGTACTGTAAATCCTTTTTTGACTGATCTCAGGAAATCTTTCAGATACAGCGTGTCTGATTTTTATTAGCTATAATCCATGATCATAACAATAAAAAAAAGGGCTTGAAATATTTTACATTGCATGTAATGAATGTAGAATATGTAAAACTAAATTATGGGAAAAAAACATATTAACCAGATTTTTGAGATGCACTAGTATATTCAGCTCTGTTCTTATTACTGCGGGAGACAATGCTGTTAATGAGCAACTTCGCAGAAAAGGCCCCCCCTGGAAAATTTTTCACCAATGTTGCAATTGTAGTTTCATACTTGAATAGAAAGTAGAATATGCCCCAAACCGTATTATTCTTATATGAACACATCTCATTAATTGTGTAGAAGACTGCACGTTTGGCCAATTTATGTGTGTTTGTGTTTTGGTAGGTCTTAACCAACCCCAGAAGCAGGCCATGAAGAAGGTGTTGCTATCTAAAGACTACACACTGATTGTTGGTATGCCTGGCACAGGGAAAACCACAACCATCTGCACCCTGGTAAACTCCTACACATGACCTTTAACCTTTTACCTTACCTGAACCATAAATGGGCACCCTCTACTCTTTCGTTCATGTGCCATCCTCAATCACTCTCTCCTCTTTTTTTTTTTTTTTTTTTTTCTCAGGTTCGCATCCTACATGCATGTGGATTCAGCGTGTTGCTGACCAGCTACACCCACTCCGCTGTTGACAACATCCTGCTGAAGCTAAAACGTTTCCGGGTCGGGTTTCTGCGTCTCGGACAGGGGCAGAAGGTGCGCTGTAGTTGACTTGTAGTTGTTTGTTGCTGTGCAAAAATTTGGTGAGCTGACATTATAATTTTGGTTAAAGCACAAATCACAATTAAATATTCTAAAAGTTATTCAGTAATAGGTTAAAATAAACATGAAGCAATTAAAGGGGAAAAAATAATAATAAAAATTTTTTTTTTTTTCTGTCTGACTTGCTCTGATTTCTTGACTGCCTACCCTAGGTTCATCCAGACATCCTGCCTTACACAGAGGAAAGTGCCAGGAAGAAGGGAGTTCACTCTCTGTCAGAGTTGGAGCAGCTTTATAACAAGGAGGTGAGGCTATAGTTTTTTGGAATCTAAAATTGGCAAAAAAATTCCCTAATTTACATTCACTACATACTGCAATCAGCGATACATTTGCTTTTTAATTTTACAACTGATTTCATTGTTTCTCCTGCTTCGAGACATTTCACTTTGCACATATTGTAACATGACATTTAAATGAAAGGAGTAAACATGTTATCGTTCAGTACCAATCTGTTCTCTCTCTCCAGCTGGTAGTGGGAACCACCTGTATGGGCATTAAGCATCCCATTTTCACACGTCGGCGGTTTGATTTCTGCATCGTGGACGAGGCGTCGCAGATCAGCCAGCCTATTTGCCTGGGACCCCTCTTCTATGCCAAGAAATTTGTCCTGGTTGGAGATCACCAACAACTCCCCCCAATAGTGCAAAACCAGGAAGCTAGGTAAAGTATCTGTGTACGGTAATGAGGTGTATGTCAATCTATTGCTGTAAGAAAAGGCACATACTCGCTCGTGTTCCGTGAGGGTAAAACATGTCACGCTGTCAGTCTTCACATTAAAATGGTTCATTGAAAATCGAAGGTTCAATATGAAGGGAATGTGATGGCTCAGATCGGTAATTCATGCAAAGTTAAAAGTTACCAGCATGTCAAATTCTTGTTTTTTTTTTTTTCTCCAGGTCACTTGGGATGGATGAAAGTCTATTTAAGCGACTGGAGGTCCATAATGAAGCGGTGGTACAACTCAATGTACAGTACAGGATGAACAGGTAAACCTGTGATGAAATGTGGATTTACTTGGATCATAAACAGAGTGCTAATCTATGCTTTCTTGTTTTAGCATTGCAGAGAAAACTTGATTCCCTTTAAAACGACAACTACAAAAATGACAAATGGTGTGCTGGTGTGCTCTATTTTTTTCTTTTCAGGCAGATCATGTCTCTCAGTAACTCCCTGATGTATGAGGGCCGGCTGGAGTGCGGATCAGAGAGGACAGCCTCGGCCCTGCTCACCCTGCCTTTCCTGCTTTCTGTCCAGTCGGAGCTGAGTTCGGTCTCTCAGACTCATCCCCAGCATGACCTGGCATGGATACAGGCCTCACTGTTGCCAAGCAACCCTGTTTGCTTCCTCGATTGCTCAATGGTTGGTTCAATATAGAAAAAGTACACATTAAGCAGAAGGGTTTTTTTTTACTACTTACTTTTTTGTATTTTAAACATTTTGCATCTTGTAGAACTGATAACGTGCATCACGCACAAACTTGCTCCCTGCATGCCATTTACACAATTAAAAGCACCTACTGTAGTAGGCTGAAGTATTTTTCTGTCTCATGGAAGTTGAGCAATTACGTCTGCTGCTATAACTATGGAAGAAAGTTGTATAAATAAGAGGACTGTGCTTTTCAGATGGTTAGCATTGGTTACACGACTGTGTATGGACATGACAGACACGGTAAATGTAAGACAGTGTTTGAGAGTGTACAGAGTGTGAAGTTGTGCTGGTATTCATCTTGTTTCTCTCCACCTCATCCTTTAGGTGCCAGCACTGGAGTCGGTGGAGCAGGGAGGAGTAAGCAATCACACCGAGGCTGCTCTCATACACAAGTTGCTTTCGTTAATGATCAAGGTACACCATGTGATTCTTAAATATTTAAGGCATATTAATTTTTCATTGCAATTGCAAGGTGGAAAAAGTATAAAATCATAAATTATCACTGTAGCTAGTTATTGTGCTAACCTCTGCTTTTTTTTCTTTTCTTTTTTACAGGCCGGGTGTAAGCCCAGCGATATAGGTGTTATTGCACCCTACAGACAGCAGTTAAAGAGTATCTCTGCTCTGCTGCAGTCCTCTGCTTTCACCGGCATAGAGGTGAACACAGTGGACAGATACCAAGGACGGGACAAAAGCCTAATTGTGCTCTCTTTTGTCAGGAGCACAGCAGAAGAAGGAAACGTAAGTGTGTCCTTTTCTGTCTCCCCATTCTTGACTCATCTTTCTCTTTATGGGTAAACAAGCAAATGAACAAGTGAGGGGAAACCTGATCTGATTTCTCGCCCTGCATTCATAGTTGGGAGAGCTCTTGAAGGACTGGCGTAGACTGAATGTGGCCATTACCAGGGCCAAACACAAGCTGCTGATGGTGGGCTCTGCCACAACGCTTCGACGCTACGCACCTGTGGAGAAACTGCTAAATCACCTCCGGCAAGAGAAAATGATATCCTTTAAGAAATATATATTTTTTCATTTTCAAAGAATTAAGCTTTACAATTAACAAAAAATTGTCTGTTAAAAGTCTGTCACAGATGTTCCAAACATTTTAAAAAAAATTTTTTTTTACATCTTCCTTATCTCCAAAGTTATTTCCTGAACCCTTACTTCACATTATCCAACTCCCACCAGATGCCCACAAGGCCTCACCCAGCATGCACCTGTGACAGAAAGCTGGGAGGACTTCATGGTGTCTCAGATGTACTACACATCTCACAGCGGCTCAACACGGCAGCTGTTGGGAACTTCAACTTCAACTTCAGTCAGAAATAATATTTTGGAAATTGGAAGAGGCTAACAATTGTTGACCATTTTTCATAAGTATAACGTGCTATATTGATTTCACATGCTACTTTCAAAAGAATATCGCTTTTAACTGAGTCACTTGGCATCTAGTAGCATTCATATTAACTGAAGTGGAATGGTTAGCAAACCTCATAGGCTGAATCTCTAGACTTTACCTCAACAAGTGTATAGAGACCATAAGAGTGTGTCAGCTATTGTTATTGATGTATTTTTAAATGGTGCACACTTTGTATGCTAATTTTTAAAAGTTGCTAATTTTCCTCACTGAAACACTGAAGAACAGGGACTGAGGTACTGACCAGCTAACCTAGTTGCACACAATGCTAACCTGTAGCTAAAGCCTGCTGAACTGTGACAGATTATGCTACAAAACATAAAGCTAGGTCTGGGCAGTATCCATCAAGACAGATCTGATATACCTCCAGTACACTGCAATAATATTTTAGACTTGAATTTTGGTACTTTCATAAGGCATTTCCCCACAGTGCACAGAAAAGCAATGTCAGCAATGTGAATACAGACACCAAACAGAAGTTACTATTATTATTTTGAAGTAGGTACAACATAATACAGTTCAGCCAAATGAATTAAATCTTAGGGACTGAGAACCCTTAGAATAAATAGTAACTCTATACCACAACATTTCTATAATTAAATTATTACTTGCTGTCTAAAATCATTAATCAATAGTTTTCTGGTTTAAAACTCAAAACTAGGTGCTACTTAAAGGAGGAGTTAACAGTAATTGTCTTATTTATTTGTCACTGATTTCATACACACTTGAACTCTGTCACGGTCTGTGAATAAAATACACTGGGCAGAAGTACATCTGTACAGAGGCTGAATTATTACGGGAGTTACTACATGGTGTCACAGCAGGTATAATCTAATGCTTATCAACTGTGATGATTTAACTGATGATTCATTTTTTGAGCCATTACTGTGAGCAGAGCATTTTAGATGCACTGTCCCACTGGGCTAACTTCTGATGCCATTCCATCTCTTTTTTTTACTATTTATATTATGATTGTTGTTGCTTTGTTCAGTAAATAAATAATAAAAATCCTTACAGTGTGTCATGTTCTCTGTATCCTGTACTTTGCTGTTGCTGTATTGGCATGGTTTAAGTCTGTTTTGCTATTGAATTTACATCATCTTTATTCAGCTGTATAAAGCCTGTGTCTGCTTCTCTGAACAGGTACATGCTGACTGACTCAGCATCTCAAACCCTCTTTGCTTGCATGTGTCTGTGATTACAGTGTGATTGTTCCCTGCAGTACGGTGACAGTTTCTCCAGCTATGTTGATTCTTCCGTCGTCTCTCACTTCCAGTTCCAGCTCCCCACCTCGACTGGAGCACTGGTAAGCTACATGAATACACACACATATGATAATCTGTTAACACCACCTGTCATCAAGTATGTGATACACTTTTAAGGAGTGAGTAAAATGTCTTGCCTGTAACTTAGTAAAACTGTTGCTGATCAGATTCATAGTGCTAACTTTGTGGAATTAGTTAAATCAGTTACCCAGCAGTTTCTTCTTTCCTAGTTTCTTAGACCAGTAGCTACCTAAGACTGTGTGGGCAGAACCTGCAAGGACAGAGAGCACAAAAGATCAGAAACTGATTAAAAACATGTTTAGGCAAATTTGACAAGACCCATGCTGAAAAACTCACAACTTTACAGCAAAGAGCTGCAGTACAAGACATTGGAGACAGCCTTATGTATACTCTTTGGATCTGTCACTTTCATGTTAATGTGTAGAACTAGTAGAACATCTAAATGAAGCCTATATGTGAGTGACTGTGCAGGCACTGGGCTGTAGTGGTACCAGCAGTGAAGTAGTCAACTTACCAGTGACAGGATCCTCAGGGATACCATTCCATGGAGAAAAGTATCTGGAGTAGAAGTCGTATCCTGGCTGGCAGTCTGGAGACCCTATTGGTAGACATAGCTCGAAATTACCATGTGTGATCTGACCCAACATCTTGTAAAGCCTTTCAATATTATCGATATTTCATTTTTACCCTTCATGGTGAGGATCAGTCCTTTGACTCTTCCACTCTTCTCACTGCTCTGTAGAGTCACAGGGTCAACTTTCAGACTGGTCAGTACTGACCTGGAGAAAACACACAATGCAGCACAAATGCATGTAGGGGTTTTAAAAAAAAAACTGAGCATGTGGAAGATCAGTGATCTGAATTACTGTTTGGCTTTGGGTTTGTTTTTGGGTGAGTTAATAAGTAACCAGCTCCCAGCTGGACACTTTGTCCAATCTGTCAGTGAGGAATTGCTCGAGGACAAAGACACAGGAAATGAGTGTGAAATATTGGTGAGTAAATGTTTGGCAAAGAGCTGCTCTCTAAATGGAAGAAATTGTGTCTGATCAATGTGTGTTTTGTTTGTAACCTGTCACAGGTGTCAGCCAGTCGAACCAGCAGTTTCTTAGTGCTGGAGCTCAAATAAACATCTTGGACTGGGTGGTTTCCAATTGCTGCCTGTGTCAAAAATAAAAAAAAAATAAGTGGTGCAAATTGTTCATACAGATGGGCATGTGCGGACCGTAAAAGCAGAAGTCACTGGTGTTGAAGTTGTCTGTAAGTTCTGTCTTACCGACCTTGATGATGTCTCTGAAGTCATTGGGATCCTGGAGGGGGGGAGACAGGTGTTTCAATTATAGCATTTTTTAACCTTTGGAAACAGGAGCTCTGCTAATCCAGCTACAGCTGGCAGCAGGATGGTTGCCTGGCTTCACAAACCAGTTTTCTTAATAATTATGGTGAATCACATCTTAGTGTTGTGGGACATGAAAAATGAACAGTAAAATCTGGCAGGGAGAGGAGTGCGTTTATGTTTTTATTATTTTTTCTACACAGTTGAGTGAATTTTAACCATGTAGTTCCATGTCTAGCAGTGTCATGATCTCATGATGATGTCTCCTAAAATGGCCTTGTTGTATGACCATCCTGATGTCTTTGTTACCACATACTGTACCTCCTGGGTGGGTGGGTTGAGAGGAAAGTCCATGACGTAGCCTTCCCCCTGCTGGGTGACAGCCAGATCTCCACTCCTGGTCTCAAACACCAGTACAGGATTCACATTCTCTAACAGATGTAACAAAAGGTATATTATATTCGTTCTATCTTATAAACTAGGTTTATATGTAATTGGCTAACGTCGGCATGTTGGCTACAAATCCTTTGCATTTCTGTGTATTAATCTGAAGTTTGTTTTATAGGGAAGAGCTTTTATAATAATAGGATAAAATGCCAGTTAAATTGGTGTGACTATTCAACTTTGAGGTGTCAATAGTCCTGTGTACCAAGCTGCCAATGCATTACATGACTGAAACAAACTCGTATTAACCTTGATTCTCATGTCTATGAGTGTGTTTGCTCTGTGTCTTACTGTTATGCTGGAACAGCACTGCTGCAGATGCCAGAGTAGCATGGCCACACAGATTGACTTCAGTTGTTGGAGTAAACCATCGGAGGCAGAACCTTGATCCTGTAATGTACAGTTGTTCCCTTTAGCATACTGTATATGCTTTTATATTGGTGCCATCACCAGGTAAAACTGTCAAGTTCTACAAATATGAAGTTCTTATGAGCACACTGTGTGAGATTTGTTCACAGCAATTTATATCTACAGATAGATCGTTTGTTAAATTCAATGCAGATATTGACAAACATCAGAAGGTGAACTCTTGACTCTCTCTTGCAACAGTTTTATCCCTTCGATGAAGATAACAAGGCATGGGTCATACAGTATATGATGAAGACCTGTGAAAACATTGGGATAATTGTTTTAAAATATCTGACCTGTAGTGAAACTGTCAGAGGGGTTGATCCTGGTGATGAAAGCCGTTTCTGACAAGTTCATCTCCGCTGCTATTTTCTGATACAAATCATCACTCAACTCCTGTCAGAAACGCGTATAATAAACAAATATAAATATTTATACACTATGGGACATGCATACAGAAAAGATCGATAGATGTTATGTCTGATTTGCATGTTTTACAACAATCTGTGTAATCGCGTGACACATGAGCAACAACTGTACTGTACAACTTTACTGACTGGGAGTAAACACGATATTTGACTAAATAACGAGCATATATAATATAGAAGCACCAAGTCGGAGCGTCTTTATATCTCTTCAGTGCATCGTTACGAGCCCAAGTGCAGCAGATTACTGTGCATTTGCCTGAATATTCGTACTCACGTGCATGAGTGGACATATTGCGGCGGGGTTTCCCTTGAAAGGTAAATTAGTGAAGGCATCCACCGTAAACACTGGAATCTCCATAATGTTCAGAGTAAAAATGGGTTGAAACTGTAACGTGTCTCAAAAAGAAGCGATGATCAACAGTGGGGGTTTGAAACTGTCGACCCACTGACGACTGATGGCCTCTGGACCTTGTCTCCCCTCTCAGTGTCGCGGTTGCGAGATTTTAAGCCCGTTTTCATCGACGCGAGTTTCTAGTGTCAGAGGCTTAGTGTGTCGTTCGTGTGTTTATTGTAATGTGTGGACTGCGCCCTTTGTAAAACAGCTCAGGAATTTACTGTGCGTACCTGATAGTTCACAATGCATTGTTTTGGATGAGTTTCAAATCTACATTTTGAATTAGAGCCAGAATTTCTGCTTGTCACATATGCATGGCAAGTAACCAGCAACAGAGGGATAGACTACACTTTTTCCTACAGTTTCCCCTTAATTTTAACACAATGTCTGATTTATGTTTGTAGATTACATAAAAACTGCTAGCGTGTTTTTGGTCCTGAATGGTGTAAGCACAGTGCAGTGTAGTAAAGTACTCTGCCTCGAACCAACAGTCTCTAGATGTCATCGATATTAATTTGCGGAATTATGTTAGCAATACATTCAATTACATAATCAGAACCAAAAGTACTTCGGGGATTATAAATGAATAGAGACTGAATGAAAAGAGACAGGACTTTTACCACACACTGATCTGAGCACGTCACCGCCCACTGCCAATATGTCACATGTAAGTTTAGTTTGACTATAATCTTATTTAATTATTCTTCTCTATTCTTGTTATTGTGGAACAGTGGTAGAAGTAGTCGTAGCAGTAGCGTTAATGGTAACAAACCTAATCAACATTATAGCTCCAATTTCCAAGTCTCGCGGTAGCATACCTGAGCGGGGTTTGTCGAACTCGGCAGAGTCACCTGAGGCTCGGGACAGGAGCAGTAGACCGGGGACGAGAGGTGACTGCGAGATAATTTCACCGTTTTCTGACATTTTCAGCGACGTCGGACATATTTCTATGCCGGGATATATTTCCGTACCCAGTGACAGCTTGTGACCGCTGCGAAGTGAACTAGTTTGTCTTGTACGTTTGACCGCTGTCAGTGTCCTACCGTTAGCCTTAGCTGCTATGTGCTAACGTTAGCTCGTTAGACGGACAGTAGAGTACGTTAGCATCATTAGCTAACCCTGTATCCAGACTGACAGATCTTCCGCTTTGGCGATTCTCAAAGAACCGACGTCATTAAAGAATAGATAACCTCTCACAAGGATGTATTTGAAAAGGCATTAGCGAGTTAGCCTTGAAACCCTTTGGTTTTGCCAACACATTGGGACACAGCTGGAGGGAGGAAGTAACAAGTTAGCTTATTTAACTGCTGTGGCAGCTGCTGTAACCTGCTAAGCGCTAAATTAATAGATTTCCCCGTTGTTCGATTCAGTTTCTTCAATTCGAATACAGCGTTATCGTCCGTGGCAATTGTTTACCTTCCTACAGGCACACACCTATATACGAGTTTCTTTGCTTTGTGAATGATACATATATTTCGCACTTGTGTGTTCTGTTTGTAATGATGACCGTACAAATATTATAAATCGTAATTAACAGTACATGCACACATAAGCCAAGCAAATATGTTACGCAAATTGTTACGCATTGTTATGTACACAATGGCCAGTGCTAGGAGTTTAGGGGATACTGGAAGCACAAAGTTATTTGACCATGAGGACTTTAGTGGGTGAAAGTAGCACAGATGCAGCAGTGTAATGTTTTGCTCTCTGTGGCAGTGAGGATGTCTTTGAATGATGAGGGCTACGTGGTTCGGATCAGAGGACTACCCTGGTCCTGCACACAGGAGGAGGTGGCCAGTTTCTTCTCTGGTGAGAAAACACTCTTATCTTTACAGTGTGAGGCATGAACAGCATTAGTAGGTGTAAGACTGAAATCGCACCTGAAAAGATAAGCGCTGTTAACCTGCTCCGTGTTGCGCTGTATCAAGATTGTTCAGCCACCTTAGAGGAGATAATAGTTTTAATGCCAGTGAACATAGGAGTGACAGAAAACTTTCTTCACCTTTAGATTGTGTGCAGACTACATGTAAGCACAAACCAAACCAGGTGCACCTGAATGGTTTATATTAACTGTGAAAGTCAATGTCAAACAATATGAAAATCGAAATCAGTGACATTTTAGTCACTTCAGGGTGCTGCAGCCTCAAAAAACTCAAATCAAGCTTATCTTATTGACATTTGATTTTTTTTTTGTGTCTCCATACAGCATATTATGTTGCTATGCACTGAAACAGTCTGTATTTCTCCACCTTTTCTGAGCTATTACCTCATCTTAATCTCTTGCTTCTCACTTAACACCAACCGTCAGAGTACTGACAGGGTCCTAGGTGAATCAGCAATGGTATGCAGTTGGTTCAGTTCAAATTAAATAGGATCCTTTATTGTGAGTTTTTTTTCATTTCTAAATAGGAATTCATAAAAAAAAAACTCTCACACAATCTTACTTATTTACAGACTGTGACATCGTCGGGAAAGTAAACGGAGTGTGTTTCACCTACTCTAAAGAGGGCCGTCCCAGTGGAGAGGCATTTATTGAGCTGAAAACGGCCGAGGATTTCAAGAATGCCCTTGCAAAGGACCGTAAATACATGGGACATCGATACATAGAGGGTAAGCCACATAAACCGGCAGAACAGACTGTTGGACCAGTGAGTGTTTTTCCTATTGTCTTTCTGTGCTCTTATAATTGCTCCATGATGTGGAGTCAGTTTACTGTTAGGATCTTACTGCCTTTTGCCTTTACCATGCATGTAATGGTTTGGATCGTGGTTTTCCTGTACAGACAGACCTGTCTCAGATTTATTTTTTTTGGCATGTGTGATGAGCTTTGAATAATACTCTTAACAAAAATATGTATTCATCTAAGTTAAACTGTTCTTCCACATGACAAATGACATAGGCTTGTTATACTGTATGTCTGCTTGTCTGTGTATCTGAACCAGTGTTCAAGTCAAACCGTAGTGAAATGGACTGGGTGCTGAAACGTAGCGGTCCGGCCGACTACGACAGCTGCAGTGGCTGCATGCTGAGACTCAGGGGCCTGCCCTTTGGCTGCAGCAAGGAGGAGATTGTTCAGTTCTTCTCAGGTACATCAACGCTTCAAATTTCTCTGTTGTACTGTTACTAATATTACACCGTTTATGTTAATCGCAGGGATAGTTTTCACAGACACAGTTCAAGATTTTTTTTCACTGTCGACACAACCGCATGTGAGTTGCTGACAAAGCGAAAGAACTTCTGAACTTGCAGCGCAAGACAAAACCTGAGACAAATCTACTACTACTACTACTACAGTCATTATTCAATATTTATTTTCCTACTGTATATCACATAACATCCATAAGATTCACAGGCCCATAAGATCAACAGTTTGCAGCAATATGAAATAGCTTCTTAATTGTCATGAATTACATAAATTTATCATTATTCTCATGGCAAGTTTTGTTTTCTTAAAATATACCACGCGATTAGGAAATGTTATTGATTATATCGCGGAAAAACCATGAAAGTGCTGCCAATTGCACTGTGAGCAGTGCTTTCTGCACAGTGGATCAGCCTCAGGAAAGGACACATACAGCAACAGTCAGGGTTGGCCGGACAGTGTAGATGGACAGTGTTTCTCTCATATTACTAATTGGCATCCAACCTAATGTACTTTATTTGCAAACACCTGTCCCTGAGGTAGGACCATGCATCTGCTTACAACTGTCTGTGCGTTATGGCCCAAAGGCCTAATCTATGTTTGTTCTTATAGTATAGTCATCTGTGTTGACTAATTTGTCCTTGTAATGAGTTGTTAGTATGCTCCCTACCGCTGTAGTGTTAACACATCATTCAGCATGTTTGTTATATGACTTCATGCCTCCCAAAGAAGGTTCATTTTGATAGGATGGGCTGGGCTGGTTTGGCTGAGGGAGACAGTCCTATGACACTGATCTGGGGTCAGTACAGTACAATTTCACTTACTGGCTGCCTCTTTCTAGGTTTATCAATAATAATAATAATAATAATAATGATTATTATATGTCACTCAACAATGATAACTAGTAGCCATTGGCCATTGATGTAAAGTCAGTAGTCATTTCTCTTGCATCCATTCTAATACTCTGGCTTATGCTGACTCCAGGCCAGTATTTGTTTTATTCCCTTGCTGGGCACTTAAAGTGTAAATTCAGTCCCCTGAGATGCCCCTTTCTAATGCAGTCTTATGAGATACTACAGCTGTTGTTCATTCGCTGTCATGACGCATATTAATCCTGAAAGCTCCAGTGATGCAGTGGGTGATGTTCTATCCATTCTATATGAGTCTACCTACCGACCTATGTATTTATGTGTGCTTGGGTTGAAGGGTTGAGAATCGTGCCAAATGGGATTACTCTGCCAGTGGACTACCAGGGGAGGAGCACAGGGGAAGCCTTCGTGCAGTTTGCCTCAAAGGAGATAGCAGAAAAGGCTCTGGGGAAACACAAGGAAAGAATAGGGCACAGGTGGGACAGACGGGAAAGGGACGGGCTGGACTGGGTTGGGTTTTCTCTTGTAGTATTTAATGGGTGGTCATATTAGAATAATTCTGGAATTAATGGGATGGATTCTGTTATGGGTGAATGACAAGCATGGGATGGTGTGTTAAGATAATTGTTGTGATAAAATGGTACATCAATTGGGAGGGGCACTGAATAATAACCAAAATGCTAATGGGTTGAGGGTCAATGGGTTGATGTGTTATAATTCTGGTGATATGTTGTGAATTGGGATAAAAGGTCATGTTTTTAATCCACAAGTTAAAGGTGGTGTGATCAGTTTATGCCTTAGCCAGTTTCTACAGGTGGTCATTTAAGACCTGGGAGTTCTGTTTAATTGTGTTAGATCAACATTTGGGTATATTAGACCATATTATTGGCACTACCTCAATATCCTTTCATGCATGTATCATACTGATAATCGAATGTGGAATGAGGGGAGTAACCGTAGATGTATAGCAGAGGACAGCCAAGACAGCCTCCACCACTGAAGGATCAGACTTATTTCTGTTGTGCTAAGTCACTAAAACAGTCAACAAAACACCTAGAAACCCTGTAAGGATTTCCTTAACTGTAAGTAACAAGAGGGGAGGTTGGTGTAGAAATCAGCCCTGAGCCCAGCTAACAATCAGATTTGGTTGAGGTTGTAACAATTTAGACCATTATTCAGAATATTTGTTGTTGTGTGTGTTTATTTTTCTCTTTTTAAATCATATCTCTGTATGTAACCTGAGCTGAGCCATTCCCACACCTTAACCCTCTCCTCTGCGCCCCCCCCCCCCCAAACACCCATTGGGCCTATCATATTGCAGGTATATAGAGATTTTTAAGAGCAGTCGCAATGAGATCAGAGCCTACTATGAGCTGCCCCGGCGGGGGATGGGAGGCCAGAGACCGGGGCCCTACGATAGACCCATGATGGGGGGCCCGAGGGGAGGCTTTTTTGGGCCTGGGCCTGGCCGTGGCGGGACTCTGATGGACACCATGAGGAGTGGAGGAGGTTATGGAGGAGGTGAGCAACTGTTTGTTTCTGCGCGCACAAAAATATTTGGTCCCTGCGAGCGTAATTGGTGAGTGGCAAAACTGGCAGGAGAGGGGAAAAGTAAGATGTCATGCTGCAGAAAGCGACATAAAACCACTTCATTAAGCACAGGCCGTGTTCAGCCTTTGGTTTCAGCAGTGCCGTAAAATATCCGAAATCACCTCACAGAGTAAGTGGTGACATAAACAAGCTGCAGTGAACACGAAACCAACACCAAGCGAGAAAACGTCAACTTTGAGCTCAGATTATGTAGCGCGCGTGAATATTTTAAAGTAATGCTCATAATTGAATGGTTCTTTAGCCACATATTAAATAAACAAGCCGATCTTAAATTCGTACATTCATACATTTAAAATGGAAAAGTTAAAGTATAATAATAATAATAATAATAATAATAATAGGTATGTTCTAGTTCTTGGCTGGTTCATTTCTTCTCCACTGTTCAGTTTCATTTTGTTATTTATTTTTCACAGTGGGAAATCGATAACAATTTGTCAACATGACAGTGCGTTCGATAGCGTAGCACCACTTTGATGGACGAGGGGTAGACTAATGGGTTTACAGGTCCGAATTAGTTCTTTTTTCAGAGCCTGCAGAAGTTTTATTATCCAGCGCCTGCTGCTTCAGTCGTGATGTGTTTTCCATGTGTGTTAAATTACAGTTTCCATTTTTACTCATTGCTCTGTGTTGGTGTCTGTGTCCAGGTTACGGTGGCTTTGACAGCTACAATGGTTTCAGCAACTTCTGCTTTGGCAACGGCATGTTTGATGAGCGAGTGAGAGGAGAGAGAGGAGGAAGAGGTGAAGTCCAAAATCTATTTACTCTCTCGACTCTGGCATTCAGGCCTCAGTTTATGCATGCATGTTTAAGCCCCCTGCTGAGAGGCGAAAATGTTTTCAGATAATTTACAGTTTCATTCAAATTTCATTTTGCATGTTTTCACTTACAAATGTACGACCTTTTGCTCCAAATCTTATATTCAAAGATGCTTTTGAGTTTTACATTCTGAAAGCTGCGGCTCCTGCTCTCCTGTACATAAGTAATGATGGTGGTGCTATTATGTGTATTTGCATGTGTGTGTGTGTGTGTGTGCGTCGAGTCAGGGATGGGAGGACACGGTTATGGTGGACAAAGCGATGGTGGCTCAGGCTTTCACAGCGGCCACTTCGTCCATATGAGGGGTCTACCTTTCCGTGCCACAGAGGGAGACATCGCTAAGGTAAGAGCACACGCTGAGACCAGTTGATTATTTATAAAAATACAGTGGGGCTCTGTGCAGGGTATTTACAGGTCTGAAAGGTCTGGAAAAAAGGGAAATTTAAGGCTTTAAATTTCATTTACATGAGTCTTAAGTATTTTCTCTTGCCTGTAGTGGGCTCTGATGTTAGTTGTAAAATGGATTTGTAAATGATCGTGGGCTTTCAGGAGACGGCAAACCCATAAACTAAAACTGGGATTGTTTTCATCGGTGAACTGTGTCCACAGGAGCCTGTTCAGTCTGTTGCTTTGTCTCCATCAGCACCACCTGACCTGACGCAGCAGTCACTATTACAGCTTGACTCATAAGGGGCATGCAGAACTAATCATTTTGAATGAGCCAACTCTCAGTTTTCTGCCATTTATTTAGCTCTGGGATGCATCAGTTTCTGTAATTATATTATCAGGAATTATTGTGATATAGTAGTAGTAGTATAGTAATAGTACTGGGAAGTGCTGAAACATGACAAATGATAAATAACTGATACTGAAATAAACTGCATGATATTTGTGATTTGAAAAGGTTCATAAAAAGTTTTAATAAATTACCAGATTGGAACCTGTTTCTGTTTCATCAATAGTTTACAATGTTACTGGGCAGGAAGACCAGTAGACCAACACTGCATGTTGAACTTTGTGACAGATGGACACAGTTTGTTTGCCTTCCTGTTCATGTGCATGTATCTGTGTGTACATGTCTTTTTTTTTTTTTGTCCCTTCATGCAGTTCTTCTCTCCTTTGAATCCGCTGAGGGTCCACATTGATGTGGCTCCTAATGGCAAGTCGACAGGAGAGGCGGATGTGGAGTTTCGCTCCCACGAAGATGCCGTGGCAGCCATGTCCAAAGACAAGAACCACATGCGTATGTCTTCCCCTATTTCTTCTTCAGTTGGTCTGTCCTCATGTGGGTCATGCTACTTTTTTTTTTTTTTTACATTATGCAACATTCATGAAACAAAAAGACTTCAATAATATCAGAGGAATGGATCAACCGCATTCCGCAAAAGCAGGCTCATCGCGCAAATGAACAAAATCAACAAATGAGCTCTCGGTTGTATTTGCCTGACCCTGAGCCGGGCTGGTTTTAATGTTGGAATTAATTTTTCAAGACCAGCGAGTAATCGCTGCGCTGTTAGTAAATGAAAAACAATCAAAGATATTTTTCAGGACCGCATTTGAGATATGGTAGATGATAGTTGGGGAAAGTAACCAGGTGGATTTAATTTTTCATGAAACCAGCTTTAATTGGCTGATCTTTGACGCTTTCTCCACAGAGCATCGCTATATTGAGCTATTTCTCAACTCAACAGCCAGTGGAGCAGCTGAAATGAGTGAGTTTACATCGAAGATTTAAAGTTTGACCACTATTGGTGAATTAGTTATTTCTTTAAGTGAAGATAAGATGTAGACTGACCTGTCTTTTCCAACAAAAAAAAAAAACACCTCACAGGTCGTGGTGGCGGCGGTTACTACAGTAACTCAGGGGGTGGCGGAGGCTCACGGAGCAGCGGGCTCCGAGGGGCATACTGAAGAATTCATCCCACTCCTCCGATCCATCCTGACGTTTGTCTCACGTCTCTTCAGGCCACGTTTCTGAAACTCATGTCTCGAAGCAGGAAAGCTGACATGAAGCCACCTGATGTTGACCTTATGTTACAGCAGCTCTTATTAGTGTGAAGCCGTAACATCACGTCACCTAACATGCCACAATCAGACCAAATACGACCACAACGTGCACTATTGTCACACCATTCCTCAAAGCATATGAAAAACAAAACTGCTCGTCAGTATCACATCGGAGCTGTTGAAGGTGCTGAACATGGTCAATTGGTCATTGTTTATCCCATATTTTTTAAATTGGATATTGTAACATAGTTTTTCATGAAACATGTTTTCTCTGGTGATCTAACTAAGAGCTCTAACAGCTGTATATTTTTCCAGAGTTTTGAATAGGTTTAAATGGCGTTCCAGTTTTTAGTGACTTTTTTGGGACGTACTTTAATTCACCTTGTTATACGTTTCGCTTGTCGGCAGGACATGTAGCCCAGTGCCGATGCAGCAGGGAGGCTGACCTTCCTCAAATGATTTTGTTTGTCAGTGGCCTGTCAGGATGAACCGCGATCACGTTGAATCCAATTACTTAATGATGACAACGTCAGAACCAGCAACTCTAGCTAAGAAATTCCGATATTTAAAATCTTTGAGTCTGGTACAAACTTCTTTGGAACATTAAACCATCCCATCTCAACTATTTTAAATCTGATTTCAGATCACCTTTCCTGCTTTGAAAAGTTTGGTAAATGTGAGCCATTGTGTTTTTTATGAATGTTTTCACAGTTCATTACAGAATTTAAAACTAAGTTGAATATTCCACTCTCAAAGAGTGGAAGTAAAATATAGTCTATATTTGAGCTGTAAGATAGCTTATGCGGCTGTTGTACATTTTGCCTAATAAATTTTATATTTAATTCTCCGTGTGTCTCCCTGACTCTGATGTCATCTTTGAGGAGGTATTTGTGTCGTGGTTGTGAACATGTCTGAATTTTTCTGCTTATTAGGTGTGTAATGGAGAAATAAAAACAAAATATTCATAGCTGCTTTCAGATGGACAACGGGGGAAAAAACATCCGTGTAACAACCGCAAATCAAGTAGAAATTTCAATCATCTACATTAAGATGACAACATGAACCATTCTGTCTGGAAATTATTGACAATCTGAATCTGTTACAGAGTCAAGGCAACAGATCTAATATCACAGTGGTGGGATTTTGCATCCCACTGGAAGATGAGAGATTTCTAAAAAGAAAAAAGGACAATATAAACTGTTTCAGGAGTGAGTTCAGTTTGGGCTTTAACGTTTGAACATACAGCAGCTACGCCTTTAACCTTAACGCTTGTGACATGAAAAGTTAGTGCACGAATGGTCTGACAAGACGAGAGATGTTTTGATGAACAACAAAGCATACAAGACAGCACACTTGAAACAAAGCTGAACACAGTGTTGTTGTGATGTTTGGGGTTTTTTTGTTAAAACGTGTCATAGAAAGACGTGAAAATATCAAACCATGTCATCGTATAGTAGGGCATAAATGTAAAAAACAAAGACACAACCAGCCTTGTTTTCACTTTTGTTTCTGATTCAACAACGGGAGCAAAACCGCACAGGTCGCCTGATCGCGGTGTTCAGGCCGAACACGCTGTCCACAGACGCCGGGACACGTGGACGTGTTAACGCTCCAACGACGTCAAACGCGTTTTTGTTGCTTTATCGATATTGCATCCTGAGGATAAACGCAGGAGCAAACGTCGGACTTCACGCCCATCGACTCTGTGCTTTATTTAGTCTCCACCGTGTGCAACACCGCCCAACACAAGGTTCCTACCCCTGTATTTCACCAAATATTATGACCCCCTTTCGATAAACAGGGTCTTCTCTGAGGGGTTTTGAGAGTAACAAAACAGTATATCGTAGCATTAAACATTTGAAACTGTGAATAAGAATGTTTTAATGTGTTTCCCAAGACCTTGTCTCTGTCAAATATATGTCAAAGCCATATCACAGACTTACCAGGGTCGAACCAAAAGCATCTATCCTCCTGGTGTTTTTTTTGCTTTTTTATTTGCAGCTTTTTTGTTTTGTTGTATTGGCCTTTATGATGTATTACTGCTTTAGTTAAAGTTATATTGGTTATTTTAATTTGCACATTGCTGGTTGATATTTTATATGTCTATTTGATAACGTGTGTCTTGCTCTGATTATTTAAACAATAAATCAGAAGTGTGGTCTTTCCACAACATACTTGATGCAGGGTTTTTAAACGTGTGGCAGTTGCTGTGATGGTAAAATGCATAAAATATCAAAAAATGTCATAATATAGTAAAGAATAAAATGTCACACTGTATTAAAGCAGAAAATGTAACAAAAAAAGTCATACTATACTGAAGCATAAAATGTCAAAAGATGACCCAAATACACAAAAAATGCCATACTCAACTATGTTGAAAAATGTCCAAAAATGTAAAGTGCTAAAAACGCCTCAAAACATTGTAGAACAGTGTTTCATCAACTCTTCACAGCATGAAATGTGTAAAAAATGTAAACAAAGGTCAAAAGAGGACATGGCCTGGCATGTCCCAAAAACACAAAAAAATGCCATACTATACTGTGTTGTAAAAACACAAAAAAAAAATCAAAATACTGAATAAATATTACCTTATCATGGTTGGTAGCTGGTATCATAGCTGGTCCGCCCAATCAGATTCGGCTCTATGGCACTGCTTCACCACAACGGAGTGGTGTGTGTTTCAGGATGACAAGTTAAACACAAACACGGACGCGGCCATTTGCTACATCTGCAAATGCGTCGACGATGTAGTTCTGCGGATTACTGTACGGACATTCCCAAATCAGAAGCCCTGGGTTAATAGAGAAGTCCGTACCCAACTTAAAGCACACAACTCGGGTGATTTGGAGGAGTACAGGAAGTCCAGGTACACGCTCCGGAGAGCTATTAGCAGTGCAAAGAGGCAGTACGGGGACAGAGTGGAGTCCAACTTCTAGGGCTCCAACTCTAGAAGCATGTGGTCTGGTCTAAGAACACTCACAGGCTGCAAAAAGACATCGGGCGGTGCTGAGGAGGTGTGTGTGTCCCTCCCAGATGATCTGAACGCTTTCTTTGCACAGTTTGAGAGCTGCTCCCCAGCTGGGGAGGTACAGAAGGCCCAGGACCCCTGTCCACTGATTTTAACTCGGGCAGATGTGTGCAGATCTTTAAAAAGGATCAACACACACAAGGCTCCTGGACCTGATGGCATCCCTGGCCGAGCTTTCAGGGTGTGTGCAGATCAGCTGGCAGATGTGTTCACAGACATCTTCAACATGTCACTGCTCCAGTCTGTGGTCCCCACATGCTTCAAGAGGTCCACCATTGTCCCTGTCCCAAAGAAGTCAAACATCTCCTGCCTGAATGACTACCGCCCAGTAGCACTCACCCCCATCATCATGAAGTGCTTTGAGCAGCTAGTCAAATCATCCATCACATCCTCCCTTCCTGAATCACTGGACCCTCTGCAGTTTGCCTCGGGGCAAACAGGTCCACAGACGACGCCATCGCCCTCACCCTCCACAGTGCCCTCTCCCACCTGGACCAGAGGAGCACATATGTGAGACTGCTGTTCATTGACTACAGCTCAGCATTTAACACCATTGTGCCCTCCAAGCTTGTTATTAAGCTCAGGGACCTCGGGCTCAACACCGCCCTGTGCGACTGGATCCTGAACTTTCTGATGGGCAGACCCCAGGTAGTGCAAATTGGCACCACCACATCCTCCAATCTGACTCTCAACACCGGCACCCCCCAGGGTTGTACTCCCTGTTCATGCACGACTGTGTGGCCACACACAGCTCCAACACCATTGTGAAGGTTGCCGACGACACGACCGTCATCGGCCTGATCACCGACGGTGACGAGACGGCATACAGAGAGGAGGTCAGAGCCCTGACATCTTGGTGCCAGGACAACAACCTCCACCTCAATGTCGACAAAACTAAGGAGCTGATTGTGGACTACAGGAAGCGGCAGGGTGAAGCACACGCCCCCATCAGCATCAATGGGACGACGGTGGAGAGAGTCAGCAGCTTCAGGTTCCTCAGGGTCCACATCAGCGAGGATCTGACCTGGACCCTACACACCAACACCATCGCAGAAACAGCACGACAGCGGCTCTTCTTCCTTCGCTGGCTGTGGAGGCTCAACATGGACAACAGGATACTCTGCAGCTTCTACAGGTGCACCATCAAGAGTATCCTGACTGGCTGCATCACCAGCAGCAACAAACTGTTCCAGCTGCTGCCGTCCGGCAGACAGTACCGCAGCATCCAGTCTCACACCACCAGACTCAGGGACAGTTTCCCCCCCATCCCCCAGGCCAGGGGCGGTGCTTCGCGGGGGCTGGGGGTGCGACACGGGGGGGCCCGTGCGAACGGTTCCCCGACGGGCGCCGTAGCTGGGGAGATCCGCAAGAAGGGCCCGGCGCGCGTCCAGAGTCGCCACCGCCGCCGACCGCACCCGGCCCCCTCCGGCCAGCCCGCCTTCCGCAACGGCGTCGGACACCGCCCCGCGAAAAGACCCCCGCACCGGCGAAGCGCGAGGCACCACGGACGAGGACCCCCCACGAGGCGAGCCGCGCGACCGGGCCTCCGGCGGCAGAGAGGGGAGGTTGCGGGGCCTTGCGCTGGGGCTATCTGTGGTGCTGAACAGCTTTATCTTATTGTGTTTTTACTGTTTCAGTTAGTTTGTTCATGTGCCCCGCTGTTGTTGACATGTTTTTTTGTTATGACATAATGTTATGTACGTTCTATTGTTTGCGATTAAAGGGCCGTTCATTTGTCCCGCCCCCGGCCCGTGTCTGATTTGTTCCGCTACTGCCCCAGGCCATAAGACTGCTGAACTCTTGAACTGTCAATTTGTCACTTTATTATTTATTGCGTTTGATTTATTGCATTCTATCAATCTGCCACTCACGTATATTCAAATTGCTGCTTACGTTGTTTGTCTACTATTTATGTTTATGTTTATTTGTTTGTTATTGTTTATTTGCACTACTTGCGTTTATTGCACTGCTATGCTCATTTTTCTGCATCTTACTCTTTCCTTTAATCTTCGTTCGTTATACTGCAATGCCGATGGAGCAGGAGACCCAAGCATTTCATTGCCAATGACTACTCCTGTAATTATTGTGCATATGACAATAAAAAGAACCTTGAACCTTGGTATGGAAAAACAGCATGACAAAAATAATAGTATATTATGGCATAAAGTATTCATAAAATCATCATAGTATAGGAAAGCATCAAAACATTATATTTTAGCTGTAAGATAGCTTAAGCAGCTGTTATACTATAACTTTTATATTTAATTCTGCTGTCTGTCTCCCAATTCTGTCTCACCTTCAAAGAGGTATTTGTGTCATGGATGTGAAAATGTTTAATATGTTGAAGAGAAATAACAACAAAATATACCAAGCTCATTTCAGATGGACACAGGACAAAGACCCAACAGTGCAACAAGTGTAAATGATCAAAGAAATTTCACAATCCTTTCTGTCAGTAACTTCATTTATTCTGAATCTGTTACACACTCAAGGCAACACACTGTTGGCAATAGGGCTAATATTAAACTGGCAGGATTTAGTCAGCTAAAGGGCCACAGTGATAATCAACATTATGCACAGTATATACAACATACATTTGTATCAACACTGTACAAGTCCCACTGAAAGATGGGAGATTTGTAAGAGTGTGTACAAAGTGTTACAGGCCTGGGTGCAGTTCAGAAACTTTGTACTTTATATGATAAATTTGTGATAGTTTAAATACTGTATTCTGAAAATTACTTTCTGTATTGACCCAGACCCATTTTATCTCTTCATGGGAATGCATACTTCCAGCATACTTCAAATCACAGGTTGTAAACATTGTATATAAGCACAAAACCAGAATGTGCAGCAGAACTTGCATCATAACTTTTCACTAAGGAGTGTGTACTTTACACTCATCAACATTAGTTTGACAACACCACAGGTCTCAATCTCATAATCTTGATTTAAGAAAAAGTAACAAAATGGTTTCAAACTTTCCCTCTCAGGAATGGAGCAACATAAAAAGGTTCTCCATCTGCACACATTACAACTACCTTCAAGTGCACAGAGAAAGCTCAAACAAGTTCCCTCGATTTCTTAAAGAAAAAAAATAATATGCTTAAGACATAAAATCAAATATAAATAATTTCAAATTAATCTATTTTACATTGATAATCACTAACTATTAACAGTTAGACAGACTGACCAGTTACTAAAGATGTAATGATGGCACCTGTTGCTTCTATTGGTCCTTTAAGCAGCATCCAGTACATTAGTGTCTCAAAAAGAAAATGCGCCTTTAATTTACTGTGGACCGCTCGTTTGCCATGTATAAGTAATGCTACTTTGAAAGATTTTGGGCCATTATTTAAGGCTATTGTTATCTCTACAGATATCCTCTCTGTAGAAATACAGAGGTCATTTTGGCAACATGAGAAGCACATCAAAGTGATATTCATTGCATTCACACAGGCACAAATAGAACCAAAGCTAATTAAGAGGAAGTTTTTCACTTCCTTTCCTGGTTCCGCATGGGAGAACTAGTGTAGTTAATGTGTCAGCCAAGCAAAACCAGTTAGGAGCAATGAATGTTTTAGGAATTAGTTTGCAGAAAAGTGACTCATTTCTCACATTTTCTGAATACGTTGAGGGCACAGATCTAACCAGCAGAACCTTTTCATCATGTACTGTGACCTTTGATGATGGCAGGTACAAAACACATTGCATCTGAAATGTGAACAGAAAAATGAGACCAGTTTCATTTTGTTTAAGTTCTGATAAGCTAAGCTTAGCAGGAAATATGCAGTTCATATTTGGTGTTAATATTGAGTTAAGTTTGATCTAACTTGTCGAGTTGACTCTGTCTTTTCTGCCTGTATTAATACTGTCTTACAGTTTGCATCGCTTCAACTCAAAGGGTGGTGCTTTGGAGTGAAACTCAACAATAACAAGGCCACCATACTACATGTATAAATTATACTGTATAATTTCATGTGTTTGGCTATACAATTGCTGTATATAGTCCTGAGTTGTGATACAATACATAAGATTAGAGGTTTGGCTGAGTAAAACATTTGCATTAAACTGTAGCAGCGCTCATCAGTCAGTGCTGTTTCACTTTAAGTTGTATGCTTTTAGAATGTGACTATCAGTCAGACAGTGCTTTTCCTTTATACGATTTTGACTTTGCTGTATTATATTATATATATATTGTTTTGGAAAGCATAGATGTCATGTGTGGCCTTTGCATGATCTCTAAGCCAGGCAAGTTCAACCCTCACCTAAGCAATTTTCATTCTTTCCACCAAGGCCTATGAGCTCTACAATCTGTATAACTGATTCATATTTATTAAAAGTGATTTGACAGAGGCATGTCATGATTGTTTATGACAGGAAAGGAGAATAAGGAGTTTTACTATTTCCATTTCCAATTTGTAAGTTATTGTGTAAAAAATCCCAGCCTGCATAGTGGACCGAATGTCTGTATATTTCACACAGCACATGGTGTGCAGACAAAGTAGTGATGTAAAACAAAGATGGGCCTGAAAGATAAATGACTGTGAGGTGAGTGGGTCTCTGTAGTGCTTCCTTTCGTCAAGATGTAAATAGACCAAGATCGAGTGTTCACATTCATGCACATGTTCCATTCCTAGCAGCAAACACTCATTTCGGGGGGGGGGGGGGTTATGGAGGACTGGGTGATGGGTATATTACAAGTGAAATGTCTGATAGTTTGCAGCAGTCCTGACAGCAACATGGGACTCCCTCACGTTGGATTGGAAGAGCATCGCTGAAGGAGGAGGGCATGGCAGGTATCACAGACTCTGACTGGTTTTGGTGAGGCGGGCAGAGGGAGCTCATTGTCAGAGCAGCTGTTACAGAAAATCTCGCCACAGTTCCTACAGTGGTGCTGAAAACACAGAGAACAAGTTAGAAATACAGCAAATGAATGTTATTTGTTGGGGTTGGGATTATAAACACAAATTGAAGTTTGTGCAGAGTTCACCAAATGCCGAAATCATATGATGCTCATACTAGTGGCTCGGTCAGACATTAATTCAACATGAGGCTATAAAGTGCTAAAAAGTCCAGCTTTTCCGACAGGACACTGATACACATGAAAGTGCATACAATACATAAAAATGCCATGGTACAGTAAGGCATCTGAAATGTCGAAGAAATGTCATGATATAGTAGGGCATCCAAAATATATCTATAAATAAATATCACAGTATAGTATATAAAAACTTTATAGTGGAATAAATCTTAAAAATGCTCAAAAAAATGTCATAGTCTAGCATGTCACAAATATGTGAAAAAACACCGTAGTATTTACTGAAAACAAAAAAAAAAATTACAAAAATTTAATTTCATCAGTTTTCATATACGTCATAAAAACACACAAAACATCATAGTATTGTGTTTCATAAAAACATAGTAATATATATACTATGCAAAACAAAAGTACATTATGTCAAAAAACCATAGTATAAGCACTATATGTTATGCTATATACATCAAAAAAGTGTTCAATTGATTGCATTTATATAGGTATGCAAAAAGAACGTGGATTACTACCTCAGAGCCCTCAGATTATTTCAGGTGCGAGTTGTGACTGCATGGGGTTTTCAGTGTGGAAATGGAAGATTTGTAAAACTGACCTTTCGTCTTGCGATGGAAAACTCCTTCTCACAGAGCTTGCAGTGACTGGCTTCCTTGTCCTTCAGCCAAACCTGACCCCCCTGAAAACACAACACACCTCAAGTCCCAACAAAATACACTTCAATACTTCAAATACAAGTCTTCTTTAATGATATCTTATCAGACTCAGTATCGTGCTGATGGAGAAGGTTCAGATTCAAGATGTTGTTAAAGCTTTAGTGTTTCTTTTTTATTTCCTTAACTGCTGCTTTACCTGAAGAGCTTTGTTGGCTTCTTTGATGTCCTCAATCTTCAGTTTGGATCTGATGAAAATAACACAACAGTACAGGTGAATGAAATAAATAAAATAAACCATCACAGGTCATCACCCTTTTTTTTTTGAAGAGTTTTTAATTTAAGCATACATACTCGCTGAGTTTGGAGCCTAGTTCCTCGAGAGCTTGTTCTTGGTCTTCACAGATGGTCTTGAGCTGAATGTTTTCATCCTGGAGACGATGGAACTCCTAGAAAAAAAATATGAAGACAAACGACAGAAGATCACTTACAGTACAATATTATATACGGGCTGTGTCTCTTCCTCTCTTCCCTCGTACCTTTTTTAGTCCATTGATCTGCAGCGCCTCAGTGCTGAGCTGAGCCACCGTGTCTCTCTCTCTGTCCAGATCATTTTGTAATGTCTGTCTCCACTCCCTTTCTATCTTCAGGTCCATCTCCAGCTGCTGGCTAAAGGAGCACCGCGATCACATGCATGCGAACAGCAATAACAAGTGGAAGGATGAGAAACAGAGACAGAAAAGAGATACACAGAGTAACAGATTGTTAGAGCACACTGATTTCATTTTAGTATGACATATTTCCCTTTCTTTTTCAAGTCACAATCGACAAGAACTGGCTATAGGGAAGTCTCCTCAACAATTAAGTAAATAAACTCTTTGCTAAAGGAGACATGTAATTCACATGGTCCGTGAATATGTGTGTGTGCATTTGTCTACCAGTAAGTGTGTCTTTGGAAGTGTTTTTCTTACAGCTGCCTTTCTCTGTGTTCGATCTGCCGCTGCAGGCTGTCGGCCTTGTTGGCAAAGTCCAACTTGAAGCGTCTGGTTCCCTCCTCGGCCGAGGTGCGGTGCCTCTCTGCCTCCTGTAATCTGGACCATTATAACCAGGGATAAACTCAGGACCATGGAGAGAAAAACTGGGGGTGGGTAGGGATTAAGGGAGAAAATAACCAAGCAAAATGGGAAGGAGGATGATGAGTAAAGAGGGAGGTTTAGGACTCCCTCTGGGGGAGGGGTGAAGGAGGGATGGCTAAGGGTGAATGACGGTGCTGTAATTTGAACTGCTGCATGACCAGAGCGAAAATATAAAAGCGCAGGGAGTTCAAACAAAGTTCAGTAAGGAGGAAAAAGGGGTGATGAGTTCAAAATAAAGACACGTGACAAAACAATGCAGGAAAACTGCCTAAAAAGCACCTCAATGGACAAGAAATAACGAGAATATTTAACCGAATGCTGCATCTTAAAGCACTCACAATGAGGGATCTGGAGTATTTTAACGTGATACTTCAAAGTATAAAGTGTGCCAATGGGATATGAGGACAATAATAAAGTTGTAATAAAGATTTGAATAAAGACCTTAGAGATCCTCTCCGAACGTGGTCAAAAACTCAGACCACACAACTTTTCAAAACATCCAACTTTATTTGTCACGGTGGTAAAAGACAGTAGTCGTGAGTTTTCAACAGCTGTACTGAGCTCTTATTCTTCTACAAATCGAGAGGAGTTACAGTACTATGAATGTGGAGTTAGAGTATGTAGAATGATTACTTCCTGATATATCACAAAAGTCAATAAATATGCCAAGACAAAACACAACACCACATACAGGGTTCCTTAACAGAAGCGCCAGAGGTTTACATCTGCGTACCTATAATCCTTTACACTGGGCTCAGCTGCCTGCTCTGCAGAAACCAAACACGTGAACTGAGCTAAAGCTGCTGGTCCCACTGAGTTGTTTATATCTACAAACCTCAACTCAACCTTTTCAGTTTAGGTGAAATATTTAGGAGGACGAAGAGCAAGAAAGAGGTGGGCTGTGTCCAAAATTGCTCCCTTTAAAAAAAAAAAAAAAAGGTACACTGCACTATATTTTCCTCCTGCCATTTATTTGAGTATCCAGATTTGTATTGTGATATGTAAGCTTTATATGCTGCCGAAATATTTCTCTGTGGTCTTATAATGTCACAAGCCAGCGATGACACAAAACGCTGATGGTTTCGAAAATCTCTCAGTCTTGATTTAATTATTGAATGTCTACTATTTAGGGAACGGTGACTGAGTGAGAGAGTGGGGGACTGATTTTGGACACAGCGAAGGTCATCACAGCCGGTCAGAAGCAGGTCAGGAGGTGCAACGCATGCAGAGCAAACCGGCGACAAACTAAAAGCAGGAGGTGCTGCACTCGTGTCTGACTAAACATCTGCAGCCAACGCGACCAGCGGACTGCGATCAAACGCAGGCCGCTGTAGAGACACTTTGGCTTGGTTGTTAAGTTTTAGCTGAAGAGTGTCAGCTGCAGTAAGCTAAAAACATATGCAACCCCACCTGACAGAAAGCAAAGCGCAGAAACAGTTCAAAAATTCTCAGCAGAGCCAATATGGGACTGTGCGAAAATGATGAGGAGAAAGGGAAGTTCTGAGAAGATGGAGCGTCCTGCAGGAAATCACCGGGTCACTCGAGCAGGAGAGTGTTTTGCTGTGTGTACGGGCATCAAAATAGAGCCCCTAATGTGCAACCTCCCCCATAACTTTTGTACAGTCCCTACTGAAAATACTACAGCGTGTCCTCTGTCAACCAGTGGCTCTGAGGACTGCCAACTTAAAAAAAACAACAACAACAAAAAAAAAAACCTCAGTAGTGGTGACATGAGCAGTACAGTTCACTGGACTCATGCTTACTCAGCGTAAACAACAACAACAACAAAGCCACAAGCCAGAGCCCAAACAGTCAGTTACCTTACTGTTAGTGATACTGCATATAAACTGACTACTGGAGACAGGAAGAGTGTGTATCACGTGTATGTATCTCTGTGCATGCCTGAGCACGTGTGAGTAGATAAAGTGGTAATATGGATTTAAAATGTCTTATTTTTTTTCCAGTTTCTATCAAAGTGTAACCGAGGTAATATTCAGACAGTTCCCAGACCAGTTAATATGGCGACGCTGAGTGAGAGAAGGTGAGACTGTGAGGGCGTAGCCTCGTTTAGCACAAACCCAGCTGTTAAAAAGTTGCATGAATGCAACTGAAGCGAAGATCCCAGCACTCTGCTGATGATGATCACGTTACAGTGAGTGAGGGGACCTATTCCGCCGACTCTGTGGCTGCGCTCAGGCCATAAAAACCATCTGAATATTATGTGCAAAAAACAGGAATGTTCCTTTAAGTTAAGTCCGTTTTATTCATCCAGGATGTAAGCGTTCGTGTGTTTGCGTGTGCGTGTTATGTGCATGTCTGGCCTCAGAAAGAGATGTCCTTGACTAGCTTGTACTGGTGCTCCGTGTCTGTGCTGGCACACTTAACGAATGACATAGCAAGCGTTCTGGTCTGACTTAGCAGGTCCTTATCGCTGCACAGAGGCGCGGGGATCAAATCAGCGGAGTAAATGAAACATGGGGGTTTTCCGAGGGAGCAAAATGGATGGATGGATTGGATGGGTGGCACAAAAGAGACGAACAGAAGGGAGGAAAGAAGGAGGAAAGGAAGGAAGGGAGGAAGGAAGAAAGGATGTCAATACACAAGAATTCTACGTGGCCCCGCTCACGCTTAACACTTTAAGTAACTTTTAACATCAAGAGCACAGCAGGAAGTGTAAATGAAAGGCATTTAGAAGAAAGCTTCCAGGTTCACTGTGTAATCAGATTTCAGTGGTCCTGATACATTTCCGTGTTAGAGGCGGCGAGGAAGGTAAGGTGGTCAGATAAATGAACACAACTGCAGCAGATAAAGATAATCTTATGTTCACAGTAGCACCTACGGCACAGCAGTTACAACTAGTGCGACTTCTCTGTAAACGACATGTTAAATTTTTCCTCGGGATTTATCTCCCATTACATGGGCTGTCAAATAAGATTTTAAGCAGGGGCTCTGATCAGAACCCTTTTAACTTCTTCAGCAGATTTTTCACCCAAAAACAACACCAACCTCTCACTGAAAATAGCACGTGTAGCCAGGGTGTGTGTCCTATCAGCCCGAGCAAACCTTGAGAGCAGCCGGAAACATTCACAGCCAATCACAAATGGGATGGAACAGATTTAAACCAATGGGAAAGGGAGAGGGAGGGGGGTTGTTGACTGGTAGACGATGGGGTGAGGAGGGATCATAAGGTTTCAATGAAACGAGCAGACCTTATAGTGACTGATGCAGGTATGGAGCGCTTGTACACCGACGGCGCGTCTTATCATACATGACAAATCAACAACTGCAGGGCTTCCACAAGGAAACTGTTTGAAAAAACGAGTGATTGTTTCCCAGAAAATGATATGAAAAATGATATTTTGAAAAATTTGCAGGTCTTCGCAGCATTAATGAGCTGAATCCTGTGCGCGCACAGGAGGTTTCCTCGGCTGTTTGAAGCAGACGTAGGATGCCTTCAATAATTAAGACCTCGCTGCTAATGTCGAAAGGAATTAACACGCAGTAATGTGTTATTTCAGATAACAGAGAATGACTACTGTTTAGATTGCAATCAAGTAAGCAAATAGAACACTAAAGACAGCGTGGAACCAGTTACATCCCACATTGCAATGTTAGGTAAAAAACCCCAGTGTTGTCAACTAATGGGGTTTCGTACTGTGAGTAGATTTTGTGTTTGGATAGGAGGTGATAATAATTTCCACCTCCTAACTTGTTTCCAAGTGGAAACCCTGAGCACCACTGACAAGGAAGAAGGCTCATTTTTTCCCCCCACATTTCTCCTCAGTTCTCTTCTGCATAGCTACATGTAGAAGTTCATAAATATGAAATGTATAAAACATGGGCAAAATCCAATTTTAGTAGATTATCTGGTCTACAAAAGAGAAAATCTTTGGCTGAGCATTAGTCCTTATTTGACTGTTTGATTTCTAATTTTTGTGTGTTACAGTCAATGAAGTTACAAAGCTTTTCCAGGTCATCAAAATGACTTTACCAAAGGGGCCTTTTGCATTATCAGGTGAATTGAAGACAATCTGCCGTTCAGACGGAACAGAGGACCTGGTTTAGACAACGAGATATGCTGAGGAGTCACGTGGGACAAAGTGATCTTCCTATTTTGATTAGCGCGTGCGTTTGTCTTTACAGGCGGCGCATCTCACCTTTGCTCCAGCTGCTTCATGGTGGCAGTGATCTGATTGGTCTTCTCCTCCAGTCGACTGATCATATCGTTCTTCTTCTTCATCTCCTCATCTGATGACTAAAGAGAAGAGAGAGTTACCGGCCATCATGAACAGTAGTAAACGATTACAATAATTCTACTTCATTCGTTCATCTTACAGATGCTATAAAGACGAGTGTGTGTTTGTGTCTGTACGTACCTGCATCTTTTGGTACATTTCCACATTGATGGCTTTGACCTCGTCCAGTTGCTGCCTCAGTCCAATCAGTGTGTCCTGTTAAATCAAAAGCAAATGCTGAAGACCTAATGTTTTTTTCTGTGATTCAGGATGTTTCACACATGTAATCTTCCTTCATCCAATAGTCCATGTGATTTATCTGTGTATATAAATATTTATCCACTTACTGATCAATCCTGAGTTTCACCAACATCAAACCTGGCACTACATACACAATAGCTTTGGCAATTTAGCCATATTTGTGTGTTTTCACATTTCATGCCAAAATATTAAACAAACTGGAATAAAAAAAATAGGACAAACAGAACGTAGCAACGCGTAGCACAAACTTTCTGACGTCTGATTTTGTTTTAATGATCCCGAGCGGCTTCCAGGGCAGCTAGTGCATCTCACAGCTTGGCTACAAATGTCAGCTGGCGGTGTTTATGTCACAGAGGCCGCACGTCGGTGGTGAGAGGCCTGACACTGGCAGGGCTGCCAGAGTGTGATGGACGCAAGAGCCAAGGCTTATTACTGCTCAGTGTGAGCAAGTACAGGCTGGTGCTATATTTTTAGCTTTTGTCCCCAAAGGGCTTGTTACCATCAGCTTCCACCTGATGAAGATGACAACAGCATCGCTCACAGGAGCCTCATCCTCACGTTTGCGTGTAGTCGTATCTAAAAAAATGACGGACTCAGCCTCACCACTGATAATGCCTAGAAGACTGGAGACTTACAGCATCCTTTCTCTGGACTTATAAGTTCCTTAGTTTTTTTAGTCAATCACAATGAAGAAGAAGGGAAGTCCAACAGAGATGAATTTTCACCTGTTTTTCGTGAATATCTTTCTCCAGAAGTTTCATGGCCAGCTCCATTTCCTGTTTCATTGACACCTGGACTACCAATTCATTCTCCACATCCTAAAAAAAAAAACGACAAAAAACACAAATATATGTATATGACCAGTCATTACACAATCAGCATGTACAGTGCACGCATTGTAAACACACATCCAGCGATAGTGTGACCTGTCTGAGCTGACACTCCTCCTTCAGCTGCCTCTGAGCCTCGTTGTACATCTCGTCCAAACCCTGACGGGACTGCTTGTACGTGTCTCTCTCCACTGACACGTCGCCTTGCGTTACCTAGAGAAAACAACAGGTCAGCATCTGCAGTTTTGATTTCTTTCTTAGCTGCAAAAACCTGTACTAGGTGAACACGTGACCCCGTGTACCTCTAAATGTTGCTGCGCCTTCAGCAGAATGAGGCTGTTTTCACTCCTCAGCTGCTGGTTCTCTTCCTGCAGTTTGATGATGTTGTTCTTGGCTATGGCTAACTGCGCGCGCACACACACACACACACACACACACACACGCAGGACGTTAAAGGGCGGCGAATGAGTCAAATGATTAATCCCACCAGGAACAGCAGGTGAACCCAACTTATGTTACGATCCTTTTACCGGCTAGTTTCACACAACCAATGCATTTCAGTCACGAAGAAAAGACGTGCAGATCATGATCAGGTGAAAAATGATGAGGGCAGATGAGGATTTTTAATCTGCACACAAGCGCGCTTTTTAAATTTCATGCTAAATAAAGCCTGAGGTTACAGTCCCGACTTTCACGCTCACTGTGAGTGTGTGCGAGTCTCACCTCCTCTATGAGTTTAGAGTTGGACTTTTCCAAAGAGTCGACTCTGCCCTGAAGACCGTGGACTGTGGAGCTAGATGCACAAAAACACAGAAATGATTCTCATGCTCTGTTGATTTGTCTGTAATTCTAAACCTCAACAGAACTTCTCATTCCTCTGATTAGACGCTGCTCAGTGAGGAACAACTGTGATTGAAGGCTCTTATCGTAATTGTGAAGTTAAGAGGCATTCACAACTCGAGAGGACTGAACTGTCTCCACACAGACCGACAGACCTGAATTTGACCTTAAGTGGTTATAGCACCGATACAGAAGTGCTGCGGTCAGCTCGCCATGTGTTCAGAAGGGAGGTGTTTTGAGGTCTCTTATTCATGAACCAGATGTTTTTTTATTAGCTGCATGGCAGCTGCGAATCACTAAACCTGAAGATCAATCTGGGTTGGCAGAGCGAGTGAACTGAAAAGGAGATACAGTCGTGTGAAGGGGAAAACCTGAAAGAGGAAATGCGGCCGACAGCCTGCGTTTTACTGTGTCTGTCTGGAGGGGCCGAAGAGCCAGAGCTGCGCTTCTGAAACCACCGGGCTGGTTCAAAGCCAAACCGACTGGGTCTATTTTTACATGCAATCAGCCTGTCAGTCCTCTGCCTTCGGTATCATAACGTGACTCACACATCAGACACAGGTGTACAGAAAAATGTGAGGTCCTCAAAGTCTACATCAACCACTGTTTCGGTGTAAAACTTTCAGACTTTCAGACTTTCGCCCTCGAGCTTCTCTGAACTTCCTAAAACCAGCATCTCGGACGTCTTACTTGAGTTGTCGATTCAGTTCCTCCACGTAGTTCTTCTGATCCAAGATGGATGCTATCTGGCTATTCCTGTTGCCACGGTGACAAGACATTAAACAGAGCTCCACATCACATTCACGGGCCTTAGAGAAGCAGTGTATTGAAATAAAAACGGAGAGACGGTGACAGATCATACCTCTCTTCACTCCTGTAATCATCAATGTCGTTTTTCAAGTACATGGAGAAGTCAATCACCCCCACCTTAAAAATAAATATAAAATAAATGACTTGGGGGAAATGCTACCGCAACCCCATCATGACAGAAACTGCAAGTAAAATGCTTTGTTATGCTGAATTATCTATCCCAAGAGTTTGGGCTTTATTATTCCAATCTCTGTGATAAATGATTCAAGGTGTGAATCCTCCCCATGTGGTCAGAGGACGACTGCATCTGAACAAACACGTCTCGTAAGTTCACATCGCTACTACATCTCGCTGAGATGCCGCACGCAGTCGGGCGTTAACTCAGTGTGTGCAGGGGTGTTTGCCTTGGTGTACAAAACATGTTTGCACTCAGGACAAAGTCTGAACACCACGGCATCTGCTCTCCACCTGCCAGACGTCAGGACGATGCGACGAAACAGCCGATTCTAATCTACGGCTCTGCTATTCAATGAACAGGAAGCAGAGTAACATTCTTTGCTCTGAGTCATAGGCTCACTCTTCTGCTTAGGGTGATGCAAGCAGATATCGGATCCAATCATAGTCACGGTGAGAGCCAAACGAAAAAGATAAATACAACCGCACCATCACATTTACTTAATCAAGTCAGCAAAACCAGGTCAAGACAATATTATAATGTCTGGTGCAATTTTTTTTCCATGTCAAATGGTCTGATTCGCTTTCAGCAAATGTGGTCACCTGAGAGTCCAGGTCCTCGCCTTTGACACACAGGTTGGCATCGATGACGTTCAGGCCCACCAGCAGGCCCACGATCACCGCGCCCTCCTCCTCCAGCATCAGCGCCGAATTCTCGTAGAAATCACTGTGGGGGACATGCAGGATAATCGTGCGTATATTCTGCCGAACAAGTCAAAGCCTTGTTTTATGTGTGTGCGTGCGAGGCGGGTGTACCTCAGCAGGTCTTTTCTGGTGATGAGGAGACGCAGGTAGTCAGCCAGCCGTTTCTGCATGAGAGCGAGACGCAACCACGCCCTGGCCCTGCCTAAAGGAGTCCTGGAAAACGCACACACACACACACATCAGTGATAAGGTCCTATTTTTAGTAGGCTCTTGGGGTCTGGTGGTGCTGGGCCATGATTAAGATCAGTCTGATGATATGCTTTGTTGCTTAGGTTTTTCCTTTCTTTCTTCTTCCTGTCTCCTGCAACTTGACTCTGTGTGCGCCTGCGAGGTGGGAACAACTTATTGATTTCATATTTGCCATCCTGCACTTAATAACGATAACCTTTTTGTAAAGAATTTTATCCCCCGGCCTGGAATCCCCCTTATTCCCATCATCAGTTGTGTGGTCTCTTCTAATTCAGTGTGTATTTTTTTGTGACTCAAACCGTGCACAGTCCTGGAACTAACATCTGGGTCCGTGCTTGGCGTTGCAAAAACACTGCTCTGCCACAGGTTGGCCCATTGGTCTGACTCAGCACCACCAAAGGAAGCCGACTCTGTTCTCCCTCTAAAACAACACAACTGTTCCCCATTTTGCTGGGACGGACGAGACCCGATTATTACTCACTCGATTCACTGCCTGGGTGCTCTGCTGTGTAACGGCCGCTAACTGAATAGCAAAGTATGACATGGAAATCATGCGCACGAATGAGCATGAGCAGGAGGCAACTCACAGTGGCCAGCAGTGGACACAACTGAATTATTAATGTATGTGGAAACAACCAGGCTACACTGGGAAAAAAGGCGAAAAGCGCTAAATAAAGTACTTAACTACTAATGATACTGGTGGGGGTTTTTTTTTTTGTTTTTTTTTTTTAAAAAGGTATCCAATGCCCAAAACTGAACGCGTAATGACTCATTTCTAACCGAGTTTTAACATTCAACTTGCTCGTCGCAGCTTTGGAAAATGTGTCTGTGCTGCTCTTACTGCAAAGTAGTAAGTAATAAAATAGGCAGAGAAATAGGGAAAGGGAGAAGTGAGGCAGCGGGGAGAGGAAAGGTGAAGTGAAAGTAAAAGTCAGTCAGGTACTTCCCGGTTCGGGTCGCGTTCTCATGTTACACGAGAATGGCACAATGTGCAGTGCCATGTGCAGAGCGAGTGCGTATAGAAAGGTGTCCCTTACTTAAGTCCAGGCAGGTCCCGTACGGAGGCCGAAATCTCGGCCGCTTCGGGACACAGTTTCTCCACCAGCTCCAGAGGACCCCACAGAGACTTGTTAAAGCCCAGAAAGGACTTCTTCACTGGAGAAACCAAAGAGACAAAGGGGACGACAGTCAGACACATTCTACGTGCAAATGTCTGCCTCTTGAAATGTTTTAATAGCAAAGGGGGTTGCAGATAAAACCACAACAGCACAGCACCCACAGCCGACACCATTTAAAAGGGGCTCTTCACCTCTGAGGCCGTGTTTGAGACAGTGCTCCATGACAACAAAGAACTGCTGGAGAGGCGGGTAGTCCGAGTCCAGAGTTCTCCCGAAGCTCAGCGCTGACTCGATCAGCCCTTTAATGCTCAGCTTGGCCATGTTCAGCAGGTTGGCTCGCTCCATGGACATGGGGTCTCGCAGGGCTTCAGGAATAAAGCGACACAAGCATTAAAACAATTAGAATATACGAAAACACGCTCGTGTCAGGATTCACGGGATCAACCGTCACTATTTACACGTGGTTTCAAGACTTTTCATCATTACACAGACGTGCTGAGTGTGACTGAAATCCTCGAGTATGTTTGTAATGTTTCTGTTTGAGGGACACAACAGCTGAGCCACTCAGCCAAACCCAGGTTATGTCTTATAATTATCAGGAGCGTACTTAATATAGGGAGGCATTCCACAATAAATGTATCACAAGTGCAGTTACGGCAAAATCCACATCAAATGCACATTTACATTTCTGTGTCAGGACAGATCTATAGAACATTCTTCTTTCTAGATGTTTGCCTTGCCTACAACTGTTGATATAACATAATAACCTAGCTGTGCCTGAAGGTAGCAGGTCCAGTGTGTCAGTACTGCAGCTAGAACATACCAACATGAAATTAAATATCAAAAGACATGGTATTTAACATAGCGTTAAATACATACATGCAAATGACCTCCTACTTAGACAGGCGTTTCAAATGTTCTGCACGTGGTTCTCCAGGTTAATCTTTAGCAAAACCCCAGAACAGGTCAGAACAATGTTTCCTAGCAATGGGGAAGAGCTTTAATTGCCGCAGCAGTTTTGCCTAGAGGCAGCTGACAAATCAGCAGCTGATTACACGGGAGGTGTGTGACTGCTGAGCGCTCCGGGGCCAGTGGGCCCTGAGGACGCTGAGGAAAAAAACAGCGACCCTCTGACTACCTGTACCTTCATGTGACCTCTGCTATTTTACAGAGAAAAGATGCAGCGCCGAACCATTTTTTTTTCTGTGCGAGTTTCATTGATTCATCACAAAAGAATAAACCCGCAATGACCTTTCCAAACTGCAGTCCAAAACAGAAAGATATTAATTATTCAATGACAGTAAAGGCAGCAAATCCTCCCATTTTACTTGCTGGAATCAGAAAAATGGATGATATCAACAACAAAAATATTTAATCTGAAAGCAAAATAGTGAAAACTGAAGTTAAGATGAATGAGTCAGTGACTGATTAGTTAATCCCTTCCTAGCTATTTCATAGGCGGGTCTGTGATGTACATGTGAAAGCAGTCAGAAATTAAATATAGTTGACTGGGTGGGGGAGGCGGTGACGGGAAGAGAGACGCGAGCTGACGGGCAGACGCTGACGGAGCGCTTGCCAATGCTCCACAGTTATTGGCTTTGCAGATGTATCAGCAAGGTCAAAAACACACGTACACAGTTAACAGCACAGCGCACAAAGCATGTTAGGCCCTAAGGGACAAAAAAGCATGTGATGCTTCAGCCAGTTAAGTAAAACATCAGCATCGTGGCTGCGATGCTGAGAAATGAGGGTGTGCAATGGAGGCAGCAGAGCAGAGCTGATCTATGAAAGAAATCGATTGGCCACACACATACAGTGGTGAGTTTATTTTAGATATCAAAGCAGAGGGGGGGGGGGTTGTCACACTGTAACTGTAACTGTGCTCCAATGACCAACTGACTGTTCTTGAACATCTCAGGGGAAAATAATATAAAATGTGCAGAGGGGCTGATAAAAACTGGGTTTCCTTGCAAAACAGTCACTTGCTGGGTGCCATCAGACCGCTTATTGTTACCCAGGAAATCCACACACCTCGGCCCCCGTCATCAAACTCATGTCCCCTGGTGCTGACATACTCTACCTTGGACGGTCCAGTCCCCTGGCAGGGATGTCCTGTGCTCCGACACTTTGGGCAGGACGTGAATGCTCCCTGAAATGGTCTCGGACGCCTTCCTGGCCAAAGCGAAGATAGGAGCCTGCCATCGCCCGTCTCCTCCACCAACACCTCCACCACCTCCTCCACCTCCTCCACCTCCTCCTCCCCTCGCTGTGCTGCCACTGTTAGCTTTATCGCCGGCGCCACATTTCTCCTCCTGCAGCCTCAGAATCCCAAACACCTGCGTTTTCTCCCTGCTGCCGTCCGCCTCAGACAGAGCCAGGTCGTGGTCTGCGGGCGATGCCATGATCGCGGAGCCTCCCTCTGAAACGGCTGTCGCGAGCGGTGCTCGGTGCGAGCAGACCCGAGTTAACACGGTTTGCTAACCGCCGGCGAGCAAGCTTTGGCGTACACCTCACCCGGCGACCATTATGACAACCGCAGCACAAAGATACCGGCGATAGCACCGGGCCAAAGCGATGACAGATCCAGCTGTAGCTTCCAACTCAACCGTCGCAAACGCTCCCGGGCTGCAAACGTCAGTCGGCGGTCTACATGTTGAACGTCGGCGCCTGCGGCGTCAGCGCGGATACCCGCTGCTCGGGAAACGCGTCGTTGCTGTACATCGCCGGCGCGGTAGAGATTTGTTTACAGCCAGCACACCTAAGTGAGTGCTCGGCTCCCGACGGGTCCCGCTGCACCCTCCGGAGGGGCGGTGTCAAAAGGCTCACAAGACACACAAAAGGCAGCACTACGTCATGATTTTAGCGTCTGCCGTGCTGGGGATCTGCCGCCCCCTGCTGCCGGAGGAGAGAACTACACGTCTGCGCCACGCTGCAATTATATACTTACAAAGCATATGATAAACTTTTTTTTAAATATGACGGTGACTTGGCATTTATAAGCTCCACGTAATCATGTTGTAATTGTTTTCAGCACTCATGTAGTTGTATGCAGATATCAGTGTTTAGTGGGCACTTACAGGTAGAGACTGTTGTATAACCAGCTAATGAATGACAATAAAGCAAAACATAATAATGTAAAATCTATTTTCATAGGTCAAGTTAGAATTTTTTTTTTTTTTTACAAATACTGTGCATTAATAAAATCATGTTCTTATATCGGAATACAACTGCCTAGTGTTTGGTGAGTATATTAAATGTACTTATAAATGGCCAAACGTCTCTTTTAGGTTTAGGTCCAGAGTAGAAACTGTAAAGTAAAAGTCATCAAATCATTTTTAATGTATTATAATAAACAAGAGTAAACTTTTGGCTGCATATGCATTTAAGTGTGGTGACTCCAGCTCATTCTTGACCTGTGGAACTGTGTTCTCTGCTATAAAGAACATTGTACTGAGACTGTATTTTTATATATCCCTTATAACAGTCAGGGTTATTATTTCAAAAAGCAATTTTCAACCTACCTTGGCTGTAGGCTAACCGCTCCATGCTCTCACTATGAGTGATACCCCAGCGGTGAAGACTCTGAGGGGAGTACATGATAGGCAGGACAATCCTCTGCCCACGTCCTTGCAAAGAGGATAATAGGTCCTGTCTGTTTTTTGTTGCTCTGGTATGATGCGGCCAAGTTTCCTTGTTTTTCCTTGGATTTACTGATTCCCCAGATACCCCTCCCTCCTAGGCTGTGGTGGAACAATATAATGTATTCCAGCTTGTTCTGGTTCTGCCCTGCACTGGTTCAGGATCTGCTGGGCTTCTCCTGAGCTGGACAGGGATGCCTGGAACAGAACAGACCGTGGAGACTGTGAGAGTGAAGAAGAGTCCTCCTTATCAGCACACAATCTATTTAATTTTTTAAAAATGCAAAATAAGCATAACTTGAAAGATAACATTGCCTGACTCTGATAAATGTTAAATGCCAAAACATTTGTGGCTAGAAACTAATCAGATGTGCTGTGTATTCACTGGCCCATCTGGATGTTTAGATGCACGTGGGTATGATGTGAACAAGAGACGTTGTTTTGAGAAAAGCACTATTGCAAGCCCAGTTCCAGACCACTTAAGTGTTGTCCATTTATAATATTTATTCATCAATTCAATTATGATGAATGAATGAAGTTAAATCTGATTATCAGGCTACTACATTTCCTCAAAATGTACTTGTGTATCCAAGCCCGTCATTTCTCTTCCTTTGATCTCCTCACTTATCCATACAAACATCATTCACAACATTCTTCACTGCCAGAAATAATATATGCCAAAAAGTTCTTCACTCAGACATTCTACTCAATTCCAATAGAACTTGACCTGTTAAGAAAATAGTATAACAACCACCGAAAGTGATGTTTTTTAACCAAACAGAAGGAATTTTACTTTAACTGCTCATGAGGAATACATCCAGAGTGCCTCCCCCTCACCATAGTATGGATGTTAAAGCCTCCAGCCGCACCAACTGTACGTTTATCAGTTTTCCATAATTTGCATTGAATAGCTATGATACAAGAGGAGAGATACATACTCCTAAGTATCTAAACCCCCCTGTCAGTCCACGTAAAGTCAATCTTTTCTTTCAGCTCTGCTGGACATGCACCTGAGATCAGCATAGTGACTGATTTGCATTCGTTGGTCAGATAGCCTGAGATTCTTCCATGCATGTAAACAACACACCACACTCACACATACGACACCATTTCATTTTTTAATGTGCAATTGATAGTTTAATTTGAATAAAATAAAGTGAAAATGAATGGTATATTGTAAGATGAAAGGTCTATGGGAATATGGGAAAAACAATATTGGATGATAACTATTGTTTTTTGGAGTATTTTGGGCTGATTTAAATTTAACCCACTAAAACAAAGGATGAGGACAGCTTACTAACACATCACAAGGGTTAAAACCTCGTCACCTGAGTAACAAGCCTGGCCCCGTGGCCAGATTCTTCTCATCTATATGCAGCGTCTTTAGATGTGGAGGAGAGGTCCAGCCACTATATTAAGCAACACTTAATGATCATCTTGAAAAAAGTGTCTCCATAATCTAAAGACTCTTAGAGACCCCTCTTGGGACTGGGTTTATTCCAGGTGCTCCGGTTTCTTCCCACATTATGTGGATAAAGTGAATTTAAAAAATTCACTAGACCAAAAAAACATTTTAAACTTGTTACATACATCATCAGTGATTTCACCTGGAGTCCTTGAATGGTTGGGGTCTTTCAAACATCATTCGCTCTCCTCCAGGCGACCCAGCCTGGGGGTGCAGTCTGAACTCACCAAAGGGGCGGGGCAATCTCCCAAAAACAACCACTGGTCAAAGATAAACACTTCATCTTCTCGAAAAGTTCATCTGGGCCTTCATGTAATCTCCTCAGAGGAATGTGTATGCAGTGTGTGTGTGTGTGTGTGTGTGTGTATGCGTGGGGGGGGGGGTGTTTACTGCCTTTAACGGTCATGTACTGTCATGATTCATTGCACATCACAGCACAACAATGGGCAAAAATATAAAGTTATATTTTATATTTTTATATTTTTATTTGCACCGTGGGTCCAAGAGAACCATAATTTTGATTGTGCTGTATATTGTGTATGTGAAGCATAAATGACAATAAAGCTGACTTTATTTATTTTTCTAAATTTGATTTTGACTTTGAATTATTGTCAAGGAGAATTAGGCTTCTTGTGTGTTTCAGCTCCCACGGTCTGTAAATAGCTATTCATATCCTAAATTCCTTACTGATCAGACTTTTTCTAATTAAGGATTATTAAACCTTTAAACCACCAGACCCTGAGGTTTTAAACTAGTTTAGAATATTAAATCCATATAAAAACGTTGGACAGCGCTTCCTTCTGCCGGAGCTTAAAGGAAGCTCTGTCCACATTCTCTGCCTTCATTGAAGTTGGAATATGAAATATTTCCTCATTTCCCTTCCCATAAGAATAATATTGAGACCTGAAGTGACCCAGTGGTATACAGTTTTAGCCTGAAACATCATATCCTTTGCACATAACCTCTGTTACATACGCACAAATAAATAAATAAATGGCAGGGATGTACATAATTGTATGCACCCCCAGAAATAAAAGTACATCCAAGTGACATAAATAAATGTCACGGAGGTGCATTGTAGGACTCAAAAGGCCCTTTTTCATTTTCTGCATAATTTTTCCATCTCTCCTCCAACTCTGCATCCACTTTCCTTCTCCACTCTGTCCTCTCTCTGAACCACACCTAAACAAACGCACTACTCAACACCACTTCCAGGGTGGTATGTTTGTACCATATGACCACCATAATCACTGCAGGAGCACGCCCTTCTGTGACCGACAGCTGGACCAACCATTCAGCATCCTTCAGGGGAACCTTTTTTCCACCAATGATAGCGCGATGTTGATTCATTGTAGTAGCCAGCCTTTCATTCTGCAGCAGTGCTGAAACTGGTGTGATGCTATGCTCACAGATTCTGATACAGCGATGTGTCATTATCATTATTATGATTAATATGATTAGAAAGAAGCTGATTAAGAAGCAAGAATGGCCAAGAAGCAACACAATGACAGCAGAGATAAAGTATAAATTTTATGAGACAATAACTAAAGTAGGATCATGACAACATGTGTAGTACTCACTAGTATGTGATCGCTGTAAATACACCAACTGCATGTTTCACACCATCATCCCTACTATCCTTTAAATGTTTAAACATGTATGTTACCGTGGCGTTATTACATCTCACCTCAGGAGGAAGAAGCAGAGTGATGATTCTTGGTTGTGCAGCTTTTCAGCAATCATTAGTCTGGTCCAAAGCAGGATGAGTCTATGCTCTGTTCCTGTACACGTACTTTCAGACGATGACTCGGTGAAAACTGACCAAGAAGGGTTGGTGTACTTCAAAGCTTCAGTGTGTCAATCCCACTCCGGTTCTAGCAGCTACAGGCTGCAGTAACTGGCTCCCTGATATCCCATGATTGACACCTCAGACGTATGCAGATCTTTCTGCCTAGATAATCTAATACAATGTCGAGGTGCTGCGAGCTTGCTACATCCACATGAGCTTCTGCAGTTCTGAAGCAGTAAGCCGGTGCACGCACTGGAGACATCACCGACAGAAACCACAACCATCACCCCACACAGCACCCAATGAGGAGAGAGCAGGGAGACTCAGAGAGGGGGAAGGGTTTGGGAGTAACACAGCAAAGGGAGGAGGAGGAGGAGGGGAGAGGAGGGTGGAGGCCTGAAGGGGGATAAATACAGTGAGGAGGAGGAGAGGGGGTAGCACAAGGTTGACAGAGAGGAAATACTCACACGGCAGGAGGAGAGCGTTCATACACACCCATGCATGAATGAAAACATACAAATGTGGGTAAACCTGGAAGCAGAACACATGAGAGGAGGGCTGGGCTTGTTCTTACAAACCAATCCCTGACTGGGGCTCGAACAGAGGGAGAGGACCTTGTTGAGACAGACAAGAGAGCTGTGCGTTTATGTGGAAGTGAATGACTTTGCAGCTATAAGAGAACGAAATGGTATCCCGGCAGGCAGAGAGCACTCTCAGTGAAATACAAGGTTCGATTGATTTTTTGCTGCAAACCAACAGGGTGCACAGAATGAACAGATTAAAGCAGATGCTGCATAACTGAAGAGTGGTATAAAAAAGTTGGCGTTTCTTCCCTGATAATAAATTACTGGTTTCTCCTGTTTGTCTTACATTAAGTTGTGATCTATTTTAGCAGCAGCTATAGGCTTAGAATTGAATATAGTGTTTCTAATATATAGACTAACAAAAACACCAATAGGAAGCAACACATTTTATTTCAGGAGTAAGAAAATATTTATCATATAACATGTATACAGTAAAATGACTCCTTTCAGAAAGATAAAGGAGAACTGTTTGTTCAGTCAGTGAGCTCTGTCTACAAAAACTACTTGAAATAAACAATGAAGTTAGCAAGCAGAGCGATCTTTGGATGATGGCTGTTTCCCAACTTCCCCTACAAAATTAAAGAAAACAGCTTTATTTATATCTGCAGTCATTTAAAAGTAACCCAGTCTCCTTACTCAGTAGTAACTCTAGTTGTAAAACTAGTATGAAATGACCAGCTCCATCACCTGCGATGAAAATGACACATTTTCTCTCTTTTTGAACCGATGAAGCTCACGATGGTCAAATCGACATATATTTTGATCTCTATTAACAGGTAGAGTTGACTAAAAATAAATATTTATTTATTTATGTATTTAAATCATTTACAAGTTGAATTAATTATAAATGGTAGCAAAACACTGCCCAGCAGTCCCTAATTTGATTACCTTTCGAGCACTTCAGTCCTCAAATTCTGCAGCATAAAGCACCTGCTGGAATTTCATTCTCACCTCCATTCTTTTTTTAATGGTAAGCCTCTTAAGCGAGGGAAGAAGGCTAAGCAGAAACAGTTCGTCTTCGTCTCTGACGTTGGTGAGGGCATCCGCAGAACTTATCTCAGTTTCTGGGGCCGCTTGCCTTTTACGTTTAAGAGAGACTCCCAGCTCCTGGTGGTTGGTTGGACAGGACTCCACGGGAGACAGACTGGTACTAACAACAGGCAGGGGACCGTGCTGCTCCTTCTCGGCTCTTTCTCCAGGTCGTCGCCACTCCCAGCTACCTGCGTGGTATGAAAACATCACACGTTGGTAAACACAGACACCAACACCAATGATGAGCTTCTCTTTTGTGGCTGACAGCCAAACAAAATCACAGCCTCCTTACTTCCTATTGAGAACTTAACAAGTTTGCTTTGACAGGATTTCTACTTTCTTGGAAGTTTACAGGTGTTTTTAAAGTACATGTTAGAAGTAGAGAATTTTGCATTATTCTGCATTTTATACTGCTCTGTTAACACTAACGGATTCGTTTGCAGGTTGTTATTATAATGTTAACAGCATCAGTCAATGTTTGTGAAATTTGTTTCAAGCTAAAATGTCTGCCCCGAAAAAAGTTGTACAGAGCAGAGTCTGTTCGCTTCCATACAGTCCTCAGCAGAGAACTAATCAGGTAAATAAGTGCAGCCACTTCAGTGTCTACATGTATATTTTTGTTGTGTATATGCCTGTTTAAGTTAAACATACATATATACTGGAAAACTATGAAATATCTTTATTTCCAAAATAATAATAATAATAATAATAATAATAATAATAATATAATTTGCATATGAATGCAAAAAAATATAGTGTTCACTTCAGTGTTCTGCTTTGATACACACTTACACTGGCACTGTAGTTCATTTGATTACGTTTTTTGTGTCCCACATGGGGCTGCACTTTATGATTTTTTTTAATCAAATAATTTGTCGATTATTTGGGGATTACTTAATTTTTTATCTCTCAATTAGTATAATAACTAATTTAGTTAAAATAACTTCTCAATTAAATTCAAATATTTTATTCAACCATCTTCTCTTTCTTGAAAAGAAAACAAATATGACAATGTATGCGCTGCAGGCCTATAGTTCCCCAACAAAAATAGTCCCGCTTTAATTGATAATCTGTGTTTTACAGTCCGAAACAAAATCCCTCCAAAATAAGGTGCTGTGTTGCTTCCGCTGCCGTCTTCTTGAGAAATCGCCCCGGGATGCTTCCGCTTCAGGTGCTCCAGCATGGTGGTGGTGCTGCTGTGATAAGCCATTTCTAATTTACACATTTTGTAGAGCACAGTGTTATTGGGCCCCTGCTTAAAATATCCCCACACTTTAGATGATCGCGGGCGAGCACTTTTCGCTTCAGATGGATTTTCGGTGGAGTCGATGCTGGTCCATATGGGCGCTGCCATCTTACTTCGTCCCTGCGACGCGTCGGCGCACGTTACGTTAATCGACCTATACACACACACGTCGAAGAGTCGCCCGAGCTCGAGACCCACGCGTTTTCTATCGGTTTGCCGCTACGTTGTCTTATTTTGAAAACTAAACCGGAAGTTCGTAGGGGCGGACGAACGTTGTCTCCCTTGACGTTCTCGTGAGTTTAGGATATGAAAAAAATAATGTAAGTAACGTTAGGGATACCTAACTATACATTACAGCTACATGTATATATTAATCACGGAGAATATAATATCACCGTTGGTATATTTGTAGCAGTGGACATAGTTAGCTACTGGCTGTTAGTATTTTAAAAGAAATTGTAGTTAACATTACAAGACGTTAAATGAGTTAACGGTGGGTTGTCGCACACCTCGCTGGTTTCTCCCATGCCAGGGTCCCCTCTGGGTTTGACATACGCGCTGAGCCATGCCAGCTGGTTGTAAAGCATTGGGACGGGCCTTTCCACTTGGTTCTCCTCGTCGTCCAGCAGGGGGCCTGTTCTCTTGGCCATTCGCTTCTTCGCTTTGCAGAACTTGTCGCGCAAATTTTTCCATTTCAGCTTCACCTCTTCTTCCGACTTTCCCATGCCGCCTGCAATTTCTTTCCACGACAAATGCCCCTTCAGAGTGTCTTTGTAGTCCCGCCTTGAGTGGTCGTACAGATTAGGGTGTTCGCGTATCAGGTCCGCCAGCTTCTTTTCGACAGTGTTCATTTTGTTTTCTGTTTATGTTCTCCGCCGCGAAGTCCTTTCGTCGGCGCACGACGACTCGGGTTCGTCTTCCTCGCCGGGTTCGCCTCGGCAAAAGGAAGTAGCAAGATCCATACATTCAAAATAAAGGTCGTGTAATTGACGTCGTTTTTTACAGTCAAGATCGCATTGTGTTTTGAAATGTGATGGAAAGTAAAATTGAGATTGGCGGCAGCAGCACATTAATTCGAACAGGGTATTTGCAGGTCATGAAAAGTCTTTGAAAGCATTGATTTCACTTTTCATAAAAAAGGCATTTGAAGATATTCATTCATTTACACATATTTCTAGCGCTTGAAATTATTATGTAGACCTTACATTAAACATTATTGTTTGAACTGGTTGATCATTCATTTCATCCATTTCCTGCTGCTTATCCATGTCTAAATTGCGTTAAACAATTAAAAAAATAGTAGGAATAACTATTGTACACAGCTCAGAAGGAGTGATAATAGATAAAATCATGCATATTGTACAAGTATTAGTAGTCATTCAAACTTTATGACTATTAAACAGATATTTGTATTTTTTGCGGCAGTGAAAAGGTCTAAAAAGTCTTAGCTACATAGACAGAAATTACTGCATGCAACTGAAAATGCATTGGGACAAATCAAACGCAAAAATACTGAGTATCTTTAACATAACAATCTGTGTGAAAGTTATAATAACAGAGGCAAGCAATCTACTTGACAAACTATGGCCTTAAAACCCCACTTTGTCTTTTATTCAGTGTACTTTGCTTCCTGCCTGCTGCACTAGATGGCGTATTTGCTATTTTCTTCTAATCGCTACTTAAAGTTGGTGATGACTCTTTAAACAGTTCAGATGGTTTAATAAACCAGGCTTCTTTGGTTCTGGGGTAACTTCAAGGACAAAATGTCCTCGACATAAAAATAATTTAAAGGGGCTTCTCCTTTGAAAACACAGTTGTGGGAGAAGAAATGATGTGTGTGGCTTCGTGCATTGGGTTTTCATTGTCCACAGTGTTTTGGGATTATAGTATTTTATTCTTTCTTTTCCTCCCTGTGTGTGTCTTTTGGGTTTAAGAATATTTTTATCTGTGCTACCGAAACACAGAAGTAGTAAACATGCACCAGAAGTTCTGGTTATGGTACCAACTTCATAATTAACATAATTGCTATCAGGGGATGTTTTTTTCAAGTGCATGCTTTGCATAAATGATGAAAATGTCCTTGAAAATACATTTGCTTGCCAAAACAGTGGAATGTCCCATCATATGTTTTTTTGTTTTTTCTATCTATAAGTCAATGTCAAAATTGGCCCTTTTGAAAAAGATAAGTGCATGTGATTTGATGTCACCACTTATATTATGTGTTAAAATAACCACTATCACATAAACAAACATATAAACACTTTCTGTACTAACCATTAGTCTTTCTTATATTTAGATATTTACGCAGTCCATTAAAATGGGGTTTGGATCTTTTGATTTGGGATAACATATGATTATCAAAGGCTAGAATTTAAAGGGAGGCTAATGTAAGTTTTAAATGGTAACCACTTGACGACTCCAGGCAGGTGTGATGAATACTTAGCCTACATGACTGCATCAAATTTCATTTACATGTGAAGGCCTCGATGCCAAGTTGTGACACATCAAACGTCGTCTCTGCTGGAGGCAGTCTAAGTGTCACCTGGAGGACGCCTCGTGTGATACAGTACAGATTACAGGGAGAGCAGGATGGATAACACCAATTATGAGGACAACAGCTATTATCATAGGGATGTCACATGCGATGGCACACCCGGTTACAGTGACAATTACAGCACAACTGTCTAGACTACTTACATGGGTTCTCCAAGAGGTGGCAACCTATTATTACTGGACTCCAAAAAGTCAAGACACCTTCATTTAATGGAGCACCGCTGATTATATAGACAGCACAAGAGATAGTCACAAATTTGATTCCATTTTTACTGATAAACATGAAGAGTTGTTATTGTCAGTAGAGAAACAACTTGAGAAGGATGAAAATAGCCATTGTTTGAAAATGTTCAGATGGGGTGAATATGCATTAATGTTCAATATGGCTTTTGCACACATGGCCATGGGAAACCTCTGTTGATGCATACACATGTATGTTTGATTGGTTTTAATACAGTGTAATTAAAACACTGCGCCCCACGTAATGTAAGAGCTTGCTACCTGCAGGGCTGTCGGGAAGTTTGATGGGAAGAGGTTCAGAAATGCTGCAATAAAAGTTTCAGAAAAAAAGACATCCCTGCTCTGAAAGAACTTAAAATTAGCTTTTCCCTTTTTATTTATATTTCTAGCCATATGATCCAATGAAACCCACAAGTGCATGAAGATTTTCACCACAGCAGCATCTCTCTCTTGCAGTGGCTGTGGCAGACTGCCTATCAGTCGAGAGTCCAGAGCCACCAGAGAGCAGCGGCGCCTTTTTCTTCCCAAACAAGATGCAGCTGAAATTTTTCTTTTCAGTTTATCTCAAATTTTTGCACATTTTGCAGAGTCAGCAAATGAAAGCCACAGATGTTTGTTTTTAGGTGAGTAAAAACCAATAGCAGCAGCACATGATGAAGTGCCAGCTTGGGCAAAAATCTACTGCTGTCCAATATGTTAACAAATACTTGGTGCAAGTAGTGACACAATACAAAAGCAAAAAGTTGGAGGAGATTCAAAAAATAGGTGATACTTTATAGAAGATGCTGCATGCTGATTCCTAATGTAATATAATAACAGGTTGTTTGAGAGAAAAACATGTCATCATCCGCTATTTGTTTCTGATATAATGAAGAATACATCTTATGGTCAACAGGGCACAAAGTCGACTCCGAAACAAGGCAACGCGAAACAACAACAAAACATGTGAACTCATGCACTATTTACTAATGTGTACAGAGAGAGCAACAAGGCCTGAAACAAGATGCATACTAAAATCAAAAGTACAAATCATCTGAAATAGACACGGAGCTGAAAAGCTCTCAGAGGGATTGATAATAATGGAAAGACTCATAGGATCATTTGATGAAATGTCGATACTGAGTATGCTGTTTTACAGAATGTTTATCTCAGTATGTGGCAATTTGTGGCAAACATCTGTTTACAATTGACAATGTCAGCTATTTTTCCACAATGCTCAGCTGATAATCAAGTTGTTTGATTTGCACAGAAGATACATCTTACTTGCAAGGACAGTTTGTAGTGATATCTGGCTGCCAAAGTATCATATAAACATTTGATGCCACTGATGCTAACTGAAGAGATCTGCTCTGTGTTTGGTACCCTGTTCTACCAAATAATCTCATTGGCAGTTGTTATGTCGCAGCCACTTTCCCTGCCAGGAGGTCCAGGAATTTGAACCGTTGACCCCTCTGGTCACAAGGTCACTTCTGCAACCATTTGGCTACTGTCCCCCACAAATGTTTACAGTCTGCACTCTACTGCTCGCATGCCTGTCCTGGTTAAGTATTCTTCTCGCACAGTGAACCAGTTAAACTTAAGAAAGGGTTTCCACTGAGTTTATAACAACAGTAGTACTTTTAGCAACCATTTTGCTAAACCTGCCATAATCTTGACACGCCTGAGTTATCTGCTCGACAGGGGGTGACTCAACATCCCAAATTGTTGGCATACGCACACACTTTCTCTCTCAGCCACACACACACACACACACACACACACACACACACACACACACACACACACACATCTCTTCTGTAGGGTGAGTGACATATTTATCTACAGAGGAAAGGAGGAGGGAGAACTGGGCAAGATACACAGCCTAAAAACAGACACTAGTCAGGTAGTCTGCGAGGGAGTGTGTGTCTGTGTGAGTATTTGAGACTACAGGCCCAACATGCTGAGCCAGCTCGCGAGCCTGATAATGTTGATCAGTGAATAGTCGGAGGTAATATCTTTGAATGGAAAGTTTAGCAATGCAGAGACAGCTGGAAAGCCTAAAAGATGGTCCTTGCACCACTGCTGCTCACACGGTTGCCAGGGTCAGTCTTCTTTATCATTTTCGTCCAGACCTGATAATCTATAGACCTTAATATCTGGTGAGAAGGAGAGACATTTTCCAACCCAAGTCATCCTCTGGTATCTGTGTGTGTGTGTGTGTGTGTGTGTGCAGAGCAGCTCTTTCCCAGACCAGTGATAAGTGTCACCTCAGTGGGGGCTTTGACACCTGGGCTGGTGTTAAGGGGGTGGTGGTGGCAGTGTGGGGGTGGGGGTGGGGGTGAGAAGTCTGGGGTTCACACCTCATTGACGGTAGGAGATGATCCTGTAACTAACCTAATACACACACACACACACTCATGCTGGAGCACTATGGCCATAGTGGTGGTCTGTTTTAGCCCATTCAACCTCACATGACAGCCAACCATTTTCCACAGCACATCAGACATTTTTGCATCTGCAGCCACTATTAAAGCATATCACAATGAATTTATAGTCTGCTTAATTTTATTTTATTTAATCTTAGCTGAAATATATGTATCAACACACGGCAATGCAGTTGTGAATCATTGGTGGAAGCGTCAACATGTGAAATCCAAAGACTGTAGTCAACAAATCAACCCTTGAAGCCAAACAAAAGCATTCATGGATAATGTTTGATATTGCTGTTGCTCAAGGATAATGTGGTTCTGGTCTGACTTCACATTAAAAAGTTATCTATTTGACAGCACACTCTCATACTGGATGTCAGCATATCCTTAAATGCACCAGCAAGGGAAAGAAAACAGTCCTGTTTGCAGCTGGATCGCTTCTGCCACAATAATGCAATTTCTACAAATAAGTAAATAAAAATGAATAAACAGGACAGTATAGTCTATGGGTTAAACATGCCAAGCAGGTTTAATGAATCCTCTAATTTAAAAAATATGGTTGATTTAATTACTGAGTGAATAAAACTAAACTATGACTGCCTTAAAGGTAGGAAACCAGTCTGAAACTTAGGGTATGGTTTGGAAAAGGTTCAGCATACATCCACATGGCACGAGATTCATGTCTGTTGGGCTGAAACATGAAAAACCACTGGAATGATCCTTTTGCTCTCATGACAGTCTTTATTTTGTCAAACTGGATTCCTGCTGTAGAAATGTGACTTTTCCCTCACAAACATGCTCACATATTAAATTACTACTTTACAGTAAAAAAAAATGACTGTTTTTAGTCTTGTGGTTTATTGTCACATTGTTTCACTGCTGTTTGAGACATATTTCCAATCCACCAAGGAGCCATATTTGCGTGAACGGTTTGACCACTTACCAACACACACACACACACACACACACACACACACTGGGACAGATAATAGTAGCAGCATCAGAGTAGGATGGCTGCTGTGTGCACCATCAAACTAGACAGTGTTTGAAGTAGAATATCTCACATTACGCCTTCATAATTTTGGTCTCAAAATTGGCCAAAGTGACAATTGGCTTGTTGGAACACTTCCACTACAACTGCTACCAAAAATGAGACACGTGTGATAATGATGTGGACATCTTGGAAGAGGTCAAAAGCTCAGGAGGCAGGTAAAACCGCTGGAACTCTCACATTAGGGGGGTGACAAGGCTCTATATTGCTAGCATGCTGATCACACACATACACACACACACACACACACACACACACACACACACACACACACAGTCACACATCCTGTTCCTTTGACAAATACATGCTAAAGAGAGACTGGTACTCATTTGTACAATTCTTCTTCTCCATGTGACTACCGTGAGTAATTTTGCCTCTCTCATTTATTTTATCTTTTTAACACACACACACACACACACACACACACACACACACACACACACACACACACACACACACACACACACACACATACACATACACACAAATGCAGATAAGGTAGAGATACAAGCTATACAAAGATAGATACAAAGGCTGAATTTGTTTGTCTACATGTTGAAGTGATTCTCATCCACACGATTGTTTTCAGATAATGATTGCTCTAGTCAATCACTCATATTGTGTGTCAGTACAGCAAATCAGAATCAGAATCAGTTTTATTGCCAAGTAATTTGCATTACAAGGAATTTGTCCTGATTTGTCCTGATTTCCCAACATGATATATTGTTCAGTTTCGTTCAGTTTCTGACATCAGCTGAATGACTGGGCAGCAGTGGTTAGATCAAATGCTGTTTGCCAAGGAGAACAATCAATTCTGCGCTTATTTCACACAAACCAAAATGATGCAAAGTGCAGTTCTATGACAAAAAGGGTGGCTGTGTGTGTGTGTGTGTGTGTTTTTGCCAGTCCCATGCTAAAGGGAAGTGTCTGTTGCTTATCAAAGAGCAGGATGAGGTGACATATACCTGCTGAAGAGCTATCAGCTTTTCGGCCGCTAGACCCCCACCCCACAGACAGTGTGTGGTGCGTTTTGTTTGTTTTGACTGACCACCAGATTTGGTCAGTGTGATAACTCTATTACTCACAGTGTTGTCACAGAGGAAGATTTCTGAATTCACCCAAAGGTGCCCATGTGTCAAGTTGGAAAAAGATGACCCCGGCAACACCTGGAGAGCACCTCACCAGTGAAATGCAGACATCCTCTCTCTCTCTCTCTTTCACAGTGATCAAAGAGTTTCCAGTCAGGCATTTACAGCCATGACTGCGATTTACACAGAGGAAGACACCCCTGTGGTGTAACAGGCTTTAAAATGTCAATTAAACTGCTGCTTTTCCATTTTTCTCTGAAACTGCTGCATTTTCAGAGTAGACTAAGGGGGGAATTATAATGAATAACTAATTAAGAAACCTTTGTCATGCTTTGTGGCTTGGATCAGAGCCTGCTTTCAAACAAGTCTACTGCTGCCATGTGGACAGGAAACAGGCAGCACTGCTATCAGATACTGGGCTTTCTCAGATATACATGCACAGATAAACTGACTGCTGAATGTCTGCTCATTTCCTCTCAGCTTGTATTAGATCTCAGAGTTGATCAGGGAAAGAAAATGGCAAACTTTGGGGTCCTGTGTCTCCACCTTTAAAATTTGGATGAAAAGAGATTCATGTTAGGTGCACACCCGTTCACTGAGTCTTTCCTTTTAATATGATAAAACACCTGTATCCTTGCATCGTGGCCTCTGACCTTGTTTGACATTCTCCTTAAAACATTGCACACGGCACAACAACACACACAATAGGTGTCCTAACTGGATGGAGCATTGGCATGTACAGCATGGATATATATGCAGTACATTTGTATAGTGTTTACTGTGGCGGTGAGTTTAAACTATTGCAAAGACAGCCAAATAGCAAAGTCTAGACCTATAAACCCATGACAAGGAAGCAGAATATTTAACAAAGACTCCTTGTCACCTGCTCAGGAAAAAGTGCTCCAGACAGGCCGGACATGAAAGCAGATTTCTGAAGTAATCATCTCACAGGAGGATGAGTGTCCCTGCATTGAGCTCTGGGATTTCCCTGTTATCCTGACCTTTGACCATGTCCCTCTCTCCGCAACCTCCCTAACCTGCCTGCTTGTTAACCTGGTCGTCATGCGTGTGACCCATCAGCACTTCAGAGGAAGTCCCAGCAGAAAGTCATCTGTGGAGGGTTAAAGCGTTACTGAGAGACAGAGTGAGGGGGGAGGGAGAGGTAGAGAGAGAGAGAGAGAGAAAGACGGATGAGAGCAAGGGAAAAGAAGAAAGAAAAGCGCAGTCAAAGTGTTGTGATTCATGCATTAACACAGGAATGCCATTGAGAAGTAGAGAAGCCATGGTTATTTTGATGGGGGGCCATGCAACTGATGATACTTAAGGGGAGAATCCACAGCAAAACAAAATCCATGTGTGCTGCTTTTTCTCTGATCTTGCAGGGTGTATAAAAACAAAATCAAACATAATATGTCTACAATACTAACACACTAACAAAATAAAAATGTATACTTGATGTACATGAGCTTACTTTGTGTACAATATATCACATGGACGGTTTCTATGTCACAAAGTCATGGTTGACTTCACATTCGGGACACTGATTCATGGGAACTTGATGGAGATTAAGGTACAACAACAGCACTAGTATCAATAAAGACTCTGATCATTCGAATGGATCAAATATACTGAAGTAATTTACTGTGAAAACTAAATTTTTTTGTTTGGTGAAACCTTTTATTAACTTATTAAGAAATATCCTGGATGCCGCGCTTAAAGAAATAGATTAACATTGTGAGAGATATGCCTATTCCCTGTCTGGAGGGGTAGATGAAGACTGAGACTGCTTACATGTACGTGATGCGAAGTTGGTTTTTGCTACATACAGTATTTACAGACTAATTACAGGCAATAACTGTGATTGCAGTTATACTGTAACTATACCGGTGGTGTCGGTCTTCGCACTTGTATGTGAGTGAGTGACAAACGCAAGTGTATTTTCCAACATTTTTAACTATTCCTTTGATTGGTGATTCTGGCAAGGTGGAATGGAAATGTGGACATTTAGATTTAACCAGTTGCCAAACCAGAGAGCAGAGGTGGAAAATTGGAAAAAAAAAATACTGGCACTTCACATCAGTATTTCCACTTGTGGTACGTACATATTTTATTCCATACTATTTTAAATGCAGCTCGTTTTACTGCGTGTCATTTATCTGAAAGTTGCCGTCATGGGTTACTTTGCAGGATACTGATTTACATGAAAATCATACATGAAGCTCATTAATAACCAACTTTTGGAAAACCTAGTCGGAATATCTATAAATTCTTACTGCATGTTGAAGCACCAATGTTTAAAACTACTTGTACCTTTGATACTGATACTAAGTGCAGTGTTGCAGGTTTTAAGTTACAGATTTGAGTTATTTTTCCACCACTGCCAGAAGATGCTGCCCACCACACTTGCATACATTACATACAGTATGAAATTCAACTGTGGGAGCAGAAACCCACAGACATCTGTGAAGATGACTGTCTTACAGTAAGAGACAAAACAACAAATGCTTTTTTCGTCATTAGGTTGAACACAAAATAGCTGCAGATGGGACCACTTGTGTCAATGACGCACACCACGCGCACACAAATTTGCAAGAAGAAATTAAACAGGTAGAACTGCTGAGCGTAAATTAAATGCATGTGGGTTTGAATGGTCTAACATGTGTGCATTTAAGACCCTGTGGATTCATTCACCCAACAACATGCAGACAGGTACACATAGACAAACATTCCTTTCTTGACCCAGTGGAGGATAAATTATCCAAATCCTCTTTGCTCTAAGCAGAGCGACATGAATATTTATAGTTGGGAAGGAGGATCGATGTCTCTGCACGGTTGACAGGATTGTACAACTGCCCTAAATTCCACTACACTCCAGACAGATCGACTTAATACAGACGGAAGAGAAAGTCATGCGATTGATCTCAGAAAAGAAAAGGAAGACATCAAGACAAATTTTTAAAAAATAGCCAAGTCAGAAAGTGGTCTGGGGTTATATGAGTTTGCAGCTAAAATGATCACGGACACACACACAACCAGATGTGCTACACAATCCGAGTTTGCATGCTTAGGTACAGAATGCAAAGAGATGCCTTGGTTAACCATAACTAGTTGACAATACTGTGGTCAGTTAATGCAGTTTGCTGAATATTTTCTGATTCAATTGCTGTTGCACAACATTACAGCCACAGCAATATACATTACGCAGCAATATATTGTCTTCATCATGTCTGCTTGCATGATTTTTTTTGCCATCTGTCGACCAAGATAACTTTACAACTGCTCAGGGCCGTGGTCACACAGTTGTATTTTAACACAGTGAGACTCTGGAGAGTCCTCATGTCAGTTCATAAATGGATCATTTCAGTTCATCAAAACGTGGATCTAATTTCCATAGCACTCACCATCATGTGTATTGGTTATGATAACAAAAAAGAAAGCATTTATGGTAGGTCAAAGTGGAATCAGATAGTGGAGCTGTTAACTGTGACAGATAATTTTATGGTTTACCTTTGTTTTCTTCTCTAAATATATTTGTCTGTCAGTGGTCTTGCATGATTGTCTGTCTGACCTCCGTCTGGCAATGTCCCTAAGTTTTAAGTTCTAAGTTCTATGTTTTCACAGATTTCTACAGTGTCTGGTGATGTATGTCAAGGTTAAACCATTATCGTTTATTCTATAAAATAATGCCCATTATATTTTTGCAAGAGCTTCCAGTGTCCCCTCAACATAGCCATATCTGAAGATATTAAGTTTACATTGATCCAAAAAAAAACCCATCAAGAAACTGGTACTGATGAAAAACTGGTACCAGCATAATTTTAAGCACAAGATTCTCTCTCTCTCTCTCTCTCTCTCTCTCTCTCTCTCAATCACACACACTGAAGGAAAGTTGAGGTCTGAAGGTTAAGGTTGAAGGTCTACTGTGTTTCCTCAATTTTCCATCATCCACTACCCACAAAACATGCACACAGCAGTCAGGCTGTTAAACATACAGGCATGGACGTGTGATCAAACGTCTACTTGTTTTTCTTTGGTGTTGATGAGTGAAACAAGACAGTACATTCAGTCGTTTTCATTGTATTCATTCTAAGGAATCAGGAAACAATTGTCTTGTCTCGTGGGATTGGGAAAAACACAGCACGGCTCTTCTCAATGACAACCAATCAGCATTAACGCTAATAACAACAGAAGTTTTACTCATGGAAAATGTAACAGTATACTTAAAGGCATGTCTGTGTCCCTAGATAGTGGAGACAGTGGTGAGAGACCAACAAAATCGGAAAGATTTCACGTGGTTGACATTAAACCAAGATCATAATTTGGGCTAAAAGACAAAACACCACAACACGGAATGAGCTTCGGCTGCCAGATAACCAGGACGCTCCAGTGTTGTTCTACTGGAGGGGGGAATCCCTGTGTCTTTTTACTGCACAGTCACTGACTGATACTTTTGATATCTGCACATATAATTTACTGTCTACTACTGGAATGTACCAGAGACAAAAATACAAATATTTTTAATTTCTATTCTAGAGTAATACAGTAAATATGTTTGTGTATACAATATTTGATAAAATTAGAATTAATCTCACTTCTTGACTCCAATGTTTAGGACAAACTCTATCTTAGTGAAACACAACAAAAACTATATTTGGAAGCAGGAAAATTAGCAAAAATTTGAAAAAAGAGTGGATCCAAAAATTTGCTGCTATGTTTGCTACTTTTTTTTACTGAAGAGAAGCAATTATTTTCCTATATGGCAAATAAATATTACCTTGAATGATATTCTGTATTATACTGTTGTAAAAACATGCCATGAAAAGACCAAAACCAACAACAAACAGCCTGACGAGCCCTAACTTATTCCTCAGTATTGTTCATTTTATTGTGTCAAAAAAACAATAAAAACATTTAAAAAATAAATGAAATGTCATTTTAAATGCTACTTATCCTGTATTACTTGTTCAAGTGTTTCTAAGATGTGCTGTTTTGTGTACACATTAATGTGTCTACAGTTAGACAGACGCTTACATAAACATCATAAAAACTGTGCTGAAACCCAAATTCTGAGTTCACCGTCATGTCTCAGGAAATCAACGTCACCGATGCCCTGCAGGCGAACAAGCCACAGGGGCCTGTCAGTGGTTTCAGCAGGTTCAAATTAAATCACATCTACTGTTTGTACTTCTGAAAGTCACAGCAGGAAACCGTTTTTGTTTTCACCAAAGACCAGAGCTGAAAAACACTGACAATACACAGATATTATGTGGTCAGATGGACTAACACGCTTAGTTTTAATTTTACTGAATACAGTGGAGAGGGATGGGGGACAGTGAAAGGAGATAGCAAACACATTAGAGAACACACCAAACACACACACACACACACACACACACACACACACACACTTTTACAAAAGAAGTGGTGGTCCCACAAGAGGTGTCTCAGAGGAGATGGGCTGACATATGGCCAGCAGACCACTGCACTGGGTGGAGCAGGGTGTGTGTGTAGTGGGTAGGTGGGGCCAGTACGTGTGTGTGTGTGTGAGGGTGGGGCTGCAGAATGGTCTGACTGAGGGTGCAGATGAATAGACCAGTGGTTAGAGACAGTTGAAACTCAATATTCATTTTCACTGTTGCCCTGCTGCTGTTTGAGTGTGTCTCATCTATGTGTGTGTGTGTGTGTGTGTGTGTGTGTGTGTGTTTGATGATCCACAATAACCACAACCAGCTCCTTTCAGACTAATAATTATCAGAAAGGTTTTCTCCAGAGGACCAAGGAAAAGTAAACAAAACAAAAAAACAGCTCTCTGTAAGCACAACAGGAGACGACTGGGGAAGGATGTGACATTTTGACAAGTGCACGCACTAAAAAACTACTTCATTATTCTTAATTTATTTAAAGATGAAAATTAAAGTGAATCTTGATTGAATGAAACACAATTTCAAGTTTCAAGTCCCCAATCTAATCTTCTTTCTCCTTTTCCTCTCTCCCATCAAACCTTAAAGACTGCGTATATAGTCCCACCATTGTCCATTGATTAAATTGTACAATGTTTTCTTCTTGGATTGTAAATGGCCTGGCTGGGTTAGTAGGTCTCCTGCAGACAATGTCCGCAGTCAGCTACAGTATTAAAAAAAAAATCTTTGTGAATGGAGACCAAAGGAGAACTGGGATAATGTAGGAGCAGGTCGTCCTGGAGGGTCAACCTCATTTCATCAACATGTGGGAATTCCTCCACTCTGCCAGTCAATTCCTAAACATAAACACATACACACACACACAGAGCCAGGGGTTGTTTGACGGCCTATTTGACAGAATGGCCTATCGCCATGGTTACAGCAGCACTCCATCAGTCCATTCAAGGAACAGATGGCCGATGTGCAACAGGAGGCATATGTTTCAATGAACACACACACACACACACGTATTCAGACAAGGACAGACACACAAACACACACCCACGACACTCTCTGTCTCATTCACACAAACACACACACTCTCACACACACACACACACACACACACACACACACACACACGCATGCATGGATGCGCCCCCACTCAGAGGGAGGGTATTGAACAACCAGCAGCATATGTTCCACTAGTCAGAGAGCATTCATTCAAGGACAGACAGAGAGACCAGAGGAGGAAGGGGGCTGGGGGTGGGGGAACGGGGCAGAGATATGCGAAAAGCAAAGGAGCGAGTGAGGGAGGGATGGAGGTGAAAAGAGATAAAGGCAGATGAGAAAAGGGAGGAGGGAAATGATTGGGAGGAGAGGAGGGAGCAGACAGAGAGCTCCTGCCCACCACCGGGAGTAAACACACTGGCTGCGCACACGATGTTGACACGGTGCTAAAGAGCGAGGACACACTTTTGTCCTTTTGCCGTTCAAAAACATCACAGCTGTACATTTGGGCATGACCTCTGCATGAGGAGCAGTCACCAAGTTACAACGACCCGGAGTCATTATCTTCAGTCAATCTAATCTGTCAGTCAGGCACTAAATCCCTGAAAAGTGGCTGCGGTTACCACAAAACATTTACACAAGCTCTCAGTAAAAGCAAGAGGGTCATCTTCCTCTTTATACACTATTTTAGTACATTTACAAGTACTGTATTTAAGTGCAACTCTGAAGTACTTGTTCTGTTCTTGAGTACCTCATTACAGGGGATAAGACAGTTATAGTTAGCAGTACTTTTCAGATTAAGATTTTATATTAACAAATGCATCTTCAGTGATAAACCAGTGGCTCCAGCCTCTTTGCCTTCTGACCCCTTACAAAGAAACCTGACCAGCTGGGACCCTTTGGTGTCACGCACACTAAAACTCCTCCGATGGTTTCATTCCAATAACTCTCTGAAGGCAAAAGTAGAAAGAAGACAAGGGAAAATAATCCAAACGTGTATCAGAGGTTTGTTTTTCCCTTCTTTCCTCTGTCATTAATTCAACTCAAATTGTTGTTAGCTGTACAATTAAAGCTCACCTTTATTGGTTGTGCTCAAACAAGCAAAACTATATCAGCTTTTATACTTTTATACTCACAGTGTACACATGGGCGATTGTCTATGAAAAGATCATAAAACATTTATCAGGGTTGTTAAAATTACTGCCTTCTGGAGAAACAGAACCCCTCAGAAACATTTTAACCTCATCCTTTCAGTTAAAGGGAATTTTTTCTGCTTTTCCCAGGATTCATGTGAACAGTATCCACAAATCAAGCTGTGTGTGGGCACCTCCCTCTTGCACCTGACTAATAATGGTAAGTGCAAATAATTTTAAGCGAAAAATAAATGTTTCGCAATGTCAAACTGCGGAGAGCTGCCTGAAAAGTCCTTGTTTGCCCTGCGACGTTAAGTTATTTTATTTAGTATAATTACAATTATGTGTTTTCCTAGGGATGCCAGAATCCACCTCAGACCAGCACCACACCTTATGGTGCCCCACAACCAGCACAAAACAGCATGACTACACCCCGTACTTACACCTTTTTCAAGTCCTGGCTGAACTCTGAAGGTACTGTCGAAGAAAAAGCCTGAGTTCCTGTTGGTATTATTTGAACGGAAATTGAGTTATTTTGTCCACAAGCGCATACTGTACATTTAAATTCAGTTCAACATAATGACTAAACAGCAATGCTCAGTAAATATTAAACAGGTGTTACGTAAAATCTGAGGAAATGCCAAGTCATTCACACGTCATTCATATTTTAAGTCCGACAAGCAAAGTGGTACGATACTGTGCCTCACTCGCTGTTTAATATGCACAACAAGCTTTGATATTATATTTCACTTTCTATATCTTATCTTCAGTATAATTTGATAAATATTCTTGGCCACATTTAATCACTTTGTTAAATGATATCATGTAAATTTAAACTGACCATGCTGTCATTGAATATGTTTGGAAATGTTTGAGTTTCATTTTTCCAAATGAAAGCAAAATCTTCTTTTTTTTTAATTTATATGCTGAGCACAATATCATGTTGTAAAAATGTTGTATAGAACCAAAGAACACATTTGGAAAGGTCTGGTTTCTGGTAGTTAATTACTGTAACATTGATGCAACACATTCTGTGCACAGTTTTGCTGCCGTGATGAAACACCTGTGGATATCAGAGTAGCACCGTGAAGGAGCTGCTTAATGGTCAAGGATGGATGATAAAAGAAAAGAAGTCTTTAACAATGCATTTTCAATCACGTGTCAATCATGTCATCAGTTTTGATTATAAACCTCAAAGAAAAAGGGTCTTGAAGTGCAACCTGCATGAGTGCTTTTCAAATTGTAAGAAGCAGAAAGTTTGTTTTCTTAGCTTGTTTGCTCAGTTTCCCCTTCTTCTGTTTTCCTTTTTTTAATCATCTACCCTCTCTTTGTCCACTTTAACTAACAATATGCTATTAGGCACAAGTCTGGAACATGCTAGGATTGGTTACACGCACACACACACACACACACACACACACAAAGCAGTCTGGGAGTTGTTCCCTCTGTGTTTTGGCCATCGCTAAAGAAAGCAGTTTATATTTATAGCCTCTGCTGTAAATACAGAAGGGTTATATTTGGCCACTAGGGCTCGGAGTATTTTTGGACGCCCATGTCACTTTGGTGCGTGCCTCTGAAAAATCGACTAAAAACAACAACGAAACAGCAGAGCCCTCTCTGCCGCCAAGAACCCTTCTTTCGTTTGTGTGCATACGCACACTGCGTACGCGCGCACACTCACGCACAACAAACAGGCCTTCTTCTTTGTCTAAATCTGAATGTAGCAACAGTTTAACTCGATAGTAAAAGGCTTCATAAATACAGTTGTTCGTTACAAAAATACTTTTTGAGATTTATTTGTGATGCATTTTCACATAAGAAAAAAGAAAACACCAATTTGTATAACAACGCTGCATCCGAGGGTACTAGTTAACTCGCTGGAACACATGTTATCCACCGTATAATAACCACCATTACCCTCTGCGACAGCTGGTGTGTTGGCAGTTTGCTCGTGCGTGTCAACAAGTGGTGCTGCGGTCGAGCTAAATTGATGTCTTCTCTCGGATTCTCTCCCAAAAAGCGCCATCGCTGGATTGAAACAAACAAGGGGGCGCCGTCCGCCTCATCCATCTCACGTGACGTGCTCTACGGCCCGATGGCCCGCAGTCACGCCGGAGGCTGTGTGAGTGATGCTTTCAGTTAAACGCTGGCGTGAGCATGCAAGTATCATGTTCCCCGTGTTCATCGTCTCAGGGCAGCATCCAAGCGTCTAGCATGCTAATTAGCACTACGAGTACTTGATCATCAACAGAAGTACCGGACAAATTACATTTTCGAGCCCGATGATGGTGTTAAGATGAAAAGTTTTTACACTGCATCCTAAAAGGTGTATGAATGTCTAAAATGTCATCAATTAGTTGTTCCCCATTGTTAAAATATGTGAAGAATCATAACTGCCAAATATAACAAATTGCCCATAACGTGTGCTATTGAGTATTACAGCCTTACACCTGTGCAGAGGTAGGTGCAGAATCATTGGGTGAAAGTCTTCCTAAGACTGGCTGTTCGCCCGGGATGAAGTTTATTCAAGTGGTTTTGTGGTCCCCATGGGATCAGTGGAGGCGCTGCCCACTGCGGCCACCGCTGGACGCTGCAGGGGTTTAAATGACATGCCACTGGTGCCCAAATAAAACAGTTCCTGGTGTGATGGCTTCTGCTGGAAGAAAGCCTTCAGAGATCAGGCGCAGCGACAGAGCGTGAGACAGAGCGGACGGCCGGTTGACTGACAGCCACCGGGGGAAGAAAGAGGCCCGAGCCGTTCCCAGGAAGGAGGCCTGGAAAGGGGCTCTGACTGTCTGTTTGTCTCCCTGCTGCTGGAGGGACCACGCCCAGGCCTCCACCACACACACACACACACACAGGAAGCTGATTTGTTGGGCAGCCAACAGGGTTTCCTGTGGTTGAGGCAAGACTACCGACTCTGGACTCAGAGTGTTCTTAACCCTTCTGTCTTCCTCTTTCAATCACCTCCTCTTTATTTTCTCTCTCCCCTCTCATCCTGTTTGCTGTCGTTTTCTCTATTCTTAGTCCTCCACCTCTCCGTCGACCACCCCTCTTGGTGTTTCCTCCGTCCTCCTCGCTTTCCTCTCCTCAGTGTTTACTTCTCCGCTCTCCCTTTACACTCCTTCATTTCCCTCTTCCATTTTTCCCCCCCTCTTCCTCCCTTTTTAACCTTCCATCCCTCGCTTCCTCTTCACCACAGAACACACATCCCTCCTCCTGTTATTGTTATTATCTCGAAGCAGCGGCGACTGGACCCGAGTTATGCATGTATGCCCCACCCTTGTCCCCCCTCCTCACGCACACACCCACACACCCACTCCACCACAGCACTGTTACTAACCCAAACTCTCTCACACACACACACACACACACACACAGAGCTGTTTCTTCTGCTGCCACTGGACTGAGAGGAAAGTAAGTGAAGTCACATCCCTCGAGGAAAGGTTTTACACATCACTCAGTCTTTGAGATGCTCAGTTTCTTTCCCCTTTAACCCACTGAAACTCATGCAAAAAGAAGACGATAAACCGTTCACTGCTTTCCAATGAATTATCCCCTGACGCACTCTGTGAATGAACTACATAGCAACTACATTGTGTAGTAGCATGGTTAGGACCAAACAGACGGAATCCACTGGAAAAATCAAACCAAGCTGATTTTTCATCTCACACAAGGTGGTGATGAATTTTCATCACTGATAACGTTATCATTTGAAAGGGTTATGCATGTTTTTATGCTTCATAAATGTTCCTGCTCATTCACTGGACTGTCCTTTCAACTAAACAGTAAAACGATTTTTTATACAGCTGTAAACCTGCACACCCACGCTCTTAATTCTGTTGATATTAAAATTTAACAAGCTAATTGCGCAGATGTTTCAAATGCCTGATCACAAATGGGGCCTGTCATCAGATTAAAGAGGTGTTTAAATCTTTAGCACTGATGTGCTATTCGATACCAAGGTTACTGTTTCTCTAGTTAAAACCATTACTTTCAAAGGATTATGGCAGTGGAGACACACAGCTTTCAAGATCCGTGCCCTTTTATTGGCGAAGATAAGAGGTGAAAACAGGCTTGAGGATTAACCATTAATCCGCCTCTCAGTGCATGTTTGAAGTGGTGCATTTTTTTGTTTGTTTACTGACTTATCCTTTGTGCTGTTCATTTTCTGTCAAAGTAAGACAGCTACGTTTCCCTGAAAGAACAGATAGGCTGGTGATTGAAGGTACACGAGGAGTTAAGTCGAGAGTTGCACAAAAAGACAATCTCGGCTTAAATTAGCAATGAAATGAAGTATACTCCCGATTCATTCATTCCGACCCATCTTAATCCCCATCTTTCTACCTGCTGCATCCTTTAGACAAACATTCCTGACGGGTAATTTACTTATCAGTTTCCCATCCTCTTAACTCCCCAAGTCCTCCCCTCTAATCCTCCTCTCCTGTCTGGTGAGGGGCGAGTCATGTTCCTGGTGCAGGTGGCTGAGACCATCTGAGAGCAGAGAAGTGGAGGAAACATGATATTATAGGAGAGATAAGACTCTTGAGAGGAGAGGAGGAAACTTGTGACACTGTCGTGCCACACTGGTGTTACCTGGGAGCCAGCTGGTATCTCCCTCTGCCGCGATGTGATCCACCTCTGGACTGTTTCGCAGGGCGGCTCGCGCTCTGGGGCCTTCCGCCGTGGCAGTCAGGGTAAAAATGGGGATGAAAATGTTGGCGTCCTCTCGTCCCTCCTCCGTGTCCCCCTCTCTCCCACAGTGTCTCGCTGTTTTCCAATTGACCTCGGTCTCTTCTTTCCTCCCCTCTCTCCCTGCAGCCGCCACTTGAAGTCCCACCTGAAGACAAGAAACAAACCCAGGGCCGAATCAAACGCACGCTCGTCTTTTTCAGCTAGCCTTTATAATCCGTCCACATTTAGGTGAAGGGTTCCCAGACAACAGTAAAAAAAAATGTTGAAAGCTGAATTATTCAAAGAAAGAAACAAAGCGGGATGCCTGCACATCTCCTTGCATCTGTCATCAACTGTAATGAATCCTTTTTTCTTCCATGTCAACTTTTCATATCATCATTTGATCTGTTACAGATTACAAAAATGATTAACTTGCCGGAACAGCTAAATGCTTCTCTGGTCCTGTTTAGCTGCCATTATAATCTATCCTCGCTTCAGGAAAAGCTTCTAACATACTTTTCACTTAAGGAGCTTTTGACAGATGTGGCAGATTTTAAGACAATTACAGTTCTCGGTCAAAATAAAACATCGAGTCCCACTTTAGCTCTCGCCAAAAAGGAGCTGTAGTTTGCTGGGCCAAATCAGGCCACCATCCCACCATCAATCCACTGCCTCGGTGTGAAAGTGAGGAAGAAAAGGGGGAAAAAAAGCACATGAAAGCATGCCGCACATAAGTGAACAATGTGTCAGTCAGGCCACAAGCGCTGCAACTTTTTTAAGGTCTATTTCAGTGGCTGTTATGTCTTTTGGTTTGGATTTAGAGTCAAACCAAAAGAGGGACACAAATAAGATTAGAGAGAGATTAGGCAGTAGGGAAAAAGTTCTTTCTACAGCAGAGCTAAATGTGTGTTACTGGAAAATTAACATTATCAGAGGGCAGATTGGAGGAGAGATTAGAAGTGCATCACCGCTCTCTCTCAGCCAGAGCAAAATGTGCCCAAAAGCAAAATGGGAGCTAATCTGAAAATGAGGTTGTTTTCATTTACTTTTTTGTCTTTTTTGGATGGAAATAAACTGAGGAGACGTGGGAGAGTGAATATACTGGATCCACTGCTGGAGCGTAATTGCGAGGGCAGGCGGGCAGAGGAGATATTTGCTGAGGAGACTAAACATCAGGCCTGATTCCAAACAAAAACCAAACCGGGCCCTCAACGATACCACATAGCGCCACCACTACTCTCACGCACACACACATGCTCGCTCCCTTTCTCTCTCTCTCTCTCTCTCTCTCTCACACACACACACACACACACACACACACACACACACACTTCATATCCCCACAGTTCTGTAGTAATGATTGGTGTCTGCGTCTGGCAGAAATGAAACACTGAGGTATAAAGAGTGTATAGCCTTCCATCTATAAAACCAGAAACATCCTCATGAGACCCACAGGGGTTGACTTGGGCAAGAAGCAGACAGTTCGGCGCAAATCGGAGACTCCGCGCCAACATGGCACGCAGAGGAACGGTCGCAAAAAGGTTTACAAGTCGCAGGGTCGAACAGAAACGACGGGTTCGTATTTCATAGGCTGCTGCTGAGTCGTCTTCTGAGATTGACCGCTGGGTACGGCGGAGCTTGTAAGCTACAGGCGAGCCTCGCAACGGCAGGGAGGTTGACTTGGCTTCGGTCGGCTCGACACGGCGGGGAGCGCCGTGCGCCGACGGGCCCCGCGCTAACGCTTACATAGAACAAACTAATACTGGTGGCAAGAGGGCGTCTGAAGACGTCTGGAGAACGGGAGAGAGAGCAACGGCGACAAATGGGAAAGAGGGGGGGGCGAAGGAAGAGGACAGAAAAGAAAAAGGATGAGGAGAGAAACGGAGGGGAACGGCCGAGGGGAAGGGGAGCAGAAAGAGGGGAGAGACAGAAGAGAGAAGTCTGTAATCAGTTAGTCTTGTTGTGTGTCTTAAAATAGAGCTCTCCCAGCCTATAAACAGAAACCTACTATTAGCAGTGCACTGACAAAGCAAGTCTCGGACCCCAGCCGCGCGCACGTGCTTTTGTGTGTGCGCGCCTCGCACGCCGAGGCCGCAGCACACATGGAGCTCGTTAGAGCAGGGCCCTCTGGGTAATGTGGTTCCGCGAGGGGCACCGTAGAACTACAACCACAGATCAGCTATCGGATTAAAACGTTGCCTCTTGTGTTTGGCTCCGCGGGTACCTCCATCAGTGTTTTGCACGAGATTCAGTTCGATGCCACTGCCCAGATCGCTTGAGGACTCCTCGCATCGCGTTTGAAACGAAAGTGCAGCTCCGAAACATAAAACCTAAACTACTGGAGCACTAAAAGTAAAGCCAGCGCCGTTGATTCCTTACTGTTATGCTGGAGGAGAAAGAGGGATATGCCGAAGGTACCCTGGGATACTGTGGTCAGACGGTATGCATCTAGACCACTGGGCCACCAGGGCGCCCTAGACAAACCGTAACGTTTCTTAATTCGGGTCGGAGCGTTTTTCTCTCTCTGACCTTTATTTAACCACGGAGGTCTCAAGATCAAAAAGCTCTTTTTCCGAAGAGTCTCGGTAGCTTAATTACGCATCATCCAAAACAAGACAGAACCAACGCTCGTGGGAGGAGCAAACTTTGTGTACGAGAAAACTCCAAAGGCATTTAATAACATCTCAACAAATCCAAGGTTATGAGTTAAAGGAAGTTGAAATGTGCATGATTTGGTGTTTTGAGTCACTGAAGATGAATTTTAAAGGCAGACATTTGTCATAAATTGTGACCAGTTTTTGATTAAGACTGTGAGCAGCTCACGTTTTTATGTGTTTGAGACATCTTTACAGGCAAAACTTGAGCTGACGATCACAACACAACACGCTGCCGAGAGACAGCGATGTTTGCGCTGAGAATATCCGTCAAAAGCCGGCAGCAGAAGTTGTTGGGAGGTGGTCTGTGTCGAGCAAGATATGTCATTCAGTCGGTCAGACGTCTCACCTGCGCGTCTGTCTCTGTGTCTGGGGCCTGCTGTGGTTTTATGACTGTGCTGTGGTGCGTTGGGTCTGGATGCGGGTCTGGGTCTGGACTGCAGGACTCGGCCTCTCTTCCTGCAGGTTTCCACGAGCTTCTCTCTCAGGTGGAGAAAGCGGGACAGACAGGACGTCTGGAGGGAGAGACGCACACAATAGCGCACTTCAGCTCACACGCGTACGTTTGACACACGCCCGCCGCCCGTTTCTTTTTCCTGTCTCCACTCACGCTGCCGTCCAGCAGTTCGGTCTTCTCTGTCCCGCTATGTGCCAGCAGGTACTTAGAGTGGAACAGCCGTCCGTCGAAGCCGTGCCAAGGCATCAGGGCAGCGTTGGGCAGCGGGCAGCCGCTGGCACAGTTCGCACCCAGCAGGTGGCTCAGCCCTCGGACATAGAGGGAGCCCAGCTGCACCGCGCGACTGGAGAGGAAAGGCAGCTGACAGAAAGAAGAGGGGAGGGGGAGTGAAGAAACAGTTTTCATTCGGTTGGCGGCCGATCTTCATCACGAGGATGGATGCTTCGGTGAATCTTCTGTCACCGAACTTGCGCTGTGCCGCCACGGCACCGCGGCGACTCTTCTGAGCCGCCAGCGGGTCGCGGCCGACCTCAGCGCATGCGACGGCGCATTCCTTCGGCTCGAAGCTTTAACGAACCACGTGACGGATCCTGAGCCTCAAACAACAAAAACGGACCACACAGCAGGTCACTGGGCGTCCATGGTGGGAGAGACCTCACTGTTTCATTTACCAATAGGATGAATACATCTTTTAATACTTTACATTACCATTGCAAGATATGAATCTTCGTTTGAAAGAAGAACTTCATATCCTCAGTCCATTTACTGGTTTTTAATGGCTGAGGAATCAATAACAACTACACACTACAACCCCCCCCCATGTCTTGCAGCATCATTCAAACACCCCTGCTGTAAAGAGCCATCTGCTTCTTCAATATGCTCAGTGTCACCACCCAGAAGAATGTCCTTAAAATTTTCCCTCACAGGTGCTAAAAGAATTGTTTCAAAGTTTCCCAACCCCGGCTTGCGCAAACCTTATCTGCTCAATCCTGGCCCATAAATCACACGATTATAAACGTCCCTGACCACCCACTGCACTGCTGCTTTACTCTGCTTCTACTGGCCAAAAGTGACACCAAACTGGTCGAGACGTCTTTGCTTATTTTGGCTCAAACACTCACATCGCTCCAAAAGGAAACTAACGCATTATTCCGCGTTCCCCGGAGAGAGGGCAACGAAAGCCGGGACGGGAACGAAGGAGATAAAGAATCTACTGAAGGAGGACAATAAAGAAAAAGATGAAGAAGCCGAGAGATAACAGCAGGCAGATGTTCTCCGTATTTGCGCGTGCGTGTGTGCGTGTCTCCTGCTCTCACCTGTTCTCGGGCAGATAGCGCTGATAACAGGGATTACGCACACGCGCACAGACGCACGCACGCACACACACAGCGGCCTGCCTGCCACCTGCTTCCAGTCAAACACAGCTTCACCTTCTCAAAACAATGAACCACTGGACAGAGACACAAAAGCCTGAATGAGCACACAAACACACCGGCACAAAGAGAGCGGGAGAGAGAGAGAGAGAGAGGGAGCAATGTGAAGAGAGACGGAACAAGGGAAAGTGCTTGAGAGTGAAAAGTAGAAGAACGTGAGAACACACGACGGGACGCAGACAAAGACAGAAGTGTGTGTGTGTGTGTGTGTGTGTGTGTGTGTGTGTGTGTGTGTGTGTGTGTGTGTGCGTGTAAACAGCTCCATGTGGTGAAAGTCAGCCAGGACAGACAGGCGACTGTCGCCAGCACACTCTCTCTGGCACACACACACGCAAACGCACACACACACACACACACACGCCACAATCACAGTCCCGTGGGGAGGAATGCTGCAAAAGAAAACCGACTTCTCCCAGAACCTAACCCGCAACCCCCTTTCCCCCTGAACACACAAAAATGGTGTGACTCATTTTGTCTCAGTTGAGCGCACGCAGCCTTGTCTCTAATAAATGCAGATTTGAACAAACAAAACTCGTTGTTTTATGTGGCGCGTCGTAATGGAAGGCAGAGGCAGAGTCCCGGCTCGGGCTGGGACACGTCGAGGGGAGCGCGCGTGAAACCTGCAGCTCGCTGTTAAACGGCGGGCACGCGCGGGCGGGGGAATGCAAATGCGCGCCATCGCACACCGACAAGCTGTTCGCCCACATCAGAGCGTATATATGCGCATGCTGTGTGTGTAGTTAATCCATACACCAGTCACTCAGTTGACCCCCCCGCCGCTCTGAACCTCTCCCAGACGGCGTATTCAAATCAACGCCCAGCCCTAATTATTGTGTAGAAAACAGACATGCAGCAAAAATACAAATTACTAGACATAAGTATTGTAATTAAGCAGTAAAGATAAATGGGGCTACAACAAGGCAGCAAACAGCACGGCCGTTTTTTCCCCAGAGAATGGAAAAGCACGGCTGACTCTCCGATCCCGGCATCTCACAGCAAACAGCCCTCCGGCACGTTTTCAAAAACAGCGGCGTCTCCATCAGGGCTTTAACTAACCATTATTTTCACTATCAAGCGACCTGATAATCACTGTTTGATCATTCGGCAGAAAATCGTGAGCAAGTTCCCAGAGCTTTAAAGTGAATTTAAACTGGGGAAGATGAGAAAGTGTGCCAGCCTCTGCAGGTACAGCACCGGTTACCATCCGAAACACTCCGGGGCTGATCAGACTTTGTATGAGTTTCCTATAAGACAGACGCGGATTTGGATCTAGAGCGGCAACAGCTGAAAAAAAGAATGAATTGGCTGAACAATGAACCATCCGCCATTGCACATCATAGTCCAAGGAAAAAAAAAAAAAAAATATTTGATGGGTTTTGAGCAAATGACATACTTGCTGCTTTTCTTTCACTTCACATTACAATAAACTAAATATTTTGGGGTTTTGGATTGTTAGTTGTGAAAGACATTTCATGGCATTACCCTGGACTACAGGATATTATTACTACATTCATTTTTTTTCTACTGTTTTCTTATGTTTTATGGAACAAACACTCATGTCACTCACAAGCACCATTTGTTGAAGGCCTGTTTGGCTGAACATAGACAATTTCTCTTTGCTTGATCCTCATAGTGTTGCAGTTTTGCAGTCATTTTCTCATATTACACCACAGTGTGTAGTCAAACACACAGGGCGGCTTTCCATCGGCTTTGTTTTCAGGTTGTCTGTACAAACGTGTGCTAAGCTAATTAATGTGGGTTTATGTTTTTTAAAAAAAGTTAATTTAAAAAAAATAAATCTGTAAACCTTTCCATTTTAATTCTGGTCTTTTAAGGAAGTGAAGGCGGAAATCCGATTTAAAGAATCGCCAACGCAGATGTACCTTTTCACGAAACAACCGCACTGCAGTCGACCGCAAATTGTTTGGGGTTTTCGTGAGTTGGTTTGTTTGTTTGTCCACACACTCTCAATCGGCAGCTCGTTTGTTTATTCGCCTCATTTTTTTTCCTTCACTTTCTATTACTGGAAACACTTTCTGACCTGTGTTTGCCACAAGAGGACTTTGTTTACTGTAAACTCCAAACTGCAGTGAACATTGTCTTCTTGTGGCAGGAAACACACCATGTTTGGCTTTACTGAGACATAAAAGTGGGGTGAAAATCAGAGACTTAAAAAAACAAACTGAAGAATTTAGACTTTATACAGTGTCTGTGTGTTTGCCTGTAACTGACCTTGATCTGCTGAAGCTCCTGAGGGGACTTGATGCTCAGACAGACACTCTGACTCAGGTAAGCGTCCACGTCCTCTTGAGACAAAGTCTCCACCTGATAACACACAGACACACGCACATGCGTGCCAAAAAACAGCAGAAAATACATTGGTTAGCCAATTCAATCACATCCCAGTGTGTTCTTCTGTGCGGGTCAGTTTGTTTTGTCTGCTCTCTATGCAGCGATTCAGCAGAGAAAGGAACAATGCTGAATACAGAAACGCGGCTGCCCAGTTGTGTGTTCAAAACAAACAAACCCTGGGGCTATTTAAAAAGAAGAGTGACGATGGAATGTGAAATGCAGCCGTAATCAGACGACGGCTGCTGTTCTCCGTCTCATATGTGATTGTCTACTCGTCTAATGGTCCATCTTCTGACTGACTGTTGCTCCCTCATCCATTTAAATGGCTGGATCCAGGCATCCATTTGTCTGTCTGACTGAAATCTGTAAGTGTCTGGAAGACTGCCTTGCGGCTCTCTGCATCTTTAAGAGTTCAACTCTGTCTGAACAGAGTACTATTAGTGAAATTACGTGGTGAACCCTAATTTCCTAATTTACTGAGGCATAATTAGCTGGTTTGTTGAAATTTCACCGATCATTCGCTTGTCTCTGGCTTCTTGCTTTTGCTTTGCGCTTTGGAGTTCAAATTAAACTGCGCGGTTCCTTCATTGCATCTGAGCTTAATTTGAACGACTCCTTCCGTTAACTTATCAGGTTGTACGACACAATGACAAGAAAAATAGACCAGTGTGTGTTGGGTAGACAGAGAAGGGCATATTTGAACCTGTTTACAACTTATCTGCCAGAGTTGATAAATTAATCTGCAATAATTTTTGTTTATCTCCTGCAAAATGACGCATGCAGCCTCATCCAGGTGATTTGATCCCGTGATATCTGACGTCAACGCAGAACATACAAATAAAAAACACAAATCTCTGCAAATCTTTTGCCTACTCAAATAAAAAAAAAAATCACCACAGCGGGATTACAAACGGCACATACAGCGTGCTTACAGTTTTAAGATTTACAACCAAAATAAGAACGGCAATACTGAAAGCCCCTGGGTGGTTTATCAGCCCTCTTGTCGTCATAAGAGCTTGAGTTACAAAGACCAGTGTCTGTGGCTAAACTGGGCACTCAGTGGGTGATAATGGCTACCATCAAGCCACGGCAAAACAACACAACTCCGAGCGTCAACAAGTCGTGTTTAACTTCACATCACACGCTGACAAAAGAGTGAAATAATTGTAGTATATGTGTTATAGATGTAAATCCCAAATCAACAGCTGACTTGTGTGTTTAACTGTCACCAAATACGTTTGGTCTTTCATGTTCTGTTTACATAAATCACCAGGTGCAGCCTTATTACTGATATACTGGCATTATCTTGGCTGAAACGCTTAAATGCAAACTGAATTGAGTTGTGCTCGACTGTTTCATTTAACAGATGTTCATTGAAGGCTACGCCAAACACGCAGCTTCACAAATGAAACCCAGCGGAGATGCATCAGCCACGGCGGGGACATCATCGTTTTCAAAGTGCCCATCGCCGATGGTGTTTTCATCTGCAAGCAGCACACCGGACGTGACTCGAGAGAAGGTTGAAGAAGGGGAAAACTCTCATATAACATCCGAGGAAATCACTTGCATGTTTGTCTTCTCTCCTGAATAGAAGAACTTCACAATTTCAATTAGCGATAGATTCCATACATATTAACGTGAAGTTGGATTTCTTCCTTTCTTTCTTTTTCTTTCTTGACATTACCTGCAGGACTATGTATGTGACGAGGCAGAGAGCAGCCAGGAGAGAGACCTCAACAGCTCCATACAAGTCCGAGAACTCCTGGCAGTCAAAGATTGTAAGGAAGGATTTCAGGCGAAGGGCAGAAACATCAGAGCCAGTGCCGAACCACAACACGTCCAGACTGGGACGACCGCCTATAAATGTAGAAAAGATTTGCAGAAAAGGGTTGTGGTTGGCTTTAGATGCAAAAAAGACGGCTTGAAGTGAGACTGACAGTATGATGTATTAATGTATTAAGCGCATTAAGCTTGATGGCAGTTTAGAGTATCCTCTCAGGCATCAGTGGCCCAATTTAATTACAGAGGAAAACATAATTCCTAGGAAACATTATAATCACATGACTCATACTGTTGCTTATCTTGAGCGTCGCAAACTACAAATTCAACAGAACTAATATTTTGGCCTAACTGGAGTCCAAGAAAAGAGGGAGACAGATGTTGAGAAAATAGCAGGTAGGGTACATGGGAGGCTGACTGGGACGGGGTGGACCACGTCAGGTCCCTTCAGAGGGTTTCCAGAGTAGACAAACCACTCCTTAATCACTGGAGTGTCAACAGTGCTTCCTGAAAAGACACACACACACACACACACACACACACAAAAAAAAAAGTCAGCGTAAGACATGGACTGACCTCACACCACTGTCTGGAGAAGACAAAAAAAAAATTCCATTGTCTTTATTTTTAAACTGCAGTATACACATGACACCACAGAGTAAAAGCAAAAATTCCACTGCACAGCATGAGGTGTGTGTGCGCTGCACGTCCGTGTTTATATGCACAGTCAGCTTGGTTGATGCACTTTGACCCTATGCACGGTGCTGCCACAGTGCATAGGTATCTGTGTGTGCGTGCGATCCCTCCAAAAAGTTCGCCGTCCTACCGTCATGCCCGAGCAGCAGCAGTCCATAGGCGTGCTGCCTGCAAGCTTTGTAGACGAGGGCCTGAGGCAGCAGCTCGGCGTCCTCTTCGTCCTCCAAAGTGTTGCTGCATTCGACGACTCCCTCGCACACAACACTGTAAACCATAAAACCCTCTGCTGCAACATGCCTCTCTCTGCACGCCTGGGGAAAACCACACGGCGGGCACACATTTAGCCTATCTGGCATTTGGCCCTCTCAGCAATCAAGAGACTTCTACTGTAACGTGTATTTTACATGCATGCGACGCACATGTACCTTTAATATCTCCGGACTGACGTATTTCTCAAAGGCAGAGGTGGGGGGGCTCGCAGAGATGTCGCCTGGCTGAAGAGCTTTTTGTCCAGGAAGAATGTAGGAGCAGATTCCCCTGTTCAGCAGCTCTCTTTGAGAAGCCGACAGATTCAGAGACTGAAGGATATGCCCAGTCTCTACCTCCTGGCCGCAGCACAATGACCTCACAAACTGGGATATAGCTGGGACCATCAGCCCCTGAGGAGCACGGGAGTGTGGCGCGGGAGTGTTTGTCCTGGGAAACAATGAAACAGAGTTGTCAATGCGACGTCCTCATCTGAACTCGAAACCAACTTGGCTCAGTGTCAAACACCTAAATAAGATTAAGTTTTTGTTTCTCAATAGACAACAATTTTGGTTCAGCAAAAACCCACTGTTCTGGTCCTAGACTATGAAAAATGAATACACAATTGATCACACAGTACATAGCTTTTGTTGTATCTGATTAAACAGATGAGAGAGTAATTTGAAATAATAATGTTTTCTAATTATGACTGTCACAAGCTGCCAAACCCCCCCCCCCCAAAAAAAATCCTCTTTTGAGTCCAGCTTTGAAAAAAAAATTTGTAGACCATTTATAAACAATATGTACGGGTGAACTTGGTATTCATGGTCTAAAAACTAAACCACAGAGGTAGTATTTATTTGGAAGGATGAAAATTCAAATCGAGGTGAAATATCAACAGAGAACCAAAACCAAAGTAAGTCCCCAGATACCTGTATGCTGCCATAGCATTGTTCCTGATGTGCTGCATCTGCGCCTCTGACACCACATCGTTACCCAGGAGGCAGGCCAGCAGCGGTAGCTGGGCAACGGCCAGTCCAGTGGCTTGGCAGAACCTCCGCCGGTCGTAGAGGACAGTGGTGAGGCTGTTTATCTGCAGCTTTGTCACCGACAAGTAGGGGGCACTTTAAAAAAAAAAACAAAAACACACAGATCACACAGTTCATCTGCATTTCCCATGACTTATCCATTACACGGAGTGCTGGACTCCATCCGATGTACTTTGAAAATCCCAAAAAGTCCAACCCCTTTCAGGCATTTAGCTGGTCACGATCAACAAAGATTTAGCTTGTTAGCTGCAGCAGATTTACAGTGGCTTAAATAGTCTAAACAGGGAGAGTCTTTGGTGTTGCTAACAACTGGCATTTACTAAGTCTGAAAACACGATCACTTTAACAAACCTGTCATATATGAGGAAGTCTGAGTCCTGTCCCAGAATGCCCATGCTGCCGTGCTGATGAGCGTAGCTGGCAATCTCATAGTCGGCCTCTCGCACCGAGCAAAACACTTCCTGACCCAGTGACCTGTAAGCAACGACATCGCAACACTAATTCTGCCATAAAGTGCAGGAACAGCAACCAACATCAGATCAAACTTCACCTGATGAAGTCAAGTCTTTTCAACACATTATTAACTTTTTTTTTTTTTTATCCACAGGACGCCCACAGAGTCACGATCGCATTCATAAATGCTAACCTGAGAGCAAAGCGAGTGAATGTTGCCAGACCGGAGGGCAAACAAAAGAGCTCCCTGCCAGGCTGCTCTCCGTGTGCCTTGATGTGACGAAACATTTTAGAAATGTCCCCGTTCACTCTGCGTCGCCTCTTCACCTGCAGACAGGAGAGGATGTTTGGATGCAGGAGGTTGAGACTGCGTAAACTTACAAGGTCAACCGCGTCAACTCCAGGCTCCGCAAGTTCAGATTTCAATATTAGAGACGCTTAAAATATGCTACATGTTAAATTAATCAGTGTAATTTCTAAAGAGATATATTCAAACGCCTCAGGTTTCCAGTGTTGCTTTCCTCACCCACTCTCGTCTCTTCTGCTCTTCCACCACCCCATCAAAGAAAAAGACCAGCCTGATGCCTGCGCCGGTAAACGCCTCCACCCAGCTCTTCAAGGCGTCCATGTACTCCTTCCACTGCCCCCCACACACCCAGTCCTTACAAGAATACCAGTGACGCAAACACGCCATACCGTCCACAACGAGTGTGGGACCTACACGAAGAGAGAGAAGGCACTTTATGCCAGCACTCATCCCCAGCAATGGGCAAGAAATGCCCAGCTTCTGGGTTTTTAGTCTTTTGGTTTGCGTATCTGCCAGCACGTAGATCATCAGAACTTCTTATTCCTCCCTCAGTGCTGCCAGTAATGCTCACTGGGACTGTCAGCCATGGCTGTCACTTGTTTTACATTGTCTGCTTCCCTGTTGGAATTACTCTTATCTTTCAAAGGATCAGCATCACTGATGCCAAATCTGTGTATATTGTTGTGAACAGCAGGGTTGGCATTGAAGACTTGTGTAAATACCAGTTTATAATGAGGGATTGTGTCCACCACACGTAATATGGTATTAAATTGTTTCAATATCATGAACTGAATAAGATGAATGTTGGAGGGGAAATGGAAAACAAACTGAAAAAAACATGTTATGCTCGTTTGTTTGTATATGTAGTGAAACTTTTTTGTTTGCAACAGTATTTTAAGTGTGGACGTAAGTCAGTAAAGTTTTATAAATCTTTATCAGCTCCAGTGTCGTTTTCCTTGTGCTTTTCAGATCCTGGATGCTTCCTCCTTACTACAAAACGCATGCACAGAAAATATTTAAGCAGAATGAGCGCAGGGTTCTTGTATACCCACTGCCACTACTACCTGCGCCGTCAGCTGCGGTTGCGCTTCTGGCGACATGCTGCGTGGCCATCTCTCTCAGATTCACAGTCACACAGACCTCGGGACAGCAGCAGTCCATGAAGTATTGAAGACCTTTCACGCCCATCTCTGCAGAGAAGTGATGGGAAACCTGTGACTCCGATTTCACGTGTTAGTGCGTTAATGGGTGAGCGCTCGGCGAGGTTGGACCTGGATGCTAACGGTTAGATTAGCTTCCAGCCTGTAAACTCAGCGGTTCAGAGGCAGCCGCGTTTCCTGCCCTCACGAACCCACTCGCCCTGTGCCAAGTTACGACCGCACATGCGTTTACCCCTTCGCGTCGCTTCGAGCAGCAGAAACCCACTTCGGAATCTTGGTGCGTGCGAGCAGCATTCAGCGTGCTGCCATGATTTGATGTGAATGCAAATTACTTCCTATGATCTGCGCGTGGCGTCACCGCGTTGCAAAACAAAGCGCACGTGCTCGGCGCAGGGAGTCGGGTATCTGGGATCAGAATCTGAACGGTGTCGGAGGAAGTACTCAAACTCTTCACCCGAATAAAAGTCTTTTTTTTTTTTTTTTACAACTTTGTAAATTTAAAAAAAAAATCTGTGAGCATTCCTTTTTTATGAAATACTGGATAATTTAATCTCTTTCAGCCTCTCTGTTTTACCTTAACGAAACTGCGTGAAGTTAAAAGGGAAATGATCATTAGGTGAAATTCCTAACAACTTATAGACATCTAAAACATGACAAGGGACCCCAAGTAGTTATTTTACTATGTAAAATTCTTAACTGTACAATGAAAAGAAGTAGAGCAGACAATTAAAAAGTAACTTTTTTTTTTTTTTTTTTACAAAATTACAAAAGTAAAGCAGAAATACCTCAAATCTGTACTCAAATACAGTACTTGAGTTCCTTTATGCCACTGGTAATACAAATAAAACAAACTAGACAAAGGCAAAAATAGAATATATCCTTGAAACACAGGTTGAACATCTAATTTAGATCATCATGCTATTGATCCTGCTGTTATTTAAAAAATAAATAAACATTCTAGCATGAAATGAATGAATATGGACAACTGAGGTTTTTGTGGGCTCAGCCCTCCAATAATAACTCTCCAGGCTAAGATCAGAGACAGACTAATTGCTCTCCAGTCTCTCCTGGAGAATGAGGAGTCACAAGCTATTAGGTCTACCTTCTTAACACAAAGCACCCCCGTCCCTTGAGTTCCATTGTCTGAACGAAGGAGGAATAAAGAAAAGGGACATATGCTGGCTGTCAGTCCAGCTGTCAGCATCTGTCGTTCCTCAGCCAGATGCTCTGTGGACTGGGAGGACAATCCACCCCTCCCGGTCAACTGATCTCTAAGAAGGGCGGAGCTGTGTTGTAAATCTGCCCCCCATGAATGCACTGAAAAGTTATGACCACTGAACCTATGAAGACCAAAAACACTCAGAACTTTGCCCAAAAATGTCAGTCCCCTCTCCCAAAAGTAGAGCAGATATGATTATTCTGAATTATGTCATCTTATCCTGAGGGTGCTTTTGGGAAATGAGGCCATGGACCTATGCAGATGTTGAAACAGCAGGTGCTCAATGCGTTCCTTCCCCCACTTTTCTTAAAACTGCAGATCAATGTTCAAAACTGATGAGCTGTGAAAGCAGGAGGTAATAATCCTAATAATCAGACAGAATTTCCTTTTTAAAATAACACACAGCTCCAGTTTTTAGTTTTTCACTCTTTTCTTTCTTTTATTTATTTATTTTATTTATTAATCTTTAGATCTGTAACATGTCAAGCAAATCAAAGCAAGCAAATTGAGAAAATTACCTGGCAGAGCTTCCCAGAGTCCAAGGTAATGTTGTTGTATATCTTGTTTGATTTAACCAACAGTAGAAAACTCATAGTTTACTCTCTTAGAAAATAACAAAATTCCCATTTGAGAGGCCATTCCAACCCAAGGAATGTCATTTGTTCTTTAAAACATTCTTGTAAAGCAATTAATCAGTTGTCATTATAATGGATTAGCAACAAATGGTTGCAGCTCTGGACTGAAGACAGAAAAGGACAAAGAGAGTATTTGTATTAGGGATACTGACTGGAGTTTGGAATTACAGGTCAAAGAAAATATGTTGCTATCTGCCAATTTATATTGAATTGCCAATTTGGTGATGTACGTAATCAAGCTCATACTTGGTTCACCTTATGTGGAACAAGCTCAAAGGGTACAGTATATCCATGCCTCTTACATAATCCTGCATCACATTTTCAGCAATCAGTGTTTGGGTTGCCTATTCACTTGGATCTTTTCAACTTCTTCCTCCTCCTGCACTGACTCGTCCTTCTCCTCAGTGAGCTCCTCCCCCTGTTGTCTCCCTTTCCTCCCCACTCTTGACCAAAGCTTGACTCAGGAGAACCAGAGGCAGATGTTCCAGGAGCACACGACTGCCCTCAGCCCTACCCCCAATACCTCCCATTTGTATTGGATCAGCAGTTAACCCCCGGAAAGAATTGACCATACAAGCACGCACACAGACATACAAAGACCATCGCTGCCCAAATCTGTACAGGCTCAACAGTTGTCCAACTGAATGAACAACACACACACACATACACACTGAGTGCTGCATAGATCCCCTCAGTGTCCCTGATAGTAGCCACCCTGGGGTCAGGCCTGGTGTCAGCGTCCAGGGCTCAGGGTCTCTCTGGGCAGCTGGTCTGGCTAATCCTGCTGCTGGAGGCCACTGGTTCTCAAACTAAAGGCCAAGGACCCCCAGGGGGCCACAGGGCAGGGAGCTCAGGGAGCAGGGAGTGTGCGATTTGTTCAAAATGCAGGGGTTTTTGGTTGTTTGCTTGCTTACTTGCTTGTCTTAAGTCCAAATCAAACATAAAATGTTATTGTGGAGCAAAGTGTAAATACCAGTATCATGTGGGAATTAAAAAGTTGGGTCTTTTTCATATTTTTGGGCTAAGTGCTGATCAAAACCCCAGAATGTAATTTACATCTTCATAAATAACTCTAAATATTTAATTGTAAATTTGAAGGCATGTGAATTGGTGCCTTCAAATGTCTCTAAATTTTCCATTACATGTAATTGTGCAGTCATCAAAATAGAAGTTTAACTCTTCGCTTGATATGACATAATGATAAACTGATATAATAGTTCTGTTGATTAAAAAATCAAACTGACTAATTGTTTCAGCTTTACATACTGTAAACACAACCTTAAATGAAATAGCGGAACAAGCAGATGTCAAACATATAGAACATGTAATGTCAAAAAAAGTTTTCATGTAACACTTGTAGGTGTCGAAGTTGAAACGTAAGAAGAACATTGAAATGATTAAAAAGGTCAATACACAACATCTAACCATAACTACATATTTCCCACTAAATGGATTTTCCTTTCATAAAAAGTGAAAGGACAGACCAATCTTTGCCAGCAAGCAGACTGTGCTGTCACAATATCTGAAACTGTTTGTACTACAGGTGTAACTTAAGTCTGTGTCATACATTGAGGCAAACAGGTGTTGTAAGTCGCTACATTCCTGACTGTAGGTCGGCACCTACAGGGCTTTGTGGCTCAGATGGGGAGGGGATACAGGAGTCTCGTGTTTCTGACATCACAGTGTTGTTGTTGCTGGGGGAGTCTTATCCATCAAGCCAGAGGCCCAGCCCCACAACTGTCCTGTTACCATTATAATCAGCACAGGAAAGACCCCCTATCTATCTATCTATCTATGAATAAACAGATTGATGAAATAAACAAAAGTAGTAGCGCAGGTTTTAAAACATTTGTTTTAAAATTGAATATTAGTCAGCTGTTCTTCCAAAAACCCTTTCCTCCTAGTAAAAATTAAATGTCTCAGTTGTCAGTGGTTTTAATAAAAAAACAAGGTTCTTGCTGTGCATATGGGAACCCAGCACAGAAGGAGTTACATTTGTTCTGGCTCGAAGTGAATGATCCAGAGAGTCCCTGTGAACTTTCTATAACTGACCAGACCGAGGGCTGCCATGCTATGTGCAACAGTGTGTGTGTGTGTGTGTGTGTGTATATGTGTTTGGTGTGATGGTGATGATGTGGAGGTTCCCACGACGGCCATCCATCCATTTCTTGGCACGCACACACAAACACACAAACACACACACACACACACACACACACACACACACACACACACACACACACACACACACACACACACACACAGGCCATATGGCCACCTCATACCCATTGCATGCCTCCACTGTGATTTGGCTCAGGGACCCACCAGTAGCTGCACCTACAGAAGCATTTAGCCTGTAACCCAGAGGATGGAGAGAGAAATGAAAGAGACAGAGGGAAGACAGAGATGGGAGGAAGATGATGACAGAGCTAGGAAGAAGGAGAAGGACAGAAAAGGAGAAATGAAGGGACTTTAGACAGAGACAGAGGTGATGGGTAGCCATTTGGTAGTTAGTTGGTGTTGTGCTGTTTGGTGAGCAGATGGCCAGGGCTCGCGGAGGGGCGTGTCTTGTCCTCGCGACCCTTCACAAATCACACGGCTCTCCCGAGGGGCTCGCGACTCGGCGTTCAATAAGAATCAATGGGAATTACTTCGGGAGAGAAAGGGATGAATGGGCGGCGGGGCGCGAGACCTCTTCCTTTGTTGTCCCCCTGCGTGTCACAGAGCTCGTGGTCACAAACACACGCGCGCGCACGCACACACGCAGTTACGCATAGACAATAGGAAAGCACTTCAGTTAAACAATCGACCTCCAGTTAAACAATTTTTTAACCTCACACACACACACACACACACACACACACACACACGCAAACACGCGCGCACACACATACGCACACAAAGAGGGATCACAGAGGAGGAGTTCCTGCAGTTTCCTTAAGACACAATTAGAAAATCTCCTGGCATAAATTATATCATAGGGTAGAACGTATTCTTGTTGCTGATGAAGGAGGAAGGTGGTGGTGGTGTTAGTAGTAGCAGCAGCAGTAGTAGTAGTAGTAGTAGTAGTAGTAGTAGTATTTGGGTGGGGGGGGTCACTTTCCATCTCACCATGCCTTTCAGTCACGGTTTGCTGGCATAATCGGAAAATGTGTGCCACGTCATGGTGATGAATGACTGATAGTATATTGGCCTAATACAGGGAGGGAGGGAAAGAGCACCAGGGACCTCTGAAAGTCGGGATGAGTGTAAATAAAAGGCCTCAAGAGAGGGATTTTACGCCACGCCACATAGGAGCATTGTAGGCTATTGAGAAGGGGGCTGAAATCAACTGGTTAAATGAAATGGCAGCTCGGAGCAGCGTCCTATAGCTAAACACACATACGGGTATCTGGAAAGACTGTGGCAGGCAAGGATAATAGTATTAAAGCTTAAGGTTAAAGGCCCTTCAATCAGCCTCAAGGGGTGTAAAGAGCATATCATGGACACATGAACCACATTAGACATAGGCTTTCTCATTTATCTATAGCCTACACTGACCCACAGGGAATTATAGCCAAGCAGGGCCATCAAAATTATGCAATGGGACAGCACCAGCTCTAACACACGGCAACTCATCAGCACTGTAAGTGTTATGGCATGGACTGATAGTTGTGCATATATGCAAAGGATAGAGTTGGTTGTGGAGTGAGGATGAAGGTCTTGTGTGCTGAGGACAGCAGCAGATCAAAATGCCCCCCCCACACACACACACACACACACACACACTATGCTGAGGTGTTTGTGCCCATATGTGCAACCTTTAGAAAATATGTTATTATAGTATAACCACTTATTCTTCGAATGGCTTCACTACCTACTTGAACACATTAATAAAGAAATCATTGAGAAAAGGAGCCCTCCCCCCCAGTCTTTTTTGTGGCAGTGTTGTGAAGGTTGAGTTGATTGACAAGTGTGACAGCAAAACCCAATCATCTGACAGTTCTGTCCAATCAGCAATTCCCTTCTACCCTTTCCTTTTATAGATTCCTTTTGCTACATGTTAATTATTTTTTCATAATCAACTGTCATTCTCATAAATCATAACCTCATAAGGCAGTAATGAAATCCTCATGGAATCATAAACTGACAGAACATAATACATAATCAATATAATACATAGTCTTTACCTCTTTACCTAAATTTAATGAAAATTGGACTATAATCACAGTACAACAACATCTTCAGCTGTTTCACAGCCAGAGATGAGCTCATAACAACATCATCATGCCAACAAGTGTGAATTCTTCCCCACATTTTTTTTCTGTGGATACTCACAGATATGTAAATTAGACAGTGGGTCCATGTGTGGAGTCAGTGTTATATTCCCGTACTATACACAGTATATTTTAAAGGATTTGTTTCTATGGTAGTTGTAGTTTTTGATGTTTTGTCTCTGACTGTATGCAGCAAATGTATAATTTTTATTACAAAACATAACATTATTGTTTATGCAACCGGTCATGCTCCCTCTCTATCTTTCTCTCTCTCTCTCTCTCTCTCTCTGGTGATGTATTATTGTGGGAGAGCAGGTGCTGCCGGCCCAATTACCATACAGCTGAAAGCACAAAGAGAAAAAAACTTTACTCCCTCTATGCCTCCCCTCCTCCTCCTCATCCTCCTCCCCCTCATCCTCCTCCTCCCAAAGTCTCTTAATGACAGCCACGCGAGTGACACACCACCAAGTCTTTTTTTTTACTACCTCTACCAAAAAAGCAAGAAAGGGAAATAACACAGGCATGCGGTGAAGAAACAGTGTAGGTGTGCTGGCCTGCAGCCACCGTGTGCGTATTTCCCTGCGTCTTTGCTCACTTGATTGAGATTTTACCTTCGAGTAGGTAATGCTGGGTTTCAGCTAGGCTACTCTAAATGGTTTAAAAAATATAATTTATATTTGAGTCAGTGGGGATTCCCATTAACGTAAAAATGCATATATAGGGGCAAAGGGTAATGGACTCTTGACCTTACGCATTAAAAGTGATTAAATTATATCAGCATGCTGCTCCTAAAAGGAAATATCGACAATCAAATGCCCTGTCTGAAAGTTTAAGTTGTTTTTTTTTTTTTCCTATTCGCCCTTATATCAGCAGATCAGGGTTTACCAATAAACCGTACGATACATCAGGTGAAACAACACACGTTTATGTGATGGGGCGCACGTGGGGAGATGCGGAGTGGGATGTATATCGCCAAGAAATAAAGATAAGGTAACGGATCGACTTGTTTGGGGGGTGTGAACATGCGAAAACGACGGCAGGGGTAACACCATAGGAATGCGGCGGAGCAGATGGTCGTTGTAACGCAGTTGGGACGGCTGGCTGCCCCGGCTGGCCATGTTGGGAACGGGTCGAGCGCAGGCTTTATCATTAACCCCCAGATTTGAGAAGCCACCCTCGGACTATATGACTGCTGCCTGTATAAATCACTTGACGCGGCGATCTGGAGGATTTCGTGCAGAGGTTATAGAATTTGCCGGAATGTAAATGGGCCCTGTGCGTTGCGCCACGGAGGGGGGAGGCATCAGGGGAAGCAAGGGGTTGTTGCACATTTAACAGCTCAGTAGCCATTTGGTCTGTCCCTTTGAGAGAAAGAGAGGAGTGGGGGCGGGTTTAGAAAAGTTGTGTGCACCCCCCCACCCCACCACCACCACCACCACCACCCCTCCTCTTTCTTTGTGATGGCCCCGGGGCGGACTTGTGGTGGTGGTGGAGGGAGGGGGAAGAAGAGGAGCAGAGGCTCATTTGCATCTTATTACGCTTCGCCTGCTGGCCCGGTATAAAACCCTGTGCAGGGCAGGAGACCCATCAGACAAACACACCGTTATGCCGAGACAGACACAGAGAGACGGAGACTTGTTTTCTGTGTTTAGCATCAGCATATCATTATCAATCAAGTGGAAAAATAAACAAGGCAATCGAGAGCTGCCTCTTCCAATACCGACTGACTGGAATTAACTCTTATACTTCCATCAGGGATTTCATTCACGCTTCTCCAAGGGGGATCCTTCTGTTGAGGATTACTTTACGCTGTAAAACTTTTTTTTCCCTTTCCGTAAAAAAAAACCAACTCGTGCCTCGCATGGGGAAGTAGAGGAAAAGACGCACCAAAGGAAAAGTTTCGCCTCACCTTCCTTCCTGCGCGCAGAGCTCACCTTGACTGTGTCTTAACGGGAAGCTATTAAAACTTTCTCCATGATTGTTTGAGCCGGGCTACTCGGACCTGCGGAGCTTTCACTGCTTGTTGAAGGGCTGTCAGCACAATGGGACGCCTGTCTCTGCTCGTGGTTGTCACTCTCTCCCTGCTCACCTGCCAGGTAGGTCAAATGGAGATAAATCGTAGTATTTAAGGAGATTTGTATTATTCTAGATTATGAAAACGCACTGTGCTTGTCTGTCAGCATAGATCTATGCGGTTGAAAACATATGTCAAGAATTATGGCCATAAAACACCCAGAAGTTACCTGTGTCAAACACGCCGGGCTGACTGTGTGTGTGTGTGTGTGTGTGTGTGTGTGTGTGTGTGTGTGTGTGTGTGTGTGTTTTGCCTCTGTAGGTTTCTTGCTCCGGAGTGTTTGAGCTCAAGCTGCAGGAGTTCCTCAACAAGAAAGGTGTAACGGGGAACGCCAACTGCTGCCCCGGAGGCTCCGCTCAAGCGCAGGGCCACCAGCAGTGCGAGTGCAAGACTTTCTTTCGGATTTGTCTGAAGCACTACCAGGCCAACGTCTCCCCCGAGCCGCCCTGCACCTACGGAGGGGCCGTGACTCCCGTCCTCGGCTCCAACTCCTTCCAGGTGCCGGAGACCAACGCGGACAGCTTCACCAACCCAATCCGCTTCCCCTTCGGCTTCACATGGCCGGTGAGTGTTTACAGACATCATACGAGGCATCTGATTGATCTTACTGTATTAATATCAGCTCCAATGTAAAAAAATCTCTTAATGATAATCAGTGGGTTGTAAATTTGTACTTTTGGCAATTTTCCCATTAAAGACAGCAAATTCCCCTGTATGATTCATAAAGGATATTAATTCTATATTAATTAAATTTATAGATTTAGTGGGCTATTTGCGTCACGCAGTCTATATTGTGATTTAAGCTTTGTCACATTTTGAGGGAATAATGAAGACCGGGGCAGACTGTGACGTTATCTTATTCCAGTGGGACATATTAGCTTTGAAGAGTGCAAAACGCAACAGATGCTCCCGAACTCAACACTTGTGAGGGTCTTTGTCAGCAGTATGTGAGAGGGGCTATTGTAGTATTTCTGTGCTCTTTGGTGGGATAAAACGGGGAGGGGAGGGTGTGTGTGTGTGTGTGTGTGTGTGTGTGTGTGTGTGTGTGTGAGGGGGGAGTGTTTTCAACAAACGCTTCTCTCCCGACCAGGCGTGGTGGGAAATTTAACATCCTCTGAGTTGGCACATCATTGGCAGCGCAGCGTGAAATTCCGCCTCGTTTGGTTTTACGGCGGTGTCAGAGTGCGATAGTAGCAGGGGTGTGAAAAAGGGAGCAGGTAGTAGCCCTTATTAGGCCCCTAATCAACACGGGAATTAGGCTGTGAAGTTTATTGGGAGGCCTCCTAATGGCCCTCTGCTGCACCGCGCAGGGAGGGAGGCCTCCAGGCCAAGCAGCTGTTGACTCTCTCTCTCTGTCTCTCCTCAGGGGACGTTTTCACTGATCATCGAAGCCCTGCACACTGACTCCCTGGACGACCTGACAACAGGTGGGTGGCAGCCAGAGAAGGCAGCAGTGTAACTCAAAGACAGGCCAGAAGGCTAATAGTGGACCCATTTTCTTTCAGTGGGACTTTTTTTTTCACTTTGCGCTCAGCCGTAAGTGCTAAACAGGACCCAAATCACATTGATCTGATGCAAGTTATCTATCCTTTTCTCTTTCAAGGTACATTTGCTGATGGTTAAAAGCCACTTAGCCCATTCAAACTTTTTCAACACATTGATTCCTTTCTTTAAAACAGATGGCGTCTTTAATTATCTATATAACTTGTTGTGTTGACCCCTGATTATGTTCCATTTCCCCAGTGTAGAAAAAGGGCTGATCATCAACCAAAATAATATATTCTTGGCAGAATATCAGCGAGATGCTGAAAAAAAAGAAAAGAGACAGTTTCTGGTTTTTAAATTGATTTTGTGAATAGAATGGTAACATTCTCTGATTTGCTCACTGAAATCATCCTTAGAGCCATGATTATCAATAAGTGAATTTAAAGACAGTCTGTATGTTTTATGCTACCGGACTTCTATATCATCACACATGTAAAAGGCCACCCATAGTTTTTGCAGGTGTCAGTTGTGATTTGGCCCAGTGGTGAGATATTTCCTGCTGTTATCTTCACGTCCTTCTCTTATCAATGAACTAATGATGTCTAACCAGCAGAGTGTGTGGGTGCTTTGGTGGTGGAGATAATGTAAAATCTGGTGGACACCAAAGTTTTTATTGTGTAATTGGCCAAATCATTTGTGAAATGAGGATGTGCAAGTTCACAACTTAAGCATAGTTTTAATTCAGAGGGCAGCACCCACCACTTTACTGTCTTGGAACCATTAAATGGCCTTTTATTTGTTGCAGCATGGCTGCTTCCTGTTCAGTAGGCCATTAGAAAAAAAGGTTTAAAGATCTAAAATCTGTTGCAAACAATGTGAATATAACTGATGCCTTGTGGCAATGACAAGGTGCAGCTCTCAGTGTCCAGCAGAACATGCTGGTTAGCATTCAACCATATTACTAACAGCAACAACATATAAACAATAACAAGCTGCATCCTTCATTTTTGCAGACAACCCAGAGCGTTTGATCAGCCGCATCACCACTCAGCGTCATCTCACCGTGGGAGAGGAATGGTCCAAGGACATGCAGACAGCCGGCAGGACAGAGCTGCGTTACTCTTATCGCTTCCTGTGTGATGAACACTACTACGGCGAGGGATGCTCTGTATTCTGTCGGCCACGAGACGATGCCTTTGGGCACTTTACCTGTGGCGAGCGTGGAGAGATCATCTGCAACTCTGGCTGGAAGGGACAGTACTGCACTGAACGTAAGTAGGCTTGATTTTTAATCCAGCAGTATCTCTCAGGTGGTTTGCGCAACATGTGAAACAGAGAAAAAAGTGCTTCACCTTAGTATTATTGCACAAGTTAAGAGCATCTGATTCCTAAATACTGAATCAGTACATGAGTAATAATATTGCATGCTTAACATTACTTTTAGCTTTGACTGGAATGAGTATGAGCTTGAAAAAGAAATTACAGTCAAAACCATAAAGAACCACGTGTTAACATTGATGAGGCGGAGATAAAGTGTTTTGAATTTCTATAAAAGTTTCTAAAACTACTTCTGGAAGTTAATTTCCCCAACAGTCACTTGCCATGTCGTTATTGTTAAGGGACTTTTTCCACCTCCTAATGCGGGGCCCGTGTGCAACAGGCGTCAGTTAGTTATCCCATAGCACCAGAGGCCTCAATTCTAATGAGCCGCACTGGTTCCTCAGTAATTCACACGCCGCGTGCCTTCCATTAGACCACTGGGGCCTCCTCGCTTCAAACCTCCTCCCCGATTGGCCAAGTGGGGGTCCTGTATTGTTGCGGCTCAGGCTGGTGATTGGCCAAGCAGGGTTGTGTATTGTTTTGGAGGGGGCAGCTGCTCGATGAGAGGAGACAATGGAGCAGCTGTCTGGTGGTTAGCTCCACACAGACCAGCTGGCCCCAGGGGGAGGAGGAGGGGAGTGAGGAGAGGACAGTAGGAGTGGAGGAGGGAAAAGAGAGAGTGGAAGAGGAGAGCAAGAAGAGAGGAGGAGAAGAGAGAGGATAGGTGAATGGAAGAGGAAGGGAGGAGAGGAGGATCAGAAGGAGGAGGGGGTGCAAGGGTGAGAAAAGGGACTTCTGACCCACAGTCAAGGGGAGAAAGGAGGCTTTGTGTGGGATGCTTTTGTGTTGGCGAGCAACCATGTTAAAGGAGAGGGCTTGTTGGCTGGTTCCCCCCTTTGGCGACCAAAGCTGTTGTAGCCCCCCTGTGGGATACTGAAACTGAGGGGCAAAATTTTTAGCAACTTCTGCACTATTGAATAAAGCAGGTACGTTTCAGTCTGTGATCAGGATCGACCCGATGACCCAGATTGCCCTCAAAATTTCATGATGCTCAAAGTTTGGTTTGGAGCGACTTGAATGCGTCGAACATGGTTGATTAAACCTCTGATACAGAGACCAAGATGTACTTTAGAAAGACAGACATACAGGCCACCAAAGAGCTTGATAGACACACACACAGATAAGAAGGCCGGGGCATCAACCAGACAGGCGGGCTAAGCAGGCAACACTTTGAAAAGAGCCAGTGTGAATTAGATACTGATGAAGGACCATCATGTTTCCAGCAATGGATCTCCCATAATTCACCTGTCACTATTTGTTTCCTCTCTGCAGCAATCTGTCTTCCTGGCTGTGATGAAGAACATGGCTTCTGTGAAAAACCAGGAGAGTGCAAGTAAGTCCAGAAACCATGAATATGTATTTTTTTTCAACATCTGGATCTAGAAGTTTCTTAAATAGATCAATGTAATGTTCTTATTAAACAAAATCTCTTGGTTGTTACTGTTTCTCATTGTTTTTGTCAAGAACTGTAGTTAATGAACATTGTATTCGCAGGTGTCGTGTGGGCTTCAGTGGGCGTTATTGTGATGACTGTATCCGTTACCCGGGCTGCCTCCATGGCACCTGCCAACAGCCCTGGCAGTGTAACTGCCAGGAGGGATGGGGCGGGCTCTTCTGCAACCAGGGTGAGTTGACTGACAGATTTACTATTTTTTTTTGTGATCCCCTGGGTCCCAGTCAGCCCCTTTGATTTATATTTAAACTGTGCTGTTTATAAATATTGTTGTTTGTTGTTGATGTGTCCAGATCTGAACTACTGTACGCACCATAAGCCCTGCCTTAATGGAGCCACATGTACCAACACTGGCCAAGGCAGCTACACTTGCTCCTGCTTACCTGGGTACATGGGTGCCAGCTGTGAGATCCAGGTGAACGAATGTTCTGGAAACCCCTGTCGTAATGGAGGCAGCTGCACTGTGAGTACCAAGTGAGAGGAAGAGTAAGAGAGAGGCGATGTGTTGTCTGAAAAATAAGCATATTGGTGGCAACAAGCCTCTGTGTAACCACTGTTTTTGCATTCTTTCCAATATAGGATAATGACAATGGCTACAAGTGTACCTGCCCACCCGGTTTCTATGGCAACAACTGTGAGTTGAGCGCCAATACCTGTGCAGATGGGCCCTGCTTCAATGGCGGACATTGTGTCGATAACCCTGAAGGTGGCTACTTCTGCCAGTGTCCAATGGGATATGCCGGCTTCAACTGCGAGAAGAAAATCGATCACTGCTCCTCCAACCCCTGTTTAAATGGTACGTTGTTTTTCTGTGTTTCTACATTTACCCTAGCCTGCAATTAAACTTGAACGGATAAGTAAAATATCTGGGGACTAACCCTCAGTCTTTGTCTCCCCTCTCCCCTCTGCAGGTGCAGAATGCGTGGATCTGGTGAACTCCTACCTCTGTCAGTGTCCTGAGGGATTTTCTGGTCCTAACTGTGAAGATAGCAGCAGCATCTCTGGATACTGTCACTCCTTCCCTTGTCAGAATGGTGGGACGTGTCAGGATGGAGTGAATGGCTACACCTGTACCTGCCCTCCAGGTATGACAGTTCTAAACTTTCTTGTGGTATTATGTCGAAGAATAAAACAGATTGTTTCTTGTAGTCTATGGGTCCAGACTCTTAAACTCTGCTTCTCCTGCAGGCTATATCGGCAAAAACTGCAGCACCCCCATCTCCCGCTGCTCTCACAACCCCTGCCACAATGGAGCCACTTGCCACGAGCGTGGCGGCCGTTATGTTTGTGCCTGTGTGCCCGGCTACGGCGGTCACAACTGCCAGTTCCTCCTGCCAGAGGTTCCGAGGCGTCAGCCAGTGGTGGATGGACCGGACCGGCGATACTCTTCCCCAGAAAGTGGAAATGATGAGGAAGAGGAGGCTGATGATAGCGGATTCCCGTGGACGGCTGTGTGCGCTGGGATCTTCCTCGTCCTTGTGATACTGATTGGCTGCTCTGTGCTGGTGGTCTACATTCGGGTCAAACTGCAAGATCGGCAAAGACACCCCAGTGATAGTATCCACAGTGACAGCCAAGAGACCATGAACAACCTGACAACCACCAACAACTGTCTCCGCAGCGACAAGGAGCTGGGCGCCATGATGACAACATCAATTAAAAATACCAACAAAAAGGCAGATTATCATTCAGACCTCGCTGGGTCACTGGGTGGTTTGAGTGGAATCGGCGGGCTCAACGGACCAGAGAAGAATGGCTTCAAGAGTCGCTATCCTAGTGTGGAGTACAACCTGGTTCACGAGCTCCAACCTGAGGAGCTGTCACTGTGTAAAGAAGAGGAGCACGATGAGCCAGAGGTCAAATGTGAAATGCTGGATGAGTTTGACACAGAGGAAAGATACAGGAAGAGACAAAACAGGTACATAGCTCTCAAAATATATACTTGGATGCATGTTAAAATTTAAGTATTAAAATTTACATTTTTATGTTAAGTGCAGTGGAAATATCTACAGGCATGTCTGAATGTTTGTGACTTTTTTGTTCCACAGTGATGCATCAGAAAAGAAACAAGTGGAGGAGTCACCGAGCTGCAGCGAAGCAAAGTATCAGTCATCCAGCGAACTCAACTATCACGCAGCAAGTGATCTTAAATATCAGTCAACCAGTGATGTCACATACCAGTCCACCAGCGACGTCAAGTGCCAGTCAACCAGTGACTCTGAATACCAATGTCCCAGTGACAGCAGGTACCAGTGTACCACTGACACCAAATACCAGTCCGTTTACGTCATATCAGACCAGAAAGATGAATGTATCATCGCTACAGAGGTGAGCACACAAAAAATAGATTTATCTTCTTGGCATTTATAAAATGAATATAACTCCCTTCAGCATTTACATTGGGTGTGAAAACACACTAAAATGTGTTTTTTTTTTCTCTGCATCACAGGTATGATACCAGTCCAGACGAGACCGGATCGGGCCAGGTTTCCTCTGGTTGACTGACGGCGGTCCACTCACACACCAGCCTGAGCAGTAGAGCTCAGCTTGTCTCCAGGAGGTTCTACTCCTGCTGTTTGCTGCTGTTCCCTGGGATTTACCGGAGGACTTTGAGCCAAGGTGTTGCTGAGCCAGCACAGAGTCAGTGCCAACTTGGCAAGGACCTAGTACTTCTGTAGTACTAAGGGGCAATACTGGACATTTTTTTTACCCTCAGTGGATGAAGGTCTAAGGCTGACTCAATGCTATGGACAAAGTACCAAAATAAAGTGCTAGCAATTGTACAAACTTTGTACAGAAACAGCACTGAACAAGAACTCATGCAGTCCAACAATGACTGCTGGAGAACTGGTGAAGCGCTCGTCTGACGTACTGGATGATTTACTGCTCCAACCTCTCCTGATCAACAGTGATGTATCGACTTGGATGCTGACCGATGATATTGTAGTACCATGGAGTACTGATTGAATGAACAGTGTAGTACCTTTGGCGTACTGAGAACTTTTGAAGTACTGATGTAGTACTGTTATGTGCTGTGGTTTTAAAATGCAGTGTAAAAGCTGTCATGGATATTGGGACAGTTCATGTTCTGCGCAGTGCTGCAGAGCGGAGAGTGGAGTTGTAGCAAACTTAGAGGTGCATTATGACTGCAGCTACTAAGAATTCATTGAAAGAAATCTGGAAGAAATTGGAGCTTCCCTGATAAAAATGAAATAGAAATAATAATAATAATTTAAAAAACAGGACTTATATAACATCTCTGCATCTTTAACTCTGCAGCACTGACAGAGACTGTTGGCTGAGCTGGTTCTCAGCAGAAAATAGAGAACTGAAGACTCCAGTAGTGACTGCACATCGATCCAACATGGATCCTGTTGGGCCATACTGGCCTCTGAACCCTGAAGGTTGTGATACACAGGGCAATGTTTTGGGCAGGGCAACTTGGGAAACACTTCCAGCATTAGAGGGCAAACAAAGTGAGACAATGTGAAACAAATCAGACAAAAACATAAAGTTGAATATGAATTAGACTGTGATTTCTGCTGTTCAGCATCAACCTTAATTTGCTGCTTGTCCATTTACAAAAAAATCCCTGGATTAGATGAAATTAATGGTGCACCAATGTAGCAGCAACCCAAAAGTGACAAATTTGTCATAGCGCAAAATGGTCCTGACCGCTGCTGATGCTGTTGTGTTTCCTAGTGAGCAGAGCTATAATGGACTAGTCTTAACTGCCAAGGCCTCATTGCACTATAGAGATGTGTGCGTATGAGTGTGTGTGTGTACAGAAGAGGTGATGTCTTTTTGTGGTGTCAGATGTATGCACTGCCCACTCTCGCTCCTTTCACCCCCAGTCTTCCACTATTAGCCAATTGAAGGACACCATCACCCTGCCTGCCATTGGTTAGGATCATTTGTTTTTTTATGTTATTTCCTAAGTAAAGAAAGATGTATTCTCTTAATTTAATGATGTAATTATTTGTGTTCCATTTTGTTGTGATGTTTTTTGTTAAACCTGTTATAATTTAAGTTGGATTGTTTTTATTTGGCAGATAATGTATGTATGTAAGTATGTATGTATGCATGTATGTGTTAGGCACTTGAGACCACTGTGACTGTGTTGTATTTAAGAGAAAAGTCGTATGTACAGAGCTTGTCATTTTTATTACTGGAAAACAGCGCAATATTTTTCCAAAATAAAAAATGAATGAAATATATCACAGCTGGTGTTGAGTGATTTTATATTCATATATGGGTTTTTTTCTCAAAAAGATAGTTTGGGTTATTTAAAGTGGGGTTTTATGAGGTGCTGATGTATAGTCAGTTGATTACCTGCAGTGGAGTTCAATCAATGTGCTCCTACTTTGGAGAAGCAAAGATGAATGCAGACTCAGAAGCTGAGCCATGTACTGCTATATGGACATGGAAAATGTGTTTTAACCATCAAAAACAATGGCTACCGAAAATATATAAGTTTATGAGTACACTAAATTTTGAAAACTGTCCTTTCCGTATGCACTTCTCTAATGTTAAATTACCATATTCCTAAACTTAGGTGCCCCTTTGCCATACACTGAATCCGCTGTTTGGGTCTGGGTATGGGATAATACAGTGTGTTTCCTACCATTAAGAAGCAGATGGCACTGAACCAACTCTATGAGAGGTAATTAATTGGCACAGTACATCAGTACCTCATAAAACCCTACTTCAAATTGCCTGAACTACCCCTTTAAGATCACTGAAGAAAGAGTAGACTGATTATGAAAAATTGCTTGGTACAACTTTCTGTGGTGCTGTGATACTGGCAGGGACTTCATCTCACAGTAATAGCAGTTCATATTGAGTGTGCACAACTAATGCTCTAACAACAGTCAGGTTTGCAGCATCTCAAAAGGTGGCCAAGCAAAACATTTGCAAAAAAGGCTTCCATATGTAGCCCATCTAGGTGCAGTAAAAGGCAATCTAACAACTTCAAGTTGAGGGATTTGATTTGCTGTTGCTAAGAGATAGTGTGTTGGCATTTGCATATGTCTGTGTGCGTGCATGTGTGTGTCTGTGTGTGTGTGTGTGTGTATGAGTTCGTCTGACACAGCAGAAGACTGTCTCCTTGTGGAACCACTAAATGAGACAAAGACACACCCCATAATCATAGACCGCTTAGCTGGCCTCCTCTGAGGCCAGAGCCATCTCTTTGTGTGTGAGCGTGTGTGTGTGTGTGTGTGTGTGTGTGTGGGTGTGCATGAGTGAGCGTGTGTACAACAGAGAAGGGGGGGTGTATGTGCATGGCTGCATATGTGTATTTATATTAGTCTGTGTCTTGATGTGTTTGTATTTTTTTCTATGAGCTTCTCCACATGAGTATCAGAGAGAGTGTGTGTGTGTGTGTGTGTGTGTGTGTGATCTTGTTTTAAGCAGAGGGGTATTTATAGCTGGAGAGAGAAACCACGAGTCTGGATTTAGTCCCGGTTACCCCTGCCTGACTACTCTGTGTGTGTCTGTTTGTGTGTGTGTCATTTAGCGACCACTGGGAGTGTAGAAGTAGTCATCAAAGAAACTCATCTGTTTCACAATCTCATATAAACACACACACACACACACACACAAAATGGTGAAACTGGATGACAGATGATCAGAAATTTACTACAATTACATAGGTTACATAGGCACACGCACACAAATACATGTCATGGCCACACAGACTGAAGTTTGAGTAAAAAATGATGAGGGGAAGGAAAGAAAAGAAAGTCTGGTTCAATTCATCTGAAGCATATCGATGCACATGTGTAAGCTAAGTGTCTTTTCAACTGACTTCACAGAGCAACAGATCGTAGCAGTGACCTGCCCGGTGGCTGGGTAGAGGGACCGTGTCCCTTCCAACTACCGCGACTGTGACTGCTCACAAAGTATTTGTTTGTATTACACAAGCAGCAGGCAGTTGTTAGCACATACCATGCTAAGCTTTTTAACTTAACTTTTTTTCAGGGCCACAATAGCTTTTCGCTGAGTTGGAAAATCATAGGAGACAGGCTTAAAGCTGGTCCTTTGTTGTTGTTAGGCTGTCCTCCGGCCCCCGAACAGTAGCGCACACTCGCATCCTCCCTCTCTGCATCTCTCTGGTGTCAATAGTCAGACAAAGCCCTGGTCACTGGCTGCCATATGCTGCCCCGCTGCACATAAAGAGCAGCACTCTTTGAACTTCTGAGGGGGGAAATCGAAACTTCTTCATGGTAAAATATATAGGGGAGTGTATGTTGGATCAGACACACGTTCACGTGGGTTCTTTTCCCCCTTTCATATGGAACAATACCACTGGACAGTTCCCTTTTTGCTCACTTTTTGAGATCATACCATATTCACACGTGATACAGGATTAAGGATGTCTGGTATGGAGTCACACAATCAATGACAGGCAGAGAAACAGTTTCAGTTCCAAAATAGCGAAAATATAAAGAAAATATTTTGTCTTTTTTACACACATACCCCCCACCACCCACACACACACACACACACACACTTTTTACCCTGACAGGGAGTAGGCAGGACCATATCTAATTCAGAGAACAGGCTGTTTAAGTGTGTCTCTGCTATAATCTGATTAATCTGTCCATTCATACGCTCCTCTCCTCTCACAGATTTGTTTGAAATGTATGTGCGTGTGATGGTGTGTTCATGTGTGTAAGCACGCATGTCTGTGTCCGTGCCCATATGTGTGTATGTGTGTGAGAAAGAGAGCGCTTGGAAGAGGACAAGACACGAAGAAAAGAGCTCACACTTGGCCACTGACCCTTCTTTTGTCCACACTCTGGTCACCTGTCACACGCACACGCACACACACCAAACACACAGAAGTTTGTGCAGCTATCCTTGTTAGGACATTGCACTGACTTCAGTTCATTGTGGACAGCCTATCCCTAATCCTTATCTGAACCATAATCGATTTGTGGCTTACCTCAAACCTGAACCAGGAACTAAGATTTTCTGTTTTTCTCCAGAACTCCGTTTTTGCCCCCATGAGAACAACTGGTCCCAACAAGGTCAGTGCTTATTTCTGAAAAGGTCCCAAAGATGGAATAAAATCGTGTACAAACACCACTCTGCTCAGCTGAAAACAGTTCAAACTGGACCAACTAGGACATCCGTGTGACCTACAGGTCATCGTGCCGAGCATGCACCACAATGTCTCCGGTTGAATCCCGGCCATGTCCCCATCATCTCCACGCACCTGTTGCTTCACTTCTTCCCAAGATGTTATTGTTGGACCATAGTTCCATTCCCTCCAACATGTTTACTGTGATTTTTTTGTTCCTTTGTATGGTGGCAGACTATGAAGTGAATAACTACCGCCTCCCACTGCCATGGAGTGGGTCACTGGTGTCTTTGATTTTATGTCAGATCCTATTCCTTGTTGCTTGGTGATACAGACGATGGCGCATCAGGTTCAATTGACAGTGTCACCAACAGCATATACATTATAATGTGACACAATAAAACAGAATACATAGGTCATACATTTAATTTGTCATTGTCTCCCCTCTTTTTATCTCTAGTCCCCTTTCACATCATTTATCTGCTGTTTCTGACTCACGGATGTGTATGAACTTCTAAAAGTAAAATGTAAGTGCCACTTGACTCAATATGCAAAGTAACTGCACAGAAGTCTTTTATTACTTTGTGTGATCACAGAGCTGTGCACATTTCAAGCCTTTTCTTTTCTCCATCTTCATCTTTTTGCTGATTCGAAGTTGCAGTTCCAACAAAAGAAACAGCATCATAACAGTGACTCACTGACTTTACACCTCTCTGCTCTCTGTCCTTTATTAGCATTTCAATTTGTCACCAGGACAAATCCCCCCGCCAGCAACACACACACACACACACACACACAAACACACACACACAAACACACAGAGCATCACTGACTAGTGATTTTTTTGGCTAAATCTTGTGGGAAAACAGCGATTTCTCTCTCAGCCTTCCTCCATTGTTGAGTTTGAACAAACGAAACGACCACAGCAGCCCGAGTAACACAATGACAGACAGCTTATTCAGCTACTTCATCTGTTGCAGCTCCCCAGGGACCGCGCTCAGATCTTTTCCCAGTGCTCCATCTCTCTCTTTCACTTACTCGTTCTCCCCCTCTTTCTTCCGCTTTCCCTGATTGTCCCTCTCCTCTGACTCTGTTAATATCTGCAGAGCATGACTCTATTAAATTTCTGTTTTCTTTTCTTCTTTAATATGCATATGTTTTTTATTTACATCTTAGTTTTGGAGGATATCACTGGGAGTCAAAACAATCGAAAACAAATCACATTTTCTAATTTCTCTCTGAGAGCAGTGTTTTTGTTTTTATTTTGTTTATTGTCATTTCTCCCCAGGGGTTAAAGCAGTTGTAAAGAGAGTCATTCCTTCGGAGACACCAGCTCCCATCAGCGCCTTCTGGTCATTACTGGTGCATCGTGGGAACAGCTTGGTGGGGACAATGATTGGCTAGAACAATGAAGCTGGGGGGCAACACAAAAGACACGCCCACTGCATGATGGGAAAGAGCAGCGGAGGAAGCAGATGTTGCCACAGAAGACACACAGGAGGGGAGAGAGAGAGAAGGAGATACAGAGACAACAGATGTCTCTCTCTCTCTCTCTCTCGTTAATTTGTATTTAGCTCTTTAGCAGCAGGTGAGAAGAGACAACAGCTTTACCTGCTTTTGACAGGATGATGTTACTGTTGCACAGCAGCTTTTCTCAGATTTTTGCACCTCTCTACTGTGACTCAGTCTCTCTGGGATCAACCTTCTACAGTCCCATATCTGAACCACAATGTTCCCCTTGGAGATCTTCTTAACCCTCAAAGTTTTGATTTCCCTATTAGATGTGGCCTCATACTCTGATATCATATATCACAAATATTGTACATATGGGAGACAAAGTACCCAGAAATAAGTGAGCAGGGAAACTCAAGGAAAGCAGATTCATTCATCCAAGGGGCAAGGTAAAACTGCGAGCTATGTGAAGATGTGTATGTGTTGTCCAACTGGACCAATGTGTTAGTCTCTGAAGAATGCTGTTCTTCACCGCATCACTCCACTGGTGTGTCTTTAAGACTAGTAAACCTTCAAAAAGTTTAAAGCGAAAAAGCTTTAAAGCTGCTGTGGAGACTTATGGGAACAAAACATCTTACTAAGAAAGTTTGTCTTTTTTTCAGCATATTTTTTTCCAATGTGTGAATGGGAATCATATGTCAAAATATACAAATTCATGTTTTTTGTTTGCTTGCATGTGGCCACATCATCAAGTAGAATCATTTCTTGTGCATCTGCAAAAAGAAGTATTTTTTTACCTCAAGTTCTGCTTGTTAGAACAATACTTGGGCACAAAAGATGAGTTTGTAAAGACTTAAATGTAAAATGTCATCTCGGCTGTTATTTTCTTTTGATGCATCTCTGCTTGTGTTTGCATCAGGGACCCACCACCGCTGTGGCAGTGATTCAAGCGGCCCTAAAATCTCCTATATCATTTTGTTCCCACTGCTTATCACTGAGATTGTAGAACTGTCACAACTATCAGACCCACAGTTCAGCTAAGTGGTGACTTTACATGGTGCCCATTTAAATTCCTTTGTAAATCATTTTAAAGTTTGTATGGTTTTTAACCATTTTCAAGGTAATAATTTTGTATTTTGTACTGCTCATTTTGTAATCAGTTTCTTTCCTTTAATGTGCTCAATGCCATCTTCATACACTTTACTACTCTCGTTTGTAATGCACTAAATCGACATTCTGTTCCTTTTATATTTAATTCAGGGTCAGAGTAAATTTGTACTTCCCAACATGGAGGCAATTTGGCATTGTCACCACCGTCTGCGACATGGTTTGCTGGTTGGCCTTTACACACCATTCACATTTATACAAGGTTGTCAGTTCATGGGAATACACTCTTCTCTTCAATGTGCCCATTCATGATGGCTAGACAAATTAGACAGCAAATTCACACAATAATACTTGCCAATTCATCCCAAGAAGACAAAAAAAGAGAACAGCTGATGGGAACAAATCTCCTTGTGTTCATTGAAAGTGCCACGAGGGAACAGTCATCACTTAAAGTAAAAGAAGCAATTGAGACATCATTAGGTTGCCAGATCTGGTAGACAAAAAATGTAGGTTGCCAGGTCTGATCCGCTGAGACGACAGGTGTGGTCGAGATCTTATAAAGTGTGCTCTGGGATGTTTCTGTGATTAGGCACTGTGTGTCTGCATGTGTGTGTGTATGGTCTTTGTTTTCATCTGGGTGGCGTGCATGTGTGGGAATGGACCCTGGTCTGACTTGTTGATTAATGGCCAGTGTGTGCATGTGTGAAAACGCTCCCGGTCCTGTTTCCATGCTAATGAGCAGCAGCAGATGGGAGAGAGAGGAGGCTGGCTCAACAATGAACGAACACACCAGCAGCCGTACAACTTAAAATGACCAAACAGACCCTCCTGTATAGGCTGCTATTCGTCGCACACAAAAATTCTGATATTCTACTTTTTTGCTTGTTGGCTGGAGCATGTACACACTGAATACAGTCAATATGAACACGAGCAATATGACAAATACTCCTTACCAATAGCAAACACAAACTTTTTTTTTAAAAAAAATAGTTTTGGAGCTGTAAGCAGTAGAGTGACCTGCAACATCAAGTCAAGGATTTAATCAGAGGAAACACACATGGGAAAATTTCAATGTCAACTGTCTCTAAAAAATTATTAATGGTCTTGTTACATTTAATCATTGTCCTGACAAGTCTTGGCCTGAACCGACTTTTCCACTTGATAAAAACAACTTCATTTCCCATTTATATGCATGCATTTTTTCCCTCTGCGTGCAATGTACAATAGTTTGGCCCAGTCCCATGCTCACACAATGTTTCTCCATCAAAGTTCAGTGTTCAGTGTTGTTTGGATTCATGGTTACCCAGCAAAACATTCAAATAGTCAATCTGTCACACTGTGATGCCAAGTGGATTTGTTATGTTATATAAAAGCTGATGCCTGGTGGTGAGGCGAACAGAAGGAATTAACTATCCAAGAACCCAACATGGAGAGGACCCATCAAGAAACCTGAAATTAAATGGTTGTTTTGATGTGTAATTCTGAAAAGTAGGTTCAGTAGTTAGATTTGATTATTGGTGGCTGTAAATGTTTTGACAGATGATTCACCAATTTTTCTTCTGTCTCACTTTGTTCCAGCAAAAAATAAACTAATAATAGCCTATGGGCCCAGCAAGCTACAAGTAAGAAGAAATTATGTTAGACAAAAGCCGTATCTTTGTCTTTTCAAAATTGTCTTAGTGTTGCCCTACATTCGGCAAAAGGAAAAAAGCTCTTTGTGAATGACCGGCCTAGGAAACAGTCACATGAGTCACAGGAGAGGACTGCTGACAAGGGGACCCTCAGCCAAAACACACTAATGACCCCAAGTCAAACGAAAACAAGTCACACACAACGTGAGCTACGAGCAACAGTCATGTAGTGTGTGTGTGTGTGATAAAGAAACTCCTGAGGAATGCTATAAGTGCTGTAGTAGTAGCTCCGAACAGGAAATGGATTCCCAGAGACAGGAAGTAACTTCATGTGTTTGCCAGCATCCGCCCTCTGTCTGCTTGATGGGGGAGGAAGGAGAGGGAGGGCGGGTGAGGTGGAGGGAGAAGGCAAATGAATTAGAGAGTTGTTTTAGGAAGAAGAGAGAGCGAGTCACAGAGTTGGTTAGTGGGTGTAAGGGAGATCTCGATGATGTCCAAACTGTCGAGCTGTCCTAAAACAACAAAAGAGTTTGAATGTTGTTTTCAGCAGCTCACGCTGCTCTTTAAACTAGTTAAGATTGTTGCAGTTACAGTTGATGTTGCTGTACATTCTATTTTGTTTTTGTGGCTTTTTTTTGAAAAAGACCAGTCTGAGCATTCTTCATCCACAGTCTGATGGCTGAAAGAACTGATAGTGTTCCAGTGGGCAGTTCAGTCGAGGTGGATTAGCATAAGTGTACGCGTCCTTTTAACCTAATGCGCAAGAGAAACATCACACATACAGAGCAAGCTCAAGCTCAAGCATGAGACCAAGGAGAAACCCTGATGAGTGTCATGTACAGTGTGAGGCCAAAAGTCAAGGTCATTCTCTGCTCATTTATATCAGGCTTTTCCTGGATACATCATCAGTATTATCACTGTAGGGAGACATTAATGTTCTCACAATTAATTGTAAACCTAAATTGAACTTCGAACACTCAACATGGAAAACTGACAGGGTTGTTCTTTGGACCGCACTTGTCTAAGGGATCTGGGACAGCAAATGGAAATGCATGAAACTATATTATTAATCAGAATTTACTAAAGGGACCCTTACTTGTATTAAGTTTAAATCCAGGCTGAATCCACATTAGGGGAAAATCTGAAAGTTGCCACAAGGCCAACACTATGAATGCTGTATTCATTGTGTGGAGAAGGCCCTCCACAACCATGCCTCCTCAAATTTACTTTTATGCTATATGTAACTAAACTGTATAACAGCAACTACTTTTTGTATAAATAAAGAGTTACACGTATAAACAGCGGTGGAGTAATCAGGGGGAAGCCAGGGTAGGTGGCAGGTTTACAAAACACACAACTATGATGCCAGAGCCCGGGGCTTGTATCCACAGGACGATCTGTGATTTAGGCAACAAAAGCACTTCATCTAAGGTTAAAAAAAGATTGTGTTATGTTTCATGTAAGTGAAGAAATGTCATGTATTAAAACAGACCACAATCTGTTCCTAACCTTAACAAAGTGCTAAACTGCCTACGCATAACCGTTAAATAAAAGTTTAACGTTGCTGTAGTCGCTGATCAACCTGACTCGTGACGGACAGCAGCCGTGTTGGAAAGGCTGACACCAGAACAATAGCAACTGTTAAAGCAGCAGATTAATGACAAGAGTTTTGAAAGAGATGTTCAGAAATCACAAAATAGCAGATAAAAAGTTTTCTTCTTGCTCTGTCTCTGGAGAGCAGTTTTTTTAAATGTCAGGGCTCCAGACACTAATAGAGAGAATATTTGAGCTCTAAAGTTCAGGGGTCAGTACAGTGTGTGTGTGTGGTATGTGGCTCCAACTCTGAACTCTGCAAACTGAACTCAGCTACTTATCAATACAAGCAAGCACACACACACACACACACACAAATAATACAGCACTGGAACCCACCGCATGTATTTTACCGTAAACAGTCACCTAACACCAACTCATTCAGTCAAACACCCTCAGGAATAAACTGTGAACATAAACTTGAATTTGATCAAATGAAAGATGAAAACTAAGATAAAAGACAACTGAGAGGAATGAGGGTGAGCGGCTGTGTTGAGGCATGTTGCCGTGAAGAGGAAAGTTTAATGTAGCGTGTGTGTGTGTGTGTGTGTGTGTGGAGATAGCACTGGATGGACAGATGGTCCTTTGTGACTCCTGACACCTGCCAGCTGCTGCTCTGCTCTTCTTCACCTCTTTTATTCTTTTCCCTTCTCCTCTCACCTCACATCTTTCCCCTTTTTCTCCCTCTCTCTCCTCATCCTCTTGTCCTTCTCTGCTCTATTTGTCCCTCCTTTCTTTTCATTCTGTCCTCTCCTGCTCGCTGTTATTCACTGTAGAGGCATGTAGATCAAGTGATTCAATGAAGAAGATGGAGATTTAGTGGATACAGGGCATCTGGGGTCCAGTGAGGGTTGTGAGGTGTTAGGGGATAAATTCATATTCACACATTTTCTGTGACTGTTTGTGGAGTGACTTGCTGGACAGACAGTGTTTTTCTAAACTAATATATTTACAACAGCTAAAGATGTGTTTTCGGTATTATAAGGCTGAAAAAGTTTATCTCCATTATAAAGTTTGGGATTAAAAACTTCAGGGGGAATTTTAAATATTTAAAACAAATGAACTGAAAGTAAGTGATACACGTACGGTGTATATTTTTGCTGTAGAGTGAAATAAAAATGCAAGAAAAAGAAAACGAGCCATATACTATACTAGTGAGCTAGTAACTAGCTTGACGGTAACCAAAAGGTTTCATGTTCAGATTCTTCAGCTCGCTCAACATCTACCACTCAGGCCTTACTGTTTACTAATGCTGAAGTACCTGACAGAAGAATCACTGCCGAACATTAGTACCACACTTTGAGACAAGTTGCAAGATGCACTCAAGCTAAGCCAAGAAAGGCCGTTTCCACATGTTCAAAACTGACTTTTAGTGTTTCAAGTTAAAGTAAGTCAATCTGGTGTAAATCCGGCTTTTATTTTCAGCCTCTTTATGTAAATAAATGTTTACCCTGTTACTAAACAATTAAAGGAAATGCATTTATTTGCTTTCTTGTCGAGCCAGCCAACAATGCCACAAAAAACAGCAGAGAGCTGCTGGGCTGAAAGCAAATCCACATACAGGTAGCTGAAAACCTTTAGTAAATTTATTTATTCTTTACTTATTTGGACCAAAACCTGATAAGGGTCAAAACCAGAGCAAATTAAAAATGTGCAGAGACCACTTTAAGGTTTTAGTGGTTGAAAAGAAGTAATTTACTGTTTTACCGTAGGCTAAAGTTCACAGCTGTTTAAGGTGAGGACATGTCCTTGCTTCCTTATTCATGAAGTCACAGTGATCTACAGCTGGAAGAAATGTCTGAAATGGGAAAAGAGGGTCTGCTGCTGCTGCTGCTGTGTGTTGGTTTCCCTGCTGGGTGACACGTGGGTTTAGAAAAGTCAGAGTGAATCCCAGCCTGAGAAAACAATCCTGTCTGTCTGCTTGGCTGTCACTCTCACCTCCTCTCTCCATCTCTGTGTGGGACAGTCGGTCGGTGAGGACAGCTGGCGGGCTGAGAGTGGAAGTATATCTGCGTACGTGTGTGTGTGTGTGTAGTTATCTGGGTTTATGTGCGTGTGGGTCTCTGTCTCTTTGTGTGTGTGTGATCCTGAGAGGTCACAGGTCAAGCTGTGGTTCACAGAGAGCCACGTTGTTCCCCTCCCAACAGGAAGGGAGGGCACTGTCCATATGCTGTCTTCACTCACACACACACATGTAGATTCACACGCTCACACACTATACAGCTCGGTCACAAATTCCAACAGGTACGCGCATAAGCTCGCATAGCTACACGCTGTGTACACATATACACACAGATTCACACACGTGCGCAGATCTAATCCCCCCACTCGCACAGGTACACACTTGTACATGCAGTTCTACACAATATTAACATCACCGTGTGTGCACGAACACATAGTAGTTTACATACCATCAACACTATTTCGGCTGAATGTGAAAATATGACTTTGTCACTCCACATTCATTTTGATGCTGATCCGCCGTCAACAATTTTTTCACTTACAAAACTGAAATTGAATATAAATGAAGTGATACAAAGATATAAAGATAATACATTATAGTGGCATGAAACAGAATACACAAAGTGATTAATTGCATATCAAAATAGTTGCAGATGAATTTTTTTGTTCATCAAAAAATCAATTAATCAATTAATTGTTTCTACACAGCCTGGTTAACAAGTAGCATTTTTGAGTTGCAAATATTGGCTGTAACACGCAGCTCTGTCGTTTGCCGACCACAAGGGGGGGGAGGAGGAAGAAGAGATTTAGACATATTCCTTCTGTTATGGCATCTCAGTGTGGACAGACCAAAAAAAAAAAAAACCCAACGTGGAAAAGCTAATACGGATACATGTTGTTTTCACGTGTAAATGGCGTTTTCGGATTGCCAGCATAGTGTGGACGCAGCCACGGTGCCAAAGCTGTTTAGGACAGCAGCGCGAAGGCTTGAGACTCTGCTGTAAAATGAAGCCCCTTGAAGCCTCCCCCCTCAAATACAAACACTCTCACTTTTTTAAACTCACTCGCTGACACGTGTTTGGCTCCTCTCTCCCTTGCTGATCAGACACTTCTTCTCCCTTCGCGTCGGTTTCCTCTCTCCGCCAGCAGGCCCCAGACACACGATCCCAGCCCGTCGTGCCAGCTGCGTACAGCTGTGATCTCGCGGTGTTTGACAACAACTTTTATAGGCTTTACACACACACTAATCAGGAGGACAGTTTAAAACTGATTGTACCTTCGGGACAGCTGTGTTCACAACTGACACACGCCTTATTACTACACAAACACTAGAGGAGGTGCCGAGAGCAAAATTACAACGCGCTAAAGAGATTTTTAAGTCTGGTGCCAAATATCCACGGTGAGGGCTGGGGACTGATCTCGGTGGTGTGACTGTGACTCCCTGAACGCACGATCCAAGACCGCAAGTTATCGGCATCAGCAAGGCTGTTGCTACTCTGCAGTGCAGAGGGGTCGACGGAGAAAATATGGAGTCGAATCATCCTTTCTGTCCTTGTCACATGAAATTTAAAGCAGCCTACAAGATGTCCCACGCTGGTCAAAAAACAATATGCTTGAAAACAAAGAATTCAGAATTTACCCTCAACTATCTATTTCTGGATCAGAGATAAAGTCAACAACTTTTATCGATGATACCACAGTCTTTGTTGTAGTGTACAGTGGGTCTTACTGGTCACGTTGTGTTTGCCTTTATTTATTTTTTGTATCACAATATTGTTAAGTCCAGTTCTTTGTTGGGATACAGATGTAAATGCAGACTGACACAGCGATGTCACAACATACAGAAGGACAGATTCTGCGCTCATCGTCCCCAAGCCCTCTATGTAATAACATCTGTCACAGAACCCACCGACCAGTGCTCCAGCATCAGATTTTCAAACAATACTGTAAATCTGAAAGAATAAATATCTCTCTGCCTCATTGTTCATGCAAGAATGATTGCAGTGTTTATTTTCTGTTTTACGAACAAAAGAAAAGCCATTCTCTCTTTGAACTGAACTGGACATTGCCTGGACAACATTTTTAAGCAAACGGTTTGACAAGTGATGTCCTCTATCATTTTTTTATTACAATGAAAAAAAACCTTAAAGAAATACTTTTTTCCCGGCTGAAGACATACTGGTCTAATTCCCAAATTAAGAGACACACAAAAGGAAACAATGACTGGGTCTCACGCCTCTCCATCTGGACTGATCATTCCTCGAGTCTATCACAACAGGCAAGTGGGACAGACAGACAGACAGACACACACACACACACACACACATTCCAGGGATGCTAAAACAAATGTTGACTGTTTACACTGGACCTGTTGTTGTTGTTTATGTACTTTCCCTCAGGTCCAATTGTTGTTGTTGTAAATCTGACATCAGCTATACCGCAGCTTCTGGCCGCAGCAGATAACCGCCACTCTCACTTGCAAGTGCTTCAAGTTTCAGATCATTTTAACTCACATGATTATTGCATAACTGCTGATTATCATATTTATTTTAAATTTGTTTGTTGGTAAAGACTGATCTGCTTTCACTTGGCCTACTTGCCCTAACGCTATAGAGTTCAGAGCACGGTGTTCTTCATCTCCTCACAATCCAAATTAATTTAAATAATTTTGACCTGCCTGACCTCAGATCTGAGCCTTCTGACTGTCTCCAGCAGATTATCATTATTATTACTAAGTGCAGAGATGTTGTTCTGTAAATTATTATTACACCCTGTGATTCTGCTGCAGCTGCCTTGCAGTTTGTATATAAATATGCTGATATGAAATTGTTTAATGTGTAATATTGCATATAGGGGCCGGGGGCATTTAACAGATGATCACAGAGATAACAGTGTGTCACTGACAGGTTATGAATCCTACCGTTACACCGTTAGAGGATTCGGATATGCAGTTGCTGCCCCCCACTGGCCCAACTCGAAAACTATTAGTTTTCACAAGGCACTTTTCATACACAAATGAACAGAAGATAGTGGCCATTAAAACTGGAAATGAAAAAAACCTGAAACTTCATTATCTGCTGATGCATATCAGACGACAGGGTGTCCAGCAGGGCTGCAAGTCACGATTGTCCATGACTGATTCATCTGTTGCTTACTTCATCAATTGAAAATTAACAGTTTTGTTGATGAAAAATTTCAGAAAATAGTAATAATAATGCCAATAATAATCTAGTTTTGAAAGCAAGCTCACAGCCCAACAAAGAAAGACGAGCCTCAAATACATTCGAGAAGCTGGACTCATCAAATATTGGTCATTTTTGCTCATAAATTGACAGAAATGATCATTTGGTTTTCACAATAATTGCACTCCACTAATCTGTTGATGCAGCTCTAATGTCCAGTTTTGTTAAATGTCCATTTCTATGCCTATAACTGTGCTGTATAAACTGGTAAAAGTCACAGTGATATAGCTAATTCTACATTAAAGAAAATTTGAAAAATTATAAATGCACTTTTTAAACCACTGCCTCCCACTTTGAGTTTCAGAAATAAAACACTGCTTATGTTTCAGCTTATTGATGAGATATGGATCATAAAGTGTCAACATAGAGCGTGAACTGACAGGGTTAGCGGTACAATAGCATACAGACAGCGCCCTCTGCTGTCAATCACTGTAACTTCAACTTGTTGCTCTTAAGGGAGTGGGTGCAATGTCATGAGCTTCACAGGAAGTCCACATGACTTGATTGTTAAGAGTAAAGTAGCATGAAACTGACGCAGAAGTACATCCATCTGCTTTATTATTTACACCACACCGATATGGAAGAATGTGAACGATTATTAACGAAACCAAATCTGAGTTCATCTTCAGTGAGGCACTTTGTTGTAGACCTCCCTGACGGCCTCCTGCAGTTTCTTCACCGACTCCATCACCAGTCGGAAACTGTCGCTGAAGTTGCCGTTGCCTTCCTTCACCCAGGCCTCCTGCAGCTCCCTGACCCACGCCTGGATCCCATCCAGCTGCTCCTGCACCTCCCTCTGCTCCTCCAGTTCGGCCAGCAGGGCCTGCCTGGCGCAAACCTCTGCCTCGTAGGCTCTCTGGAGGTCCGCCAGGGACGACTCCAGCCTCAGCACCTCCTGGATGGACGGAGGAGGCTCACGGTCAAATCACAGGATAACATCTTTACTCCAACCCTATTTAATATGACATCTGCAGATGCTTTGAGAAAACCTGGGAAATAAATTATTTCTGAGGAAGACTGCTTGGTGTTGGTCTTGTGATGAAAACTGAGCCATCTCCATCGAACTTGGGGGAAAAGCAATCCATGCCAATCATTTGGTGAAGCATAAATTGAGTCTCAGCCACTACTTTCACGTTCGAATCATCATTTTTGTCACGTTACAACCCCAAAAAAGCCAAATATTTGTTGGGACTTCACTTCGATGTGGCATTTTGATGCATTTCTCTGTTGTACACGACACAAAAATTAATATTTTGGGGGGTTTGGGGCTGTTGGTTACACAGAAAAATAAAACATTTCCATAAGCCGTCACCACAGGCTGCTGGCAACTGTACCAGTCGTTTTTCTCTATTTTGAGACATTTAATGGACAAACACGATTAAGCACTTGACTGTGCGTGGGAACAATCATTAATGTACATGATCCGGTACAACATAGACACGTAGTAACAGGAATACGGAACATAACACAGGATGGATATGAAAAGCAGATCAAAATACACTGAGTGAGATGAGACAGTAGCTACACCCTCTCCTCCCCCTCCCTCCCTCCACCCACCCACCTGGAAGCCCTGGGGGCGGCTGCTGTGGGGCTGGTCCTCGGGCAGCAGGACATTCGGCGGCACGGAGAAGCATCGGTTGAGCAGCAGCGCCTCCATCCGCTCCGCCAGCTGCTTAAACCGCTCCTCGAGGAACTGCTGCAGGTTCCGACTGCACTCCCGGGCCCGGGCCCGGAGCTGCTCCTCGGCCCCGTCCGACTCGCCTCGGCTCAGCTGCCTCACACACACCTTCTCCACCACGGGCAAAATGTCGTACAGGCAGTCCTGGAAGGCGCCGTAGACCCGCAACATGCATGTCTGCGGCGTGAAGCCGAAAAACTGCGCCTCGTACAGCTTTAAAGCCGACGGAGAGAGACCGCGCGACCCCGCACCATCCTCCCCGCGGACGTCCATCGCATTCTCTTCCCGGGTTTCCCGCGCCATGTTGAATCGCTGACATTGCTGACGTCAGACGTCTTCTACTTCTTCTTGTTGTACTATACGGGAGTTGGCGCCAGTTGCACACCGCCACCTACGGCACCGGAGTATGTAGAACGTGGCCAAGTTTATATTCGTCTTTAATGAAACACAATAAGTGACAAAACACAATTTTGTGTTCACTAAAAAGATAACTCAGAGTTCCTCAAACTCAAACACGTTTCCCACCTTTTATGTTTCTCATATCCCGTTCAAATCCCACCCTCTTCCGACATCTTTCATCCTTTTCCTATATATTTGACACCAGTGCATAATAACGTGTTCATAATCTTCAGTTATGTTGCAATACCCACGTATTTTTAATTTAATCTTTCCAAAGGAAACAGTGCCTCATTTAAAACCAGTGATGGAACCTGATTCTAGACAGAACACAGGTAAGTGTGAAGTATAAAGTAGCTTAAAATGGAAAAAAACTCAAGTAAATTACCAGTACCTCAAACTGTACTTACGTAAAGTACTTGAGTAAATGTAAACTACTTTGTTCCTTTCCATCACTAATGCCTGCACACTGTATTCAAAACCTTCTGTCGCTCGCGACATGATGACGTAAGACGTACGTCTCGGACGCGCCCCCTCGTTGCCACGAAAGGGACATTTTTTTTCTCCAAACTTTATTAAAAATTACGAGAATGGTAATTCAATACAACAACAAAGAAAAAACGTCGCCAGGGGGCTACAAACACACAGAGGCAATTTTTCAAGATATAATGTTATACAAAAAACATTTAAAGGGTGCATAGATTCAGAGTCTTGATAGCTTTCATATTAATGGCATTTGTAATATATTGCTTGACTTCATTCTTGAAGATGACAAAGAGTGGCTTTTGATTTGTGTAACAACATTTATGAATATGCCATTTGGCTAAATATAAAATAAGATTGATAATATAAAATTGTTTTTCTTTTGAAGATGGAACATCAAAGAAGCCAAACAATATACGTTCAAAGCAAAGGGGAAAACTTGGTACATTAGAAGAAGAGATCAAGTTACAAATAGATTCCCACAGTTTGGTGGTGGAAGGGCAAGACCAAAATAAATGAAAAACATCTTCAGGATGTCCTACACAGAAAGAGCAATTTAGATCTATATTTACTTTAAATCATTGTAAAAAAAGACTTTAGATGGGTAAATTCTGTCAATTATTTTAAAGGATACCTCTTTTACCTTATTATTGATCATGTATCTTGCAGGTAAATTCCAGATCTTTTTCCAGTCAAGGTTATGAGTAAAGTTGTTCCAATAAGCTATTATGTACGGAGTTGATATGACTTCTATCTGAAATAAAGAGCGTATACGACTGTTACTATTGCGTGATGGGGAGAAACAAATTTGGCCAATTACATGTTTGGTTGGATCAATGGATAATAATGTTGAATTCTGTACTGATGTACTTTTAAACAACATGATCACACCAGCAGGGATTGCATTTATAACAACAGGAACAGGGATACTGTATTTTAAGATAAATTCTTGATATGTAAGTAAAGATCCATTTCAGTTAAATAACTGATTAACCAAAAGTATGTTGTGATCAAACCAATAGGGGTAAAACAAGGATTTGTTTCTATATATGATGTCTCTATTGTTCCATATGTAGTATCTATGTGGGGAGAAATTATGTTTATAGATTAATGACCAAGAAAGAAGCATCTGTTTATGAAAGTTGGACAGTTTTAAGAGGATTTTCTCCACATTGTAATTACAAAATAAAAGGAAATTTAGGCCTCCTAATTTAGAAGAAGATAAAGTTTGGTATGAAGTTCCAGATTGAGGATGGGTTCTTGATAAATTGTTTTAGCCAATTAATTTTAAACGTATTATTTAAAGTGTAAAAGTCTAAGAAATTAAGGCCACCCTTCTCGTATGAGTTCATTATTTTTTAATATAGTGATTTTATTTCTCCATGCAAAGTTAAATAGCATCTTGTCAATATCTCTCAAGACTTTTTTTTTATCAACAGCCAACGATAAGGCAACATATGTGAGACGGGATATTCCCTCATCTTTGGTTAATGGTTTTGGTTTGCCTCTCAATGATTGATTTAGTTTCAACTTTTTTTTTTTAATAATTAAGTTAAAGTTTAAATTGCATCTGGTCTCCTTATCTTTAGTAATGGCAATTAAGTAAGTAATAGAGTCTTTTATAGGGATATTACAAATAGAAGGGGCATTACAAGATTTAAGAGCAAGCAGCTCACATGTCCTTACCACGAAAGGGACATGCGCGAGCGCGCTCGCTTCCTGTTCGGCTGCTGCTTCTCTTCGGACGATCTGTGTTGATAGCGGCTCCTGCTTCCACACGTGTAGCCCTTCCTATGTGAATCTCTCTCTTTGGGACCCGCTAACAAACTCATCCCGCTCCATCACAACAGGTAAAACGAACCACCGGCGGCGGGTGCTCGCGCGGCCGCGCCGCCGCTGGCCCGGCGGGGCCACAGGCGACGGCTGGAACTTTAGCCGGGTTTGCCGCTGTTAGCGGCCGAGATTTTTAGCTAGCTGCTGCTGCGTCTACTTTTTGTTGTGGTGTCGCTAACGTTAGCTAGCTAGCAACCGTAATTAGCCTTGCTGCTCAACGCAGTTCGGGAGCCACTGATGCCCTGGGTCCTGCGTGGCTCTCTTCGCGTGAAGCTGAAATTTGATGTTTCCACTGTGTTGTGCTCTCTCCAGGTGCAAAGCCATAGAAATTAACCATGGGGGCGTATCTGTCGCAGCCTAACACGACCAAGACCTCTTCCGATGGCGGCAACAGCAACATGAGCTACGGCTTCTCTGCCATGCAGGGCTGGCGCGTCTCCATGGAGGTGAGGCGGAGAATGAGGGATCAAACCGTGTGGCCGCCCCGTGTCTCGATCTGGTGTCCTTTGTCTGGTTTTGTTAAGTTTTGTTCGGCTCTTATGAGAAAAAGCAGACACGTTGTCTGAACATGCACGAGCAGGCTGCACAATACACCAGCTATCGATAGGTTAACGTTGGTCCCCAAGTGCATACGCGCGAGTAATTCATTTAGAAGACTTGTATGGACATGTGTTTAATGAAACTGGCTCTTCGCCAGTTGGAGACCAGAGACTTTGCAGCTTGACAAATCATTTGACGACTTAATGTGTTCCTATTACCTGACAGAGATGGAAGATAATCTGCAGGGGTCTCTGTTTTTAGTTTTCATCTGATTTCCTCTCATTGGCTTTTACTTAAATGTAGAGGTTGCCCTTTTCATTTACACAATACTTGTGAATGCATTGCTATTGTATAAACATAGTCTAATTGTAATGTGCATTTTTTGTCTTTGCTGTGTCACAGGATGCTCACAATTGTATCCCAGAGTTTGACGAGGACACTGCCATGTTCGCCGTGTATGACGGACACGGAGGTAACGCACGCGTGCTGTTCCAAAATGGACTTCCATCTCCAGCGTTTTGTTGCTTTTTATTGTACCATCTACAGCATCTGCCATTTGCCAACACTGAAGAGCATTCCCAACGTTGACAGCGCACAACACAGTGCTCGTAAATCTTTTTCGAACAAACAAAAGCTCCCAGCAGAACGGATGTTTGCCACCATAAACACCAGTCAGAGACACAAACGTTCTGTATGATTTTTTGGAACATCCGAGTATTCCCCTGGGTCCCCCCCCATTGTTTTACACACCACTCTGATTACTGTGCTCACACACACCCATCATGAGAATTTATATAACACGCTGTTTCCCCATTTAGGCGAAGAGGTGGCTCTGTACTGTTCAAAGTATCTTCCTGACATCATCAAGGAGCAGAAGACCTACAAAGACGGCAAACTGCAAAAGGTGAGATGCTGTACAAGACCCGCTGAGCTTCCTCATTTCCTTTTGTTCTTGAGTCCTGACCCATTCAGACACCCTGTGAACAGACCTGCGACGTGACTTTCGGTAATCTGAAAGCCAGTGTTACACATTGGCCCTTGACCTTTACTGACACGTCTTTGTGCTCGTCGTTTTCCAGGCGCTGGAGGATGCGTTCCTGGCCATCGACGGCAGAATAACCACCGAGGAGGTCATCAAGGAGCTGGTCCAGATCGCTGGACGTCCCACCGAGGAGCCGCCCGCTGAAAAGGTGGCAGAGGAGGATGATCGTGAGTGCACCCCGAGTAACTTTGACGCGCTATTGCTTGGTGCGAGCGGTGTAAGGAACGCAATCAGCAGATTTCGGGAGCTATTTAAAATCAGGCTGGCAACTTCTAGGTTTATTTATGTTTCCGCTCTCCTGTCAGTGGACACAGAGGAGGCGGCTTTGCTCCACGAGGAGGCCACGATGACAATAGAGGAGCTGCTGGTGCGCTACGGCCAGAACCGCAACGCCGTCAAACACGCCTCTGCCATCAGGTAGTCCGAAAACTTTTATCATCGACCTCTCTGCACATGTCTCTCCATAACCGACTAACTTTGTACACATAACATTGATCTTCCCCTTTGTCGGAGTCATATCACATTAACGAGGTGATGACTCCATTTCACCGTTTTGTTTTTTTTCTATTTTAAACTGGAGGATGCTCACATGTAATCTAAATGTTTTAATTCAGCAAAGAGGTGTGTAATGCAACAGCAGTCAAATTGTTAAGACTTATGTGGTCGACCCTCTATTTCCCTTTCCATTTTTTTTTTAGTGCTGCTGCTAAGAAGGCGTCCTGCCCACAACCCGAGGCCACGGGAGACAAAGGGGAAGGTGGGGACGAGCAGAAGAAAGAGGGGCTGAATGGAGAGGTGGAGGAGGAGACCAACGGAAAGGTGAAGGAGGTTGCGGGGGCGGCGTGTGGCTCTAAGCTGCGAGCCTGTCGGAGAACAGGAGGAGGCGAAGGCAGTGGTGCAGGTACCCAGCTTCATCAAGAACGTTTTCCCCCTGCGAAAAGTTGACATGAGACGAAAGAAAAACTTCTCGCGTTATCTTGGGACTTGTAATGAGTCTTCGCTGAAAGTACATCCAAAAAAATCAATTAAGTTATTTCATGGCCTTTCCTTTGCAATTTTCCTCGACAGGGACTGACTGCGGAGAGTCGGGAAGCTCCAATGGAGAAGAAAAGGCCGGTAAGGCAGAGGGAGACGCAGGTCCTTCCTGCTCCTCTTTGTCCTCCAAGGCCGCAGGAGATTCAAAGTCCAGGTTCTTCGAAGACAGCGAGGAGTCGGAGGAGGGAGAGGAGGAGGAAGGCAGCGATGAAGAGGTGCGAACAGGAGACCAGAATAGATTTCTGATGGGCTGTGAAAAGCTTTGCGATAAGCCTAACTGTTGGGTTTTTGTTTTTTATGAAACTAGGATGGCAGCGAAGAGGAAGAAGGTGACAGCAGTGAGATGGAAGAGGAGGAGGATACAGAGGAGGGGGAGGAAGACTCCGAGGACGAAGACGAGGAAGAGATGTGTCTACCCGGAATGGATGGCAAGGAGGAGGTGTGTACAACGGGAACCTTGCGTCCGAGTGTGCTACCAAATGTACATGCAGAGTCAACAAGGCTTGTTTAGCGTTGTTACGTGCAGATGCTCCGTGGCTCGTATCAGAACCATAGCAATCAAACAAATGACCTGATATTTTTTTTCTCGTCAGTCTCGAGCATTGTGTACAGCACGGCATCGAGTGAGCAGCAGTTGTTTGTTTAAGCCGTTATAAGAACACGGTTGCTATGAGTTGGACGGCCCCACGGCCGCAGAAGCCGAGTTTAATGATTTGTGATGACTTTGTAAATGGAAGAGGTTTTGGTGGCTGCCCGAATTCTCTGCTGGGAGAAAAAAAACGCCTGAAAGCATTTATTTGTTTTACGTGTCCGTAAGCCGTCATGGAATCATAACAGCGTGTCACGTGTCCGCAGCCTGGCTCCGACAGCGGCACCACAGCTGTCGTGGCTCTGATCCGGGGGAAGCAGCTGATCGTGGCCAATGCTGGAGACTCTCGCTGTGTGGTGTCCGAGCGCGGTAATTTTTCTCAAAATGCCATATTTCTTTTTTTTTCTCCGTAATCGGGGGTGTCGTCACGTTGCTGGGCAACAGCCAATAGATGTGTTTGACTCGTTCATAGTTTCACAGTTAGCGGGAGACTCGCACAAACTGAAACATAAGTGCTCTCGTTCTGCGCCGCTGCAGGCAAAGCTATCGACATGTCGTACGACCACAAGCCAGAGGACGAGGTGGAGTTAGCTCGCATCAAGAACGCCGGAGGGAAAGTGACCATGGATGGACGGGTCAACGGGGGGCTGAACCTCTCCAGAGCTATCGGTATGGTGCATAGAATTTTCCACTCGCCTTGCGAGGAGCACCGGAATCCGCTGTGCATCACGACTAAACCCAGTAGCAGTGGGCACGGTGAGATTCTTCGAACGTCCGTTAATCTGGACTCTGGTTCTCAGGCGATCACTTCTACAAGAGGAACAAGGCGCTGCCCCCAGAGGAGCAGATGATCTCTGCGATGCCGGACGTCAAAGTTCTGACACTTAACGAGGAACACGACTTCATGGTCATCGCCTGCGACGGCATCTGGTGAGTAACGGTGGTGGATAGACGTGCGAGCCGGCGCGCTCCGCGCTCTCTGCTTCTACCTTCGTTTTCAGGGTGACAAAACAATGGCTGCGACCACAAGTGCTCTTTCCCAACCCTCCATGGTTTAACATCACACATGCAAACACACGTGTGGCATCTTTTCACTTGTGTAGCCAGCACTTGCAGGCTGCTGGTATCATTTCAAAATAGTTGGAGAGATTTTAAGTATCATATCCAAGTCACAGTATTATACATCACAACACCAGTCTGTGTGTGTGCGCAGGAACGTGTTGAGCAGTCAGGAGGTGGTGGACTTCATCAGTGAGCGGATCAAACCCGACCAGGGTGGCAAAGCCAGAGCCCTCTCATCCATAGTGGAAGAGGTGAGCGAGTTCTTCTTCAATTTGTTATGCTGTTTTTTCTATAACATCAAATAGATTATATTTTGAACAAATTTTTAAAATGTCAGCGTGGGATCAAGCTTAGTTGACAGCGAAATGTCTAAAAGTTTTGCATCTTTCAATCGCAAATCCCACGTGTCCTCCTCCACAGCTGGTGGACCACTGTTTGGCCCCCGACACATCTGGAGACGGGACAGGATGCGACAACATGACCTGCATCATCATCACCTTCCGGGCTCACCCGTCCCCCGCTCAGTTCGACGACACAAAGAAGAGAAAGCTCCAGGAGGGGGAGGAGGAGGAGGAGGAGGAGGAGGCAGAAGGGACCGAGCCACAGAAGAACGGAAACGACAGCAAAAAGGCTAAAAGTGACTAAAGCGAGCGAGAAACTGTCCCAGGAGGGGGAGCAGCTGGTCCCAGACTACCCCAGAAACACCAGAGACACATTCTGTTCAAAATTAAATCCTTACCTCACAAGCATCGATTCGCGCTAAGACAGAAATCACAAACGCTATATGTATGCTCTCAGCCGAACTAAGGTCATCAGTATAGTTTTTGTCTCCTGTTTTAGGTGGATTCTCACTTTCAACACCCCCTCCAGTTGTTTCTTTTGTTTGGTCCCTTTTGAAAAGAAGCTGGGTACGCTTTAACTTCTTAAATTCAGAAGAGGCGGACCCGCCACTCACCGGCACACCGAATAGCACATCACTTTCCATGTATTTGTAACTTTCGAACCCGGCATCGCGTAAAAACCCAACATTAGGACCAACTGGTCATATGAGAGGACCCCGCTGTCCTCTTCGTAGCCCAAGGCGAAGCGCCATGATGCCGTGAGACTGCGGATGCTAGTCTAGTGTTGCACTGAATGTGTTGGTGCCCTGAGTCAGGCCCCATCTCTGATGTTTATCTCAAGTTTGCTCACGGGCAGTTTGTATGAGTCACAGTTGGACTCCACTCCCCAACAGAGAGGAACCGAAGGATGCGGGGGTACTCGTCCAGTTGCTCTACTTTGCCATTTCTATACATTTCTTCTCGTTAGCACCCATTGAAACATGATTCCCCCCCTAGTCTCGCTGGTCACATGACGCCCAAATACATCACCATTATCCGGCCTTTTTTTTTTCCCCCCCAGATTCTTACTTTGTGTCTTGTCTCCTGTAATTTTGTAGATGGTGAAAAGTTGCCAAGATTTTGAATATGAGTGTACTGTGGGAGATGATAGCGAAAATGAGGCAAGCCTTATGTGTCTCTGTGTCCATCCGGCCCTGGACTGGCCCTCCACACAGCTCGTCTCCAGGACTCTACCATCCTCCGCCCCAATAACTCTCCCCGTCTGTCCCCCTGTGTCCACTGCAACACCGTTTTTTGTTTGTTTTTTTTAAAAAGATAATCCCTTGAACGTGTATTTTATTTAAAACAGTATTTCCACTCAAAAGTTGATACTTTTTCATTCGTTGGTCCTCTGGCAGTTTTTAAATGAAAATCCTTTTCGTGAGCACACTGAAAACGTTTTGATGCTGGACTGTGGAGAGGATGCACAAGGTGGTTGTTGTTTTTTTTGAGTGGAAATATAATTTGAATGTCAGAGCACCAAGGCAGTGTAACTGTTTCGAAGATTTTTTTCCCCTTTATTTTGCAGAAGCCTCATTTAACACCATGTCATGTGACTGTAAGTTTGTTTCCAGTGTCTTGTCACCATGCCCTTTTTTCTGTACATAGTTTTTTCAATACTTGTAATTGAAGAAAAAGAAAACACTTTTTCTTTGTAATTGTGAGTTAATGTGACATTTTTGGTGCATACTCTTTTGACACCAGTATGTAAGTACATACAAATACATTTTTTTAAATAATGAGACGACCGTATTCCTGGGTGTTTCTTTAAAAGCAGCCAGTGGCGCGTCAGCTCTTTATTCACTCTGATGCTTGTCTTGACGACACTAAACATTTTTTCGGTTGCCAGCTTTGTGATGCAACAGTCATCGCATCGTGTTCTTGATGTTTAAGGATGCTGCTAACTACTGTCAGTGTCAACCAGCTTCTCAAAGCCATAGCATGTCACAATTCAAAGCAAAGATCGGCCTGAGATTTCTTCCCCTTTGCAGCGGTGATTAAGCATGGCGTCGATCGGTCAAAAACAAATCACCACAAACCCTGAACGGGCCAGGCCGATCACAGTCATCTTCCTTTTAGGATAAACCTTTTTTCCATTATGCACCATTAATGAGCCAAAATGTCAACTTTGCGTTTACAGTACAGTGCAATGACAATATGATCTGGAACAACAACTGTAGAAATAATTCACAAAGGCTCTTGAAGGCAGAGAGACGTAAAAGCAGGAAGCACAAAAAAAAAACTTGAGATGGTCAGCCACGGTTGTCATGTGACTTGTTAGGGAGGATGGCTCATTTAAAAGTTGGTCAGGGTTGAGGTGAGACCAGGTGGGAAACTCCAGGTGTTTTCACTCATTCAGGCTTATAAGGACAGTCTTATAAGATCACAGGATTCCTGAGTCCATGTTTTATGGTAATTTTTTTCCCGTCCTTACGGGCACAATAAAGTTAACAGGCGAGTGATCGAGGGCAGTCTGTACATGCACGCGAAAGCTATTTATTTCTTACCAGAAGAAGCTAAAATGTTGATTTTAAACATCAAAATCCAAATTTGGTTAATCCCAGGTTTAAGCATGAGTGACCACCTCTCCAAAGAGATTACAATTCATTCTGAGAGGTTACAGATTAAAGTTGAATGAATGTCATCTGAACTGTGCAGACGCAGGACAGCTTAGGTGCGTAGCCATTCCTGCAGATGGCAGCAGATTTTGCAAATTGGCACGATTGCTCTGATGCAGTATATTATGACAGATTTAACCCTGAGCCACGAAGGGCAAAGAGTCAGGAGGGTTTCTCCCCGACCAGAGAGTCCAGATGCTGTTCTCGCATGGCACATGATCACAGTTCATCTCATGACGATGCATTGGGTTAGTTATACTTGAAATCACCATGGAAACAGCAAAGCAACAGAGGACAGACTTTAGTTCCCATCAGCCTTGGGGGGGGGCTCTTTGTCCTGCCCAACCATTGGCTGATGCTCCCACCCCCACGGGGATCACTGTTACTGCAGGAACAATAGAAAGCAAGAGAGGAAACGCACACTGTCCTTGGGATCTAAAAATGTCATAGCAGAAACACACACACACACACACACACACACACACACACATACATACATACACATTTTCTCCCTGTCTGTCAGGCAGGATGTTTTTTCTTCTGGTAGTAGAGGCTCCTTTGGTGTGTGTGTGTGTGTGTGTGTGTGTGTGTGTGCACGTGTGTGCGTGCGTGTGTCAGAGAGGAAGAGAATATAGTGAGTTGTGCAAAGTTTGTTTGTCTGGGTGTTCACTTGGTATGTGTGTGAATGTAACTTTTGTCCTTGGATTTATAATGAATATGATTAAAACTTACTCAGCTCTGGTTTCGGTGTTTTTTTCCCTCCCTTTCCAGAAATAAGGAGTGTGTCTCCCTCTTCACCAGCCACAGCTGCATTAGCCTGTTTCAGCTACCCCCCCCCCACACACACACACACACACACACACACACACACACACACCAAAAATACTACCTATGATATCTTGATTTCTAAATGGTTTTCTTGGAGGATATGTTGACATATTTCTCCATTACTTAGGTCACTGTAGGAAGCTGTCCCAGGCTGATTTTTTTTTCAGTGCAGTAACTATAAAAAAATGTTTCTGAAAGGCCACTATATGGAGCTCAATGGCTGCCTTGTCCAGCTGTGTGTGCTGGGGGAGTTGCTTCTGCCTCCAGACTCTTAAACTTGACTGATGGCTGTGGAAGAGAACCACAGGAGTCCAGCTAGACCTGCAATTGTACATATAGAACAGTATGTCTGTGTGCGCGTGCACGTGTGCGTGCGTGTCGTCTAGCCAACAGGTCTTATATAGAAAGCGAGACCACAATAGCAGGTTGTAGTTAGACACTGTAGGCATTCATCGAGACTTGCGCAGTCTCTCGCTCCTAAAACTGTATTGGCCCCGTTGCCCTCACGCTGCAGAGAGTTCAGCAGTTTCCCAACAAACGCACACAGACACACACACACACATCACACAAAATTTGTGTTTAGATACAGACTGAAGGTAAAAACGGTTTACTACCTTTTCTTTGGCATTTCCTCTACATTCCTGTTACTGATGTAGTTGTCATTTGCAGTAGCAGCAATAGTAGTTGTTATGAAGATACCAGAGGTTCAAAAGTGGTTTAAGGTTACAGGTAATTTGACTTTTCCCTGAAATTGGTGCCACAAGGTCGAGGAAGTATTCAATATTTTACATTTTCTTCTCTCCTCATCATGATATTATGTCATATTAAAGCCTTAAACACCAAATCCACTTAACACACATTTGTGCCTATATATTTTTATATATTTTTCATCAACCCTAACCATTATTAACTACACAACTAAACCCAAGATTTAGCCTCATCTCAATGTAAACCTAACTGTAGTGTTGCCTTTTATGCCTTTATTATAGCTGACAATCGAGACATTACAAAGATGAAGAGGGGGAGTGACAGGAAACAAAGTTTCGCAGCTGGATACAAGCCAGCTGCAGTTTATAGTCAGCACCTTAAACACTCGCCCTAAAATGATTAAGTCTCCACCATCCTGAGGACAAAATGGCCTCACTTTCACACTGAGCACAATTGAAACTGCTTCTTACTAAGATAGAGTTACAATTGTACACACACACAGAGGCTCCTATAATCTACATGACCACTAACCCTGAATCTGCTACAGGGACACGCACACAGGGGATGTGTCTGGAGCTGACATGCTGGTACATCCTGCCAGCAACAGAACAGCTGAGTGTGACATCCTTGTATTTCCACCAAACATGCGTGCGTGAGTGTGTGTGTGTGTGTGTGTGCGTGGTGTCTTCATTGGTAATTCATTAGCATCAGGTTCAGCAAGTTGGATAAAAGGATGTTGCAGAAAAACAGGAAAACTCCCCACATCCTTTTTTTTCCTTCTTTTCCTCATTTCCTTTTCGCCTCTCTTATGCCCCTTTTGCCATTTTTCTTCTCCACCCACTGTCACTTCCTTCCACCTCTTTGCTCCACTTCCTCTACACTTCCCTCCTCTCTATCTTCTGTTTTCCTTTTGGTGTCCTTCCTGTCTGATCACTTTGTCCCATCTCTGTCTGTCTCTCTCTCTTCCTGTCCTTATACTCCATCATTCAGCAAATTTCATTACAGTCACGCATGTGGCTTTGACCTCTGTGGGAGATGAATCACACCTGACCCCTCTGACATGCATTAGGAAGAACATCCATTTTAGACTTTTAACGTTTACGGTAATACACATAAGATCATGTTGGCTCTTATACATTGTCAGCACAGTCATTATATTTTTTATCATGTTTCCAGGCATCAAATTCACCTAACATTAAATATATTGCACACCAGGATGTGTTCAAAAGTTTTCATCGATCTCTGAAAAGAAAGTCAAAAACTTTTGGTGAACGAAATGTGCTGCGCCGGGCAAGCGCTGTGTGAAAAGTTTTCATCCAGCATCAGAGTTTATCAAGCACACAGCCAGCCATTCATAAACACACCTGTATACACACACGCATGCAGGACCTCAATATACATATATCAAGACATCAGTATGTACAGCAGGAAAACACACACAGGGTGCGGTCAGATAAGACAGAAATGGAAACAAACAGCTGTCTGATCAGCGGACATACTGCTGCTCTTACATCATCCAACATTTCTTCACTCTTTTCTCATTCTTTCATTCTTTCTTTAGCCACACATTCATCCCCTTTCTGGCTCTCCCCAACAAACTTCTGTGTTTATTCAGCATATTTGCTCTTTTTCCCCACAAAAAATTGATTTTATCTTTCTTCCTCCCTGTTTTCTCAGTTTTGTTTCCTTTAGCAGTCTTTCTTTTACCCCGATACTTTTTGCTAACTTTTACAGTAAAGTACAGCACAATATGATCTATTCTGTCAACAGTATCCTTATAGTAAGTAAAAGTAAATAAATCCGAATAAGAAATGAATGGCAGACAGAAATGCTGTGGCATATTTAGTTGTTTTTAAAGTAGCCTTTTATGCAAAGTTGTTTGAAATCAAGTTACAAATCTTTGGTTTTACAGTTTAGTGTCACTAAACTTAAAGTTGCACTTCACCTAAAATCTATGTGAAATATTAACTAAGAGTTTGTGGTCAGCTTGGATTCTTGATGGTTCCATTGGAGGTTTGCTGATGTCCCGCAAGACACAAGAGAAGGCCGCAATGCATTAAGCAGGTTTTAGCAAAAGTATAACTGGGGATGATATCGATTGGAGCAATTAACGGTGAGTAAATGGACCAATTTGGATCGTGTGAGAAGTTGTTATAGAAGTTTCATTTATTATTTCTCTACTGTGACAACACTTTATTGGAATCAATTGTAATTTTCTGCTTATCTAAGCAGAACAAAGCCTCTATTCTTTGCGGAGGCAGTCACGTTGAAATCTGTAAGGGGCAAGAGAAGGTAACATTTTTCGTGGGGTAACTTCAAAGCAAAATTTGTCATCTCACTTTGCCTCCTTGAACTAAAATGTAGATTTTTTTGAAAAAGAGAGAAAAATGTAAATAATATTTTTTCCATGCTTCTTTTCTTTTCCCTCCAACTGTTTATGCTGTTTTCTTTCCCTATGACCCTTTAATCATGTTGACACATGATCTTGGCTCATGGTTTTTTCTTTCTCTTCCCCATTCCTCTATCTCCTTTATTTAGTTAGTCATGGAGCAGGTCACGGGGTCCTGGTGACAAACACAGGCAACACTTCAAATTATCCAGTTCCCTCACTGAAAATACACTTTCTCTCCATAATCTGCTTCAGCAAAGCTCCTGAATGTACAGTACATGCACAGGTAATGACACATCGGTTTGTTTAATATAACCCATGACCTAATTGGAACATTATTCTGGGGTTACGCTGTGAGCTTCCACACAGGACATTTACTATCATTACTCAGATTATTTCTTACTGTGGCGTTTCATTATAGAGCAGACAAAGATAACGCTTCCTGTTTTACCTACATGTCTGCATTCTGTCAGTGAAAGAGCTGTTGTTCAGTCGTCTCATTTATTATCGCAGAGGAGGACCGCGTCTTCCTGCTGCAATCAAGGCTCCTATGTTAAACACAGCTTTGTCCAATGTGGGTTTGTTCTTACAACTGGTAAAACACTGCAAAAAAATACACTTTATAACACGAACTGCGGTTACCAAAAAAAACAACATTGTCTTACTGGAAATAGATATTTTTGAACATTCTTTGAAAATCTTGTGATTGAAGAAAGCTTCTTTCTCCCCACAGCTGTATCATCTTGTGACTGGGTTGAAAACCACCATCCCAGTAAAAGCAACAGAAGCTCTGTGGTCTGCAGTTTGCAGTATGAGGCACAGCTCGATCATATGAACAAAGGGCTCAAATCTCATGAACGCTGGTCTGAAATCACTGATGATAATTATTTAACCCGGATAACTAATATTTTCTTTTCCAAATTTTACAAGCTCTCTTCATCAGGAGAACTTTAACTTTGGTACAAAACATGTTGAGCAATGCATCCAATAGTTGTGGCAATAGAAAGACATGGAAAACACAAACTCTAAATAGTATAATAATAATAATAATAATATTTTTAACACTCAGCTTGATATCCAGCATATTACTAGTTCAGTGCCGTGCTAGAGGGCACCTCATTTGCTCTTCTTTAGGGAAGATAGAGAATATTTTTTTTACTCTACTTTTACAAATGGTTTGACTTTTTTAACTGACAAGCTTTAGCCACAAGATCATTACATCCAGTGAATTAGGGCAGTCTGTTTCTGACCAATGATGTTGACTGACTGCACAGCTTGAATGAGGCCGTTGGATCCGGCTCCAGCGATAGTTTCTAACTCAGTTTGTAATGGAGACCGCCCAGGTTTTACTTAAATTTGAGGTTAGTTAGATTTGAAGTTGCAGAGGTCAAATCTGCGGTCGTCACAACACAAGGGCGATTTCTACAATAATCAAGACTAAGCATATTTTCATAGCAACAGAGCGAAGGTGGAGAAGCCTCCCCCCTCTACTCTCAGGAACAGCTTCCCATGACTCATTGAGTCTATCTGATCAACTGGACTCCCCACAGTTACTTAAATATTGCCCGCCCACTCTCTCTCTCTCTCTCTCTCTCCCCCTCTGTTTGTTTTGGTTGAAACAAACCCATTTACTCATCTTTCTTACTTAAAACACACAAACACAGTCATCGTGCATGACAGCGCTCTCATGTTCCCTGCATTTGAGCTTTTATATCCCTCACAGGGCGATGTTTTTGTGTGACATTCACTTGGTCTTCTCTCCGTTACTTTCATATGAAGGTAAAGCTTTATTTAAGAGGCCGGTCCGAAATGCAATACAAGTTGAACAGTATAACACTTAAAGGCTGTCAGGGAGCTGTTGTACCTCTTACCAGGGTTACAGAGTTGCATTGAAGCAACGTCTTCGAACTCTTAACCCCCACCCCCCACCCCTTCTCTCTCTCCATAATGGGCCAGCTCACCCAGTAGAGAAAAGGACAAAAGTTCTGGCCACGAGCCGGCTCACTGGGAACTTTGTGTGTGTGTGTGTGTGTGTGTGTGTGTGCCAGCTGGTTACATCTGGTTTAAGAGGCCACAGAGGGAGGCTGCATTATCAAAAATAAGGCCCTGATTATCGACCCCGTCTCTTATAGGTATATGTAGAACTAATCTGCAACACAAAATACAATGGTTGTGATGCAACTGTGATGCTTTACCTTTAATGTCACATTTCCTATAGACGTAATGTGGCAAGTCTGAAAAATGTTGACATTGAATCTATCTATCTATAGTGATTAAAGAATTAATTAATCTTTATCATGAATTGATTGATTATTAACCTTGATTATTAGCTATGATTATTCATTCAAAAAACGTTCCCTTTCAAATTATTCAGGTGGCGATTACATAATTAAGAGAACTATGTAATACTATACGATGTAATGTCAGGAGACAGAGTCACGAGAATATTCTCCATTGGAATTGAAAATCCATGTGTCTCCGCTTTAACTTTCCAAAGGTTGGCAGGTGGGGCCATCCTTTGGCTCCACTAATGGGCCAAACTAAAGGCTGAAGCTATGTGTGGTGATTATAGTTCAATTTCACAGTGTAAAGAGGGCTTGAATGTAAGTCAGTGTAAAGAAGTGTCTTAACCCGAGAACGATTTCACTTTCATTGGTGTTAAAAGTTCAAGATCTCTGGATCTAACTGGTGTATCTTAAAACTTCAAAACATTTACTGTTAAACACTGTACATGTTGAAATCAGCCTCCCATTCTGACTAACACAGCAGGAGGTGCCTCGAATGTTGTAATCCTCCATTTCTCTTTCTAAATGTCACTCTGTCAGTATCCATAAGATTATTTATCTGTTACTGTTTTTCTCCCTCCTCCTCCGCGCCATCTGTCACTTCGTCTAATGTTCTTTTTTTTTTCCTTTTTGCTTTCTCTCAACTGCTCTTTTTTTTTAAACACACTCACAGCACACTGAGCAGCTGTCTACACACACACACACACACACACACACACACATTGATTGGGGGATATAGCTTGTTAGGAGAGTGGAGATTGTATTTCAACTCTGCTCATTAAGAGTCAGCACTGATGTCACTCTGGCTCCTCGTACTTTATGTTATGTAACACACACACACACACACACACACACACACACAGAGGCAAGGAGAGTGGCTATAAACTTGTAAAATGACCTGGAACTGAGCCTCAAACCAATGCCTTGAGCACTGGCAGCTTTCCTTTTGTGTCCATATGAGAGCACATGTGACAATAACATTTTGCAAGAAGTAACCAAACAATCCATATGTTACACATTTTGCCCAGAGGTTATATAAGTTCTGTATCTCTTCCTTTCTTTATGTGAGAATATCACCATAATAACAAAACCTCTATCTAACTGAGTAACTGAATTTGATAAAACTGCAACATAATAAATGGCTGGATAATGTAATATTTTGTGCACATTGAGTGTTTTATACTATTTTGGTATAACTTTTTTTCCACAATTATATGCCTGGAAATGACTAAACGCAACAGCCAAACACAGGATGTGGCCAAATGTGTCATTCTAAACAAGTTACAAAACTTGAACAACATGACCATGATAGAACGACATGGTGAAAACACATTTACAAGAGAACATTTGAAAACCATTTTGAACTGGCATTACAAAGATTTTTAGGGCGTAATTTCACATAACGACGTTGGCGGCGGCAGAAAACTCCAGACATCTCAAGTTTCATTTGGGTGCTACATGTGTTTGCAGCTGATAAAGACTTTCAGCAGTGGTGCATTTCGTTCTATCAACATCTGCACAGTGTCAGAGTGTTATTACATGGTTCATTAATCAGCCAGTTAGATTTAAAACCCGTATAGGGGAGCAAATTATTACATTTTGAACAAATATTTCATTATATGCTGTTATTACATAATCAGTTTTTATTAGTTGTTGCAGGCTTCGTGAGGTTTGGAACACAAAATGAAAAGCATTATTTCAAAGCTTTAAATCTGCTGACTGGAGATCAAGACAAAAAATAGTGGCATAACATTTACAGTCTTCCTGATGTTGTTTTCCCAGCAGAGTTCAATTCAAGATTATTACATTTTGGAAGGTAAGCCATAATTTATTAGTCACTGTCCAGCCCACTCTAAATATCATCAAACAGGACCTGGCACTGCATCAGTAACAGAGCAGCTGATCTAACCGCCTTCTCATTATGTACTAACTCTGTGTTGTCAGGTAGAACAAGTTGGTTTCCCAGACTTTATGCCCCCCACCACACACACACACACACACACACACACACACACACATACTGCCTGCAAGAACACAGATATGCCACTAAACAAATGTCACATGACAGCCTTCAAAATAAAGCTCTTGCATAACCATGAAGGCCTGGAAGCACAGAGTCTGTTTACAATGATCCAGTCTGAGGTTGGATGACTCTCTGTGGGCACTCTGTGCGTGTGAGACTTTGTGTTTGTGTGTGTTAGTATGAGTGCCTCTCCATGCCCCCAAACATCTCATCTTATTCCCTCACCCCCTCTCTCTCTCTCTCTCTCTCGATGAGCATCAGCTGAGCACAGCATGGCCGTTGCATTTGATTATCACAAAGCACACTGTGCCATTCCAAAACATTACTTCAGCCACAACAACATGAAAAAACATGTCCAGTTTGGAGCCCAGGCAACCATGAAATGCCACGTGTTAACCTAAAAATAAAAAGTATACGAGTGTTCTGTCTGCATCAAGCCACCTGTGCGGTGACTGTTTTAAGTCTCTTTTCTGGTCAAATTCATGTCTGTGAACAGATACAAATATGACACAGACAAACTCTCTGTGCATGTGAATACTTAAAACAACAACAAAAAAGAAACATATCCTCATTCACAGCCTGTGTGCTCTTGTGACATGTCTGAGGTACAGGGTTACATACGTCCAGGGGTTATATTTAAACACACGCATACACATTCCAAGTCCCACCACTGCGCTCCGAGTCTCAAAATCAACAAAGCACAGCATGTATCAAACCAAATATTCTTTATTTCTCAGGGTATAAAACTCCTGTACAAACACATCTTCCTTTCACTGACGTCCTCAGTCGAGCAGAGAATTCAGCGTGAGCAAATTGCAGCAGCACATTATCTGCTACCATGTTTTCATACCTATACAAGAAAAAAATAAAAGGCACTGTGGGGTTTCACACAGGCTGAGTGAGTTGGTTTCCTAACAGAAGGTCTCAGCTGGTGTCCCATGTGAGCGAGCTCAGGTGGGCTTCAGGGGGTCTCAGCATCGGTGAAAAATAAATTAAATCTCGAGAATTAACCGTTCTTCCTTTTCCCCAGGCTATCTCTTCTTGTTTTAACTCACTGGGCTTTATGGGATATTCATGTGCAAGCAACAGTGATGTGTGAGCATTTAGTGATGTAAATGCCACATTTAGCAAAGTATGAAATGACTAAAAGACTTATTTGCTGACAATAAAACCAAAGCCACTGACGAATACAAAAAAGTCTCATTTTTATGGCTGTTTTCCTGTCTTAACTTTCCATCAGAAAACACTAAAGCCAATCAGTCACTGAAAGAAGAAGTCAGGTCTGCGGGATCTGACAATATTCATGGTGTTCAAAAACATCCACAATATGAGTCACTTTGTCATTTTAATCATTAAAGATCGTTATCAGTAAACCTCTTTCATTCTTTTTTCAGCCATGTGAAAACATTTTCCAACACCAAATAAATCACACAAGCTGAAACCAACCATTGTCATTATACTTATATAAACCACCAGCACATTTCTTTCATGTCGAGTCAAACCACAAATGTTGCACTTGTCCAAAACACACACAGCAATGACAATTCTGCCTCACCTTCGGCAAAACCTCAGCTCTGGAACGCAATGCTCCGTCTGCCTGGTGGACAGTCACCATCATCACTCTTCATTACACATGGTTGTTCACTTGCGGGGACCCATCTGTTCTACATTACAAAGTCTGACTTACAAACGTCTGTCTTACAGGAAACACACTGCTGTGGATCAACCATCTTAGCCTGGCCTGTGCAGAGCAGCTAAAACATTAAAGTGAGACTATGTCACTTTTGAAAGGAGAAATAACATGGTTTTTTTTTTTTTTTCTTTTTTTTAAACTGGCACAACCTTACTTGGGGGCGGTATGACCAGTGGTCTTTCGGGGCACTATGTTTGCAGATGTTTTTCATTTCAGGTAGAAACATTACTGAGTCAGCGTTGTGACTCCTCTCTAGTTCTGCTATTAAACTACTGTGCGCTCCAGCAAATGACATTATCCCATAAATGTCATATGAGGCCAGCGTGGAGGCTGTTCAGCAAAAGTTGCTCGCTTTAAAGGATTATAGCGTAAGCTCATTTATATGTCTTATGTGTTATAGGCTAGATAAAGAGAGGAGAACCCAAACAAAGACTGATTCATTCATAAATCCCTGTCAGACGCATGCAACCCACTGCTGACTAACTGAACGGCAACATACCAAGATATCATTCATGCAGTTTCAATGGATTTTAAACAGGAATAAATCTTTCTCAGAATGAATGCAGGTCTGGTTCACATGCTGCCTGCAAACAAACTCACTGTGATGAGCGACCCACGACGTCCTCTATAAATTGTGAATTTAAATAAGGAAGACGGATAAAAACCTGACAGAGGAAATGCCAGCTATCGTAAGGGTAGGGGCTGCAGATGAACAGCAAGACAAGCGACTCATTATGTCTTTCCCCCCCAGTACGAAACAATACATTTGCTATCATGAGTAAAACATCAACACAGTGAGCCCATTCAGTTGCAGTTGTAACGTCTTCGGCAGAAAACTACCAACAGCTCCAGTGCCGCACAGTCGGGGAAATGAGGAGTACCAGCTTTACGCTGAGGCCTACACTCAACATGACCAACAATTTCAATATGATACATTTCCCTTCAAGAGCAACACTGTAAAATACCATTAAATGTACAATTTGTAGCCAGATTATGGAAAAAAATCAAGAATCAGTTTGGGTTACAAGGACATTTTTGAAGGATAATCCAGTCGAAACCAAATATTGGTGCCAACATGAAAACTGTAATTGTGTACAAGGACATTTAGTAGTGTAGTAGTGAGTATAAGAACAAACTTTAAAAGAGACTGGTGAACTAATTTGGCAAAAATAATCCAGAGATGTCTTTATAATTGAAAAAAATCCACCACTAAAATTTCAGCAAACACCCAAAAAAACGGCAGAATGAAAATTTCATTTAACTTAAGCTCCAGTTTGTTAGAATAAACTTGCTTCTTAACTAGCACACTTTCTTCACAGTACAGTTACATTGAAAATGAATTACTAATCAATTGAATTTCAAGGTACACCACAGCTCATTCTATTTCACACCAGTAGAGAACTAAGTTTAAACCAAACACTAGAAAAAAAAAAGATGGCACATGTTTACACATTATTAAAAAAAAACATCCAGAAAACAGATTAAAATTTTCAATACAGGGTATTCACACTACACTTAATCCTGCGATAAGATTCCTGTTAGCTCACAGTTACAGCTCCTTTAGCTCTAGGCAAATATTTATTTCACACTAAGAAAATGTGATATCACTCATGCTTAGCCTAGGATTCACTAAATCCATCTCCAGAACAGGGTTGTTGTTGACTTTGTAATGGATATTATCAGAAACACGGGGTCAAGTTCACTGCTGTGAAACGTAAGGCAAATACAGTCAACACTGTGCAAATGTTAACTGTGAATGTTGACATTTTAACAGTCTCGCAAACTTTGGGGTACTAGTCAGACAAAAGTTTAAAGCCAGGGGATTTAGGTTTTGATTTTAAGACATGCAAGAGTGAAAATCCATTCTGGTGTTCATGTCTGATCAAAATGAAAGATTATGTTGCACATGAACTAAAACCACAGCAGAGCTACTTGAGTCCATTACAGACGCCAGCCTGGTTGCACCCTTTTTCCTTCTGCTGCAGTGACTCTAATACAAAGAGCCATTCAGAGCTAGGCACTGTAGATAAATAGTTTTAAATGATTGGGTTTTGTTCTTGTTTCAGCCACCACAATGTACAAAGGAAGGTGTGGCAGTTGAGTGTTTAACAGCCGCACATTTTGTGTTTATGTTTGCTTTTTTTAATTTCTGCTTTACAACATATAAAACTGAGTCTATTAGAGAGCGGGCAGGCTGCAGAGGCAGCTGCAGAGCTATCAGAGCATACAGTACACATAGGTTGGACAATGGATGTCTCTGTAACATGGGAACAGCATGGATTCAGAATGGAAGAAATGATCTATGGTTGCCACTGTAATAAAGCACAAGATCCGATGCTGGGTAAAGGGAACAAATGAGCAACAAGATTGATGAATCAAACTATAGCTCATTACTACTAGTAAAAGATTTCACTGAATATGTACAGAATTCAAACTTCACAGTCTCACATACACAATTGCATTGAAAAGCTAAGACAAAACCCCAACTTTGTTTATTTCACAATCATTTCCTCGCTACAAAGCCACACAAACATGTGGCTAAGGCCATTTTGTAAATTCAAACACGTGCAAAGAGCACTTGGTTGATGTAAGTGCTTCACAGTTAAGGCCGTTTTAGTATGTGGCAACACAAATCAAACATGCACCAAGCGGTACAGTTATGAGTAATCCACTGGTTGATAGGATGAACATTTCAAAATTTATTTTTCCATATTCTTAGTTTTGAAAAGAATCCTTCCTTTTGTATGTGATAAAGGGTGCTGCAGAAAAAGCACCTGGATACTGTACTGAGCAAAGTTGTGGCTTGTGGAACAACGCGACCATGATGAAGAGGAGCAAAACCCTAAAACAGTAACATTTCCTCCTGGCCCAATAAGATCAAAAGCTAGCCAGACTATAGTCAACCTCTACTATACAAAGATTCATACCAAACCAAAGTCCATTTTTACTGACTGTACAGTCCTTCTGTACTAATGTAGCATAGGCGAGGTTGATAAACTAGCATGGCTCCCAGTGGAAACCAGAAGGTCACACCCCTGGTTACAGGAGTGTTGTGCCTTTTTGGGTAAAGATACAACTGGGTTTTACAGAACAGCAATTATGTCTTCATCACATGAATATCTTGTCTTGACATATTACATTGTTCAGCATCCTATGATATGTTGTAAGATTGATTGCTCAAATATTTGTTGGAAATCTTGTTTGAGTAAAGAGAGAGACAAATCATTTTCAACAAGGAAAAAAATTGTTGTTTTTATCCCCACAAGGGAAGAAACACATTGGCATTAATTGTTTTCCAAATAAGATGTGAAATGATTTTGACCAAACTTATTTACTGTGTGGCTTCTTTCTGAACCAAATGATGATTGGACATTGAACCCCCCCTTCAAAAAAAAAACTCCAAGCCAGATCCAACTCCATAAATAGTAGAGATCAAAACTAAAATAAAATACAAACAGGCTGCACCAGAGTTATGTGTTCATGTGACCGGATAAAATTATTAGCTGTTTAATGAAATAAGTTCTTTCATTAGAACAACAATGACTCCTCTTATAAAAATGTAGCTCTAAAATTAACCATGGGCTGGATTAAGTTTTAACTTAAATCATGTCCACTTATGATCAAGTTTGTTCCTCTGGCCACTCTATTTCTTTCACTGGTTCTCTCTAATCATGAATATTGGAAACCGGACTAAAGTTAGAAACATGACAAAATTTTGATGATCAGGTCAACAACAATAACATTTATAGTCTGCAGACAGTCCAGGTCCCATGCTACATACTGTAAATCCATTGGGAAGGGTTTTTTAAACCAGGTATTTACCACTAAACATAAATTCCAATTTATGTGTTAATCACAAACAAGAAGATTAAAGTTTCTGCTCCTGTTCAAATCTGGACCAGTCCAAACAACATTATTACAGTCTACATGAGTTGGCAAGGATCTTCTGCTGGTCCAAAAAAGTCCTGGTTCACAACAGTTTAATTCCAGGAGAGCAGGGAGCGCTTTCTCTTCCAGAAGGCTCATAATGGAGACAGGCCGAGATTAAACCCCGCTTAGAAAAAGGACATTTCAGCACAAAAATCCCTGGTTTATTCTTGGACACAGCAGTACTGGTTTTCAGGGCTGGTTCTGCTGGAACCATGCTGGGCTCAGTAGTAAATCCCCTCTCTGAAGAAAAACAAGAAGGTTTTATATCCATGACTGTCTTACTTTGGTTCTCAGCCACACCCTAGTTGAGGCCCTGCTCAACATCATCATCCATTAGAGAGAAAGCCAGACTGAAAGCGAGTCCGGGCAGAACCTAAACCCAGCAGAATCCAGACCAGGATAACGTCTTAGACACCACCGACAGAAAGACCCATCACCGGTGTGCTCTAGGCCATGCAACAGTACCTTTTCCACCATGACTTTGACAGACTCTTCATCTTGTCCGGTGTCTGCCTTTGCTTTTTTCGTCGTTTTTGTTTCCCTCTCGGATGCTTTTGGGAGCTGTAGTTCTGCAGGCTGGCCAGTATGGCTGTGTCAAACACTTCTTTCAGATTTTTTTGGGTCAGAGAAGAACACTCCATGTAGGCCACGGCTCCGATCTCCATCGCACAGTCCTGGGCATCAGCTGGGTCAACAGGCCTCTCACGATACTTAGCAAGGTCAATAAGAACCTAGACAGAGGAGGCAACACTTTTACTACATGCTTTTCGGTTGACATGTTGACATTAGTATTTCTTAATATTATTTTTGAGCATTTGGTAAAAGTGCTAATGTTTTTTTTCCATCATCACTTGTTTCTAAACAGCTGCAGCTGTAAAAGTCAAATACACAATAAAGCATTGTTAAACATCAAGAAACTGTTGAAACATTTGACAAAGACAACCTGCTATTGTCATTGTGATTCATGAAAAGTTTGATTTCTGGAGTTGTGAGATCTTTGTCCAGACTCCACGTGACTGTGGGCATATGCTTGACTCGGGCGACGAGACAGTAAGAAGGCTCCAGAACAATGACAAAGTAACACCCGCATACATCAGCGGCATTTGCTGTATCATAAAACAACTTACTGTATGTTTCCAGTGACGTTAAACATCGTAACGTCGCTGACAAACGAAATGCAACCTACGTCCAATCAGGAGAACTATCTGGTCACCTCATCACTTCTCTTCTAAAGAGCCAGCTATAAGCGTTTCTTGATTAGCCAATCAGAGCCTGTCGTAATCTCAATCAGCCAGTCATGTCATCGCTGTCAAACTTTATATCAGTCCTCCTTTCCCCATCAGCTGTCACCAGTGCGAGTCGCCGCGGCCCTCCTCCGCCCCATTCACTTCTTTTATCCAGAGCCCAGGTCAAGCTCATCAGAGTCCCTCCTCATCACCTCGGGTTCTTCAGCATTCACTTCCTCCCTTCTGCACCAACGCCTGCGCCTAGACCTGGGGGGTTTTCCTACACTATGCACCACTTCATCCGCTTCATTCATGATGACATCATATTTCTAGTCTCTCCTGACTGAACTGATCACCCTGGTAAGACCAGTGGGTGCATTGATGACCGGAAAGTGTGGCTTTGTGTTTTTTTCCCCATTTTACCTTCAAATAAATTACAGTCTATTGTGTTTAATGTGTTACATACAGCACACTGAACTGAAGCTGACATTTTGGATGGTACTAAAAGCACAGATGCACTTAAGCAATTCTGAGGGGGAAAAAAACATGTTGGGAGAGTTTTCTTCATTGCAACTTTAATTTTCACCAACACTGACAAAAGCATTTACGCGTTTGTGCTGGAAAAGCAGAAACTTTCATCCTTTGCTATACTGTAAAATATACTGTTTGTGCCATAAAGCAATTCCTGGGATTTCTTGGGAACTAAAGGCTGCTAGTTAATTTGTGGATGGTCAGATTGTTTGTACATGGGGATAAGAGCATCCAATAATCAGAAACAAACCGAGCTACACATACAGTTTTTGTGTATATGCATATTAAATGCTGCACGGAGCTAATTTTCCGCACCTTGACATCTTCTCTGAGGTCACACTGCGTCCCAACAAGGACAAGCGGAGCAAGGGGGGCGTGCCTCCGGATTTCTGGGACCCACTTCTCGGGAACGTTCTGGAAAGAGGCAGGACTGACGACACTGAAGCACAGCAGGAACACATCTGCACTGGTGTAACACAGAGGGCGCAGCTTGTCAAACTCATCCTGCAAATGTTATCAGAGATCAAGAGAGAGCAAGTGTCCATGAGCATGTCAGAGACAATCAGATAAATACAATTCACCAGAAAAAAAATGATGCTTTTTAAGGGCATTTAGATAAGCAATAGAGGAAGATGTGTCACCAGTGTAGCACAAGCAGTAATCTACAACATCTTGCCAGTTCTGTCTGTTTGGGCAAAGTAAGACAGGGGAGAAAAGGGGAGAATTAGGAGGAAGAGCAAGAGAATATAAGTTCAAATAAGATAGAGCAATCGAATAGATTCACATTTGATCCCAACAGTAGAGCGGGAAAAACTGTGTCTGTGTGAGAGGAGGAAAAGGTGTTGCGGTGGTGAGTCATCTGCTCATTGCAAAACGATAAACTATGAGGATGTGTCTGTTTCTCCTCTCTGACTTTCTCTCTGCCTTGATTTCTGCCTGTCCGCTGCCTGTAAATCCTCCTATTCATTGGGCATTTCATCTCAATTTCTGAGAAAACAATGACACAGAGTATGATGATGCTGAGGATGATTTCTTTAATCATGATTCTGACATTTTGCAATCACAAGTTGGACTACACACTTTACATTGTTGACCAATTGCTTAATTATGATAGCATTTTTATAGCAATACCAACAGTCTATTATCATATCAGATCAGAGGCACCTAGAGAAGCTCACAGGCTGTCCCCTATCAAAAAAGAGGTCTAGTACATATCTGACAGAAGCAATGAACGACTTGTGTTCTACAATGTGGTGATTTTTATTTTCTCCACAGAAACAGCTGATGCTGCAAATGTTGTCACAACTGTGTCACTTCCTGTGTGGCATAGAATTTTTCCTGGGAAAAGACCTACCAGATACTAACAGCTTATTTCAAAGAGTGAGTGGGCTCCCATTTATTTTCATGGTGAAACTAGTTTTAATGTGTACCAATTATCCCCTGGCCCCTGGAGTTTGGGACAACCAGCAAATAGATGTGGACAAAGCAGCAAAACCTTATATGTGGCTATGAATTTTTTTATAGGTGTTTGTAACAAACTTTTTGAACTTTCAGCACCAAAAAATGATGTTTGTGTTTAAGCATTTTTCAAGAAATAAAGACAGAATCACTTCCCCCTTCAGCGGCATTGTTACCAACATAAATATAACAACTACAGGAAATGCTGCTCTCTCTCCCTCTCCCTCTCTCTCTCTCTCCTCTCTCTCTCTCTCTCTCTCTCTCTCTCTGTGTGTGTGTGTGTGTGTGTGTGTGTGTGTGTGTGTGTGTTGTGTTAAGATCACTGACCTGTCCAGCTGTGTCACAGAGTTGTAGTTTGACTGGCTGACCGTCCACTGACACCACGGCTACATACACACACACACACACACACACACACACACACACACACACACCAATAAGGTCAATAACAAGTGCGGTGTAGCATTCCACTGAAAAAGTAGTCATAAAGGTCTTTAAGGTAAAAAAATCTGCTGACAATGATAACACAGTCCCAAAGCTGGGACTTTACCAAAAAAAAACATGGAAAAGAAAAGATTCAATTAAATGCCTGGATCTTCAACTTTTGCCAAGTATTTAGTTCAGATATTCAGAATAACACAAGTAAAGTTTCCTGGTGAGATATTCAAAGAGTCTTTGCTGGTTAATGTGGCTTCAGATTAACTATCTGCAATGTAAAATCGGCATATTTTTCCACCTTCATTCTTCAGTTGAAGAATCGAACCTTATGGAGAGTCGCTCCCGAATTAAAAGAAGTGTCTTTTATTTCAATACCACATGAGCACTGACGTATTTTAAAGAGAAGACTATCCTACTTTAAAAAAAAGTTTTAAAGTGAGATTTGTTGCTAACGTAGCCCACAGTGTGTCTCCGTCCTGTACCTGAGAAGTTGTCAAACGCCGTGGGGACGTACTCGGTGGGGTACCCGTTGGTGGTGTAGCTGACCACCAGGCTGGTTTTCCCCACAGCTCCGTCCCCCACCAGGACGCACTTCACCCGCCTCTCCGCTGCCCCTGCCCCCGCCCCGGACCGCCGCGTCCTGTCCCGGCTCCGGACCCTCCTCGGTGGGACAGGCGGAGCAGGGGACACCGGTGCCGGTTTGTAGCTGCCATCGCCCCGCGGAGGCATGTGGCGCGGAAAAGAGGGTGACTCGAAGCTGGAGGAGACCCGGGCAGGAGATTCAGTCCCGGTACGGTCCAGTTTTCACATCGTCCATTGGTCCGTAATCTGCCGGGCTTCAGAGCCGATTGTCAACTGACTCTGTTGTTGTCGCTGCTGCCCGCTTCCTTTTAGTTTCCATGGTCAAATCACAAAAGTCTGAACCTCTGCGGACTCAGCAGAGCTCCGAACCGAGACCCGGTCCACTGTCAGTTCCATGGTTTGTTTAAATGTGATTTAAAGTCCGATTAAAAAAACAGCAGGGACTCGATGAACGTTATTCATCCGTTTCTAACACTCTGTGTCCGTCCAGTCACCCAGAGCCGCTCAAATGACATCACGATGTGCGGGGTGTGTGTGTGTGTGTGTGTGTGTGTGTGTGTGTGTGTGTGTGTGTGTGTGTGTGTGTGTGTGTGTGTGTGTGTGTGTGTGTGTGATAAAGAGAGAGACACAGAGAGAGAGAGAGAGAGAGAGAGAGAGAGAGAGAGAGAGACAGCAAGGGAGGGGGTTACTGGAGTTTCTGGTGTTCAAATGTGTTATAAATGGAATTTAAAAAAATTAAACTTTCCCCTTATCCACTTCAAGTTTTCCGTGCTTTTTACGTTCTTTAATTTTCTTTTCAGAGGTTGTTATCATTTTTTATATATTTTTTTATATTATTTTGATAAGGCATTTATTTAGTTTCGTTTGTCTATGTGATTTCCTTTCCTTTTCCTTTTTTGGTCTCTTTTTATTTGTATCCTACCAGCAGTTACAGTTCCTATCTCCAAACCAGTGGTGGAAAATCACATACCACATCTTATCAAACCACCTCTGTACTGCAAAAGATTGAGTTTCTGGTACTGTGCCCTTTTGGCCCCTAGATCCCAAGGTAGCCCAGCTTTAAATAATGCACTGGAGTGAGAAGTAACATGTATGTATGTATCATACAATGGACATATTCAAAATATGAGAGCACCTCAAAATGCAGCTACTTTACTTGAGTAAATTAGTTACTTTCATAGAGTAAATTGACTTCTTTGAACAAAGAGTAAGGCCATTTGCGCCACCTAGTGAGTGAATTACATTAAGAACACCATAAAACATATTTATAAAACAATAACAGTAACATAAAATATCTGCATTTCAAACAAGTTGTAAAATATCACGGTTGGTATTGTATCACACTTAATATAAATCCAGACGAGTCTTTTAGCGTGTACCATATTTCTACAGTGACAGTTGGGACCAGTGCGGAACGAAACACCGGCTGCTCTCCGTTTCCTCACGGACGCTTTCCAGGACTGCGCCAGCTCTCGTGTGTCGGTAGTGAAAGATAGAAGGTAATAACCAGATAGTTATTAGTGTATTACTTTAACCCCACAGCATGTCCGATGACACCCCGGTGGAGGAGTCGTTCTGGGTTTCCCGGAGGAGGCGGAGCCGTGGCGGCTTCGGTCCCCACAGTTCCCCAGCAAAATCGGGGGGAAGCCGGCGTGGCTCAGCCTGAGAGGCCCGCCCTCACTGCCCGTGCTGGAGTGCGAGACGTGCCGCCTGCCCATGGCCTTTCTGCTGCAGGTGAGTGAACAGTGTGACCGCGGGCCCATCTCCAGCTTCACGTCGGTAAACTGGATGAAAAAGTCGCGGCTGTTAGGTTGTGATGCCACTCCGTCACTCAGACCAACGCAGACTCATCTGAACCGCTGCTGATTGTGAGTCTGTTTCTGTGCCGCAGGTGTACGCACCGGTTTCTGGTCAGGACAGGAGTTTCCACAGGGCGCTCTTTCTGTTCTGCTGCAGAACTCCCGAGTGCTACGCACACAACGACAGCCGCTGTATGAAAGGTACCTTGGACCGCCGTTGTAGCTATCGGTGTTCTGTCATTCGTCATCACTGTTGTTAAGTGATAGTAGACGGATTAATCGATTAATCTTTTGGTCAGTCGATAGAATCAACAGCTGTTTCCATCATCAAGTGATCATGTCAGTCTTGCAGAAATGCAGAAAGACTTTTAAAGATGCCACCTTGGGCTTTAAGAAACTGCAGATGACATTTTCTGTATGTTTTTATATTTTATAGACAATACATTGATTGATTTTTCAAGAAAATGATCAACAGATTAATCTGTAATGGGAATTACTTTCATCCCTACTTAAAATCTTCTCTTCAGTCTTTTGCCTTTGCTTTCTTTCATTCTCCAGTCCCCACATCCTCTCCTCTCCACGTTTTTAAAACTCTTCTCGTCTATTCTCGAGGGCATTCGTTCGATGATTGTTTTGGAACAAGACTTAGTCCATATTCTTCTAGATTCCTCTCCTCACAGATTCTGTTTCTTCTTCCTTTCCATTCAGTTTTCAGAAGTCAGCTACCCAGGAGGAATGAGTTCTACCCTTACGAGCCTCCACCAGGTCTGTGTGTTTGCCAGGATGTCAGTAGAAGTGTAACCCCATGCTGCGCTCCACCATAACTCAGAATCATATTGGGTTGTTATGAAAGTGTAAGGTTTTCCTTAATAGGCGACACTTGTCAGTTATTAATATTTCATCACGTTTGAAGGCCCCCGTGTATAATAATGGGTTGCAGTATAATAGGAAGATGATATTTACTGAAACTATTGTATTGCATATAAGTTTCATAGAGCAGTGACTGGGAAGACCTGCAGAACACCGAAGAAACTAGTCTTCTGTCCACTCTCTGTTTTCCACAGAGGACGAGCCCCTCAGCGATCCTGAACACGACCAGAGCGAGCTGCCCGTCTCTGGAGTCAAGCTGTGCTGGGTGTGTGGTTGCCCCGGCAACAAAGCCTGCTCCCGCTGTCACGCTGTTACCTACTGTGGAAAACACCACCAGACCCTCCACTGGAAACACTCGCACAAGAAGCAGTGTAGCAGCCGAGGTGCGTTTGCCTGTGTCGTGCACTGGATGGAAAGAAACGGACACACCGGTGTTTGCTTCCACTGGTAGTTGGAGAATTTGTGCTGTATGAATAGAGGATTTGTGAGTGACATTTTACAGTCCCCAGTATCAAAATTCCTGCACAGCAGTGTTGCACTGAGCAGCCATGTATATATATAAAGTACTCCAGCTGTAATGTAGAGTCACAGTTAAATTCCTGACTCATGGGGGACTAAATGTCTCTGCCTTGACTTTTGCCCATCTCTCTCTGTCTGTGCAGAAGAATCGCTCGTCACAACATCTCCCTTCCTCTTCCCTGAGTTTGAGCTGGTCACTGAGCCGAGGAGGAGGAGGAAGAGGAGGAAGAGGGGAAAGAGGAAGTCACGGAGCAAGCCGTGGGAGAGAAGGAAGGGGCTGGTGCCGAAAGGGGTGTCGACTGTCCCTCTTTAGCAGAGAGTACGTTTTAAATTTATGCCCCGCTGGCCACATAGTCATATCAGCTCTGACAACGGCTGTGCTCACTCGTTCATCGGTGTGAAAAAGTCTGCCTGATCTCCCCTGTCTTTCTTGAATGGATGCATCCTCTTCCAGCGATGGCGGAGGCGGACCTGGAGGAGATGGCTATGTGTGAGACTCCAGACAACAAAGTGTTCCAGAGGTTTAAGAAGAAGGTCGCACCAGAACCACACCAGGTAAAAAAAAAAAAAAAAAAAGACTCCTCACACTGATGCTGTGGAGTCAGAGCTCCTCCGTGCCCTTCTCATGGCGTTCTGTTTATGTGTAGGTGTTGCGTTACAGTCGAGGCGGCGATCCCCTGTGGGTCTCTTCTCAGCACATCCCTTCAGATCGGGATATCCCACCGTGCACCTGTGGCGCCAAGAGGATTTTTGAGTTTCAGGTAGTCACTACTCAAGTCACCCAACCTTTTCTCACCACAGCAAACCGGAGTGCTGGAATATAAGCGAGTGTTTGTTTCCATGCAATAACACATGTACTAACTGCGCGGTGTCCGCAGGTGATGCCCCAGCTGTTGAACAGTCTGTGCGTGGACTCGACAGGGGCCAGCATCGACTGGGGGACGCTGGCTGTCTACACCTGCTCGGCCAGCTGTGACCACGACGACCCGTACCGCCCGGAGTTCATCTGGAAGCAGGACTTCGGCTCGGATCAGCGCACGCAGATTAAACACTCAGAACAAGTGCCTGCCGATGCAGCCGCCGGCTCAGAATGAGAACTGGTTTAATTGCGCTCGCAGCGATCAATTGTCGCTTCCCGTCCACTGGACCGGATGTGCGCCGTCGTGCTTACGCAACTGATTACACGCAGATCACATGGTGAACATCGGTGTGAATTTCAGCCGGCTGAGGGATCTTGCCTCTTTTTCCAAGCCTGCATCAGCGAGAGTGATGATGTTGCTCGGTGGCCCGTTGACTGTCTGGATTTCAACCAGATTTCTCTTCACGAGGGACAGCAGTCATTCTGTGCCCTGGCAGCGCATCTTTAAGTTCAGATACTGGATCCGGCTCAGTGGTTCCAGTTCGTTGCCACTTCCAAACTTTTCCTGTTACGCCTCAAAATCCTGTCTGTTAGGAACAAAGCGGGATTTCTGACCCAGGGGATGAGTGGGTCATGCTCGTTTTCAGTGCTACCTACAGTAGGTTGCTCTACTGAAGCCGATAATGATTAAATGAAAATATGAGCTTGTGCCTTATCACGTAATAAAGATTTTTACAATGTGTTCATCTGATTTTCTGCATTTTTCAGTGAAGTCTTATTTTTAAATATCAATTATTTCTCTAGGAGATTACTGCAATGTCATATAACTATAACAATCTCACACATGCAAGACTTGTGTTTTTCTGTCTCTAGACTGTCAACTATCAATGAAGACTGAAAAAGGTCAGAAAAGCATTACAGCAGGGTCGAAGAGTTATCGAGCAATCTTCAGCTGTGCACTTAGTTACACAGGTTCAATAAAACCCCACAACATGTGCTGTTTACACAGTGGTGTGGCAACTGCTGAGCACACGCTGTTTCAGGCGACAAATATCAGACCAGTCGATGAACGACAAAAGATGCAGTTTCAAATACAACAGCACCAAAAGGACCCGGTGAATTATGGGTACGGACACGTGGGAGTCAGTATGTACACATTTATTAATGCACAGTGCACATTAACAATTTCAGAAGAAGCAGAGTTGCATTTAGACGCGACGCGGCCTCCTGGTTGTCTGCCCTGCTGCCGACAAGCTCGGAATCACAGAGAAATCAAGATTAAAAGGCAGGGCAGCCTTCAACCTCATCTCTTCTACCACCGTGTTGCCCTTACAGACACCAGGCTGCAGACGCACAGGCGGCGAAAACAAACGAGACCGCGAATCCAAAAATGACGAGCCGGCTAATTGCTAAATGTTGGAATTGCCGAGGGTTTGTCCAGTCGAAGCTGCTCGCGCGAAGCGCCGACAAGTGCCTGAAATTGAAATGTAGCCGTCAGGCCAAGCGTGCGGCTGAGCAGACGCCGGACAACCCGTGATTACATGAGGTTAAGACAGATTCACATTTGCCTGTCCTCAAAAATAATTCCTCGAAATAAACTTTTAAATACAGTTTTGAATTGGCCAAAAAAAGGTCACATAGAAAAATTTTAAAAAGAGACAACCTGCCATCACACTGTCGTTTTAGTGCTAATGAATTTAGGATGCCGAATGTGAATTGAAAAGAAAGTAGTCAGCCTCCTCTCCCATCCAAGACCAGCGGTGCCTCTTCTTCCCATTCCAGCTAGATTTGTCTTGATGCCGACTGCTCTTACAGTCAAGGTGTCCCAAAAAGGTTTGCGCAGAATCCAAGGAGTCACTTCGTTAACAGTTGAAATAATAATAATAAAAAACTACTAATAACAAAAATATGTTTAACCATTGAAAGACGTCTTTCAGATTTACAAACAACAACATGTGAAGTGTTTCTGTACTGACCCCATGCCAGAGATTTAAGTACATCCGAAACCAAAACCAAAAGTGACACAAACTCAACCGACAACTCAATGACACTTTCAGCGGCAGGACTTGGATCACCAAAGTTTAACTTCTGTCAATTCATCCTTCAGCATCCAACTTGCGACTGCAGACTGTTTACCAGGCTGGACTCTACTATGTCTCATGTTGGATTTTTTTTTTTTTTTTTTTAAATTTAAAGAGAACTCCACATCCAGCTTTTCTGAAATTAGAACTGCATTAAAACCCAGATCCAACTGATTTATATGCACGTGTCGTAAGGATAAAACTCTCAAAATAGATGAAACTGATTTGGTCTGGGATGAACAGCCTTGATAAACTAAAATCTTAGCAAATACTGTCATGGGAATGTGGAGCTGACAGACCCGAACACGTCTCCATGTCACTGGGAGACTGAGTGGACAGTTACTAAAAATGCAATGTACAAAACTATTTAAAACGGCGCAAAAATAAAAACAGCAACAGTCCCCGTCGGACCGCCTCTCATCAGTCAGCAATTTTTACATTTTCTTACAGTCTTATGTACAATCAGGGATGTGATTGGGACAACAAAAAAAAAATATATGAAAAACAGGGCAGAAACTGAAAACAGCTGGAAATAATTGGACAAGACTAAGCTTAAAATATAGCATCACGTGAAGAAAAAGATAAAGGTTGTTTTCCAAATGAAATAAAATCTAAAACACCGGTGGGTCGAAAGAGTAAAAAGCGACTGTGTCACATCCCTGTTCAGCCCTTACAGCAGTCCACTTGTAGAGGTCAACATAGAGATGACACTTGAGTGTGAATTTAAAAAAAAAAAAAAAAAAAAATTGGAGTAAAAAGAGACTGGTTTGGGGATTTGGTAAAAGACGGAGGTCCTACGTTGTTTTGCGGAAGCCTTTCAGGATGGGGTAGATGTTCTCAAACGCTTCGTAGATCTCTGCTCTCACCTTGGCACCTTAAAAACAAACAAATGTCATTAAGAACCAGTAACACCGTGTCCTGGATCGTCTTTGCATCTCCATTTAAATTGCTATTATGCACGAGCAACAATTTTGATACGGATCTCTTTGATTTGCTTCTTGTTTGTTTGATTTTCCAGCACTCTCCGGCGGACAATTACGTCACGGTTCGAGGGGGGCGGGTCTTACCGGTGAGTACAACTTTCCCAGAAACAAAGATGAGCAGGACGATTCTGGGTTTGATCATTCTGTAAATCAGCCCTGGAAACAGCTCCGGCTCATAACTGCAACAGACAAGTCACCTTATTTTAGTCATTTCAAGATTTAGCCGAGCCATTGTCAGGGGAAGAAAACAGCAAGCCTGCATGAAGACTTCATGTTAAACGTCATGTTAAATTTCAACCAATCCCAATCCAGGTTTTCAGGTGGTGTTCATGTTTTCACAAGCTTCAGTCTGACCAAATCTCAACCATAAGGGGAAATCACATCTTTCCTTCCTTCAGGGGCACGTCTCTTGACCACAAATCATGTGGCTGGTTTTTTTTTTTTTAGCTGCAAGGGACATAAAAACAAGCAAACAACTGAAATTACCTGCTGAACTGTTGATGCGTGAGAACTAATCCTTCCAGCCGGATGGGGAACTTCACGTCGCAGCTGCCCACCATGTTCTGAATCTTGAAATCCAGGAACTTGGCAGGAAAGCCGAGCTTCTGCACCACCCGAGCGTATTTCCTGGCCGCCAACCGCGACTGCTCCTCGCTGGAGAGAAGGCGAGGCAACGAGAGGCAGATTACACGAGGGAAAGATGAAGAAGAGACCTGGACGAGCGTTAAGGTGAGAAAAGGCGAGTCCAGCACGTGTCTCGCATCTCGCGCTGTTGGCGAGAAGACACGCGCTCCAGCACGCGAGACGTCAACAAACAAGCTGAGCGCTGACCTCTTGGCTCCAGTGCAGACCATCTTCCCAGAGCTGAAGATGAGGGCAGTGGTCCGGGGTTCTCGTATTCTCATGATGACGGCAGCAAAACGCTAAAAGAAAGTAAGAGAAAGGGGAATTCCCCTCATAGCAGCGGTGCTTCCCACTGTAGTTGTGTAACTTTAACGTGGCAGCTAAAAGAAGAGCGGCAACATTGTTGAGCTTTTGAGCGTCGCAGAGCTGATCACTCTAACGCGTGGCAGTCTCACCTTTGGGTTGTATTCTGCGTTCCTGGCTCTCAGGGCGATGGTCTTCAAATCCAGTTTACAGCCCAGATTTACGGTAGATACAATATTTCTGACAATAGGGAGAGACAAAAGGACAGAGAACTGACTAAGAGGCATGATGGAAAACTCTTCAGTCAGATGCTCGTAACCGTTTTCAATTGTGTGTGTGTGTGTGGGGGGGGCAATGTCATTCAATGTGGCATTAAATGACATTTTCACAGTTGTATGAAACCTACTGTAGCTGTGGTACTATTCCAGAGCTCTCTGAGGCTGGTGTGGCCGGCGTGATGGGGGTCATGGGGGTCAGCGGGGTGTTGTAGAGCGGGGTGTTCCCCGGTAGCGCTGTGGTGGTCGTGCCCGTTACTGTCTGTGAATGGAAAAGCTGAGGGGTCTGCCCCGACGTACCCGGAAGGCCTGGAGACCAAAGAAAGCGTTTGATCTCTAATATGAACAAATCGCCAAGACAGACATCGGTCGCAGGGGGAAGCCGCTGACATCCAACATCACAACGCTGGGAGAGAATGGACGGGAAAACGACAGTGGCGTGTGTGAGTGTTGTACCTGCGTTGGCCTGCTGTGCCTGTTGTTGCTGCTGTTGTTGTTGCTGCTGCTGCTGCTGTTGTTGTTGCCTTTGCTGTTCCTCCAGTATAGAGAGACTGTTGGTGTTCTGGACTGGCTGTGGTGTCAGGCCTGAGCCATATGGCATCATGGGACTGAATATCGGCATGCCTGGGGTCATAGCACCCTGTCAGAAGACACCGCAGAGACACCACAAAGATTGTATTTGAACAGAAGAGAGCGCAACGGTAGTCCCACTTCTAGATCAGGCGACATCTCTCGTCACTGTCGGCACATACTTCAGTTAATCTGCTGCTTTGAAACATTTCATGCAATGAAAAGGCTACTCTGGAAATAGTTGCGATCAATCTGCAATCGTCCGTCGTGAGCTCATTGCCACTTGCGGAGCAGGTGTGGGACTCTGCAGCTCCACCTCAAAGCCCAAGGCACGCTGGAATTAATTTCGAGTGTCTCAAACGCGGCGCTGTTACCTGAGGGGAGGCCAGCCCCTGAAAGGCAGGTATGCTGTTGTTCTGGTCCATCTCTTCGCCTCCTCAGGTCAGTTCACTGCCACCCAAGAGCAGGCAGTAGCGCGAGCTGAGAGATCGTAACGCAGCAGGTGCCTGGAGAGCTGCACTGTTGAAAAGACAGAGACAACCAGACTCTGCAGGACTCTGCAGGGACACCCTCCTCTCGTTTCTTCTTCTCCCGCAGCGACGCCGGGCCTGAAAAGAAGAGCAGGAGCGAGATTAACTCAGAAAACCGTTCAGTTAATTGTCAATCACCGAGGCTGAAGGGAGAACTTGTGGATGACACGGAGCCGCAGCGGTGGCGCCAACAATTCCACAACCTGCTAACTAAGTTACCACCTTTAGCTTTAATGTTTGTTCGAGTTTCTTTAGCAAGCTCATTCATTTCGACGCCCTCCGCACAGGCGTTTCCTGTGAAAAGGCTTGATGTGTAAAACACGGGTAACAGTCGTATCGTTATTCAACACCCAAGCAGTCACCCGACATTATGTTTTGAAAGCCTCCGAAATGTAGCACATCTACACAGTGGCTAGCTGACGTTAGCCTCACAGCTAACGTTAGCTGCACCAGCAAACATGAAGTCAAACGCGCTGCGGCCACAGTGAAACGTACACGCTACGAAGAGCTCCGGGTGGCACTGTCATGTGCCAGTGCACCGCAGCACGGTGCTCGTCAACTTACAGTTGTTCCTCTCGCAGTTGAAACCAGCTCAGAAACAAATTTAATTCAGCCCCGGGCTCGTGTCATCCTCGGTCTTCTTCTTCTTCTTCTTCTTCTTCTTCTTCGGCGCCCCTGAGGATCTTCGGCTGCTTCCGGAAGCGGAACCTTTATTTTCCGCCGTGTCACAGTTCATCGCAGGCAGAGCAAAGATGGCGTCGCTGAGTGACAAATCAGTTTGGGACGAGGTGGAGGATGGCATCGGGGAAGAAGTATTAAAAATGTCTACGGAGGAGATAGTTCAGCGAACTCGGCTCCTGGACAGCGAGATAAAGATCATGAAGAGCGAGGTGCTGAGGGTGACCCACGAGCTGCAGGCCATGAAGGATAAAATCAAGGAAAACACGGAGAAGATAAAGGTGAACAAAACCCTGCCGTACTTGGTGTCTAATGTGATCGAGCTGCTGGATGTGGACCCCAACGACCAGGAGGAGGACGGGGCTAATGTGGACCTGGACTCCCAGAGGAAAGGAAAGTGCGCAGTTATTAAGACGTCCACTCGACAGACCTACTTCCTGCCGGTGATCGGGCTGGTGGACGCCGAGAAACTGAAGCCCGGAGACCTGGTGGGTGTCAACAAAGACTCCTACCTGATCCTGGAGACCTTACCCACCGAGTACGACTCCAGGGTAAAGGCGATGGAGGTGGACGAACGCCCCACAGAGCAGTACAGCGACATAGGAGGATTGGACAAGCAGATCCAGGAGCTGGTGGAGGCTATCGTCCTGCCCATGAACCACAAGGAGAAGTTTGAGAATCTGGGCATCCAGCCACCCAAAGGGGTTCTGATGTATGGACCACCTGGCACAGGGAAGACCCTCCTGGCCAGGGCCTGCGCTGCTCAGACCAAGGCCACCTTCCTGAAACTGGCCGGTCCACAGCTGGTCCAGATGTTCATCGGAGATGGAGCCAAGTTGGTGAGGGATGCCTTCGCCCTGGCCAAAGAGAAGGCACCATCCATCATCTTCATCGATGAGCTGGATGCCATCGGAACCAAGAGGTTTGACAGCGAGAAGGCGGGAGACAGAGAGGTGCAGAGGACCATGTTGGAGCTGCTCAACCAGCTGGATGGATTCCAGCCCAACATGCAGGTCAAGGTAAAGATGCTGCTACCAAAAGAATTTTAAACATATATTGATATATAATAGTGATATATATATTTGATGTACATCATATTGGCACTGCATTCAGAATTCAGAAATCAGACACTGTCAGTGCTGTGTAGTGCAGGAAAATTTTGTACCACATATAGTCATTAAAAATGAAAAATGAGCTAAGCACTGACTTCCTGGTTTACTTTCCTGTCTTCTTCATCCCCACACTAGCTCCTAGCTTTAGTTTGATAACACCAGTATGACTGCAGTAATATTGTGCATGTTTTTTAGGTGATTGCTGCCACAAACAGAGTGGACATCTTGGACCCTGCGCTGCTCCGTTCAGGACGTCTGGACAGGAAGATCGAGTTCCCCATGCCCAACGAAGAGGCTAGAGCTCGCATCATGCAGATTCACTCACGCAAGATGAATGTCAGCCCTGACGTCAACTATGAGGAGCTGGCCCGCTGCACCGACGACTTCAACGGAGCCCAGTGCAAAGCCGTGTGCGTGGAAGCCGGAATGATAGCGCTGCGCCGTGGCGCCACGGAGCTGAACCACGAGGATTACATGGAGGGAATTCTAGAGGTCCAGGCCAAGAAGAAGGCGAATCTTCAGTACTACGCCTGAGGACACTGCCCGTGTCTCTTTGTGTGTGAGAGAGTATTTGATCATTAAAACATTCGCTGAGTAAACACTTGTTAAGTTTGCTGATTAACTTGGGTTAATAAAATTAATAAAATGTTGTAAAGTGTTGCGTTTCTTCAGTTAAATAAGGATTGTGGATTCAGGAAAGTATTTCGCTTGGTTCCAGGTGGTGCGGAATAATCTCAAAACTGCTGCGGGTTTTATTCCGTCAGATTCTGTCATCCCAACATACACGTACAAGTAACTCAGTTGGAATATACACTGATCAGGCATTACAGTAAAACCACCTGCCTAATATGTTAAGAGCTTTTGTCAGTGACCGGTCTGCAGCTGCACAGCCTCATACACAACAAGCTGTGGTGAACTGTGTGTTCTGACAGTTTTCTATCATAGCCAGCGTTAAGGTTTTCAGTAGTTTAAGATAGAGTAACTCTTCCGTGGGACCAGACCAAATTGATCAGCCTCCTCTCCCAGTATATTTCAGTGAGCTTTTTGGCAGCCACGACCCTGTCATTAGTCATTTGTCAACAAATCCTTCAGTTCATATTTTGAGTGAATTTTTAATAGAGCAACTGAATTTCTTGACAGTGTCAATGGGCTCTTGGTAGAATGGAAAAAACATCATATTAATCAGTTTCACATTTTTTCATGTGTTTTTGAGTATGTTTTAAAAGGTACTGTTCCTTCGAATCCTATCACTTCCCCATCCTGGCTCTGAAAAGCCCCTTTTCAAATTCAGTTTAAAATTAGAAGTGGAGACACGTGACATGAAAATGAGACTGCAAGAAGGCTCAAACATGTTTCTTTCTTAACTTAAAGTAACCAACCATGTGTGACACCCCCACAGAGGTTAAAAGGACTTGTCTGGGATAAAGCTGGAAGCATAACAGAACAAAGCAAAGAGGAATTCTGGGGAATGCGGGAGAAATTGCCTGTACAAAAGATTCCTGGGTGTGACCGCCACCCACGTGTTCGCCTTTTTTATTCACATATATCCCAGCTGGAAACATAACAACTAATAACGGCATGAGTTCCGGGTGGGGGAGGGGGGTTGCCATAGAAATTAACTGTACAACAGATTCTCAGGTGTGTGTGACACCCAAACAGAGGTTAAAAGGGCTCGTCCGGGATTTGAACCCGGGACCTCTCGCACCCTAAGCGAGAATCATACCCCTAGACCAACGAGCCTATATGACAAGGAAGCACATCTGTAATTTTTTACCGCTGAGACCTGTAATTTACCTCTTGGTGAGGATGCAAGGCGAAGGTCCATGTCTCATCTTGTCCAATAGCTCCACCTGCTGGTCATAGTCCTAGTTGGTGAATCCATAACTGGGAACAACCATCCCAAAAGTAAGACACAATCACAGATACCCTGTCCCTCTGCCTCCCCAGGGCCACAAGCTTTCCTGATAGTTATGAATTAAGGAGGCACTTTCACATAGACTCAGATTTGCACCAAGGTACATTCTGGATTGTTTCTCCAGCATTGCATGAAAAAATGCCATGGTATTCTCCAGTTGAAGAATTAACTCATATACTTCAGCATACTTCAGCTTTATGTTTTCCATTAGCCATAGAAATTACTTTTACAATATCTGTTAACTTTCTGTGTCACTGAGTGTAGTAGAAATTTAAGGTCAAAACTAAAGGTCATCTGGGATTTGAACATAATGCAACACCCATTCCACAAGGACAACCAGATATCCGACACATCATTTTGTCGCTGTGATTTGGATTTAACTAAGTGCCAATGCTTTTCAGGTGTGATCATGTTTTCCTGTTTGCCTTTTTTATTCACATATATCCCATCTGAACACATAACAACTAATAACGCCATGGGTTACCGGGGGGGGGTGCCATAGAAATTAATTGTGCAACAGATTCTGAGGTGTGTGTGACACCCAAAAAGAGATTAAAAGGGCTCGTCCGGGATTTGAACCCGGGACCTCTCGCACCCAAAGCGAGAATCATACCCCTAGACCAACGAGCCTATATGACAAGGAAGCACATCTGTAATTTTTCGCCGCTGAGACCTGTAATTGACTTCTTGGTGAGGATGCAAAGTGAAGGTCCATGTCTCATCTTGTCCAATAGCGCCACCTGCTGGTCATAGTCCTAGTTGGTGAATCCATAACTGGGAACAACCATCCCAAAAGTAAGACACAATCACAGATACCCTGTCCCTCTGCCTCCCCAGGGCCACAAGCTTTCCTGATAGTTATGAATTAAGGAGGCACTTTCACAGAGACTCAGATTTGCACTGAGGTACATTCTGGATTGTTTCTCCAGCATTGCATGGAAAAATGCCATGGTATTCTCCAGTTGAAGAATTAACTCATATACTTCAGCATACTTCAGCTTTATGTTTTCCATTAGCCATAGAAATTACTTTTACAATATCTGTTAACTTTCTGTGTCACTGAGTGTAGTAGAAATTTAAGGTCAAAACTAAAGGTCATCTGGGATTTGAACATAATGCAACACCCATTCCACAAGGACAACCAGATATCCAAAACATCATCTTGTCGCTGTGATTTGGATTTAACTAAGTGCCAATGCTTTTCAGGTGTGATCATGTTTTCCTGTTTGCCTTTTTTATTCACATATATCCCATCTGAACACATAACAACTAATAACGCCATGGGTTGGGTGTGTGTGTGTGGGGGGGGGTGCCATAGAAATTAATTGTGCAGCAGATTCTCAGGTGTGTGTGACACCCAAACAGAGATTAAAAGGGCTCGTCCGGGATTTGAACCCGGGACCTCTCGCACCCAAAGCGAGAATCATACCCCTAGACCAACGAGCCTATATGACAAGGAAGCACATCTGTAATTTTTTGCCGCTGAGACCTGTAATTGACCTCATAGTGAGGATGCAAAGCGAAGGTCCATGTCTCATCTTGTCCAATAGCGCCACCTGCTGGGCATCGTCCTAGTTGGTGAATCCATAACTGGGAACAACCATCCCAAAAGTAAGACACAATCACAGATACCCTGTCCCTCTGCCTCCCCAGGGCCACAAGCTTTCCTGATAGTTATGAATTAAGGAGGCACTTTCACAGAGACTCAGATTTGCACTGAGGTACATTCTGGATTGTTTCTCCAGCATTGCATGGAAAAATGCCATGGTATTCTCCAGTTGAAGAATTAACTCATATACTTCAGCATACTTCAGCTTTATGTTTTCCATTAGCCATAGAAATTACTTTTACAATATCTGTTAACTTTCTGTGTCACTGAGTGTAGTAGAAATTTAAGGTCAAAACTAAAGGTCATCTGGGATTTGAACATAATGCAACACCCATTCCACAAGGCCAACCAGATATCCAAAACATCATCTTGTCGCTGTGATTTGGATTTATCTGTGTCAATGCTTTTCAGGTGTGATCATGTTTTCCTGTTTGTTTTCCTGTTTAATTCACATATATCCCAGCGGGAAAAATAACAAGTAATAAGACCATGAGTCCTGGGTGGGGAGGGGGGTTGCCATAGAAATTAATTGTACAACAGATTCTCAGGTGTGTGTGACACCCAAACAGAGGTTAAAAGGGCTCGTCCGGGATTTGAACCCGGGACCTCTCGCACCCTAAGCGAGAATCATACCCCTAGACCAACGAGCCTATATGACAAGGAAGCACATCTGTAATTTTTTGCCGCTGAGACCTGTAATTTACCTCTTGGTGAGGATGCAAAGCGAAGGTCCATGTCTCATCTTGTCCAATAGCGCCACCTGCTGGTCATAGTCCTAGTTGGTGAATCCATAACTGGGAACAACCATCCCAAAAGTAAGACACAATCACAGATACCCTGTCCCTCTGCCTCCCCAGGGCCACAAGCTTTCCTGATAGTTATGAATTAAGGAGGCACTTTCACATAGACTCAGATTTGCACCAAGGTACATTCTGGATTGTTTCTCCAGCATTGCATGGAAAAATGCCATGGTATTCTCCAGTTGAAGAATTAACTCATATACTTCAGCATACTTCAGCTTTATGTTTTCCATTAGCCATAGAAATTACCTTTACAATATCTGTTAACTTTCTGTGTCACTGAGTGTAGTAGAAATTTAAGGTCAAAACTAAAGGTCATCTGGGATTTGAACATAATGCAACACCCATTCCACAAGGACAACCAGATATCCGACACATCATTTTGTCGCTGTGATTTGGATTTAACTAAGTGCCAATGCTTTTCAGGTGTGATCATGTTTTTGTGTTTGCTTTTTTATTCACATATATCCCTGCCGAACACATAACAACTAATAACGCCATGGGTTACCGGGGGGGTGCCATAGAAACTAACTGTACAACAGATTCTCAGGTGTGTGTGACACCCAAACAGAGGTTAAAAGGGCTCGTCCGGGATTTGAACCCGGGACCTCTCGCGCCCTAAGCGAGAATCATACCCCTAGACCAACGAGCCTATATGACAAGGAAGCACATCTGTAATTTTTTGACGCTGAGTCCTGTAATTGACCTCATAGTGAGGATGCAAAGCGAAGGTCCATGTCTCATCTTGTCCAATAGCGCCACCTGCTGGGCATAGTCCTAGTTGGTGAATCCATAACTGGGAACAACCATCCCAAAAGTAAGACACAATCACAGATACCCTGTCCCTCTGCCTCCCCAGGGCCACAAGCTTTCCTGATAGTTATGAATTAAGGAGGCACTTTCACAGAGACTCAGATTTGCACTGAGGTACATTCTGGATTGTTTCTCCAGCATTGCATGGAAAAATGCCATGGTATTCTCCAGTTGAAGAATTAACTCATATACTTCAACTCACTTCAGCTTTATGTTTTCCATTAGCCATAGAAATTACTTTTACAATATCTGTTAACTTTCTGTGTCACTGAGTGTAGTAGAAATTTAAGGTCAAAACTAAAGGTCATCTGGGATTTGAACATAATGCAACACCCATTCGACAAGGACAACCAGATATCCAAAACATCATCTTGTCGCTGTGATTTGGATTTATCTGTGTCAATGCTTTTCAGGTGTGATCATGTTTTCCTGTTTAATTCACATATATCCCAGCGGGAAAAATAACAAGTAATAAGACCATGAGTCCTGGGTGGGGGAGGGGGGTTGCCATAGAAATTAATTGTACAACAGATTCTCAGGTGTGTGTGACACCCAAACAGAGGTTAAAAGGGCTCGTCCGGGATCTCTCGCACCCTAAGCGAGAATCATACCCCTAGACCAACGAGCCTATATGACAAGGAAGCACATCTGTACTTTTTTGACGCTGAGACCTGTAATTTACCTCTTGGTGAGGATGCAAAGCGAAGGTCCATGTCTCATCTTGTCCAATAGCGCCACCTGCTGGTCATAGTCCTAGTTGGTGAATCCATAACTGGGAACAACCATCCCAAAAGTAAGACACAATCACAGATACCCTGTCCCTCTGCCTCCCCAGGGCCACAAGCTTTCCTGATAGTTATGAATTAAGGAGGCACTTTCACATAGACTCAGATTTGCACCAAGGTACATTCTGGATTGTTTCTCCAGCATTGCATGGAAAAATGCCATGGTATTCTCCAGTTGAAGAATTAACTCATATACTTCAGCATACTTCAGCTTTATGTTTTCCATTAGCCATAGAAATTACTTTTACAATATCTGTTATCTTTCTGTGTCTCTGAGTGTAGTAGAAATTTAAGGTCAAAACTAAAGGTCATCTGGGATTTGAACATAATGCAACACCCATTCCACAAGGCCAACCAGATATCCGACACATCATTTTGTCGCTGTGATTTGGATTTAACTAAGTGCCAATGCTTTTCAGGTGTGATCATGTTTTCCTGTTTGCCTTTTTTATTCACATATATCCCAGCTGAACACATAACAACTAATAACGCCATGGGTTACCGGGGGGGGTGCCATAGAAATTAACTGTACAACAGATTCTCAGGTGTGTGTGACACCCAAACAGAGGTTAAAAGGGCTCGGCCGGGATTTGAAACCTGGACCTCTCGCACCCTAAACGAGAATCATACCCCTAGACCAACGAGGGATGAATAAAGTAGTCTTTTTTGCTGCTGAGACCTGTAATTGACCTCTTCAAACTGGTGAGGATGCAAAGCAAATGTCCATGTTTCATCTTGTCCCACACTGCCATCTGCTATTACAATCAAAACAATGACTTGATCTTGAAACTTATGAATATAAATGTATATTGCTTCATTATGAAATGTACAACTCTTAATCACTTAAGCACAATGGTTGATGTGCACTTTTGTGCACCGCTGTTTGCAGTTTTGTTTGGATACTATTTTTGTGTATGTATATATTTATTTAAAGGTTAGCTGATCTAGCTGTCTCAACCCTAACCCCGTTTGATCTATTATAAATCAGGGAACAACTTACTGGAATGCTGTTGAGTTTATCTGAGGTGCAGTGCACATGTGCTAACAAGAGTAACAGACTTTTCAGTTCTTTACATTTATTAAGAATGTAAAAAGAAGAGCAGAGTATGTATTCTTCCAAGATATCATGAAAAATCCAAACAAAGACAGGATCTCAGTGAAGGTGAGCAGAGAACTTGCTACTCAGAACAGGAGTTTTGATCTAGAGTAATGCTAATTTCGAGAGTATGAAAGGAACAATCGTGGAAAGTTGGAGAGGAACATACATCTGAAATGAATGTTGACAGCGAACTGTTTTCAAAAAAAGAATCATCAGCTCATAGTAAGGTAATAAAAAACTAATAGGGGGCCTCTTGAAGCAACCTCTGGATCAAAACTCTTGTTAAGAAACTTGATGGAAAAGGGCCAAACCAGCAGGGTGAATGCTGGAAGAACAGAACAAAGAAGATATCAGAGGTGGATGAGAACCTCATATTTACTCCCTAGTCTTTCCTCAGAGCTATAGTCTGCTCATTAATGCCCTCTTTAGTGATGATGCAGATCCGCAGGGCATCTCCGGTGTAGACATCTCTCTCTGCAGCCGAGATGAAGACGTCTTTGACCAGTTGAACAGCCTTTTCCTGAGTCAGAGGCACATGCTGCACCCCTTCCATGTTCTTAAAGCCAATCTGGGGGGAAAAACGTGTTGGAAAGAAAGTCAGATATTAATGTACCGTATCCACTTTATGGAAATCGGTACATACACTATGCATTTCTTTCCCTGAAAACTGGGGGATTATGGAACCAACAGGTTGGTATGCATGTACGTGTTACCTACCTGGTTGTCAAGCAGCGGCTGTAGCATGGCACTTGCTGATCCTCCAGCCTTGTAGGTGTCTCTCTGGTAGGAGCCCACTGGGTCAAAACTGTACACTGCTCCCTTGCCTACATTAAATGTAACAAATATTACAGATTTCTTTTTTTAAGTTATTGCGAGAACACAGTAAAAACTGATCATTTTCCAACTTAAAGACGACAGCGATAAAACAACCAAACCATGCGATATAGTGACGCACGACATAAGCAAACCAGACTTCAACAGTTTAACATTTCTTGTCCACTGCAATCCCAGCAGATTAGAGTCATCTTGTAACTAAACCCTAAACATATTAACAGAGAATCAATACATCATCATGGTTCTCATCTCACTAATTGACAAGCTGAGCATTTACGTACGTACCCTCCTCATCCAGTCCTCCGATGATGTTGTAGACATAGTAGGGGAAGAATCTCCTGCCATACAGGATGGTGGACAACATGGCTGCGATGGCTCCACTGGTCATCATCTTATTGTTAGAGTGTTTGTACATCTGAGAGGAGAGGCAGCATTAGATCCAATGTCAGTAACAATTAAGTAACCTGCAGAACATAATTCAGTATTATTTAAATTAAATAACATGACACTTTATTGTTAATTAATTGTGGAGACTATTGCATGTGTAATTAAGAGGAACAAATAATCCATTGTGTGTGCACGGTCCCTGTGTTTCTTGTAAGAGATTTTAAGAATGATTAAAAACAGGGAAAAAAGTATTTAAAAAAAAAACACCCACAACTGCCATTATGAAAAGAAAACATTAGAATATCCGCCTAAGTTAGATCATCACAATATGTTGTGTACAAGCACGGGCAGGACAGTCAGCTGAATCCGCAGAATCAGATCATTATTTTTAGGATGAGACCAAAGATAAAGAGAAACCAAAAGAAATGCCTGCATCAGCTCACCTTTAGCCTGGCATCAATGATTTTGGTCAGAGTCAGACAGTCGCCATGGAACCCGCTGCATCCTAAGACAGTTGTGTCTGTCCTGCAAGGTGAGAAACAACCACAACAGCCGAAAACAGTCAGAGCAGCATATGCTTCAGTTATTCATTTTGCAATATGTAATTTCATCCCAAGACACCATATGGCCCGTAACTGCGGAGCAAGTGAAGCATCACTAGTCACTGTAAACCTACTCGTCCCATCTTAGTCACTACAACTACAGTGATTGCAAGAAATAGACAAAAGGGCCTATTTGATTAATTGGAGATGGTACAGTGTGTTATTTCGGCCAATGCTGCTGCCCTTCATTGATAACACAACTAGGTGACTCTGCACACTTACAGCTTGTAGCATTTTGGAGAATCCCGGCTGTGGATTGAGTAGCCTTCACTCAGTCTGGTGTCTGAGGCTACGATGGCGAAGTCTTCCCCGGCAACAGCTAGTACAGTTCTGAAAATTAAAATAAAGATGAAAAGGACACAGTAAAGATTATAAACCACCCCACCAAAGAGGAAAATGCACTGCTGTCCCCGGCACTTGCTAGAGGAAGCTAAGCTACACATTCGAAACTGAAACTGAGGCATGGACTAAATTTTTGCCTTTCACATATGCGGCCGATAATGATGAGCAGCACGTCAACATGCACGACTACTCACGTTTTGGACAAAGAAGCTTTTGTCTGTTCACAAACTTTTCATTAACTTTACCTTTGTTTTGCTTCCGTGTGCTGATGGCTAGCTAGTTAGCACCTTCCCACTGGATGTACATGTTAGCTAGCAGGCTAACAAGACAGCGGATGGAAAACCAAACTTACCCTCCGTTGAAGGCGTACGGTGAGAACCGGTGCTCTACTGGACCAGTATAGTGATAATCTTTCATCTTCCCGGGGTCTCCAAAAGTCTGCGCCGAGAGCATCTTTGTTCGAGACAGACCACAGTTGTCAGGCTTCTATCGGGTAAAGTCGCTGTATCACCCCAATATGGCAGCCTCTTCTTTTACCGCCTGCTCCCCCGCGTGTTCAGCCGGACTCTGCGCCACAGCGCCCCCACGGGCGTTCTCATGCAACGCAGGTGCTAACGTCAGACCAGACTTTCATACGGACCAGAATTACACGTTTCACACTGCGGCATCATGGCCAAAGTAATAATGTAGAGTACTGCAAAGGTTAAGAGATACATTTATACACAATTAAACATCACTCTATATATGACAGGCAGGTTCTTTGGGCCCGGACACTTATTATTATTATTATTCTTAATAGCAAAAAAAGTGCATAAAATTACTATTAAAGTGGACACCCAGATAAAATAATCAAAGTGGGATTCATTTTACACAATGTACAGTTGAAGGACTGTTTGTAAGCAGCTTTTATTGGAAAAAAAACACTTCAGAATTCAGTGACTATGACATGAGCAACAAATAATCCTTAAACAACCTGCTAACTGCAGGACAATGCAAAATAGATTAAAAAAAAAACTTTCAAAAAAATAACAAAATGAACTTCTTTTAAGATTGCTGCAATGAGTGGTTACATTTTTGTCCAATAATCAACAGTGAAGGGTCATTGTACTTCGTTTTGATAAACAAGACACATAAATACCTGAAAACTGCTGCAGCCTTGAGGTCTGCCACAGCCAGTGTCTATTAACATTTCATCACACAGGATCACAAGCACCATGTCACTGTTCATATAAGACTGCTCTTTACTGGCCTGCCTCATTAAACTGTAGTTTCAACGATACAAAAAAAAAACATACAACATGTTTTGAAAGACACTGAATTACAACAGCAAGCTCTTGATTACCCTGAATGTTTCAGTAGCACAAGATCAAAAGCACCGTTTGTTCAACTGAAACAATTCACACCAATCACACAGCTTATCACTGCAGGGATGTGGAGATACTACAAGAGTCATTGGTTTAATGAAGTCAGAACACAGTTATACTGTTAGTGGTTGGCAGTATGCAGGATTTACTGCAGTACATTTGGATGGATTTCATTTACAGTTTAGCTGTTAATGTAATTCCTGTCTGGTGTCTGAGGTTCAGTCAGTCAGTCGGTCTCTAACGTCACATAACAGTCTGAGTTGCTATGCTATGGTTAATGCCTAATCCGTTTTTTTTTGCACATACGTTTGAGGTACAGTTACATACAAAATTTACGTTTGACTTGAAGATGAGAAATAAGAAATCAAGTTTTTACGCCAGCCTCAAAGATCAAAGTTTTCACAGAAAATATTAATAAGATTGTTTTCTATGTTAGCTTCTGTTTTAAAAGACCCGTCAATCCCTTTAGACTAACAGCAGGTTGAGAGCTTATGTCTGATTTTGAGTATTTATCGGGAGAGCTACACTTTTGGTAATTTTTTGGATCACAATCCTTGGCCTTGAGCCCTTCTCCAAGAAAGCTTTCGTGATCAACAATGATCTGGTCTTTTGTAAATTTTACAGCTTTTGCAAATGACTGAATTAATGACAGTGCATTTGTGTAGAATTTGGTCAGAGGTTTTGTGGTTATGGATTCCGGTGATCATTTCTGAGCGGACTTTGACTTCTTAGGCGTTTTGGCTCCTCCCTTCTTCTTGGGTGTGGTGAAATCTTTGTCGCACACTTCACACACCCAAAGCCCTGAGGAGTCAGAGAGAGTGAATTAATAACTATTAAAAAAACCTATTCAAAACACAGGATGGCAATCAAGACTGTCATTCAAGTAAGCGCTTTTGTGTCTGTCTGTACATGCCGTGTACTCCGAGTCCGCCCCTCCACTCACCATTAGGTATGGAGTCCATGCCCACGCAGAACGTGTGGTACCCTCGGTCACATTTGTCGCAGAACATCATCTCGTCCTCGTGGTGGGGCTGCTGGCACACGGTGCAGGTCTTGCACTCCATGCACTGCCAGCGGTACGTCTGGATCACGCACACCAGCTCAGCGCTCATGTCCAAGCAGGACGGGTGGCCTAAAGTTTACGGTCGCGGAGACGCGTGTATGGGCGCATACGCGCATGCGCACGGCCGGAGACAAACACGTAACAGGAATAAATACACAGCACACGCACAGACACACACACAAGCAAAGACACAAAAATGGAGATAATGTGAACAGGCTCACCCATCCACACACATGTGAACACACAATCCTGTTGCATCAGGAGGGCTACAGATCATTAACAAACAAAGTCTGGAGTTGTAATAGTGTTTGTTAAAAAAAACAACAAATTTAACTTGGCACTGATGTTCAGCCTCCAGATGAATAAATGTAATGACATTTGTTTGTACATGTGTTTGTAGCTGTGCAGTCATTGTGAGTCATTTGAAAAGTGAATTATATACATACAAGCTTTACTGTCTAGATGTAAACCAAACAGGGCAGCGTAAACATTTGCCTGAAAGTCTAAAATGTTCTTATAACTAAAACGTACTCTGCTCAAAATCTGAACACAAGTAGAATTTCTGCTGATAATGCTCCACTAAAGTTGTGCAGCAAATCACATTTAAAAACTACAACATTGAAAAAAACCATTACAACGGAAAGGCACGGAACTGTCCTTTAAAATTACGTGCGTGAACTTACCACTGTTATCACATTGGGAGCAGTGAATGAGAGCCTCTGGCTTGCCTTTCTTGTTGGCCTCTTTACCCTTCTGGCAAATGCCACATATAGCATTGGGAATGACCTTAGGCTGCAAGGGCAGAATGAGGCTATAAACACCAATCATGCATGGGTTTCCTGTAGTCATGGACAGTAAAGTAGGTCAGCAAATGTTTACTGTCTGGAGAAAAATAAAACAACAACAAAATGAACCACTTTATCTGGTACTAATGAGGGCTTTTTCTACTTTTGGGGGACACTACACCGATTGTTTGCCGACCGGCGCATAGACTTTAAACCCAAATTGCATCACCTGGTGTCAACTTCCAACCACGTCTGGTGACATTGTACCAAGAGATCAAAAGATATCAAGGGGTTGCAAGCATCTGAAATCTACGGCAGATTTATTTTCTCTGTGGTCAACGTGGTGGCACACGTGATGGCAGACTGACTGCAAAGATCCTGCAGTGCTGGATTTTTTTAAGGAAAAAAATCATCTCGTATTATCACACCAGACTGCTGAATGCTATTTGAGAAACATCTATCAATATGCTGCTGAAGCTGGACACCAGCGCCACTTCTGCCTCCTCTGAGATTGAAACCTTTATTTCCCGCCTTTAAATGTGAGGAGTTGCTTTCTCCTGAACGTAGCGAGTTCGACAGAGGATAGAAAGGTGACAACCAGAGCGGGAAGGTGAGGAGGGTTCGGGCCGTTTAAATCGGGATGTCACGCCAATAAACCGGGTTTAAAAATTGAATTTCTCTACAGCACTTTCAGATCGCTATCTGAAAACATGAACGGATGATTATTACTGCCAGATATATAAACAGTGAAACGGGTAAGTTTGAGGAGGAAGAATGGACAGAGCTAAAAGGAATACTGTGATTCCAAAGTTGTAGCGAGTCAAGACAACCTGGGCAACTTTACCCGAGGAGCAGGACATGCGATCTTGCGTTATGGCAATTATCAGGACACAGTAGTATCCCCGAGGTTTACAAAATCTCACTCAACAAAAAACAACTTTGTTTGAACCTTATTTTTTCACGTGGCAAAGCATGCGGTTTTTCTGCTTAGCCTGCGTCATGTCCATGTTGCTTCTGGCGCCTCGAATCACGGCGAGACATCCCTCATTAAAAAAAAATCTCCCCTGATCGGAAGAAAACAGCCGAAAGGTACAAAGCTATGGGTCAATATAGGACACGGTTTGGTTCTGACCATATTGAAGAAACGCAGCAGAAAACTAAACAGAGAGAAAGACAGCAGCAGGAGGAGGGAAGGAAGGAAAAAGGACGAGCTGGACACAGTCCCATGAACCGCTCCTGCACGTTTTCACGAAGCTTCACCAACTTTACATACTGTACATATATAGATTGTATAGATTTGGCCTGGCTGGGGTTGACGTCAGTAGGAAAACCTTTGTCCGTACTGCTATGGTGAACCGAAAAGGAGCAATTCATGAGGCTGAGTCCAGCAAGTCTGAATAAGATTTCTTCTAAATTGCCTCAAATTTGGGCCAAAAAGATTATTTTATGATCATTAAGAGGAAAAAGGAACCTGAAGTATCACACGTAAATTCAGAAAGAGAGAGAGAGAGAGGCATACATACAGAGGGACAGTTATCAAGTGGGAACTTTCTACAGGCTGACCACACACTCGCCCACATGCCTGCCTGGGCCGACTGCGCGGCATCCAGTGAAACTGAACTCTGCCCAACTTTACCAACCTCGAATTCAACATATCTGAATAAGCAAACCGTCTGAGTCCCTCCTGAGGGTCAAACCAGCGCCGAGCATTCGTGGCTAAGAGCTGCAGGGATTCAGGGATTCAACGGCGCAAACGCTGACAGGCAGTATAACCTGCTGCAGGAGACGTCAATGGAATTTCATGTCACGTGGCTGCGTTTTTACGATGTTTTTAATCCCAGCAACATCCCATCCGTGCGTAAGACGCAGAGAGGCTGTGGGGCGGCGGCTCGCATCGCGCGAATCAATAGTAAAGGTGAAACATTGGCTTGACGTGTGCATAACATGCAACACGCGTCAGATCTGGAAAGGAGAAGACACTGCTGGAGAGGGCGTTAGCGTCAATCAGTCAATCTAACTCCACCTTTGCCGTTCACAATTTGTTTTTATTCATGAGCTGCACAACTCCACAGCTTTAGACCCTTCAACAGTCGCGAGGTCCCCGTCGACCACGGCGCACAGACCCCAGCGAAGCAACGTGACTCAAAAGTGTCGCTGTCACAGGCAGTGTCTTCAGTGGCGACACAAAGTCCTTAGAAATCAGCAGATCTGTCACCTGCCGGGATTTTACGAAAGTGATCGAATGTATGAAACATCTGCCGCTGAGAAGGGGACTGGCACACATTTCACATCTGTTGGCATTTGACTTTGGCCGACTTACCAGGCTTACAAAATCACGAGTCATACCTGACGTCTGCACACTGCAGGTTTTTTTTTGTTGTTTTTTTTCCAAATATAGAAATGCCTGAATGTCGTTACATCTATAGCTCCTTTTGGACTCATCACAGGTTAATACAGTACAGGGATATTAGGCTACGGACTAAATCTAGTTATTCGTGACTACCGACATGCAATGCCAGGCTCAAAGGCATACGCCAAATGATCCGCTGAATAAAGTTAAATCAAACTTCACTGAAAAAGGACCATGCCCACACCACAAAGCTGAGCCGAACGAACGCCACCGGACTTGACCAGCTCCATCATTCCCCTATTAATGGTGATACACCAGCATGGTTTTAGGGATTTTTTTTTTTTTTGTCCTGCAACGTTGAGGACTGGAAAACTAAATAAAAGTCAAAGTGCACAGCACAGTGTGGGGGGGAGTGGTGGACTCATGTCATTCTATTTCCCCACCCACAGTGCCTTCGACGTTCGGATGAAGGTCGAGACATTCTTTCAAGGCGACTACCAAAGATTCGACGTGACTGGGCGTGACAGAAGGCTGACGCGGGGCTCGGCCAGCGGAGTCCGAATCCAGGCGGCTGGCGCGCAAACCGCTTCTAGCTCAGCTCAGCCACAGTGTGAACAAGGTCGGCCAAGTCCTCGTCGCTCGGGGACATGTCAAATAGCTGTCTGATGCTCATTAAAGGATTAACAGTACATCACATGGTGTATAAACAAAGCATATTATCATACCAACACACACTTTCAACATTAAGGTTAAGTGCATCCGACACTTCAGATATAAATGTTAAAATTCTCTAGTGTTAACATCAAACTACTTTAAAAGCAACCACAGTATGCATGTGGTTTATATTTTCTGTGTCAGAGTAACAAAAAGACTTTTCAAAAAATGAAAAAAGGAAAACTAGCAGCCAAAAACATCCACGTACTTGTCTTGGAAGTATCTTATTTGACAAGTGAGGACAGACAAGAGGTATATTGAAGACACTCAAAAGGAGAAAAAAAAAAACCAAAAAACTTTTAAAGTTCAAATTTGTCTTCGCTGAAAAAAAAACACAAAAAAAGTGAAAGTGCAGCGAAAAAAGAAACAAGTCAATTGTTCCTTTAAAATGTTCTTATTGCTCAAAGTCTGGTAGGGAGAGGAAAAAGCCGAGAGGCTTCATCATAAAAACAAAAACTGAAGACGGGACCCCCACTTTGTTTCGTTTGTTTGTTTGTGTGTGTGAACCAGCTTGTCCCAGCTGAAGTGCTGACAAGCTGTAGAAGCCGGAGAACAAAGTGAAGAAAGCTAGGGAGGGGTGGTGGTATGGATGCAGTAAGGAAGTGGTAGTAGTAGAAAGAGGAGGAGGAGGGGGTAGAAAAGTGCTGCTGCTGTTGTTGGAGAAGAGTTCAGGTGGTTTTGTCCTCTACCTTGTACCCTGGGGTGGCTTTGTGGGAGGCGGAGTGGCGCAGGCTGCCGTCTTTGCCCGGGGTGGACGCCCTGTCTTTGGCCTTGGACTTTTGGGCCTGTCCACCTCCTCCCTCCTGACTCTCCACGTCTGACGTGTTGCCCGAAGAACTGTCCTGTAGAGGAACACGAGGGTGGGGGGTGCAAATGTTTGAAGAGTAACGAACACTGCTATATTTTAATGGAGAATGGAGGAATGGCTGAGGTTGATGATGGATGAGTGACCTCATCCTAACGCCTTACGGATGAGTTCTTGTTCTTTTTCTCATCTTTGACGTCCTCCCCGTCATCCGAGTCCGGCTCCGAGTCCAGTGCGGGGAGCTCTGGATCCAGCGGAGGTTCGAACAGGGCGGTATTCAGCGGCAGGTATCGCAGCTCATTGGGAGAGTACCTGCATCCAAAACATTCAGGACAGCCAGCAATTTTACTTAGGGAAAGGTAAGCGTGAGTCTTGAGTTGGACGAAGTGGCCGACTGTAGGTAAAAGCGTTCATCTAGGCGTGTTACGCACCTTTTGTAGTAGTCTTGGAACTGTCCTGGTATAAGAGCCACAGGGTAGGGCCCCGTCCTCGTCAGCTCTGGGGCCAGCACCTTGAACCTGCCCTGAGGCACCTGGATAATCTGAGAGAAAAACACAACGTCCTACGTAAAAAACAACAACAAAAAAATAGCCAATGATAAAAAAAAACCCTGCAAATCACAGATGTCCTGTATCCCAGCTTAGACTTACATGTGTCTGGAGGTCAAAGTAAGCTCTCCTCTCTTCCATGCGCTCCCTGTTGAAGTTACTGTTGAACTCTGCAGCTTTTTTCGCTGCTTTCTTAATGTACTCTGGAACCTTGCTGGCCTCCACCTTCTGCGGATTCTGCTGCTGCATTTGCTAAAAAAAAAAAAAAACAAAGACAGATGTGGTCAATTTTCCTCAAATGCTTTAGCGTAACGCATTACGCCTCATTGAGTATCAGCTCACCAGGACAATACTGTTTGTGTACTTACAGAGTACTCTTTAGCTATCCTCTGTCTCTCTCTCTCCTGCAGTATGACTGAATACTCAGAGTGTTTGGTGGGGTACTCCTTTATCATCAGATCTATCACCTCATCACTCCGCAGAGCTGTCAGACCTGGAAACCAAAAAAACAAAACGTGCATGATCGAATGCTACTCGATAAATCACGCGAAAGAGGTTCCTCACAAATTGCGAGGGTTTTGTGCGCTGTGCTGAAACAGCTGTGCGTTTCACTCGAGCTCTGGCATTGGCTTCCTACCCAGAGTGCATTGCGTCTCAGTGATGACATTCTGTTCGCGCAGGTAAAGCTTCTCTTTGTGGGACAAGTCTCTCCTCTCCATATCTACAGAGGGACAAAAGAAACATCAGAACATGCCTGAAGAAAACAGTATCACTATTATTTTAATGGATCATTTCTATAAATGTACACAGCACATGTCCAATACAGTTATGTTTTAAAACACTTTACCCTGTGATTACAGACTAATATCATAACCTATAATAATTTAATAAACTGATGGTCTTTGATCAGCGAGTAATCAACAGACTGAGTCCTGGACATTTGATCATTTTCCTCCACTTCTTACCGGGGTACTTCCTTTTAAACGACGTGACTCCCAGATACTCGCTGACCTGCTCCTGCAGCATGTAGTACTCTCCCATGTCATCCGGGGGCCACTTGTATTCCGTCAGGTTCTCTGCTGGGAAATATGTAGGGCTGGGAAGGGGGAAAAAACAGCTTAGTTTAATCCATAATACATTCATTTTACTACTATTTTCCACTAAAATTGCACTTCAGCTTATTTCTTCACGCAAAAACACCGGACAGACCTACCCCAGCTCCTGGCTCGAGGTGTCGCAGCTCCGAGAGCTGTCCCCCGAACCCATCCTCCGTCTCTTGGGGGGCTGGCTGCCATCGTTGGACTCCTCCTCTATTACATCCTCCTGCAGAGGAGAAAGAAAAAGCACAATTAATCTTACAGTAAGGAAATAACAAAGACGGTAACAACCCGTATACAGCATGCTGGCGTTTCTGCTTCTTCCTCTGCACTTTGAACTGAACTTTTCTTCGGTATTTCTTCACTGGCTTAGTTTTAAAAACATCTTGCTCCTCAACCGAAAACCAGCATCAGTAGATGAACCACATAGGGATGGACGAATCAGGAATCAAAGACTGAACTTCCCCTCTGACATTAGTTGTGGAGCTTTAGACTACAATGAGGCTTATAATTAATATCAATTGCTAATTATAATTCTACATTAGAGAGGGTTTTTTTCTCTCCCTACGTCAATATCACATCTTTTGCCGCATTATTTGTTGATAGGGTGGTGTGATTAGAAGTAACCCATCGATTAAGAGAACACAACTGCGATTAATCAAAAATCAGCAACCAAAACAAAAAAAGCATTGGGTTTTGCAATGCACAGTTGCTAAAGTGGTGACTGACTGAGGGAATGGGTGCAGAGACGTGCAGTCGTAGTCAAACCACTCACAGAAACCCGCTGTACCATTTCCGACCCGGGTATTTAAAAAGAACAGGGGTTTATGTTGAAAAACGCAAAGGGAGCCACAAACCGTCCCGAACGAGCTAACTAATCATTCATCGCGGCTGAAAACAAAGGAGTGATGCTAATGTGGCTATCAACTGTCAATCACGAACGCACGGAGCCGTTTGCCAGCTAGCTGTTAGCTAAACAACCGACCGAGCAACCACGCAGAGCTCCGGGGACGCAGCTAAATCGCGACCCGTGCTCTTACGGAACATCAGCGTCACCTTGATGGATTGTGCTCCAGGGGTAGCGGGGTTGCTATCGCAGGGCGGTCTGACGGGGAGCACAGCAGCCATATTTCCTTGAGCAAAGCCTGCTGCCGGGCTAGCTGGGCAGCCGTTTAGAGACAGCAACCTCGATGAAGCCGTTTCTTCGTTTGCTTCTACTTGCGAAGTTCTGCGGCCGTGGGCTACATAAACGCCATCTTCCGGACTGGAGTGTAGGTTGAGGATTATGTAACGGCGGATCTCGCTATATTCTAATTCTGGCTGGTGTTTATACAGAATTATTATATGATTTGGCGAAATAAATATTAACGCAAGGCAACACTTCTCACAACTTGAACGAAATGGAAAGAGCAGTGTTCGATTACAGTTAGCTGATCAAACAGCGTCACCTCGTGGCACTTCAGGGGTATTACGGCGTCTGTTCCGTTGTTGCGGCCTTTATTTTGAAACAGCGAACCACGTACGGGAAGTCGGAGGGGAAAATCTGTTGGAATCCGCGGAAATCATCAACAAGACTATTTTCCTTTACCTAGCTAGCTACCCATCTGTCAACTATCTCTCCCTTCCTTCGTTTTTTTTTACTGTCAAGGCGCCGCACTGGCGATGTCGGAGTCTTACGGTAAGGAGGCTGTTTGAACGAGCGTCCACCCTTTACATCTTCCTGCAGCCACAGATCGGAATGAGGCAGGTGTGCCGAGAGAGGTTTTTCCTCACCGTAAACAGAGATAGCCGACGGGCTAATCGAGCTGCTGGTGGAGGCTCCTGGCCTTAAAAATATGTCATGTCAGCGTAAGCAAATCCACCGAGGTCGTACGATAGAATTTGCCGTGACCGTGTAGACTTTATCGACTTTATGAGGTTGCAGATCCCCGCAGAGGTTAGCGAGGGCAGGGCAGGAAGCTGGCACCTGATCGAACCGTGCGTCCTGCAAACTACACACATTGCAAGGAGTGCAGTGGGCGGCTGTTTTGGTGGTAACCGTGGGCTGTGAGGGGTGGTTGTCCATTTCACATGATTTTGAACGGCAGCTGGGATGCTGCTGTTCAGTCCCACCGCCATCATCCATGTATGCCAGTGTTTCGGGGGTAAACTCACATTCCTCCATCCAAAAGAATGAGGGATGTTTACATTAGCTCTGATGATGAGGATTATTATGAAGGACGTCTAATACATGTTCTTTAAAGAATTGAGATCAAGATATGTATTCAGCAGAACATGGTATGATGTTCTGCATGATCCAAAACAGACCTGTGACGTTTCTGTACTCCAGTTTCTTAACGATGAGTTGCATATTGATACCAGTACAACTACGATTAGGTCTGGTCCAGTAATATTTGTCGAGCTCATGCATTGGTCTGACTCTACTTATGACAGCCACGATTGGCGTAACCGTGGACTGATGTTTTGTTGTGCCGGGCGTGTATATCATGTGTATCCTGTGATCCCTCCTCAGATTTCCTGTTTAAGTTCCTGGTGATTGGGAATGCTGGAACAGGCAAATCCTGCCTGCTGCACCAGTTCATAGAGAAGAGATGTAAGTCAAAAAGACGCAACACATCATCCATCGTTCACAGTTTCCCTGACTTCTAATATAAGCACAGTAATGCAGTGTTCATCCTTCAAATAACAGAACGTAAAATAGGATATGTAAAACTGAGAGGTTACAAGGTTTGTTTTATTTTGTTCCCCAGTCAAGGATGAATCCAACCACACGATTGGAGTGGAGTTTGGCTCGAAAATCATCAGTGTGGTAAACAAAATGGTCAAACTGCAAATTTGGGACACTGCAGGACAAGAAAGGTTCAGGTGGGGGAAAATTAGAGCAGTGACATTTAGTCACTAGTTACATTAACTTGCTACTGCTGTAATGGAATCATTGTTAATTTCATGCTTTGAAGAAGAGGGTGACAAGGTTCTTTGTGTTCTCAGAGAAGAACCTAGAGACTTCATCACATATTATCAGTCTTGACTCATCTGGATGTGTGTGTGCGTGTGTGTGTCAGGTCTGTGACTAGAAGTTACTACAGAGGAGCAGCAGGAGCCCTGCTCGTCTATGATATCACCAGGTACAACAGCCAGAGTGTCCGGTCCCTCGTTCCTTTTTGGTCAGCTCTGCGCTCATTTCTAAACGTAACCCGTCTTCTTTCTGTCTCTTCGGCTCTGTCCGCGCTGAAGCCGGGAGACGTACAATGCTCTGACCACATGGTTGAGCGATGCTAGGATGCTGGCCAGTCAGAACATCGTCATCATCCTGTGCGGAAACAAGAAGGACCTGGACTCTGACAGAGAGGTCACGTTCCTGGAGGCGTCGCGCTTTGCTCAGGAGAACGGTAGGGTCAGCAGTTTGGGGTCAACTTGGGCTGTTTGATTGGTTCCTTCTCCACAAATCCTAAATTTACTCATTTCACTTTGGCTTATTGTTAGAGAGAGGATATCATTTCTTTTGGGGAGGCCATAGCAAACCACTTCACCTGATAGAAATGCAGTTTGGTGCAAAAAAAATTGTGTTGCTCAAACTGTATTATTAAGACGACAGTGCAAATGACTGGATGATTACAGTGATGCATGTGAAATGTGTTATGTGGTATATGCGTCTTGAGGACTTGTGAGATATGATGATGACCACTGTGTATGTGTGTGTGTGTGTCAGAGCTGATGTTCCTGGAAACCAGCGCTCTAACAGGGGAGAATGTTGAAGAGGCTTTCGTCCAGTGCGCTCGGAAAATCCTCAACAAGATCGAGTCAGGTAGGTCCTCTGACCCCCCCGACTCTAAATCCCTGCATATCCTTAAAGGATCAACAAGGTGGGCTTAGGTATGACTCCAGACCCCACACTGTAGCAGTTGTTATGGATAATTGGATTCTTAAACAAAGCATATCTCCATTAGTCACAAGTTGTTAATTTTTTTTTTTACCACGCCATAAGTGGCGGGCAGTCTACTGTTATATAAACTGCGTTTTTAGCAGTATTATTATTAAAAAAGAAACAGTTTCTTTAGAACAAAAACATCTTTCAGGAGTTGGTGGTGATCCCAGCATGAGCCCCCGCTCTCTCGTTTTTTCTGTCTTCTCACCGATTCCATCTGTCACTGTCAGGCGAGTTGGACCCAGAGAGGATGGGGTCAGGCATCCAGTACGGCGACGCCGCGTTACGACAGCTCCGTTCTCCTCGCCGTGCTCAGCCGCAGGGCACCCAGGAATGTGGCTGCTAGTGGACGTGGCCCTGTGACAGACACAGACAAGGTGAGAGGAACAGAGCGTCGAGACGAGAGGTGAGCGGCGGAGACGGACTCTTTGTCGCCGACGCTCCTGTCACTCATCGTGCGATTGACAAACCTCGACAGTCTGACTTCAGAATGAGAGAGGAGGAGTTTTTACTTTTAACTTTGAGCTCTACATACTCCACGCTCGCGATTGTGTCAGCAAATCCCATGAAAAGACCAGAATGTTAGCCTCCAGCATGATGAATCTATGAAGGTGAACATATGCTTTAACTTTTTCAAGTATTAATGATTTTTAGCAAACTAAAACTGGAGTATGTAAGGCACTTTTGGAGGCTATTTTCAGCCACAGATTTATAAGTATTTAAAGCATCAGAGCGATGTGGGACTGACTGAAAATAAACCACAGTGCTCATGTATTTATATGAAGAAATGTGTTACTCAGTGCAACAGTGTGGCTCATTTGCGCATTTTAATACACAACAACACAACATTGAAGCTCTACAGCAGAGAGGAGTTAGCTGCATTAGGCTTTGGCTACGCTTTCCGACTTTTGAGTTGGATGGGTTGTTAGTCCTGGTCTGTTTGTGTGGTTTGTGGACAATAAAGAATGTATAATATCACCAGACTATCCTCCAGCAAAACTAATGACTTGACGTGCGTCGTATTGATTCAGCCTGCCTTTTTGATTGCAAACAGGAAGTAGGTCACACCTCTGGGATGTGTGTGCGTGTGTTGGCATGTGTGTTTAGTGTGGTTCAGACAGGTTTGTGAAGACCAGGAGAAGAACAGTCGCAGGGTCACCCAGAGAGTGCTGGGTTCAGGTTGCGGTGCTGGTGACTCCTTCCTGACCTTCGACCTTTGACCTTCGCACAGAACCTTCAGAACCCACAGAACCTTTTGTCGTCATGGCTGCACCAACAGAGAGCCACGCACCCCTTCAGACCTCTGAGAATCTCCAAGGTACCCAGAGACCACCCGCCTCCAACAACCTGCTCCCCAATAGGACCAAACCCTTCTCAGCCCTCCAATCAGGATGTGAATTGCTGACATGTAACTCCCCTCTCTCTGATCTGCCCTCACGCCACCAACAACCACGTTGTCTTTCTACCAGATCCCATCGAGAAGGATTAGTCTACATTTTGGAAAATTTGTCTTTGAATTACACAAGCGAGAGATAACGTGATAACTAGCTTTAAAGGTGTTGGCAGGTGGTTATATAATAATTGTGGAGCCAGGCAGGCAAGCCTTTTCCCCCTACTATTGTTTTTTTATGCTGAGCTAAGATAAAATCCACCTGCTGTCAGCTTGATACAAACTGTACAGACATGAGGTATAGATGTTCTCATCTAACACTGAATGACAAAGCACCTGTTTAAAACCCTTCCCAACTACAGTCCCTCTCTTTCTCCATCCACTGGTCCTGATTGCCTGTCAACTTCCTGCTCACTGTTTTTTTTAAAAACACACCACTAACCGTCTACTGAACACTCACACATTTTGCCTCCCCTTTAAGCTTATTCCATTCCCTTCCTGTGTATTTCTCTCCCGGTAAAGTCCCCCTTGGCAATGCAGCAGCAAAATTACGCTTCATCAGCCTCCTAACCCTCACATCCCTGCCTCCCTCTCTTGCATCTCTTTTACATCCCTGCGTTGCGACTCATCTGCTTGCCTGCCTCTCTGAATCTGTCATCCTGCCCCCCCACCCCCACAGCATCTTACACACTGTATAGTGTTTCTGTATATAGAGACTGACGCATGTTTTCTCAAACAGAATATCAGAGTATTTCATTATGAAGCGATATTATATGTATATTAAAGTAGATATCATATCCAGCATCAGGTTCCTTCACCACTGTGTTATAATTATGTTAGACTTCAATACACTGGCGACCTGTAAGCAGTATACATGGGCAGTACTGTTTGCAGAGATTATGTTTGTTGTAACTGGGACGAGGGGATGCGGATTACATTATGGACTAACACGTTTACTGTATGTGGGAAAAAAAAATGCTGTTTTCTTCATTCAAGCTCAAATAGTCACAAAAAACAGACAGAGACAACCTGAAACGCTCTTACCAGAAGTTTTGTTTTCTGGTTCATTCAAACCATTTGTACTGTGAAAGTTACCTGTCATCTTTTAATTCACAAAGGCACATCCAACAACTCACCGCTTAATGACAGTGTAACCCACCTCTTCATCCAAAGGATTTCAGTTATGACTAATGACTGATCTAATACACTTACACAGTAACTGTTGCCTGTTTACATGAATAACTGACCGCTGCCAGCTGTCGGTAAATACTAACTGAATGCTCTAAAGTTTCATGATATGTGCTCGATTTTTATTTGCATCCAAAGATACTTTGTCTCTTGTTTTTCAGACTTAAACACAGTAAAGCAACATAAAGCTGTCAATAAAAAAACACAAACCTATACAATTTTATGAAATTGTGATTTAGAGTTGTGTTTTCCCATAGGTGTATTCAAGCATTACGCCGACATATCATTTATGCCCGTAACTGTTTCACATTTTTGTCCCTCAAAACTTATGCAGTTGACTTTTAAACCAAGTACACTTCAAACTGTACATGAAACATTTCAGATTATAATATCCCCGAGCCTTTGATCCGACAGTGGTTTTGGCTGCTCCACAGCAGGTTGCTGTCTCGTGTTTATGTCATTAAGTCCTTGGTTTATATTTGTGTTTATCTGTTTCCCTCTTGTCATCATGAATATCATGGATTTTTAATTTATTGTGTATGATAAAAGCATATGTTTTTAAAATAAAAAATGACTACATGTAAAGAATCTTCTTTGAAAGGCAGATTTTTCCAAAGTGAATAAAGTGTAAAATGTACAGAATAATGTGTATAATTTGGTAGAGACAAACACATGGAAAAGTGATTTATTAAAAGCCTTGCACCACAACATATGACCTCAACAGTTGTTTTCTAAATCATCTTAATTATGTACATACAGTATGTAGTATGTTTGAAAAATAATGTAGTTTATGGTTATTACATCTTTTCTGTCTTTTTTAGTTCTCTCATTAACTAACAAAGTAAATTAGGAATTAACTTTGTGTTTCCCTCCTGTTTTCTCAGATTGTCATTGTTTGCACCTAAAAAAAACCACACAGGCTCAAATGCAGTTATTTAAAGTATAATAAGATTGCACAAAACAGTGTGCAATAAACACTGGAAAACCTAAACCATTACAGAACAAAGCACGTCATGTAATACTGAACTCAGAGTTACAACATCAAAACACAGACAAAACAAAGATTTTTTGAAAATGTTAAAAGCCTGAATGCAAAGCACAGGCCTCCTGTCCTCTTGTGTCCTTCTTTTTCTGTACAATATTAAAAACCAGTAACATCAGTGACTACAGTTGCAAAGGGAAATAATAACTTTTTGTGAAGTCTAACCGCACACAGCCGTTTGCATCGTGCCTGCTGTTACGTGGGATCTGCTTTCTCATGGTCTCAACTGCCATGTAAACATGAAGTCTACAAATCTGTTTGGCTTTTTGTGTAAGTACAAATGATATTGTTTTTTTTGTTTAGTACATTCACATAAACATAGAAACAGATAGATTCAAAAGATATGTGATTTCCACAAAAACCGACATAGTTTAGCAACGTATTCTGTACAAATATTATTTAAGAAAGGGGAGTAATCGTCAAAGTGCTGTTTGATTTGGTCATACCTTAGAGAGTGTACTGTTCTAACCAGTAAGCAGCAAATATGCAATATTTACCCATGTAATTCCACTATATTTATAATAGCAGTTCTAATTAAAGGTAAGTTAGATTTTGGCTTTACATCCATCTTTGTTTTGGTTCCACTTTCGGCTTTAAAGCCATTCAAGAGAACCTAAATTAGCTGTGTTTTTTCAATGTTACATTTTTTTTCTGGTCAAAAACAGTCACATAACCAATAAATGTATAAAAGACAGCACTGCACACACACACCATTCACATTCATCCCAATGGCTTTAAAAGTCACATGTATCTACTTTCAGACTGTGTGAGCACAGAGATTATTCGCACATTAACACATGCAAACAACAAGCGAATGTTGCCATGAAACCACGGTACTTTAAATCCATAACGCATAAAAGTGTTATAAAGACCATGAAGCAATACCACTGCCACGCACAACTGTGATGCAACTGCCACTAAAGCTACAGTTACACTACCGTTACACAAACCAATCTACAAATCTACCATAACCAGTTCACAGCACAAAGTAAACTGAACATTTAAAAAAACTGTAATACCTTCATCACAGACATGTCTCTGTACGTCAACTAACTCAGCAGAAATAACAAGATGTCTCTCCACTTTGAAAGCTGTATAAACTCAAGAAAAACACTGATGGCGCTGATTGGACCATCTCGGGCTCAGCATATTATTTTGAAATACAAACTGTTTGCTTGCGTGCGTTTGGCTTTGTTAGTGTGTGTGTACAACACAGGCCGTACTGCGCCATCGTAATGTCCGTGGTCCCTGAATCTGTTCATATGTGCTGCCGTGTTCCTTCACTACCCCTGCGTCCACCCTGCAAGATGTTTCTCGTTGTATACACAGTATTAAAATTGATTTATGTAAAAGACATGATAGTACACGCTCTTCAAATAAGCCACACTGTGAATTCTAATGTTTGTGTGTCGGGTTCACGGACTTTGCGCCTCTTGCGCAAGACAGCTCTTTCTCTTTCTGTCTCGTTGCAGGTTCTCGTCCTGTGATCAGCAACACCTGAAGCACATCAGTCGTCAGCGCCGCTGCAAAAAAAAAAACCTCCCTCGCTCTCCTCTTCTTCTCCCTCAGAGCTGCAGTGCTCTTGCCACTTTTTGTGTAAAGAGTTGTTCACTTTTTATTTCGTGGGTGGCTTTCAACTCTGTTAGTTAATCCTGAGTAAGCCTGATAGAGGTTTTTAGTTTTACCACCTTTTCTCCTGTTGTGTGGCCGATCAGGGAGATTAGCATTTCTGCGGTCGAGTTTGAGTTTTCTTTCGAGTGGGTTTGTAGTTTTGGCCTTGGAGACCCTGACGTCATCATTTTCTAACAGTTTAAGAACTTTTTGTAATAAATATTTGTAACATTTTACAAATGTCTCCAGCCTTTCCCTTTTCATGATACTTCCTGTGTTCCTGTTGATATTTAAAATAGGTCGCAACATGTTGTATGAATCAAACAACCCCTGTGCTTTATTCTAAATAAATAAAAATTTAAACCTCATAGGCGGCAGGCAATTATGGCTTTACTTTCGTATATTTGTCTGGAATTAACCTGATCCAATAATTTCCGCAGTGTGTGTGATTGTGTCTTATCGGGAGCGAGCAGAGAAGCAGCGCATGTACTCAGTGAGCCAGGGGTTGAACTCAGGTTGGACCACTGTCCTTGCCTTGTCCAGGTCGGCAGACTTGGCTCTCCGACGCTCGTTCCTCCGGGTCTGGACCTGGCGCTCCACCTCCCGCCTGGTCTTAGCCCGTAGAGCTGACTTGTGGATCTACAAGGAAAAAAAATAATCAACACAAATGCCAGTTCCTTTGAGAACCCGTGCCTAGTCAAACAGCTTGTTACACAAAGTTCTACAGAAAAATTACCTCATCCGTCGAAGCTGCAGGGCCCACGTTGTGCGTCTTCCTGCTCGCGATGTCTGCGTCCTTTTCCCCTGAACCGTACAGAGCAAAAGGATGTCTGCTCTCCTTGCTCTCCTCCTTGGGCTGCTGCGATGGTGCAGGCCTGACCCGCTGGGAGCGCCAAGTTTGTTTTGTGGATTTGGAAGGTTTACTTTGCTGTGGCTGGTGTTGCCCAGTGTCTCCCTCTACAAACAGAAAAGAAAAGCAGGTTAAGATGTACCAACATACCAAGAACAGAAATGCGTGCAAAGACGAAACTTGTTACTTGCAAACTAGTTTCTATTGTGTCAGTTGATGTGTGTTCTGTGTGTTTATTGCCATTTGGTTGATAACATATGACACCTTTGCCAGTCTAAAAGACAAGCATTTTTTCCAACATTGTGTACTGGAAGTTTGCATGAAGCAGAATACTGTGGATCACACTTTTTTTAAACACCAAATTACCTTGGTCTTGCTCTCTGTGGGGATCTGATAACTGTTTACTGCCTCTGCTCCCGGCTCTCTGCTCCTCCCTGTCCCCCTCTGGTACTCTTGTCTCTCTGGCACCATCAAGCTGGGACCCTGAGCAGTGAGTGACATATTGTAATGTGCATATCATATGCTGATTTTTTTTGTGCAGTCTTTTCAGTCATATCAATATGTCATGGTTACCTGCAGCTTGCCCAGCATGCACACCCCCCTCTTCCTCCTCCTCCTCTTGAAGGGGAAGTCTGGGTACTGGTCCTGTGGTTCTGGTGTGCTGCTCCTGCTGTCTATCCGTCCTCGCCCCTCACACTCCTCCAGCTCAGCCTCTATCCTGCCCCGGGCAGCCTCAGACCGAACCTGGTTCTTAGTGGGAGCCGGGGGGCTTGCTCCTCCTGAGTCTGAATCGCTGTCGGAGCCGCTCCAGAACCAGGGGTTGTGTGTGTGCTCCAGCAGCCTACGGGTCAGCCTGTACTTCAGCATCTCCTCGTAACACTTGGTGTAGGTCTCCCACTTTGGGTCTTTGAATTTCTTCATGTACTCCGAGCGGATCCTCTTGGTCACCATCTTCTCCCTTTGGAGACTCTGAACTGCCGTCAAAGAATAAACAAATAACTTTACAAAAAGTTACTCACGCATCAAGGGACTATCACATAGGCCCTGCGATAACTCCTCCATTGCTTGCTACAAAAGCTACAAAAGTGCAGCGCATCACCGCCAGACATTTAAACCATAACGTGCTGGTGTTATAACCAATGGCTGATCGGCTGGAGGACTCCACCGCGTGAAGAACCCGCCTACTTCCGCCTCTCCCCGTTCACTTTGCATCTCCCTGGGATGGGGTTAGAGTTAAAGGAAAGTGTATTTGCAAATCTGTCATTTAAATCAGTGTTTTAATGTTTTAAAATCCGCTTTAATAGCACAGTCTGACGTACTGTGTGGTACTCAGTGCAATACTCTGACCATATTCTGAAAGGAAAATGACACATAATGTTTTGGTTTGTGTATTTTGAACAGAACGATCTTTTCATTGAGACACGACAGTTTCTGATACGTCTATATGTTGGGTGTGCAGCTTTGGTTGAATCCGCACACCTATGTTGGCTTCATTTGCAGCAAATACGTAGCGGTAAGTACGAGTAATTCCGGCCGTTATAAGACGCCAGATGCGGAAGCTTTTCGAGCGTGATGACGTGGCAGCGTCCCCTCCTGTGATTGGCTCCAGCGATGTAAACGACTGTTGAATACTACGAATTAAAGGTCAGTCACAATCACTGCATGGAAACACGTCAGGGTTCACAATCTGTTCGCCTGTCAGTCAGTACGGGCTCCCTTTTCGACTTTTACAAATACTATCGTACTGCAATGCTTTAAAATATCCTCCTACACAGTTGACATCTTGGACTCCATGATGTAAGCTATTACACAGTAACAGGCAACAGATTGGCCGGTGCATTGGCCAATCTGTTGCCCGTAGCTCCCAATTACCTCCTCGTGACAAAGGTGTCTGTGTTATATATAGATGTCTGTTAATCGTACGGTAATATGGAGTAGCGATAATCGCCTGTCTGTCAGCGCTCAGCGCCACAGCCCGGTAAACGTAAAATGTCATTGGCAAGCCATCGCACAACAACGCGAGGCTCGACAGCAACACTTCAGGGCTGTAAGAGTCTAATTTTGTGTGCAGTAAATATACTTACACCGGAGTCAGATTTCGCGGAAGCAGAGCAGAACAGATGGCGCTCACGGTGCTGCTGTAATCACTCAGGCTGCCGTCTCCCGGCGAAGCTCCGCCCGCCTGAAGACGTTTTTAAAAAGCCAAACACACCCTGCGACAACAGGTGGCCCCGACTGGGATGTCAGAAATGCGGTCGGGGCGGGTTTGGACGATGATAATGATTTCTATATGATTGGTAAAGGAGCCTAAAAACAATGTGTTTTATTGTGTTTTGACGTTATGTACAGAGACCACACATAAAAGTTGTTCCGGCTGGACAGTGCCTTAATTGACCACTGCCCCCCCACCCCCACCCCAAAGTATAATAACCTATTGTTTATTCAGGTATGCACATATATTTGCAGTTTGCATGCCTCTCTGTACCTGTAGTCCATTATATAGGCTTGTCATAGGCATCATAATAGATCAGTGTGTATCCGTGATTAGTGATGTAGGATAAAGGACGTGGACATGGGTCATGCGCGCCACAGAGCCCCCCCAGCACACTCCTTTGTGCTATTAGATCACACCCTAAACCCACACCCAGATAACCTGGTGGGCTTCTATGCATATAAGGCAGGGCTGCGGAGATGCCTCGCTGTACACGGGGTCTGATTTTGTCTAAAGATGGTCTGGGGGACGGGGCTGTGCATATGGACGCACAGGGCAGGCAGCTCAACAGGACTCAGAGCCGGGTGTCGGGTGTCCCATGCTACTGATCCACTCGGTCTAAAGCGGAGCTGCTGCTGTCGAGGCACATTCCTGGCAAGTCAAACTCCGAGCGATAGAGCTGGAAGGCGTCGCTTTTCGTTACCTCTGTCACTAATAGCCTCCAGCCAGCAGGGGCTGATTAGGTAGTGAGAGATGCCCACCCATTCAATCATGTACGCGGGGGCTCCCTGTCGACCTGCATGAACTCCCCCTTGCACCCGAGCAGTCGATGAGTTCATGTCGCTGTGGTGTGTGTCATGCAGCTTATTGCTTTGTCAATTAAACATTTCCTGGGCTTGGGCTAATTATTATGACGATTTATGCTCTCTATCTCTCTTAATTATTGTTGTTTTTAAACATTCCTTGACTTTGTATTTTCATCTGATGTTGTATTCGCATGGCTGTGAAGCCAAATTCAATGTTTAATGGCTTCTGCCACATACCAATATTTCTATTACAATTTTAACCAAAGCTTTTGTTTTTCCTCCTCTCGACTACCTCCCCTCTAATAGAAAAACAAGGCGAGGGTCAAAAATACCAAATAATGGACTTTAATAAATTATCAATATGTATATACACTTACATTCACATGTGTTGGGCAACATGTTGTTGTTATTTTTTTTATTAAAGTTTTTTGGGTGGATGCATGGTTCAGTGGTGTTTTTTCACAGCCTTTCTCCGTGCAACACAGGCAACAGACAGCTACAAAATATGCACATTTTAGAAGGGTAAAAAAATGCATATGAATGTTAATAGCGCAGACAAACAGTCCATTGACAGCAGAGTGTTGCTGTGCCGCAGAGGTTGATCCTCGTCCTCGCTTGATCTCCAGATAGCTGGTGTTGAAAGTGACGGAGATGATGGAGAAGCTGGAGGAGAAGATGGAGGATTTAGAAGCACTTCCTGTGGACAATGCTGGGGCCAGCCTCGTCGTACTCCTGCTTGGAGATCCACATCTGCTGGAAGGTGGACAGGGAAGCCAGGATGGAGCCACCGATCCAGACGGAGTACTTCCTCTCGGGAGGAGCAATGATCTGGAGGAGGAGGTGAGAGTGAATTACTAGGGTGTCTAATACAGGTTAAAATGCGTTAATTAGACTCATTTGCGTAATTTGCATAAACATTTCAAGTTTGCCATAACCTTATTTTTTGTTCTTATATTTGAGGTTGTTTTTAAGTACCTTGATCTTCATGGTGCTGGGGGCCAGAGCAGTGATCTCCTTCTGCATACGGTCAGCAATACCAGGGTACATGGTGGTACCACCAGAGAGCACATTGTTGGCGTACAGATCCTTACGGATGTCAATGTCGCACTTCATGATGCTGTTGTAGGCGGTCTCATGGATACCAGCAGACTCCATACCTGGTCAGGTGAGAATGAGAAGTGTGAAGAGAGAGGCAACTATCGGCGCGAGGCTCCGTATGTCTAATGTTGGAAATGTTTGAGAAATATAGATGGTTATCTCAAGTACCGATGAAGGAAGGCTGGAAGAGGGTCTCGGGGCAACGGAACCTCTCGTTACCGATGGTGATGACCTGACCGTCGGGAAGCTCGTAGCTCTTCTCCAGGGAGGAGGAGGAGGCAGCGGTGGCCATCTCGTTCTCGAAGTCCAGGGCAACATAGCACAGCTTCTCCTTGATGTCGCGCACGATCTCACGCTCGGCTGTGGTGGACAAGTTCTTGTAAGTTATTATTCAAAGTGCTAAAGAGCGGAGATCACAGCTACAGTGCGCGTAACAATAAATTAATATCGTGGGTTGAACTGCGAAAAGGTTGATCTAAGTTACAGAAATGTCTGAAGCTGGACAATAACTAGTTTTCTTAAACATACAGGGGTGTGTCAATTATTATATAAGTTTACACAAATTCCTCAGCTTTTATCTTTGTTTACGATTGTCTTTACATGGCGTGTGCAACTGTGATGCTTTGCGTAATGATGATGTCAGTTTGAGTTGGGCTACAAAAATGCTGGAAAAATACTTTTTATAATAATGTGGTAATTTCTTCTTTGCCAAAAATGTGCGCTTAAGTTGGAAAAATATGTTGTTTGTTCCTTTTGGATGTTTTGTTTCTGGAATAGGAGGAGTTTCTCACCGGTGGTCACGAAGGAGTAGCCACGCTCAGTCAGGATCTTCATCAGGTAGTCGGTCAGATCGCGACCAGCCAGGTCCAGACGCATGATGGCGTGGGGCAGGGCGTAACCCTCATAGACTGGGACGTTGTGGGTCACACCATCACCAGCATCCAGCACAATACCTGGAGAGAGGCAAGAGGAGAGTTTAGGTAAATTCGACAGACGAGCAGATGTTCCTGAGAGATTCTAGTAAAACTGTGGCTAACGTAGGCGTTTGAATGAGAAATAACAAATACACACAGCTGTATGTGTCATAAGGGCCATGAAATAGTCCCCCAGAAAGGCTGGTCGACTGTGCGTAAAAGCTGTGCGTAAAATGCTTAATTGGGAAAATGACCCGTTATCAGCTGAATAAATACAATGTATTGCAATTGTTATGTAATTTTATTTGTCAACTATATGCTTTTCTATAATAAAAGGGCTAATTCAATATGTTAGGTCTGTTGTCTGTATGTTAGTTCTGCTGTTTGTGTTCGTGTTTTTTCTTACCGGTGGTACGGCCGGAAGCGTACAGGGACAGCACAGCCTGGATGGCCACATACATGGCGGGGACGTTGAAGGTCTCAAACATGATCTGGGTCATCTTCTCCCTGTTGGCCTTGGGGTTCAGGGGGGCCTCAGTGAGCAGGGTGGGGTGCTCCTCGGGGGCAACTCTCAGCTCGTTGTAGAAGGTGTGGTGCCAGATCTTCTCCATGTCGTCCCAGTTGGTGATGATGCCGTGCTCAATGGGGTACTTCAGAGTCAGGATACCCCTCTTGCTCTGGGCCTCGTCGCCGACGTAGGAGTCCTTCTGACCCATACCGACCATGACACCCTGAAGGGGGGAGACAGGAGGAGATAAAAGAGAGGTTAATTTGGGACGTCAAATAATCCATACAGATGTATGATCTTCTTCTGGCCAGATTAAATTCCTTCGACAGACATAGTGACCATTACGTAAATGTGCCAAATTACAGCGTGGGTCACAGAGACACACAGAGAGCAATTGTGTGACTGTCAATTAATCTGTGGCTAATTTAGTCTCAGAGTCCAACGCCACATTGCTGGAGGTGAAAGGAGCCAAATTTACATGGCTCAATATATACTGTTTCATTCTGTTATCACCTAAATTGCCCAAAACCTATACTCATATATATAATAAAAATAATGAAATTCAAATGAAATATTTTAATCACTCAGTAGGATACATCTTCATACAGGCAGAGTACACCTGCCTGTATGAATATTCAATTTGATGTTTTAAAATTCGATCAAGCCGAATTATATTTTCTCTGCTGGGCAATGAAATAGTTGAGGCGTGATGAAATATGTTTTTTTCATAAGCTACTGAGTATTGCCAATTAGTCTTTCCTCGCACTCTAAGTTATTAGAGGCTTCCGTTCACTGTTTACCTGGTGACGGGGGCGGCCAACGATGGAGGGGAACACAGCCCTGGGGGCATCGTCTCCGGCGAAGCCAGCCTTCACCAGGCCGGAGCCGTTGTCGCACACAAGGGCGGTAGTCTCATCGTCGTCACACATGTTGGCTTCTGTAAGAGAGGAGGGGAATAATAAAGAAAATCAGGTCATTATATGAAAAAACAACTGGCGATACATAGTGATGTGATGTGAAAGAATTGACTTGCAAACTTTGTTTCTTGTTAATGGTAACAGACTTGAAAAACACTAAAAATAATTGCCACATTTACTGGAGCATGGACATGATCGGGATCGTGGCTTGCGCTACATGTATCCATGGTACACGGACACCAGATCATTACGACATAAAAACCTCTATAAACAAATCAAATCACATTAAACGTTAACGGTATGTAAGTAAACGACACTTTTCCTGAATGTATCTACCCTAATCTGGCCTCGACCAAAGTTATTTCATTATATTATTCTAATTTGTAAACCTAGATTAAAATTTTAAGAATGTCATGGTTCTAATGTATGCTAGAATTGTCTCATCACTTTTCTCAGGTAAATGATTTGGGGATTTTTAATTGGTCTGAGGGCGCATTACAGCGCCCGCATCTTTTTAGGATTCAGCGTTACACCTATGATGTTGAATCAGATCAGTCAATTTACTCTATCGGCTTTATCCGTCTATCAGGTTATCAAGCCACAATTTTCAGACCTGATAGTTAAGATAAGAGTTTCTCCTGTCCAGTACTGCATCTCTGTCACACATCTCAGCCTCTCTCAGTTCTCAGCTATCAACACTTCCCCCATCCCACAGACTAGCCTATCTCCCAGAGGATTTGCCCATGTTGCCTCCAGTGGTATCTGGTCCTGGGCGTCCTGTCCCCGCCCAGTCCTGTCTAACCTCTGCTCCAATAGATGCAGCTATGGTGTTCTGATTATGGCCTAGCCTGGTGTCCCAGTCTGGATGAGTGTCTTCAGGAGTGGCAGGTCCTCGCAGGGTCTTACCTTAGGAGAGTGTCTGCGGCTCGGAGAGAACGACCCAACCAGTGCTGCTGCTGAACCAGCTACGGTCCTCTCTGCAGCTCGTCCATCTTATATACCCAACCTCCACCATTCACAAACCTCAGCACTGGCCCCCATCCCGGCCCTCTGCCATATTAGGATGCTGACAGGCCGAGGATGAGGAGTGGTAGGGGGTGCAGGTGGTGGTGGGGATTGTGGGGGGGTGGGGTGGGGTGGGGGGGGTGGGTGAAGGGTGCAGAAGGCGCGCCTGGCGGAGGGAGGGCGGGATCTCCATCCACCAGGTTTCAGAAGGGGATCAAAGTGACGCTGCGCGCCCCCGACGAGAAGAGAGAGCGCGCGCCATATATGGAACTGTCGCTCTGACCTCCCATGGAGCCTCGCGGTCCCACCTCGAGGGCCGTATAAGGAGCGCGCGGGCCACTGGGGGGGTTTCTAGGGGAGACACCAGTTGCTACCAAGCAGGGTTATAGATTTGCTGCTAGTCTGCTTCAACTAGCCTTAAAATGGGAAAATGCTGCCCTCATCTGAACAGATTTAGGCCACAGTGAAAGCCAGGATCCAAACCAGTAACTGACAGCTCCAGCAGGAAGGGCGGTGCAGCTGTGAAGTGCCAATTAAGAGTTCAATTCTCGTTACAGTGATCAATACGAGATAACACAAAACCACTGACGGAAACATCCTGTGTGTCGGCAATTAATTATGGTTGCCTCATCATTCCTGTCGTACAAATTCAGTGATCACGTTCTAAGTTGATTGCATGAAATATTGTAGCCTGACTGACCCCCCCCCCCCAACATGATCCCAATAGATACATTGCACATGTATACATTGTTTGTGTATTTGCCCCATCTTCAGCCTATAAAAATCACGAAGATTATTGATGAGTGTTCAAAGTAGACCTGTGACATTAAGAGATTGTAAATTGGAATCTCAATTATGCTGCACCTGCACACTCGATAGGAGATTTCTTGTACACATACTATGCACAATTTAAAATGCCACCGTGAAGACCACATGGTCCTCACACAGGTCTGTCTGAGCTTTATTGAATAAATAAGGAAGAAACAGCCAACAGCTGAAACATTATCTGTATAGGAGCCACTCTGCTCTGTCATTGGAGCACTTGGATTAATTATAACTCCAATGCAGGAGGGGAGCTGGTGCATGTGATAAATGGAGAAAGAAATACAGTCTGTGTACATGCATGTGCATGCATGTTCGTGTGTTGTTGTGGCATGAGAAACCAGAGAGAAAAGAAAAGGAGAAGCCAGGGAACTTAGAATAAACTCAGAAGAAGTGAGAAAAAGCAGAGGAGTGGAGAAATGTGTGGAGAAAGAGATATTTCTGAAGAGGGAAATGTTTAAGTTAAAAGAGTAGAAGCATAAAGGAAAGACTGGGGGATGGAAATATATAAGGTTTCCCTTTAAGACATTGGTTGTGACCTATACTACGAAGAAAAAAATATCAATTAATGAAACACAGCTGCTTAAAATGGCCATCAAAAGCAGTGATTGTACCATACTGCACTCTTATATCTTCACATAGCCTGGATTCATATGAGATCAGGCAATGTACATAACATACATATAACTTTTCATGACCTGGATTCTCCTTATAGCAGCAAAAGAATGTGTCCATATGGATTTCAAGTGGTTGGATATGACATATTTACCGCCGGCTATTCATGGAAAGGGACCTTTGAAATATGAAAGTTTTCTTTAATCATCAGGCATTGTTAGTTAAAGAGAAGATACTTAATTGCACTGATTGGTCCTACAAGTTTTCAATAGTCCCCTTGTAAATGTAAGGGGAGGGGGGTAAATGAAAGAGGAGGAGGAGGAGGGAGGAAAATCTTCGAAGTCTTGAAGGACGAGAGCAAATGAGTAGGGCCTCCTTGGGTGCTGAGAGTAGTGTGAGCATGTATGAAGCTGTGTTTGTGTGTGTGTGTGTGTGTTGTGTGTTGTGGGAGGGGGCGAGTGGAGGGGCTGCACAGCAATGTTGAGCTACTTTTATGCACTTGTTGTGAGCCACTTTGGATCCAAGGGCCTGTGAAACGCCTAAAATGTAAAGGGGCTGGCAGTTGTTGGGCACTGAAAGAGGGTGGGTCAAAGGAAGGAGGAGGTGAGGGGAGGTCAGAGGGGCCGAGGTGGGAGGAGAGTCGAGCGGGTCTCCTGGAGCGCCGACTCGGGGAAAGGGGAGGAGAAAGAGGGAGGTGAAAGGGCGCATGGAGCAGGTGGTAGAAAATATGAGTTCAGTTTGTCCGAAGATGTTTAACCGAGCCAGCGGAAGGAGAGACTTTCAAAAGAGAGAGGGTTTTTTTTTTTTTGGTGTTTTGTGACATGTGGTGAAGATGACAGAGAGACGTGAAAAGGATTCACAAATACAGTGTGATCATTTTAGCCAGAGAATTTTAAAACGGAGTGGTGGGCAGGTCGTGACAAATGAATGATTTTTTAAAAAATTATTTTAATTTTTTTTGTCAGGGCACGCTTGGTTTCAGTTCAACACTCTCAGACAGTTTCATGAGTGCAGCACAGAGGGTGAGAGAGTTTCAGGGAAAGTGTAAGAATAGCACAAGCCCCGGCATTCAATAACTGGAATAAGTGCTCTAACTGTACATCAGGGTTCTGTCAGACAGGACATCTTGTTGGAGAGTTTAATTAGATTGTCATCTATGTTGTTGCAATGAAGAATGGCTGAGGAATACTGTGGATATTGTAAATGGGCAGGTAAAACTTCAGTTCCATGTGAGCTGTTTAATCGTTTCTTGTTCTTCCCTCATTTTGTAACTGATGTGGTGCAAAACTCAAGTTCCTCCCTCAGTATGCTCCGGTCTCTGTTGCTCCGAAAGGGGATAAACAAGCCGATTGGAATGAGAGTTATTTGACTCCACCCTGTCTGAAGACAATCCGAACATCTCCAAAAATGCAATTGCATTTTACTTTAATTTATGAGCTGGGAACATGGCCCTCAATCTGCAAGAATCTGTTTTTTAAGTGCTGCAGTGTCTCATATCATGTCAGGTTTACTCTATAAAGCTTGGTTGGCTCGATGGAGCTGAAGATATTGTCATCATATTCCCCTGCATGGTTTCCAACCATGGTAATGTGGGACAATTGAGCTGAACAGCAATGCAGCACCAATTTAGTAAGATTTTTAATCAAACTCTAAATTAATATTTTCTCCAAGTTGCACATTCTGGTTTTTATGTCTCCATCTTACAAACAAATAAGGTTCTATGTAATGTTTTATGTGACAAAGAAACCGATTAACCTACAATGCTGTGAGACCCGGAGGGGTAAGAACCCCTTTTTCCTGTAGGTCCTCAAATAGCCCATACAGAGAAAAGCGAGGGGGAGCTGCAGCACATGGAGCTGGAATTAGAAACCCATGCACCTGGTCAGCTGAGCTGTCCTCTGCAGGACAGGAGCACAACTGCTGCCTCTGCTGGAGGGGTCGTCCCCACTGCTCAGCTTTAAGGAGAATGCCCCTGAGGAGGCAAGAGACGTTACTTAATGATCAGAACAGAACAGATTTCATTCTTTGATTCTAATTCTGATTCTTAAAAGTCCGTTACAACGGGGCTTTGCATCTTATGCCTGCACCATTTTGCAATCACTTTGGATAATCGTATCCGTCTAATCATCTTAAATATGTAAATCAGTCGATGTATGCCTAATTAATCTTGGAGGACTCCCCCAGGCGCACCACAAACTTACAGAAGTCAGACTGAATTCATCAACCTGCTTCCCCCAGGACTTATCTTTGTGGCAGTCGATGGGACAATGTGCACGAGAAGTTCACCACAACTGTCAACATGACCTGCCAACAGCTGAGCACACATTACTCACATCATGACCACGAAGTTTTATTTTGGTATGAAGGCTTGAATGCACATTGATCCCAAGGAATCAGCGCCTGCCTGTCGCTCAGAGCGTGAAACAGCGGCACCACCTACTGACAGCCTGTTACACTGCGAGAAGCGCACAAACTGACATGACAGTTTGAGTGTTTCATCAAAACATCAGCGTGTGGGGTTGAATGAGACGACTCTGTGGCTCCTCTTTCAAGCGTTTTAGAAGCGATGCGGAGTTATGGCACTTTAGAAAACATTCTTTTGATGATAGTGTAGATGGGGTCTATCAGATCCCTTGAAAAAAAAAATGAAATCAAATTACACCTTCACTAATAAAAAAAATCATGTTTAAATCACTTTTAATATGTTCTTATTTAACACTAGTGTACAATGTTCGAGTCTAGAAAGACTAAACAGCCAAAACATTAAAAAAAAACCAGCAAAACAATCAAACAAAAAAATCTAAACAAAAAACTTGTAATATTTCACTTTATCTTCACATAGAAGTAGAATAAGTTAGCAAACACAATAAATTTAAAAATCTGTCATATACATACGATACGGTAAGTCATAAGATACAAATTAGCTGTCTTCTGTGCTTTATAATCAAATATAGACCAACTGACAAACATCAGCTGTTACTGAACTGTAGAAGTGAGATGATGGGAAAATTTACTCTTTACTCTAGCAAAACACAAAGTTCTTGGTATTAGATTGAGATGAAGGTTTGGAGGGTAGAGGACCCACTTGAGACCGCACACAAATGCGCTGCTCCGAGATGACGTGATGAGAAAAATCATTTTGAAGTGCAGACTGCTAAGTTTTGATGACATGAAAATCTATTGTGATTCGGGTGAAACAACCACAAGTACCAATAAAGAAATCAACAAGAAAACTGTCAAAAGGAACGTGTTAACTGACACACTGTAATAAATAAATATCTAAAATGTGAATGTGAGGACTAGGGTGTACAGACAATAGTATGAGACCTTTCAAGGGACCGACGAGCAATAATCAGTGGTGTATTGATTTATCCTGACACTCCACGCATCACTGCCTTCAAATCGTGAATGAAAAGTTTTATCCGCAATGATTTGATTCTCAATAAAAAACCTGCCTCAAAAACAAAAAGCTTCCCACCAGGCAACCTGCAGTCTTGTCATTGTATTTAAATGATGGATGATGATAAATGTTCCAGGGAAAACACTGTGGATAAGATGCTTGTGGTAAAGTGCTCCCAGCTACACGGTACGGATACCAGCTCAGTAAACAGAGGGTGCCCGACATATACAACTGAGAGCTACGGCTGCAAGCGGCGATGCGGAGTTGTCGCAATTCAAGAACCGGCGCAATCTAGAACCACTTTGCGGTTATAGGGAAGAAAAGCTCCGCGGCATTTGCATGTATGGTGCAACAAGGAGAAAAAAAAAAAATCCACTGAGACAACCCGCTCTACGCTCGCCCTGAGCATTTACAGGCCAAATATTTACTGAGGAGAATCATTACTTCTGAGTCAGGCTCTCCAGGCCAGCTATAATATTTAGCTGGCTCAACAGGGTGGAGGCTAACATGTACGTGGTTTGAGAGCTGTTTACATAGGATTTACTGCAGGCCAAATGGATATCCTACACACACTTCCCAGTGACCAGGGCACCGAGGGGGCAACGTGTCGCAGGCTGAGAGACGCAGTGGGAAAAAAAAAAACATGTTTAGGTTTTAACGTTGGTTTCTGTTTCTCCACAGGTGATAGCTGAGAGGTAAAGGGGAACATGTCTCACACACACACACACACACACACACGACACACACTGACTCTAAAGTTGCCTCCAGTATCCTTCCTCCTCTGGTGCAGCAGAGAATCTTCCAGAAAAGAAAGACTTCTTCTTCTGTGCACTTTGCTTTTCTTCACATATAAAGTTGGTAAAGTAAAAAAAAAAAAAAAACACAAAAAAAGATAAAGACTGATCAAATGTACCACATCCCTTGGTAAGAGACTTTTGATGTGTTAGCTGCTTCATTTGGCCTCCCTCAACTCTGAAATGACATCTGCGTGTAGGACTCAAGTAAAAAAAACAAAAACATACACTCATACAAATGTAGCCAACTTACTGGACTGGTTTTGGTTTAGTTATGAAAATAACAAAACGTCATCACAAACTACAGTGTCCCACAGCACAGAATGAAAGAAGAGGTTTGATATTTGGACTAGAGTCATACAGCCTTCCTGCACATTTGGGTCATATGACTATCTGAAGCTCGACCGGGGGATTTTCCCCAAAGCTACAGCAGTGGCAGTGATTTAAATCACACGTTTGCCGGTGTGAGGAGTGTCTGCTTTAGTCACCTTTTCACTCTCTTTTTTTTCAGTGTAGAATTTGATATTTTCCAAAATAAAGCACCTCTACTACGTCAGTGTCCTGATACGTCTCTATGTGATGCTACACGGTCATTCCAGTAGTGAAGGGACACTCAAAGCATTGAAGAAAATCCCTTTGTTTCTCAGTGGCTTCCATATCTCCCATCTGCAGTCCTCCTAAGTAAAGTTCTATTTCTTTCAGCTTTTATTCGTTTCTCTCCGTTCCAAGCAAAAAAACTAAAAAGTTCCTCTGTCTCCTCCCCCTCTGTCTCTTTATACAGTGGGCGTTTCAACCCATTTTGGAGCAAAGCCAGGTTTTCCCAGCTTTTGACCTCACCTCACGATTTCTTCCTCCTCCTGTTCCACTCGTCGACGCCCCCTGCCCTCTCAACGCAGGGCTCGTTGCTGTTCTTCTTGTAGAAAGGCCTGTTTCTCCATTAGTTTTCTGAACAGTCCTTGTCTGTTGCCTAGCAGCTCCGTGGGCTGGCCGCACTCGGCCACATGGCGCTGGTCTAGTACAGCCACGGCATTTGCATTCTGGATGGTGGACAGGCGGTGAGCGATGATCAAGACCGTCCTCCCTGTTGATTGGGTGAGAAGGGGCAGGATAAGAAACAAAAAGCCATCTATTTCAAATTTTAGTTCTATTATTAGAGGATGTAATATGAAAGAAAAAAGACAGCGACATCTACCTTCCATCAGGCGCTCCAAAGCCTCCTGGACCAGGAACTCATTCTCAGCATCCAGTGCACTGGGCACAATGGAAACCAGGGTTAAAGTTAATGTCTGAACAGTTTACAGCGCTGTAGTGCTGTGCACGAGTAAATAAGTCCCTTTGTCAACCGATTTTACTCCTTTTTAATCTCACCTGGTAGCCTCGTCTAAAAGCAGGATCTTGGGATTCTGTGGGGAGAAAACACAAATATGACATACTCTACCTCTTTATTCAGCTTTCACAGAAAAAGGAAAGCTGAGACGAGCTCATTGTCATTCAAGGGCTCTTTCTGTGGCTCAGTAAAGAGAAAGATGAGACGCTGATGAAGACAAACTAAGAGCAGTGACAGGCACACCCAGACACGTACTCTGACCGGGTTAATGCGCAGCATAAGTTATGTGCAGGTGAGAGGTACTTACCTTGAGAAGAGCTCTGGCTATGGCTATCCTCTGCTTCTGACCACCTGAGAAAAAAACCCCCACACACACACACTATGTTTACATACACTGCACACAGGGCCTGCCCTATGTGTGAATTTTATCCACGGACAAGCGAAGCAGACGCCGCGATCGTAATTCTGCCGTGTCGGTGCTCCTCACCTGACAGCAGCACTCCTTTCTCCCCGACGATCGTGTCAAAGCCCGTAGGAAAGGCCTGGATGAAGTTGTAGGCGTTGGCCACCCGAGCTGCCCCGTAGATGTCTTCTGTGGTCACAGCGTCTGGGTCCACCGCGCCGTACGCGATATTGTCCCTGATGGAACAAGAAAACAGCACTGGCTCCTGGGAGAGCGGTGGGAAGAGGAGAGGAGAGATGATATTCACTCAAACATGCTTGATATCTTTTTGGACAACAACGCAGTGAATTCAAACGCATGTTGCCGTGTTTATGTGTGTGTGCTGTGAAATCTGCTGTACGAGTTTAACATGAATTAGTACCTGGCTGACAGTTCCGATGTGACTCCTGAGCCAATAGGGATTTAGATCCCTGATATCATGCCCGTCTATGGTGATGATTCCTGGAGAGAAGAGGATTTTTTGGGTGGTTAAAAAAAAAAAAACAGCAGCGCAATTGAATGCAGTCCTGTACTTTTTAGTTTGTCATCACATGATGTGCGGGCTGAACAAGTTCTCGCTCTCACCACCGTCGGGGTCGTAAAGCCTGAGCAGCAGCGAGACCAGGGTGGATTTTCCAGATCCGCTGGATCCCACCACAGCCATGATGGTACCGGCCGGGACCAGCAGGCTGAGGTTCTGGAAAATAGGAGCCTCTCTACGGGTCGGGTAGGCAAAGGAGACGTCACAGAACTCCAGCCGTCCCTTAAGCTGGTCTGGGGGCAGCACAAGGCCTTCTGTGGAGGGACACAAAATAAAACGATTATGTATTGCCCACCTGTTGACAGATTTAATACAGCAATTAAATATAAATATTAATTGTACCTAATTCCATAAATACTTCCATAAAATACCTCCATTGTGTGCACTGACCATTTAGAGGGAGCTCAGGCTTTCTGTCCAGCAGCTCCCACAGTCGGGCTCCCGCTCCGAAACCCTTCATCAGCTCAGAGTAGAATGAGCTCATACCTACGCATCAGACGGAAAGAAAAGGCCAGCCGTCGTGGCGACGCAGACAAAGAGGTGTGCACGTGCGCCGTGTGTGCGCGTCCCACGTGTGGGTTTTACCCGCGATACTGATGCCCACCCAGAAGGTGTACATGAGGAACGACGACAGCTCGCCCACGGTCATGTGTTGGCTGGCCATCAGCAGGCCTCCTTTGTAGAGCACCGACAGGATCATGATGTTACCGCTGAGACCAGTCTGACACACACACACACACACACACACACACACACATGGTTATTTGATTACTACAACATCTGGCCTCTCTCTGACAAAGCAGTGATTAGGACCTGATCTGGGTCCCTGCTGGACGCACCGATCTTAATGAAACAAACTGCATTCGGCTGAATGAGGACACAGACAAATGTTAACATTATTTACAGCCTGGAAAAGAGTGGACGCAGGGAGGGACCGCAAACATTCTCAAGAGAGGGCAACAGTGATGATCAGGTCAGGGACATGTCTGAGCTGATGAAATATAACAGCCCAACAATAAATGCTACCTTATCATACAGTTCAGTGGCGTTTGTTTTAAAGGCTGGAGGTGCTGCATTAAACTGGAAGGTGTTTTTCCTTATATTTGTACCATTACTGATATAAAAAGGTGTGAATTTATATTTATTCTACCTGATGAACACCTTCACATGGCCTATGACCTATGGAGGACTGGAGTGGTGAAACATCCCGCATATACAGATGTGTAAGGTCCTCTGGTATTGCAGAAGCTTGTGTGCAATACCTCATTTGCTAACCGTGGATTTGCATCACTAACAGAACACACGCAGAAACAGACTTACCACTCCGAAGAAACCCGCTCGCAGCACAGCTTCCTTCCTGGACAGGCCGAGGACCAGGTCTGCCTTCTGCGTGTACGTGCTGACCTCTGACAGCTCCTTACCGAAGGCCCTGACTGTCCGCATGTTGCTGATGCGCTCCTCTGCCAGCTGTACACACACACACACACACACACATTAGTACTCTGTCTTCAGGAAATTAGATTATCAACGCAGCAAATGCAATCTGTCTGCAAATGTAATAAAGTTACCGCGGTGCAGCATTTAAAATCAGACACACACAAAACTAATGCCATTAACCATTACTACGAACTGCTGTTCATTTAAATCATATGCTTTGGGGGCAATACAGTAGTTTTACCGACAAAATAACTTTGCACTCATATTTCCGCACAGCTTCATGTTTTCAGCTATCATCTAGAATCCCCCCTCAATCTTCAGCTAACATCTCCTTCATATCCCATCAGTCCCGCTAACTACTTCTCAGCTGTGTCTTCAGTCAGTGTGAATCGGTACCTCTGTGGCCTGCGCCAGCGCGTCCTGTGTGCGTTTGGAGATGGAGCGAAGGTATCTGCCGTAGCCTACGGCAAGAACGGCCACTGGGGGAACAATCAGCAACACGAAGCTGGCGAGACTGGGGGAGACGTAGAACTGGAAGAGCGGAGAGGAAAACACAGCAGTTAATCGCGACAAAGGGGGAGACGAGAAAGGAAAGAGGGGAGGGGAGCAGAGGGGGCTCGCACCAAATGGCGGCGATCGGTAATTGCAGTGATTATTTTCTATTCATTTCCTTGAAGGATCATTACACCAGGAAATGATTTCCTTGTAAGAAGAACTAATTGTCTGTCAGGAGCACGCATTGTGTTTATTATCATCCTCCTGTTTGGGGACAATAGAAACACTAGAAACAAAGAATCAGTTTTGAAGGGGAAGAGAAATGTATCAGTTTGCAGTTGGCCGACAAATCTCTCCTATGTGAATGCTAAAACAGGAAGAGAGGAAGACATGACAGGACAAGACATGAAGCAGGGGAGAGAATGACGGCCGAAACGAAACAGATGAACGTCGCTGAGATTAATTGCTCGGTATCACTATCGTTTTGAGAGAGATGATTATTTTTGTGGCTAAGAGGACACTGAGCGTGTCCTCAGTTTGCAGCAATTAAAGATAAAATTAAAAGTGTTGCCCTGGCCGACCACAGCGGGACCGCTCCGAGGGGCGTACTCACCATCATGCTGACACCGGCAGCTGCCTGGGCGACAGCTCTCAGCCCGTCGGACAGGTTGTCTGTGACTGAGCGGCCCACCACGGCCGTGTCGGCGGAGAGGCGGTTGATGAGCTCGCCGGTCCTGTTCTTGTCAAAAAAGGCCACTTCCTGCGTGAGGATGGAGGAGAAGACGGAGGTGCGGAGATTGCGAACGATCCGCTGACCTGAAGAGAGCGGACACAGAGATATGAGACCCTCACGCTCAGACGATGAGTTTAAAAGCTCAAAGGTCATCGAAAATTCATCATGTAGCGCAACTTATCGTCCAACCGTTCGCCTGAATGAATCTGAATGATCCCCGCCTCGTCTCACCTGAGATCTGCATGAGGTAGACTCTGGCGGCATTGGCTGCCCCGCCGAACAGAAACACTCCCGCCAGCATGATGCACAGCGATGTCAGGGAGGCCGTCATCGTCTCTGTGTCTGTTCCAGGGGCGTAGATGGTGTCGATCACTTTACCCAGGAGGAAGGGAGCTGACATGGTCACCGCGCTGGAGACAGTTAGGAAGCCTACAGCAGCTGGGGTGGATAAAGGAAAGTGACAGAGGGATCAGAAATCAAGCGCACGCAAGAAATCAAAGGAGAAAAGTACACTTGTTAAGGATTGTGGAAAGTAAAACCAGAGTGACAAACAAGTACTGATTTCAAATGTGAGAGGGTTTTTCCCCCAGCAAAGCTTCTTTAAAACGTACTTGAGTTTGTTTTTTAAACCTGAAAAATATGTTAACAGAGTTCTCGCATGAACATCAGAAACAACTGAGTAGCAGGGTAGCCTTTCTCAGCAAGTGAACGCAATGAAACCAATGTATGGTAGGTGTTTCAAATCTGGAAGAACTCGTCTCAACGCAGGGTGGGGCAGATTGAAGTGAAACTCAAAGACAATAAACATGACGGGGATAGGGGAGATTTAAGATACGGCATGTATCCCTTTTCCAAAAAAAAGGAGGTGGTGTGAAATATGGATACCGAGTTGATGGAGGGCCTCTGTGGTGAAAAACAACTACAGTGTCCATCTTTCCTAAAATCTTATCTCACAGCGCTGCGGCCTGAAAACTGGAGGGAGAGCTGAAGTACGTCGTGCGCGTGTGCATGTGTGCGTATGTGTTTGCGCGGCTCCGTGTGCGTGCGTGTGCGCTTGTCTCTGTGTATGTGTGTGCTGTTGGGTGGGTGCGCTTGTCTCTCTGTGTACGTGCGTGTATGTTGGTTGTGTGTGTGTGGTTTACATTACAGTAAGTGTTAGGGTTAGGCTCAGGCAAGTCGCAGTTATGGTGAGAGTTAGACAAAGTCCATAGGAAATGAATGGAAAGCACTCTAATGTCACTTCAGGTGTGTGTGTGTGTGTGTGTGTGGGGTCAAGAGAAGGCGTCTAATTGGCTGATTGGAATCAGCTGTTCCAACAGTCAGGCGCTGCCATGGTAATACACAGCACTTAACTGATGAGAGGCCGGCAGTCCCAATGATAAGAGACTGAGTGCGAGTTTAACATTGGAGTCAATGTAGCAGATGAGGGGACCACCTGCTGCTTGAGGCCTCGCCGACAAAAAGCCTTAAATCATACGGCTTTGAAAAGTCACGCCGTCTGAACCGGCACAAATGTCTCTACATTTTTGTGTAAAATGGTGTGTGAGAAGTCAAACGTGTGGGCGCTAGGAAGGCTGAAATGCAAAACTTTGTGTGAAGAGAAGAGGGGCTGATGTCATCAGTGACATCACCCACTCTAGCGGACGCACTACACACCCATTACAGTACGAAACGCTCCGGAAAAAAAAGCACAAAACGTAAATCGCGGTTTTCGGAAAAGCCGTGATATCGGTCGAAATACCGAGTGGACCCAAAAAAGTTTCAGGTCTCGTGACCCGTTTAAACTTTCAACCACGTCTCTACGTCAAACCGCGATGACAGCTCCTCGCCCATGTTAACATGAAATGCTGAAAAGTACTGCCGATGTACTTTTGTTTCTCAGGGTGCATACAATTTTGTGCATCCGTGGCATTTATTTATCTAGTAAACTACACTTTGATGTTTTATTTCAGCAGAGTATGTAACAGAGGTTATGTGTAAAGGGTTATATCTGATGTTTCAGGCTACTACTGTGTAACACTGGGTATTATTCTTCTGAGAATGGAAATGAGGAAATATTTTATGGCCAATTTCGATGAAGGCAGAGAACGTGGACAGAGCTTTCTTAAATCTCTGGTTGAAGGAAGCTCTGTCCACATTCGGATAACAGACAGCCCGCTACTCTTGAAGTCTAGCAGGCACGTGCAAGAGACACAGTAAAACAATCATATGCTGTGCAAGCGTCTGTGTGCGCAAGTGTTAGTGTCTGTGTGTGTGAGCGAATCAGCTGCCTCCATTTAATCCTATCCTCTACATCCTCTTCTCTCACACCAACTAACTTCATGTTCCCCTTCACCTCATCCATAAACCTCCTCTTAGGTCTCCCTCTAGACCTTCTCCCTGGAAGGTCTAAACTCAGCATCCTTCTACCGATATATTCACTTTCCCTCCTCTGTGCATGTCCAAACCATCTTGGTCTAGCCTCTCTGACCTTGTCTCCGAAACATCTCACACAAGCTGCCCCTCTGATGTACTCATTCCTGATCCTGTCCAACCTGGTCACTCCCAAAGAGAACCTCAACATTTTAGTTGCTGCTACCTCCAGCTCTGCCTCTTGTCTTTTCCTCAGTGCCACTGTCTCTCGACCATACAACATCGCTGATCTCACTTCTGTCTTGTACACCTTCCCTTTCGTTTTGGCTGATATTCTCCCATGACACATCACACCTGACACTTTTCTCCATCCATTCCAACCTGCTTGCACGTTTCTTCACTTCTCTGTTGACCCCAAGTACCTAAAATCCTCCGCCTTCTTCACCCCTTCTCCCAGTAACCTCACTGTTCCACTTGGGTTCTTCTCATTCACACACGTCTTACTGCGGCTAACCTTCATTCCCCTCCTTTCCAGTGCTTGCCTCCACCTCTCAGGACTTTCCTCCACCTGCTCCCTACTCTCACTACAGATCACAATGTCATCTGTAAACCTCATAGTCCGAGGGGATTCCTGTGTAACTTCATCTGTCAGCCTGTCCATCACAGTGGCGAACAAAAAGAGGCTCAGAGCTGATCCTTGTTGCAGTCCCACCTGCGCCTTGAACTCCTCTCTAACACCTACAGCACAACCCACCACAGTGTCTTGCAGTTCTCATGTCCTGTACAACTCGAACAAACTTTTCGGCCACTCCAGACTTCCTCATTCAGTAACACCATTCCCGATCGAACGGCACGATTTGATATAACGTTTGTGGTACTTTTCTCAAAGGACGAGTTAGCGGACAAAATCTGATATGAGAGCTATGAGGACTGTAATATATGCATCGCTTGCGCGTTGCCACAAACCAGACATGTTGATGAGAGATGCAGGGTAACACATCTGCACCTGAAGACTGCATCAACGCCCCCAAAACACGTTTGGACTGATGAAAGCAATCTTGCATGGTCATGGATGTAACACTTTGGTACGCACGGTATACGCAGTTTACCTGTCAGTCTCCATCTCTCGGGGTGAGCAAGGCGCAAAATCCGTTTCACATCCTCCGGGGGGACCGCGGTCGGCGCCTGCTCCCTCTCCGCGTCCGCCCGGGTCTTCTCTGATCCGGCCCGCGCGGGCGCTGAGGCGGCCGAAGAGCTGACGAAGCCAACAGGTGTGCGCGTGACCGTCCGCGCTCGGGCTATCGAGGCGGACGTGTGCGAACAGAGCGCGGAGAAACTTCTGAGCGGACTGCCGGACCGGACCGGCGCGGAGGGCCTGGGTGCCGAGAAGCCCGCGGACCTGACACCGGCACACTGCGCCTTCCTCCGGAGGGCAGCCGAGAGGGTCGGGCGGTGCTCAAGCCACAGCGACCTAGCCTGCCTTAGCCTCGCCTCGGATAAATGCAGTCCGTGCGTGCACCCCGACATGCGAATCAAAAGCCACATCGTCCGAAGTTAAAGGCGAACGACTACACGCGAGCTGAACTGGACAGAAAGCGAAGGAGGTGTGGCATCGGCGAGATCAGTCAGATCCAATGGTTTCTTGTTGACAAAGTCCACTCGGGAGAAACATGTCAGTTTCCCAGCCGTCAGGTCAACATAGCGTCTCCATAGCTGCCCGGTTGTCGAGCCCGCCGTCACTTCACTGACGAGTTGAGACCGTTATTGTCAGTTTTATCTGCGCCCAACAGCCATCTTCGCCCAGTTATCTCTTATCGAGGACCAACCTGGCGACACCCTGCCTATCACTGTCATCTGCCGCCCCGTGCTCGGTGTGTGGCTGGCGGGGGAAGTGGAAACACAAGCGACACCAAAGTCGCCCTGAAAAATGAACCAAATGTTCCCGTTAAAGAGGTTGAGCTGGTTGAACGGGGAAAGGTGACCCTGGTGCGGCTCGTAGATTCACACGACTCCCGTGTTGCGCTTCGAAGGGGAAGTCAATGGCTGATTTACAGTCAAACTTTCACAGGCGTAACCAAGCAAACCCAGAGCGCCCCAACCGAGACCAAGTATTTGGAAATGAGTTTGCAAAGTAAACGCACCATTTCATTTGTGCGCAAATTTATATATTATTTATTATATTTATTTCATTCGAACACGTGTATGTTGCCTCTGGATATAGTAACATGAGATATTAGCTATTTTCCCTCTACGGTTTTCCTGTGTTTATTCCCCGTTATTTAAAAAAATACATTGAAATTTATCGTCACTTAAACCCCCTGCATTAAATATGATCTCTGCGAGGGTCTGTGAAGACTGGCGGCGAAGAAAAACGCAAATATTCGGCTACTATCGGATCCAACCCGTTGGTCGGCAGTATCAATCGACTGTCGATTGCTTTGGTCTGTCGGGCGGGTTGAAAGTTGAAAGTTCGTCCCCATCTGAAAACAGCAGGCACGTGCGGGCTGAAGTAAGTCTGTTCTAGTACAATAAATGTCCACAGATGAATATGATTTTTATTAAACGTGTAAAGCCGAAGCCGATTAGCTTGAGCGCAGGCGAGGGACAGCCCGAGCGTTATCTTATTTTGACTTTAGCTAGACCATGCTATCTAGCTAATTGTCGTTAGCTTTGCAGCATTAGAGTCAAAGTTAAAATCGTGTACAGCGTGAGAGTCAAACAGGCGTAAACGCGTGTAAAGTCGGTTTTGCACTGGGGCATTAGTAGCCCTGTACAATGACCTGCATCAAACATCGGAGACTGCTTGGAACTTATAAACATGTCCACTTTCTTAGGATCTTCGCATAATGTTTCATTATTTGGCAGTAGTCGCATGGGATTCGAATTAACTGTACCTACAATACAGTGTATATATATTCTCTTCTGCTTCCTATCTCCGCAGGCCTGTGCAACAGCAGAATCGGCTGCAGCCATGGCTGCCATCTACTCGGGTATCCACCTGAAACTGAAGAGTCCACAAACACCTTGGCAGGACAAGCTGAAGCTGGCTCGGTTTGCCTGGATCTCCTCTCAGTGCCTGTTGCCTAACAAGGAACAGGTAACAGCCTGTCTCACAAGATCGTTATCTCTTAATATCAAGATTTTGATCATTGTTTGTTTTACTCTGGGTGCATGTTACAGAGGAAGATGAGAGGAGAAAGAGGAGATTAAAGTGTGTGTGTGTGGGGGGGCATTCTGTCATTTGTTGGAAATCCTCGATCTCTCGGTTCTGGGATGGGTTGAGAAAAGATCGGCAGTATTAAATTCATTAAAGAGCTGCAGATCAATGTCGGTCACGACCCGTTCTCCCTGCAGGTGCTGCTGGACTGGTGCACCCATGCTCTGACAGGCTGGTACAACAAGAAGGTGGAGTTCCCTCAGGATGTGTTGGAAGGCCTGTGGTGTTACCTGGACGACCTGCTCCACAGCCGGAAGCTCCACTCTCTCCTCAAGCAGGGCAAGACCGTCAGCCTGAGGCTCAACATGGCACAGGTCCCTCAAGAATGACATAGAAATAGCAGAGCGAGGCGTGCATAAAACCCCCCAAAAAGTGCTGTTTGTAATGCAGCAATGATTTTGTGTGTTCTTTCAGTGAATGGTCATATGGTAGACACAGGTTTTACTAATGCTCTTGCTCTGGCACATTTATACTTTTTAAAGATATAAAGTATATATTTATAAAAATGATGCATAAACTTTTCGCTTACGCCTTTTTCCTCCGTTTGCCTCTAGCTGCTGCTTGACCGCCTCCAGGAGCGCGCATGCGTCAGCTCCAAGTCGCTGGTGTGTGCCTCCACCGTACTGAGCGTGTGTCAGGGCGTTCTCTCTTCTCCGGCGCTCTCCTCCGTCTTCACCACCAAGTATGAGCTCATGGTTGATCTGCTGGCCAAGCTCTGCGCTCTGGCCTGCTGCGAGCTACGGCAGCCACTGCCCACGGAAACCCTAACGACTGAGTCGGTCACACGTCAGGATGAGGTGACGACCGACTGTTTAAAAACTGATCCTGTGACCGGCATGGACTCCGTGGACCCTGACCCTGACCATTCAGAGTTAGTTACTAATAAATCCACGTCCAAGCCAAAAGAAAACCTACGTTCTTCGTTGTTTGAGGTGTTGCTTCAGGTGTTGTCGTGCTATTTTTCGGTTCAGCGTCAACAGGCCAACCCGAACAGAGTCTTTACTGTGGTAAACAAGCAGCTGTTCCAGCCATTAGTCCTCCTCAGATACCTGCTGACCTCTGGGGAATCTGTACACCTGCGCCTCCGTCAGCAGCTGGGCAGAGACATCCGCGTCAAGATAGACTCCATCCTTCAGTTTGCGCTCTTCCCCTCTGAGCACCTGACCTCCTACAGGGAAGAGCTCCTTCCTGCTAAAGAGGATTCTGGGAAACGTGGTCCAGGAGGGGCAAAAGGCCTCTTGAAGCCAGCCAGTGCCATACTTTCCAAACTGAGTGCCCAGGACTACTGTGAGCAGCCCCTACACTACTCTGTGAAGTCCAACACATTGTCTCTGCTGTTTAAATTCTTTCTGGAAAGCTACGGTAAAGGAAGAGGAGAACGCGAGGAAGAGCAGGGGATGCTGTGTTTCTATTTCCTCACCAAACTGGTCCCAGCCTTGGACCTAGGTCTCGATGGACGTGCGCTGTCGCCCGCCAAAGCAGAACAGCCCGCCTCCGCGTCACCTGGCCGGACGTCTCCCCAGGCTTCCCCCTGTTCCCCTGAGAGCTGGAGCCTGGCCCTGCTGGCTGTGGAGTCCCTGCTGAGCCAGGCCCTGTCGGCTGACATTTATAACGTCGCAGCGGACAGGATCCGACACGGAGAGGCTCAGCTCAGCTTTTACAGAGCCTTGGATCAAATGCTCTTCAACCAGGCCCAGCCGAGGTAACAGAACGCTCCTCCTGGTGTTTTTTTTTTAATTGTCTGTCTTCAGAACAAGAGATGAAAGGATTTTTCTTCTAACCAGCCTTTTGGTCGTGCAGTGTAAAACTTTTGTATTGTGTCCTTCAGCATCCCAGCGTGGTACCGCTGCTTGAAGACGCTGTTGAGTCTCAACCATCTGATTCTTGAACCAGACCTGGACCAACTCTTATCTTCAGCCTGGGTCAATTCTGAATGCATGGAAGCACGAGTGCAACGCGCCAGACAGGTCTTGAGTTTGTCGCCAAATCCTGAATTTTATTTTGCAGTGAAATTGTATTTGTACGTATTTCACATGTGAATATGATAAAAAGTTAACACTAAAGCTCTGGATTAGAATTAAATGCTTGTAAATGTCGAGTTAAAGTAGCGAAATCTTTAAAGGAGAGAAGTTTTGACTGAGGTAAGATGCTTTATCCCAACAGGGCATGGTGTGCAGTCTCCTTCAGACCTACACGAAGCTCCGTCAGCTCCCTCGCCTCTTCTCCGAGCTCCTGCCTGTGATCTGTCAGCCAGCTCTGGATGACCTTCGACCCCCTCTGCTGTGTGAGGAGGTCTCCGCCTCCCTCAGGACGTGTGTTCTGGACACCCCCCCATCCCAGTGCCTGGAGATCTGCTCATTAGTGTTGGAGAGCATGAGGAAATACATACTTCCTGTCCTGGTAAAGGAAGGAAGAGAGGTGGAGAAGATGGAGATTGATGGAGAAGGAGATGTTAAAGGAGTAAAAAGGGTGGTTGAGGGTGACCAAGGGAGACGAGATGCATCTCTGAAGCTGCTCTCCCTCAGCCAGCTCCTGCACGCTGTTTTATTTAGTCTGAAGGCTCTAGACAATGCCTCTCCTCTTCCACTGGTCAGGCAGAGTCAAGCCCTGATGGAGGAGATGCAGCAGGTGGTGGAGGAGTTACTACAGCTGTTGTCGACGGATAAGAGGCCCGTCAAAACAAACGGGAAGTCAGCTCAAAAGACACCAAGGAAAGGCAAAAAGAACTTGGGCGACAAAGAGTCAGAGAAGGTCTCTGAGTCCAAAATGGGAGCGGCGTGGGAACAGAAGACTCAGGAGGCCGCTCTTCTCCTCAGGTACACCTGGGTGGAAGTGGACACGCTTTTTGATATCCACTGCAGCAAATACACCTCTCTGGATTCAGCCCAGAAGGCAGCTGCGGGTGAGGCTGAAGTCAAAGCTCCTTCTCACGCCCTAACCCACATCGAGAGGCTCACGTCCGCCGACTTTTTACCAGCGCGTCTCCACCCCTCCCCCTCCGTCAGCCCCATGAGCTGCCTGCTGCTAAAGCTCCTCACCTTGCAGCAGACGAAGAAGGCGTCGCTGGATCGCGCCTCGCTCGGCGAATCCAGCAGCGCGGCGCCGCTCGACGGGGCGGCCAAGTTTATTTTAGCCGAGCTGGAGCTCGATGCGGGTCCAGGCGGAGAACAGGTGTGGGACGGGCAGATAAGCAGCGTGGACGGCAGCTCCTACCCGGTGGCCCACTGGCATCTCGTCACGGCCAATCTGCCGCTGGTCGCGTCCTACCTGAGCGGAGAAGACGTGGGCCGCGTGGCCGACGTCCTCGTCGGTTCGCTCCTCAGCGGACAGACGGACGGGGGGAGGGAGCGGCCGCCCGGCCGTCTGACCGTCGCCCTCATCTCTTCACAGCTCCTTCGCAGCCCCATTCTCGCTGAGCTGCCTTCGCTTTTCTCTGCCACAGTCTCGTCCCTCACGCGGAGGATTAGTGGTGTCCTCACGGCGGCGCATGGACCCAAGGTTTGCTCTACGCTCTCGAGGTTGCAGGAGGAAGGAAGCGGTGCTAGTCCGGGTCTTTCCAAACCCGAGAAAAACGAGGCCATCGTTGAGGATATACTGGCGTTCTCCAAGACCGGGGAGGTGTTCGTATCGCTGACTGACGCCCAGACCAAGGAACTGTTGAACTTACTTCAAGTCTTAGCAAACCTGAACCCAGATGGGATGAGCTCTGAGGATCTCTCCTCCGTCTTCCTCCTCCTCTTCTTCATGCTCACCTCCACCTCCGGCCGGTCGACATCGGCGGCTGTGGATGGCCCTGACTGTGGAGGTGATGCTGTGTTCCTGGCGAAGCTGCTCAGCATCCTGACTTGTCTCGTGGAGAGTACAAACTTCAAAAGCGTCTTCAAGCTAATTCACGGAGGAACTCTGCTGCAGGCCGCCGTGTCCTCTCTCCTCTGGCATAGCAGCAGCGGAAGATTTCGAGCCACGAGCGGCCCCGATTGGACGGACTTAATCAAAGCAGTGCGGGACTTCATCAGGTCCTTAGTCCAGTTGATTATAATCAGAAACAGCAGCGTTCGACTCAACCTGGACCAGTTTGTCTCCTTTCTCACCAGCAAGGAGACGGCAAGCAGGCAAAATGTTGCGCCCGGTTCAGCAGCCGTTTCAGGTGAACCAGAACCAGGAGCGTCCCTTTTGTCTGTTCATGTGGTGCTGGCATCGCTGACTTCCCTCTCCCAGGCGATAACCTCTAACCTGGGGAGGAGTAAAACAATGGCTCACACCTTGACCCAAATGCTCACGAGGGCGACTGTGTCGCTGGGACCGGCTGTCGAGTCCATCTTGCTGCCCCGCGCCGGCAGCGAAGCAGCCGTCCAGCCCGCCGGCGTCCTGGGTCAGGCCTTCGTGGTGGAAGTCGTCACCGTCATGCTGCGCTGCGAGCTGGCCTCGCTGCCGGCGGAGGAGCAGAACCGACAGGACGGCGGCAAACCCGCCCTGAGCCACATGACCCTCTACCGGGGCTTCTGCCAGCAGGTCCTCAGAGAAATGAGCTCTGCCCTCAGGCCCATGGACTTCCTGGTGTCCTCTCTCCGTTTCCTGTCCACTTTCTACGAAGCAGTGGAGAGGACGGGAGGAGAGGAGGAGCGGGGAGGAAAGGTGTCGGACGAGCTCTACGCTCAGATACTGCAGAATGTGTTCAGACTGCTGACAGGTATGTATATTATGAACCATCATACTGTCTCATTCACCTGTTGTTGTCCACTCATTAATTACCTCTGCATATAAACAATAAGGTTACACCTGATGGTGTGCAGTTTATTCATTTAATAAGCTCTTTAAAAGGAGACGTACTATTTCACAGAGCTTTAGCTTTCTGTGAATAATTACAAATCATTATTATAAAAGTTTTCAACATTACATTAGACTCATGATAATTAAACTGCTCAGCATTTTGCTGAATGTCTCGCGCTCCTGTTTTGCCCACAGCTCCCTGGTTGTCTCCAAGCGACGTCGGTGAGCTGGAGCCGGCCGTGCAGGTGCTGCTGCGCCACCTGGTGGAGAAAAACACCACAGAGCAGTTCAGCCTGCTGCTGCTGCTGATCAGTGAGGGACTGGACGTCAACAAGCTGAGTGCTGGGAACCACAGGGTGAGGCCCAGATCTGTGCTTATTTGATATTTGAAGTGATTTTTTTTTCCCAATTTTTTTTTTTGTTCTGATCTTCTCGCTCAACCTCCTCTGTTTCTCCAGGAGGTGCTGTCTGCGGTAACCGTCGTTAAACTGCTGAGCTGTTGTCAGTTACCTGAGGCCTGCTCTAAAGCTCTGTGGCTCATTGCACCGCAGATTATATCTGCTATGACGGTGAGGAACCCCCCGCATGCACGCTCAAGCACAAACGCACGCACAAGTCATATGCAACAAATACATAAACGAGCACGCTTCAGTGAGCATCACACAAACGCATAAGTTACTGATAGGCCGACACGCACGTTCAAGTGAAGAAAGATTTGTGGATGTTGTTATGATCAGGAGTCATTTGCGCCAATCCCGCAATTTTGTAACTGGCATTAAACGTCTCGTACGAGACTGTACACACGCTTATTGTTTTAAGTCTCTGAAGACAAGGTTCGAGGAGGAGAATGAAACCATGTTTACGGATCACAGTTTCTCCGCCGACCTGGCAAGACGAGCTGCTTTTTACGCGGAAACGATTTAATCAGTGTCGTGTTCATGCGGGCTGGTGATGCTGCTTTGCCTTTCTCATAAAGAAAGATCTTATCGTCAGTTGACGTATCTAGTTTCGCTAGAACACACGGGGCAACGCTTGCAGTACACACCGAGCCTTTGTGTTCGAGCCCCGCTGTCGCTGCGTTTCGATGACCCTGTGATATTTTTTTTTAATCCCTAGATGGCAGGGAAATCAGAAAGCTAAAAAAAAAGTATAACTTCCGCTGTCTGCGAAGATTCCCAATCATCTGGGTCATAGCAATCATAAGGGCGTTGAATCCACCAAGAGCCTCATGTGACCCTGAAAACAACAGGCGTGGGCACTTATGTGACTCATCGTGTGACTCTGACGCCTCTTAACCATTGTTGAAACAGCCTGCAGCATTTAGAAGTATTTAGCACACCCTGCAGAGGTCAAACACCTGGGTTTCACCGCTGTCTGTCAGAACTGAAGAAGCCTCTTGGATGGGAGGTGAAACGCCTTCATGTTCGCTTGTTCTGCAATTGTTCTGCAAGTCGGGCGGACTTTGATTCACTGCCCTTTTTTGTGTAACTTCCACTGCAGCTTTTTACGGTTTGTTCTTCAGGCATCGGTAATAATTTTGCTGGAAGTGCGGGACAACTGTCTCGTACGACTCGGCAGCCAAACGACAGACCGTCTGCCGATTTCCTCTGGAACACCTGGTCATTGTAATTTCCACTGAGGCTCGTTTGGTCAATGTGTTTTCCATCAGGCCGGCCGGGCGGAGCAGGACAGACTCCGCAGCAATCTGCTTGACCATACTGCAACACACACACTTTAATAAGCAAACCATGCTGTTCTCTCGTCTGCTACCCATATCCATATGTCTCCCTCCATATGTCTGAAGTTAATTTATATCTTGTACGCGGGAAAACTCCTCCTAAAATTCGAAAATCATCCGATTCCAAAGGCTGTAAAATATTATCTCAAAAGCAGAAGAATATTTTAAGAGGTCTCGGTTCTTGAACGGCACATCATTAGTGAATATGGAGTCAGGGGGGAATAACAGTGCAGTACCTTTAATAATAGTTTTATTAGAAAGATATTCATATGTAGACAGTACATGAACAATAAAATGAAAGATGGCTGAATTCCATTTAGCTGCTTGAGTTCAAAGGTCCTGGAGCTGTTCACGCTGGCTCACTGTCACACTGTCATGTCTTACTGGGACACTGGAGCAGATCAAAACCATCGTTAATGTTATTAGTAACAGCTGTGTCTCCGTGTGTGTGTGTGTGTGTGTGTGTGTGTGTGTGTGTGTGTGTGTGTGGGGGGGGTCTATCATAGGCTCCCACTGGGGACATATTTCAGACTAAAGCAAAAGAACCAACTGAAGAAACCTCATGTTTTAGGTGGTTCAGGTTAGGTTAGAGGTTAGTCATGTAGTGGTTATGGTTATGGTCAGGTTTTAGTTTAAGTCTCCACGTCGCGTCCCCAGAAGTGACCTGTGACTGTGTGTGTGTGTGCGCGCGCGTCGGCATTCGAAGCCGCCTGCTCTCATAGTAGTTTGCGTCTTACATGTGCGTCACCTGTGTGTGTGTGTGTGTTCACAGTTGTTGGTGAGATCGGCCGGTCAGGACGCCTCTCTGACGCTTCCCTTCACCGTTCCCGCGCTGATGGCGATGACCTCGCTGCTGCGCCAAGGGGAGGGGATCATCACCAACCCTCATCACGTGGTGTTGGTGCTCGGAGCGCTGCAGTCGGTGTCCCTCAACCACCTGGCCCCGCCCGCCTACAAGTCGGCCTTCCTGGCTGTTCACGAGGCGTTGTTCGCCATCATCCAGTGTCATCCTCAGGTAGGAAAAGGCAGATGGGTCGGTGGCGGAGCTAAGTCAATGAATTTGAATGATTTCCTATGCCTGATGTAAATTAAGAGAGGTACACTGGACAACACAGGTGCGCACCATAAGATCTAAACCCCAAGAGGACCGCAGAGGTCCTCACAAAGTACATGCGCGTCTTTTCAAATTTTAGTTCATTTTTCCTCAAATTATTATATCAAATTTAGATTTTATTTCGCACAGAGGTCTGCGTTGTCCTCAGTTGTTACCATGCCCTCGCAGCATTTCAGGTTCTGAAAGCGTTTCCGAGTGACGCGTGGGCCATTTCTGCCCCGGATCTCGCCTCTCAGTCGACACGCAAGCCGCACCCCTTCCACGGTAGAGGCGCCGTAGGTTGTGAAGTAAACTGCAGAGTCAGAGCTGGAAAATGCACCCTTTGCGTTTTTTCGGTAAACCGCGCGCACACAAACACCTACAGACGTACAAAAAAATGTGGTATGCGCCTTCCACCGTGCCACCGAGCCCACGGGATGGCCCTGAGATATGTCGCTTTAAAGGATATGTCAGCTCACTGGAGTCGTGCTGCAGCAGCACAAAAACCTCATAATGTCACAGGTTTCAGCTTTTACTCAAAGTGTTTGCATCGCTCCAAAAGTGTTAGGAAGAAAATCAATTTTTTTTTTCTTTAGCGTTTCCTTGAAATGTCAAACTTTAAAAAAGGGAATTTCATTCCAGCCCACGCATGACTGGTGTTAACGGGATGATTTTTCCGCTGTTCACTCTTTAAAACGTTGACGTGTTTTTTGCGAAGAAAGCGGTGACAGCGTGTGACTGAAACGGGGCAGCTGCATCGAATAAAGCGGGGCAAGAAGCAGCTAACCACTGTCACATGTTCACGAGGACAAAAGGCAGCAATAAAGGAGAGGGAGGGTGGAGGGAGGTGAAACCGAGAGGAGGCAGAGGGTCGAAGGAGACTGCGTTTATAGAGGAAGAGAGGGAAATAAAAATAAGTGCTAAACAGGCGAGAGACGAGGCGGGAGACGTGAGAAGCGAGGGGGGGAAAAAAGGTTTCGGGGCAATGTGGAGAGAGAAGGAGGTATGATAGGACAGGGAGGGAGGTGGAGAGGAGAGGGAGGGGAGCTGGCGTGCAGCGCAGGTTGGCATGGAGCGGCTGCAAGTCGATGGAAACCATTACTGAGCTCCAACTCGAGCTGGTGACGTCGTCCTCCTCTCTTTTATATCCCCCCCCCCCGATCGGCTGCAGGCCTCGAGTAGAGGGAGAAACGGGCAATGGGTATCGCACATGCAGTTCTCTGTTTGTTGCAAAGTAAAATGTTTAAATCCAAGGTAAAGGTGTGTTCCAGTGAAGACAACCAAAGTTGGCAGCATTGTGACACTCCCAACATACAATATGCAGTCGTTCTGCCTCTGGAACTGATAACAGAATACGTAGCGTGCCATCTGCTCTCTGCGTGTGTTCGTCCAGGTGATGTTGAACGCAGCCCCACCCTTCTTAAACGTCTTCTACCGCCTGGTGACGTCCATCATGCAGGAGGGTCGGCAGAGAGGAGACGGCGACGCAGGTAACACCTCCGGGCTCCGCGCAGGGTTTTGGGAGAAACTAGTCCTGTTAGTTTTGTCTTTGCGAATAATAAAACTTTTTAAGTGGAACAGCAGGTAGTCGAGGGGTTTTCACTTAAGAGTACGTTATGGAAAGCTGTATGTGGTGAAAGTAAGGAGAAAGCTTATAATGGTCCACGCTGATGGAATGAATCCCATTCACCTCATATTCCCAACGCATTAAGAGAATCATTAATAAATTACGGGTACTGTATGCACTCTTGCTGCTTGATGCCCTCCCGCCCATCACGCGTAACCAAGAATAGTACACGAGACGTGCGACGAATTCAGATGAATTGACTTCAACGTTGGTTTGATGCCGTATTAGATTTAAAATTTCAGACCCGTCTCTCTGCACTTTTCCTCTTACTGGAAGTTACTGGAGCTGACAGGGACTCGGTGTTGTGCCCAGTCACACTTCAACGCTGCTGGCAGTTTCTGATATTTACTCAACGGCGGCAGCCTCCCAGAAATGGAGAAACAGTAAGACAGGGAGTCTTCATAATCTTGACTCGCTTTTCGGGCTAAGTCCACTGTAAACTGCTGACGTATTTACAGAAATCTTTGCCTCGTCACCACAGAAACCGTTCTTTCCGTGCCAGGAAGAATGCCGCGTAAGCACGTTTGAGGAAGTATCCTCAGTTTCTGCTGCGCTCAAGTATCACTTATTATCTTGGCTTAACAAAAACGTTTAAGTCTTCATAGGGTAGTTAAAGTATTGCGTGGTCAAATTGTTATTGCGACAGCGGCGGCGCGAAAGCACGGCCGGTAACTGGAACGTGAAGCAGCTTACAAGGCCAGAAGGGGAAAGTTTCCACGCTTCCTACAGTAAACTAAGCGGGGGGTGGGGCAGTAAGTCCCAGGTAGGGTGTCTAAACAGAAAGTCTGTTTGCCAAGCAAGTGAATGAATTAAGACCGGCCTCTGCTCTCTCTCTCTTTTTTTTTTTTTTTTTTAAGGTCCAGACAGCGACGTGTATCTCCAGTGCTCCATGCTGGTAGAGAGGATGTACTCTCACATCGCTGCCGCAGCCGAGAGCTTCACCACGCTGTCGGCCTTCGTGGTGGCTCAGTACGTCACGGAGCTGCAGAAGGTGAGTGAGCCCGCGCGCACAAACACATTTGCACGCGGCCGCGGTGTCATACAAAGTCAGCACGGTTCCTCACCCAAACCCATCTGTTATACACTGTGATTTTCTCCAGCCGTAAGTGACACACACACACGCATGCATATATACTGTATGTGCTGGTATGAATGAGGCAGCAAGATCTCAGCTGATCCCTTGATCCAGCGGAGTTTGTCCGGCGGCGTGCGTTTGAGCTGGAGAGATTGAGCCGGGCACAGTGACGGAGACGCTGACGCTCTGAGGCGGAGACGGGAACCGTTTCCATTGGCCAGACTGTAAATGTTCACAAATCTCAGCAAACTGATCCAGGATTACTGTAAGTCAGTGCGCTGGAATGAAGCTTTGGGCTGGATGTTCCCTCAGAGCAGTGAGTCACGTCTGGTTTGTGAACGCAGCTCCTCTCTGCAACCAGACTGTATTTAACATGACGCTGACCTGACTCAGCAGTTTCCAACAGAGTCGCACGTTGGGGGGGGCATGAAAGCACCAGTCCAGACAGGCGGCGAGACGGACAGACGTCCGGACAGAGGGACAGGCAGACAGAAATGGGTGCAGAAAAGGTGCCTGGGAGTCTTTGAGCTCTGTGTGAGTCATCTAATAGTCCTGAAATTGGATTTATATTGCGTTTTTAATCAGGCGTTTGAAAGAGATGTGACGTCTATGAAAGTAGAGTTAATTTCGCCGCGTCTCTCTGCCAGAGCTGTTTCTAATGGCTCTCAGTCTGAAGTGAATTTTTCACGCAGCAGCCAGGTGTTATCGGACCAGAGTGGAGCTGCAAGCGAGAAAAGTGATGTTTTTATGCTGATGGAGTCTGTGAATTTGGGCACTAAATATTGTTATTATAAATGCGGCGGACTTGCATTTCTATTGAAATTAAAAGAGTACTCTGCCCATTTAGCACCACATTTCTGAAAATAGCTGAATAATTCCGAACACAGCCTCGAGCAGAGGCTACAGAGGTCTGGGGAAAAAAATCCGCTCTTCCTAATTCCTCATCCCCAGATTGTTTCATTAGCGGCGTGAGGAGAAACGTGTCGAAAACACAGTGCAGAGGTGTTTTGTAAGTGAAGACCGCATGTGAGCGAGGACAGTGAGTCACCGGCCACCGAGTGCTGCGAGGACCTCACACAGATAAACAAAGCTTCGGCTCGCAGCGCGCTGCCACTGGGCTCCTGTTCCCCCGTGGCTGTCGCCGAAATCCAGATCCAGCCATTAGGACAGCTCGCGCGGCGCTAGCGAATGACATTCGAGCGGACAGTTCTCATTTCCACGACCCAGGTCATTCCCTCCATGGCGCGAGGCCTGTGGTTAAGGTGGGTGAGTTTTTTTTTATCTCATCATTTGACAAGTGCAGAGCACAGAGCAGCCATCATCCCGTCACTCTGCTTAATGATGATTGTCGACGGTCTGAGGAGGTCTGAGCTCATCGGGTCACCGCTCGCCATTCGTGCACCGATGGGGGATGAATAGCCAGACACGAGTGAATATGCACCTGGCTGGTTTCATAGGGTTCACTGAATGCGGGAAGCGTGGCTCGACTGTGTGTGCGTGGGTGTTTTTGTTTGTAGCTGGAGTAAAGAGAGCGAGCCTTGTTGGGGATGTGACCTCTACACGGGACGAGACGGCACCTCAGGGCCCGCGGACCCGAGCAGATCTGGGTCAAGATTTCGGTTCAGAGCAACAGTTGCGGATGATTGCTGATTTATACAAACTATAATTTTAGTCACACAAATGGATTGAGATCAAAGTTGAACGCCTGTGTTATATCACATGTGCAGAGAGCTGAAAAGAAGAACAAAAACATCAGTGTTGATGTTTTATTAATTCCCCATTAGTTCTTTTTTTTTTCTCCCGATGCCCCTCGGGGTTTAAATCCAGGTTTATGGACCATTTATTTTTAACTACCCTTCTGTTACATTTGCCTCGTTGAATATTTGCTGTTCTCGTTGCAAACAGTAATTAATTCGTGGTTAATTCAACATCAAAACCAGTTGTGACAGATCCGAGTACACTGGATCCGTGGCCTGTTCTGAAAGAGTTCTTTGTTCTTCAGCGATGTGATTCGAAACTTTGTGGTTTCATTTAGCTTCCGTGGCTTCTTAGCTTGACTTAGTTAAAAAAAAATATACCAGTTACCCATTTTAAATTTTGTGGGTCATCAGTGTAAGACGTCAATGAATATTCAAATATCGCGGTGCATAATTTATGGCTTGATATGTTTGCCTCGGGCTGTAGCATATTGGCACATACAGTAGCACGTTTCTACTGATCTCACTATAAATCGAGGAATCTCTGCATATATTTGATTTTCTCGACAACTGCTCACCCGATCGACTTCAAACCTGGCTGGCGCGTTTGCTCGGAGGTTCGTGGGATGAGAGGTTCTCGAGAAAGCTTTTCAACGTGCTGCAGTACGAGTGCACTGCAGCACCTGGACGATTTACAGCGTGCGCATGCCACGGTTTTAAGAAAGGCGGAAAACAACTCACCCAGGCGCTGCCAGAGGGGAGAGGGGACAGAAATGTCACGGTGCGTTGCTCGGGGCTCCAGGAAGTGCAGCGTGAAGTAGTTTGCATTATTCTCTAATGGAAGCTACAACCTGGATTAATACAGGCCAAGCAATCGGCCCCTAGTGACAGGCACAGTTGAAAAATGTGGAAGCATCGATGACTCACTTTGTGTTGGTGAGAAACAGGAAGGATCATCGCTTCCTTGTGACACTAATCCTACGGATGAGATTGCAGCCTGTGAAACAAAGATATGATTTATGAAATGGACAAGAACATTGTTTAACCTCAATTTCTCCCGTCTTCCTTTTGCCATTTTTCAAACTCCTGTCTTATCGCCCATTGTCGCCCCCGCACTTTTGTTCTCCTTTGTCACAACTGCCCTCTTATTCACGTCCCCAGGTAACTCTGCGACCGGACATTAAGCTGCATCTAACTGAGGGGATCTATCAGATTCTGGATCCTGTGCATGGAGCAGGACGTCAAGTTCCTGACGGCCGGACTGCAGGCGGGAGTCAGAGAGGTGTTCAACGATTTGTACGGCAGCTACATCCATTACCACAAAGCACAGAGGCAAGGGGAGGACAAGTACACAGTCTGAACTGTCACGGCAACCCTCACTTCAGATTCCCATTAATTACATTACAATGAATGTTATTCCTATGGAAAAAAAATTTTAATTTTACATAACAGTATGGAATATAAATGTGAAGCTCAAGACAATGGAAACTTGTTTATAACACCTGGGTTTCTCAAAGAGTTTTAATTCTGATCTTTGCAAAGCCTGTGATTTCCCTTACACTGCTGAAGTCATGTGATGATGAATATCATGAAATGATATCAGCGAATAAGTGTTTTTCTTAAATGCTATGGTATACATTGACATTTGTGTTTAATGGCCATTTCATTGAAACTGTCAAAGATTTCCAGCTTTGATTATTTTCTTGTGATAAATAACATTTACGTGATGAAACACACGAGTTAATTTAAGCTCCCGCATAACTTAAGTTGAAACGGGCTCGTCGCCTCCTCGGCGGAGGGAAGTTGTTCACAGCCAAACCGATCCTCCTCGGGGTAATTTTAGACTCTGAGAACAGTTGTTCGGGACGTCTGAGGCAAAGGGCAAAAGATAAAAACCTCTTTTACCTCTGCGCGGCTGAATCTGCACATCTGTTTCTCTGCTTCTTACCCCTCCGCCCCCTCTTTCTCTAACTTCAGTCTGACTCCCATCCATCCATGCTCTAACAGTACTGTAGGTAACATAAACACACTGAGTGCCTCCTCAGACCACCGTAGTGGAAACAGCAATGAATAAATGGGTGTTTGTGTGTGCGTGTAATACGTTTGGGACACTGGAGGAATAGCACAAAGTGTGTATTGACAGCATTTTTTTTCTCTTGGACTGCAGAGCAGTTTGCTATCCAGTCAAAATGGCATTTTGTCACCATAAAAATGAAAAACGTCGGCGGCAGACTGATGGGCACTGAACGCGAACTGGACCTTTCAGTTTAGCCAAAGGTGTTTCAGCTGATCTCCATCTCGGAGAAGGTTGATCTGTGTGCTGTAGAACACAGAAAACTTTGTGAACTGTGGTGTCAGATGGTCAAATAATGGCGGGTTGACTTGGCTCCGAAATGTCTCAGTGAATATTGTAAGGTTGTTAAAAGATGATCCATCAACGACAAGATAAGGTTCAGCAAAAGGCTGCTGTATCTGAAAGTTACTGAAGAGAATGCCTAAAAATATATATATTGTTTTCTCAATCAGCTTCTGGCTTTGAGCAGTGGTGTTCCACATAAACACACTATTCTATTCCAGACTTGGGCCAGTTTCGCTTTTTCAATTTCTGTATCTTTTGTTTCATCTGTGGCTGAGGAAAAAAGGTGATATTGCACTTCTGTGCGCAAATTCTGATTTAATATTTGAATCTCGTGAAGTTGCTTGCTCATGGCCCCGAGAAATTGTCCATCAGATCTGATCGAACTACACCCACAGTCCCGACGAAGCAGATTAGTTGAGTCATAACTCGGCATCCCAATATTGTGAGGCCCAGTGAGATCAGGACATGTCCCTCATTAGATACCTTAAGTGATTTCTCTGAGTTTTACAATAAAACCAAGAAGGGGTACTGTGGGAAATTAAACTGAACTGAAATGTGCACTGCAATAATCACCTAAATGTTCATAATCATTTAACTAAATGGGGCCTTGTCTTTCAAGGGTAGCCGACCACAAATGCGTTTTAAGAGTTTTTCCCACCGCCCTTACGTTCTGGTTTGCCATACAAGGTTTCATACATGCGCAAATCTAAATTCAAGTTTAACCTGAAGTCCCATCTGATTGTCCATCAGTCTGAGACCCAACGTGTGTGATCCAGACTGCTCTGAGTAGCCTACAGAGGTTTGATGCAGCTGATGTGCTGAGACCCATCCTAAATTTGTTCGCCTGCACAGGAAGAGATGCTGCAGCTTGCAGGGCTGAGAAGCTCATGTTGACCGATGTGCGGTTGATTATTTAGTTCGACGCTTAACTTAAGGCTGCTTGCTGTCAATGTTGATTAATTTGCTTATTATTTTCACTATAAATAATTTAAATATAATGAAAAATGCTCATTCCTGAACCGCATGGTGATGGAATCAAATTGCTCATTTTGTCTGCAGTCGAAAACCAAAAGATACTAAATGGACCAGTCAAAGTACCTGGAGATATGGACAAATATGGATGATTGAGACCTCCACAAGAGCTACTAAATGAATCTTGTGTTTCTTCTGCCAAGGATATATGGATTTATTTCCCTCATAAGACGATGAAGTATCAGATCCTCACAACTAAGAAATTGGAGCAGAGGAACTTTTTTTTTCTTCAGTAAAACCGATTAAAGAAACAGCTGCAGATGTTTCTGCGATTAACTAATCGATTACCCGACTAATAAATTCAGATGGGATTATCATGTTCAAAGCAGACGATATCAGACTCTGTTGGGGACGGGATAATAAAGTCCTGGTTCATATCGGGCCAGAGAAGAATTAGGGAAAGTAAAAGCTTTTGTTTTCTCCCATTTAACCCGGTTTAAACTCAGCTGTCTCTGGCGCCCCCAGTGTCTCCCCGGAGCACGTGCAGCTCCACGGCAGACAGTGAAATCGTGTAGCATGATAATCGCAGATCCTCTCTCGCAGCCCTCAGAGCCACATAACTGAAATTTTTACAACAAACATTTCCTACAGGGACAGCCTCCCCCCCACACCACCACCTCCCTCCACTCGACTTCAGCGCAGAACCGCACGGCACGGCTCGACTCGCAGCCAGCTCCGGCCCTCCTCCAGGGCTGCGCGAGCCGGTGTTTGATTGGATTAGAGTCGGCTAGCCTTTGCCCTCTAACCTCGCTGATGTTGGCTGGCTGCTTCCTGCTCCCTCCGCCTCCCCCCCTACCGACCGACTGAGAAAGCCTGCCGAAGCCGCTCGGCGAAGCGCTCCGCACGGACACAGCCGACCGGGAAGAGCCGCCACAGCGCTTAACGGTGCCGAGCCGAGGCGAGCCGCGATAGACACACTCACGGGCGGGCGGACGAAGAAAGCGAGGCAGCCATGCGGAGGAAATCGAGGATATTGTTATGTTTTGCGGTGCTGTGGGTGCTGGGGATAGCCTACTACTTCTACTCGGGGACAGCGTTGAGTCGAAAGGTAGGTTTCACGCTCCTCGACCGCTGGTTTTTCTTTTTCCTCTCCCCCGCTGGCTGCACGGTCCGTTCCCCGGGTCCGCGTTAGACGGTTTTTTTCCCTTCCAGGACAAAGCGAAGATGGAGCGGTGTGGATTTGGCGCTGTTGTGCCCTCGTTTTCCTCCATTCGGGGGACTCGATGTTGCGGCTGCACCGATGCTGTTGGGGGACGCGATAAGAGGGCCTGCTCGTATCAGTGGGCAGGCATTGATTTGGTGGAGATGAGTGCGGACGGGGGGCAGCGGCTCTGGCCGGCCGGCCGGCCGGCGTGCACGGACCTCCCGCCGCGCCGGTGATTACCTTCCCCGTGGCAGCGGGGGCAGAGCACGTCCACGCCGGGCAACTTGTTAAGCACTTCATCGCGGCGGCGTCGCCTCCGCCGGTTTAACGTGAGAGCGGAGTAAAGGTGGAAGCATGTGGATTGATTGTTATTAATGTTAGGCTGCTGGCCTGGCTCACTGGGGGGTGGGGGGTTTGTGGAGGGGGGGGGGCAGCCTATAGAGCACGTCAGCACAAGCTCCCGCTGCTGCCCACGATTGAGCAGAAATCCGGAAGTGTGCGGGTAAACGCCGGGTTAAATCACCGATAAATCATGCTGTCAGGATGAACGGTGGCTTTAAATATTAGTTAACCCCCTTTACATAGTTATTGTATAAACATTCAGATGCGAGTTTCTAAGGGTGACTGAGCTCAAACCAATGCGGTTTAATTCAACAATCTCGCAGTCAATCCTCATAAGGTTTTGGTGGAACCACTTTTAGGTTTTCCGACATCTGACCCGTCCCACGCGCATCAATAAGCGTGGAAACAGTCAGTTAGTCGGCTGACAGAAAATAACGACGAGCGACAAATCGTTCCTGGGGCCGCAACGCGTCCACTTCCTCAGATGTGCTTTTCCTTTCACTGAAGTGCAGCAGTCACTTGAATATCACCGGGCTCCGGACCGGTGGATGGAGAGACACGAGGATGGACTCCAGCAAACCACCGCGAGCGCTGGCTTCCCCCTGATGTTTCTGACATCCAGACCTGGCAGAATGATCGGTGCTGAGACTAAACCTTTTTAGTTGCGACCTTTCCGAGCGTCACCTGTCATTATAACAAAACCGACACCTTTCTGACACGGTTTCGACAAAAAAAACCCTGAAGATCGTCACCTCCCCGGGGGAAGGATCTGCTGCAGACGTGTAACCAACCAGATGATCACCGAGCCCCTTCCTTGACAACACAGTAGTCATCAGTTTCCCCTTTATTCACCGGCGTATGTGTGTTTTTTTTTCCCCGGGTGCGTTGTGTAATTGGTGCACAGCAGCGGCTTTAGCCGGCGGGTCTGTGTGATCAAGCGACAGGACACCGGAAACGTCGGCAGCGTCACGGCTGTGGGTGTTCGTCGTCATAATGAGCGCAGCTGGCGAGGCACGGGCGGCGTTCGTCATGTATCAGGCCCGTGCATGCGAACCCCCGGAGGATAGTTCACTGTCCCCCACAGGTGTGCACAGGTGTGCACGTGCTGCTGCTGCTGCACACGTCTACACTGTGTGTGTGTGTGTGTGTGTGACGATGAGTGAGTGAGTGAGTGAGTGAGAGAGACTGCACAGTCACTTATTTGTGTTGGGGGTGGGGGGGCATCCAGTTAGTGCTAACTCTGTCTGTCTGTCCTGTCCGGGCTAATGTAGGCCAGTGTATCCCGCTGTGCGAAGTGGTCTGTGTACTATGCTTCTATTACCCCTCTAGATTGTGTGTGTGTGTGTGTGTGTGTGTGTGTGTGTGTGAAAGTCCTGTGTGTGTCCCACCTGTCTCTTGTCTTGTCCTATCTCTCTCTCCGTGTTTGCTTTGCTCCAGTCAACCAGAGCAGCCCTTTTACTTTTCCATTAGGCTGATAGCTCCGCGCGCGCACGCGTTTGTGTGTATATTTGTGTATTTGTGGTTGTTCAGGGGGGTCAAAGTGACACTCCATGATAAGCAACTCTCTCCAGAGTTGGGTTGTGGGCGGCATTATAATACGGAGCAGATCAGCTGCACCTGCCCGGCGTCTTTACACAAAGGGAGACGCAATGTGTTTCAGGCGCCGCCGCACAGGTAAAGTGTTTTCCATCTCGTCTCCCTCCGCTCTCAAAGAACCAAGGCGTTCGGTAATTTCTCTCTGCTGTCGAGAAACCGACTTCGCAGCTGTGGCTTAGTGAACCTTTGTGAAAGCACTCAGTGCATGCATGCAACGCTTAACATAGATGAAATGGGTTTCCTGGACCAAGCCCCCCGTGACGCCAAATCTAAGGTTCTTTTCTTTTTTTTTTTTTTTAAACTGGTGATTGATTCAGCTGGAAGGCTGCTTGTCTACATCCCTTTACAGCTATACAGAATTCACCTTACTTTTACTCTTTCCTTTGCTGCTTTCTTGGGCTGCAATTAGCATTTTTAGCTGATAATGAAATTCTTTTTTTTTTTTTTTAAAACAATTAATCATTTACTGAATTAATGAATTCCCAGAACCCATTGTAGTTGTATCAGAACGAGAACCGTAAAAAATATCTACAATGTAAAAATGAAAAAAAGGAAACACAAAAAACACTTACCGGAGAAGCTACGTTTGCAATATTTCTTAATAAATCACAATTAGTTCTGAACATTTTAAGGGATTAATATCCTGTCGATCGACTAAGTTCTTAAACATCTGCTACTGACACTTTCAGTTTTAGTGTCTTTCCCATCAGCTCCTTTTAATGTCCGGAATGGTTCCTCAGCGCTTCCCTATTGTTCCTTTCCTTTTTTAAAAAAAAAAATCCCATTTCTTGTTTTGGCAGTGGATAGATGAACTGGAAGGGATGCGAATCGCATCACGTGACAGCGTTGGACCGTTTCCACGGTATGGGCAAACGCTCCCCTCGGGAGCCATGCTCAAAGTGTGATTCACAAGTTTGCGCGTTCATTCATTAGGCAGACTTGAGATAGTGGCGACTTACTTCCTGGTGTTCGGCCGCACGGAGAGGGAGCTTGTCTGCGAGCAGAGGCTGGAGTGACCGAAAAGCAGCGGGCGTTGGGATCCGGCCGGCTCGCACGTCACGCACGGCGGCCCGCGTTCGAAACCGGCGTCGCGAAAAAACCCAACGCGTGCTGTTGCGTCACCTCTGTTCACAGGCACCGTCCGGCAGCTGTCGTCGCTGCTAGCTCACATGCCCGCTTCTGAATAATCTGAAGGGAGGACAGCGTCTCTGCCCGAGGAATTCGTTCTGTCGCGTGCGCGCGCACACCCACGATGCTGTGACTCTTATGATCAAAGCGCTCGCCAAACAGCGTTATCAGCTCAAAAGTATCCCATTTGGAAGAAAGTCCCTCTTGTTGGAGTCGGATAGTTCAAAGCCAATTTTTTTGAATTCGGTGCCTGTGAGCCATCATGCTGTCCTGCACCAAATTGAATACTGCCATTTCTGACTAATTCCTTGTAAGCTTTTTCCTAATATAAGGAACTAAAAACCTTTTTGCACGAAATGTTGCTCCGTCTTTGGACGTGCTGCATCGGTAAGAAAGTCGGTATTTCTTTAATCACGGCGACACTGAGTGCTTCTGAGTATTCCTCAGGTTTGCTGGGCTCAGTTCCATGGGAAAATGAGCCGGGAGGAGTCCATTCTTTCATATGAAAATCTGCCTAATGTATAAAGTCATTGTCGTGCTGTAAATCTGCGGGGCACGCATGCAGAATGGCAAGAAACGTTGGCGCCTGGACTCAATGCAAGACCACATGATCTGCGAGCGTGCTGGTGTACGCAGCCAGAAGGTGTCCCTCACCAGGACGCCCCGTTGAAGTCTTCCTCGCCGGACAAACCTCAGAGGGCTTTTCCTGCTGGCTCTCGAGGAAGCCAGCGTCCCGCTGTTGCTCGTCTCCTCTTCCTGCTAATCAGCGGCGCGAGAGGGGAGGGCGCCGCGCAATCACGGGGGGGGAAACCAACAAGCAAGACGTTAACGGTGTTATCAGCTGTTCGGAGCAAAGCTCCAGATAGACGGTAATTGGATTCCATCGAAGTAGGAAAGAGTTTGGGTGTATCTTATCCCTAAAATTGGGTGTGGTGTGTTACAGTGGCGTGTGTCAAGACATCCTGTTCGTCCCAGTGTGTCGCTTTTCTCTCTCATAGCTATGTCCTTAAATTTGAAGAAAAGGGGCAAGGAAAATAAATCGCACGTGGCAAAAACGCATTCGTTCCAGATCCACTCGCCAATCCTGTTGATTTTTTTTTTCACCCGTCAGAGTCGTTTGCCCCAGACACGCCTCCGCATCTTCAGCTCGGCGCCCGACCGAAGGTGGCTCGCAGCGATTGCAAGTATTTCTCAGCGTGCTGCCGTTGGCCAGAGGTTTGGATTCGCCGCATTCTGGTCGGTGGCGGAGGGTTTCGGCGGTCGAGGCCCGTGCCGTCCGCAGCTCCGGGCGCTCGGCTCCCGCCTGTCCGAGTGGGCAGCGCGACTTCGCCTGCTCAGGGCGCTTTGCTGCCTTAAGAGCGGAAAGTGCTGCAGGGTAGGAAAACCAGCAGTTGCGCAACACGCATTCAGTGACAACAGGTGAGGATGTTGCACTGTGGGCGTAGATCACGCTTTTTTTTACCCCCCCTTCAGGCGTGTTATTTAGTTTGTACCCTGCAGGTGGATGTCGGAGTACGCTCTGTCTGTACCTGTTATCTTTTCAGCACAGTCTCGATGATATGTGGATGCTTGTGTGTGTACACACACACACACACACACAGACAGATGTTGCTTTGCTCATAATACTGATTATATGTGTGTGAGTTCCTGCTGTTGCATAACTACGCCACAGTCATCAAGATAAAAGACCCGTGGCTCGGAAACCACCTGAGGCCTCAGCGTGTCAATATGTTTATTATTGCCAGAATGCAACGTAATTTCAGCCAATAAGCAGATCCGTTATTATTAACTTAACTAAATGCAGCTCCACAGGGCGAACGCTGAATCAATAAAGGGCTTAAATTGAGCCGGGGATCCCTGGGAGCCGAATCTGTCTCGGAAGGCGCGGCTTTTGTTTGAAGCGTCGTCTGCGCGCACGTATTCCCCGAGTAACGATCGGTCCTGACAGATGCTCGACTGATGCGGCGTTAATGGGAACCCCAAAGAGGAAGTTGTGTCGCTGCCGTGTTTTAAAGAGTTTGTTCTCTGAGGCTACGGTTGGAAGGGGGGGAGGGGGGAAAAAAAACCCTCTTTTGAACTGAGAGATGGCTTCAGAGTCACTTTAGGCTCATGCAGCTTCACAGCTGGGAGTCCCAGGAGAGAGAGGCAGTGTTGTTCTGTTGTGGCTCTTCATTGATGTGTGTGTGTGTGTGTGTGTGTGGGGGGGGGGTAAGAATCTCTTACCGTCCTGTCGGTCTAATTTCCGCCCCCCAAACGGAGGTCGTCCGGTCGTAGCTTAGCGAGAGCACGAAGCTCGGCCGACCTCGCAACGCTAACTATTTGTTCGACCGGTGAACAAATCTTAATACAGAACTGTAATTTGGCCCACCCCCCCCCTTGTTAAAAAAGGGGGCAAAGACAGAGGGACCGAGGATGGAAAGATGAAAAATGAAGAGACGGGGTCGGTGCTGGAAGGCGGTAGAAAAGAGAGCGGCTGGATCCAGAGCAGGAGGAACAGTGGGTTGTGTCGGCTCTGGCAGCTTTTACTTCCCGCAGTCAGAAGGAGTTAGTTCTGATTTACCAGCCCTGAAAACCAAAGGACGGACTGCTGTGGCGATACCAGGAAATAAAGACAGAGACTTGGCCGGGAAAGAAGACGAATGGCTCAGGCGGGCCTTCGAGAGGGGGCTTATATCTTCATATCAAACTCATTTCGTTCTTCTGCGAGCAGGTAGTTTTATGGCGCGCTGCTCGGCGGCGAAGACGGCTCCAGTTTTTCCCCACTTTACGCGTCTCTTCGCTCTCTCTCATCCCATCCCTCTCGGTCACGGGCAGATTCCTCGTGGTTAAACACAGCAGCATTGCTGCATCCGCCTGCGCCTGTAAACTGGATTATTTTTCCTCCAATGATGATTTTCTTCCCTGGCAGGCGACGAGCATTCGTGGAACAGCTGAAAGGGATAAAGATGTCCATTGTTCGTGGGACCAGCACTGAGACAAGAGCGTTTCACGGATCTGCCTTTTCATTCGGGCATCAAAAGGAGGCAGAACTGCTGTTTAAAAAAAAAAAAAGAAATTCTTTAAATTCAATTTGTCACTGAGACTATCGAGACCGAACCATCGTAGCTGCGTTGTGACATTGACGTTCAGGTGTTCGCAACCTCAGAGTCAGGGCAGCAGTAATCCGCGTCCTCCTTATCAGCCCTAAATTATTCAAAGAGTTCTGATAAGGAGCGTTGGTGGTCACGGTGCTTTGCCTGCGCCCTGTTTTGCGGCAAGGACGTTCAAATCGCCAAGCGAATGACAAGTCCCGTTCATCTGAAATACAATCACCTTTTTTGTAATTTGCACTTCCGGTCGCTGGCACCGGGCCGCGATAACGCTTGATTGGAAATTGCGCACTCTTGTTTCTGTGTGACTGGAATTATGGAAAGGAGCGGGCGTAATCCACGAGACTAAATGATCAGAAATTGCAGAAACATGGATCTCTTCAGGCTTCTGCTATTTTCTCACTATTTTCTGCGCATCCCACTTGAGAGTCTCCATCAGAAAACACGGCTTGAATGTTATTTTTATGTCCAATTACTTTTCGGAAAATCGGGCTGGTCAAGAGTCAAGACAGCTGCGTAGGGCTTTGTCCCTTCGTCGTTCACATATTTAAAAATCCAGAAGACAAATCGTCTGGATCAGCATATGTATCGGCTCCGCAGAGAATATTTTCGCACAACCTGTTTTTTAAAGGATACAAAATCCCTGTGTGGATGCTCCATCTGCCCGGCTCTCAGCTGTTTTGTTATTGCCGGGCTGCAGAGCGGCCTGAGGTACACGCAAACAGGCCTCCTCCCCGCCCACCTCATCCTGCTCGGGAGACATTCGCAGCAGACGTGCATGGATGTGTCAGATTCGGGTCGAAGCATCCCCGACGCCAACTTTGCGCCTCGGATGAGGTGCCGATCTTCGTTCGCTCTTCTTCTGAGCAGTATTTATTCATTTATTACTTTTACATATTTCTCTGGGCTGACTCAAAAATGAAAATCACATCACTCATAAAAAAAAAAAAAATCGCTTATGTTCAGTGCCAGCAATAATATTCTTTAATTGGTTTCAGATGTTGAGCTTTATTTCATGGCAACATAACTGATGCGAGACGATAGTGAAATATTGTGCATTGGAGCCTTCTGCTGAATGAATCAATCTGCAGAGGGAAGCTATGGGAAGTGCAAACACCCTTCTCTCATGAAACTCCGCAGCCATAGTAACTGACTTTTAAAATGGAAAAAATGTCCAAAGTCGTCTCTGGCCACCTGCCAGAGTGGTGGCTCGATAGATTTTTTTTTTCCAAACGCTGGTGTGGTGGGAGGTGTTAATTTCTCCCCCTGCACCACATTATGGACTTTCATTAATGAACTGGCATCGCATCATTCCGTAAGACGGAACCAGCAAAAACACTGGCAGTGCCGTAAAATACGAGCTGCTTGCGTTTCCTGGGTTTATTCTCTCCGCTTCGTCTTCGCTTTACGCTTCCGCTATCTGAAACTTTCGGGTTTGGCCCAGCACCAGCCGAAACCACGGGCCGCGCGCTGATATGAGCGTGATCGAGGGCCGCGCGAACCTGCCCCCGCTCTGTTGTTCGGCGGCTGTTAACCGTAATCTTGGAGGGTTGTGTTGTCAGCCTGTCAGAGTAATTGAGTTAACTGTTCTTTGTTGCGCTTGTCTCCGCTCTGCGCTGATTGCGAACAGCTGTGCAGGAGGGAGAGGGCGAAGACGCAAACTGATCCCAGAGCTGCGGCTGAATGGCAGCCCTTCATCTGAATGGGTACGACAGCGACTCCCTCTGCTTCTGCTTCTCGCTTTGACCCTCGTAACCTCATCGGGCATATTGTTACAGTGCTGAAATGAACACACCCCCATAAAAAAGTCCAAAATCCACAGTTAAGCCTGCAATTTTACTGGCCAACATGAGTAAGGTAGAAGCTTGTAAAGTCACTCTCTTTTTTTTTTTTTTTTTATTACAATATGTTGAAATGGGTTTCAAGAAGTGGAGGTGCTTACTCAGCTCTACTGGCTTTTAACATTTTGAAATAACGAAGAATCGCAGCGAGGGGCGGATGAAGTCGGCGGTTGTCAGCGGCAGGCGATTCTGTTAAAGCCGCATGTTTATTGTATGAGTCGTGATACAATGGATAGAAGTGGATGAAGTGAATAGAGAGCCTCGGTGTGTGTGTGTGTGTGTGTGTGTGTGTGCTCTCCCATTTTGCTAGCTTTTTCCTGTGGGCTTCTCTTTCCTCTCAGGGACACGTCAGCAGATTCAGGGCTTTGGTGCTTGCGTCTCAGGCTGTCCCGTTGTTTATAGGCCGACTCCTTACACCGTTTGGCAACGCAGAAGTTATTTCCCCTCATCGATTCAAATGATGTTGCTGTGACTGTGTCCTGGATGGCTCCATTTAAAAAAAAAAAAAAAAAAAAAAAAAAAGGAGAAACGGTAGTTTGAATGCAGCGTGAGTAGGAGTCATCTGTCAAAGTGGTTGAAATTCAGAAGGGAAACGCCTGAAAATCACATTTACAAAAAAAAAAAAAAAGCTAGTGAGACAGCAAATAGCCTGGTGCTAAAAACAGACTGCCGCCGTATGGCATGTTTTCCTCCGGTGACGGCAACCCCGGTTTGCCGTTCTGCAGGAATAAACGCACGCATTTCCAGATTTAGCAGCATGGTAAAGTATGCGTCCGTATTTAACTCGTCTTTCCTCGCTGTCCCGCCGCTCAGCCGCCGCCAGCTTTAATTGCACGAGTTCACGTACGGGGATTTATGGTAGGGAATACTCTGTTACTCCGAATAAGCGGCTGCGCCCGTCAGCTCCAGCCGCTGCCTTGTAAAGATCGGTGGCTGCATGCTGAAAAACGGACTCGACTTTTAGAAAACTGAATCTCCGCTCCGGTGTACTAGCGCACCACCAACTGTGGTGACAGAGGACAAACCAAGGGCCGCTTCTCGCCATATTACGACCTTTTGTGAGGCTGTGATACAGTTTTCAGGTGGCAAAAAGTCCTATCAGCAGAGCTGCCGCCTTTTTAAAAATTTTCTTTTTGTGCCTTTGCTCTTTTGCAGGAGGTTAGAAATTCAGCCGGTTACCCGGGGCGTGTATTATGAAAGCGCGATATTCCTGTCATGTGCGGATCCATGAGAAACAGACCTGTGACCCACTTTGGGGCCCTAACCCACAGTTTTAGAAACCACAGACATAAAGAGAGTAACAGAATATCTTGAGCTCGTTGGCCAGCGGGCCAGCCCCATATTTATTTTTTTTTTCTTTTCTGCGTCGCTGTGCGTTTCTGCCTTAAAAGGTAGGTTTGATTTATCTACACTTTCAGCTCGGCGGGGGCGGGGCGGTTGCGATTGTGTCAGACGCCGTCAAGGCGGGCTAAGAATAGCCGTCCAACACCTTCGCTGGGGTTGGTTTGGAAAGGGTTTCCCTGACCTCACGCTGCGGCGCAATGTCGGAAGCGAAGCCGAATCCGCGGCGAAGGGGTTACCCGTATGCATTTATGTGGCGCTCTTCATTTCGTGGATGCGTGGAGCGTTTCACTGTCAACAGCGCCCCCTCTGTGCCGCCTCGCCTCAGCCTCCGCCGCAGGGTCAGAGGTCACTGCCCCACCCCGCTAACGAATGACCCGACACACGCGAAACCGCAGCGCCGCGGCGATCCGCCGCCCGAGACGGCCGATTAAAATGCACGAACACGGCTCAGCGAAATCACACCTTCAAAGCGGCGGCGGCGGCGGCAGGATTGAGATAAATTGAGGCGCCGGAGAATTTGTATTCCGGCTGGAGCGAACTCAACGTTGTTTCTGTTCCTGTCGTTGGCAGATAACCGAGGTCTCGCACTCTATTACGCTCGGCTTCTCCCGCGTTTCCCCCCAAAAAACCAGCGGCGGGCTCGAAATGAAATGCTCGCTGCGACTTGGTGTGTTCGCCCGATAGCTCATTTTGTGGCCGATTATTTTTAATTTTTTTGGATTCTCATATTTCGCCGCCTCATTGCTGCAGGATTTCAGCTACTTCAGATGCATTTCTTAAGTTCCGCCCGTATTTCTCAACGAGGGTTATTAAGACAGGACATGAGGCGGCATAACCTGGTTAAGGAGAATAACAGTAACACAATAACCTCTGCTGACCTGACTTGTACAGCAGATAAGTTTCTAGCTGCTGAGTGAACGCGCGTCGTCGGAGTCGTTACCTTCCCGTGTCTTTGGGCGGAGCGCGGATTCCTTGCAGACAAACGTGATGACGAACACGTGTTTCCACATCTGTGCACACCCAGTGTAGTACAGCGTCCGCGTACAGTATGCGGCCTGTTGTTTCTGGGTTTTGCTTTTTGCACCGCACTAGGTCCCACACTCAGTACTCCATGTACTGGCTCGGTTTTCGGGGTGAAAAAAAGCGGACTGTCGACAGATCCCAGGCTTTCGCGTTACGCTGCCCAGTTTTTAGTCTTTCGTAATCTGAGACGTACTGTACGCGGGGGACGCGTGACGTTCTCCAGCCGCGCAGCTGGCTTGCCCCCCCCCCCCGGTGGGCGTCGTCGACTTTCGGTTGCGTCGCAGTTCCACGTGACTTTAAACGTCTCTTTCCGCACGTCGGATGAGTTGTAACGCGCCGTCGAGGACCGGCGGTCTCCTGGAAGCGGGCGGCGGCCCAGACGTTCCACGATTGCCGAGTCCAGGCTGCGAAGAGCACGCCCCGCAAGCGGAACCCGCCCCTGCAGCGTCAGGCCGGTTGAGGGGTTGCTGACGGTCTGCGATATGTCATTGTCCGCTCGCTGGAGCTGCGGGTCGTCGCTCAAAATCCCACGTGCGAAGTGTGGCGGCTTGCATCAAGGGCTCTGTGTTTTCATCGCAAAAAAGTGTTTTTCTTTGTGCGCCGGGGGGGAAAAAAAAAAGTTGTCGGAACGAGAGTCGGGGTGTGTAATTAGCCCTCGCTGAAAGGCTCACATCTGGCGCCCGACTGTAACTCCATCCTGATGAAGATGATTGCGAACGTTGACCGCGACGCAGGCCCAGATGGTGACGCGATCCTGGCGCGCTCGCCACGGAAAAGGCCGTGCGCGTTGTGACAGTGACGCACACAGACAAAAAACAACAAACATTTCACTTCGTTTATTGACGCACATCATGTTCGTACATCGGGAGCGGTACCACCAGTTTTTGTGGCGTAACCCCAATGAGGAAGTGCGTCAGGGTTACTGTTCTTTTGATCATTTCTTAACGGATGCAATCCCGTCGCCCGCGTTTTCACGTTAATGTCGTTACATCTCAGCCGCGTCGCACATTTGACCTGCTGATCTGTAGCCCGGCGGCGGGAAGGCCGCATGCGTCCGAGGATGTCGCCGTCGGCCAGGCCAAGATGCGAGGAAGTAGTCTGGTTTATGCTGACGCCCGTCCGTACGCCCTCCTGCAGCGTGTGCGCGCTTTGTTTGTAAGTCGTAATAACACGTGTGGAGTTTTTTTTTTTTTTTTTTTTCAAATCTGGAGCAAAGGTTAATATGTGTACGTTTCAGCGTTTGGTCTTGATTTTACATAAAACACAGGGGGACTGCAAATCTTGGCTTGAGTTCAGCCTAAACACACAAACACACACGCACAAACACACACACACACACGTGGGGACTTACACCACTGTTGCTCACATCCATATGTGATCAGGAAAAAAACACACACACAAACTTTCCCCTGCTGGCTTACAGAAAACCTTTCTCCTTGTATGGGAAAGAAAAATATTTGTAGACTTAAAGCTCCTTCCTGTTCCAACCAAACACACACACACACACACACACACACACACACACACACACACACACACACACACACACAGGCTATGAGGTAACGCCTGCCACGCTGAGATTGCAGTCCCCGTAACGTTGATGACCTCAGCATCGTCATCGCATCTCTTGAGAAACCCCCCTCCGAGCTGCGGTTTTCACGCCGCCGCCGTATTAAACAAACGCACCAGAGCGCTTCCCGTCATCCAGGTCGTCCTAAAGCGAGAGCGAGAGAGCGAGCGTCTCCGGTGGCCGCAGAGGTGGGACAATCGCTCAGTGTTAGCGGGCAGGCAGGAGGAGGAGGAGGAGGAGGAGGGGCATCAAAGAAGACGGGGAGGAAGGGGGCGGGTGGGGAAAGAAAGGAGAGGAAACAAGTTGTTGATGAAAGAGTGAATTGGGGATTTTTTTTTCCACCCCCCCCCCCCACCCTTTGCGCCCCACCATCCTGACCTACTTTTTTCGCCCGTGCTGACACACTCGGATGATTCAGCACTTCGCTCCATCTCCCTCCCCGCTTCATGTCTCGGCCCCCGCGCCCCTGACATTTCCCACCGCGCCGCTCCCTCTCTCGCCGTTTCCGGCGGCGCCCGCCCCCCCCGAAAATTGAACGCGAGCCGGCCCATTACCGGGAGTCATTTGTCCAAATTAATTCTCTGACCCCCCGCCGTCTCTCGGCGGGGAACGAGCAGCTTCCGCGATGCCGAATAATCATTAACGCGGCGCGAGGATCCGGCAAAAAGGTTCCAGGGGTCGAGGTTAAACATTTTTTGGGTTTTTCGCCCGGCGATCGTCGGAGCTCTTTTGGATTGCCGCCACTCCGCCCGGCGCGCCCAGCGTAATCTCTCCGTTCAGGATGAAACCCAGGCAGTGTCGCGTGATGGCAGCGGCGACCTTCCCAACCCCCGTCGTTTCTGGCTCTCGCAGATCTCCTCGGAGCTTCTCTCAACAACCGGGAATCAGAGGCGCTCCCCTTTCTCACTTTTTATCTCCCTGTTTTGATCCTTCTCCACGTTTTTCTGCGCTCCGGGACAGAAACACAGAAGGACTGACCCCCCCCATACATGAAACACCCGTCTGCGTGTGCGTTTTGTGTGTGCTGTGGTATTACTACAACGCCAAGACAAAAGACGTAACGGACACCGTCAACCTGAGCTCTGTTTATTGTGTCTGCCGAGTGTCCCACACCCTTTGTTGTGTAAAACGAGCTCGCGGGTCATTTTACCAGCGAACGGGTGTCACGAACGTGTCAAAGGCGACAAGATCCCCGCCGTGATTGTGTCCTCCCCACACGGCTCGGCGAGCATCTTTTATCTCGCGAGTGAGAAGATGAGACCCCGGGTCACGTTTCTGCAAAAAAAAAAAAAAAAAAAAAAAACTCGCGCCAAATATTAACGGCCAGTTCTTAGTCGTAAGTGTTCCAGAGGAAGAAGACGCTCACACCGGCGTTCCCGGGAGTTACGACCGGTGTTTCCCCCTCACTTCCCGTCGCTTTGCCCGGTGAACAGTTCATTGGTTAACGGGGAAAGTAATTGGCGGCTCAGCGGCTGCGGCGCTAATCAAATTCATTATTTTCTGCTCCATATAAAAAGAAAAAAAATTTGCGGCTGGAACAAACAATTATCTTAATTTGACAGCTTATCTGGGATTCAATTTGTGGTTAATGGAGCCTTGTGGTACTTCACACACACACACACACACACACGCGCGCTTCAACAGGTCGTTCCACGTGAATGTTGGCGGCTCACTCGCCCTGTTCTCCCCCTGTAGTTTCATTTGTTTTTTGCACATTTCCATTTTTATTGATGCTGTGTATCTCTGACCCCGCCGCCGCCGCCGACTCCGACCACGGCACGGACACTGCTTGGTTGGCTGTAGGGAAAAAAACGCTTTTCTTAAGGTTAGACGACCCTCGACGTCACGGTTACGATGATCAACAGGCAGCTGAGGTCGTGGAGCGGATATATTTGTTGTAATAAAAGAGGAAATACCTGCCTATTATTCACTTGATTAATGATTTGATCTATAAAACGTCAAACAGACATCTTGTTCTGGACGACTCACAGGCCCCAAACCCACAAATTTTTTATTTTCTATCACGCGAGGCGAAGAAATTCTGCGAATCCGACAGGAAGCGGCAACTAGGAAATGTTTGGCATTTTTGACTGGAAAACGACTGAGACGAGGACTCTACCGTCAAAATATAGTTGCGACTAATCGTGCAGCAGGCAGCTCAAACGCTCGATTTTTTTTTTTCCTCTGGGAAAGACGCTCCGCTTGGACAATTTTTTCCCCTTCCCAAACACCAAAAGTGTTTTGTACTTTGTTATACTCAGTCAGATGAGCTCCGTGGTCTCAGGACTGCAGGTACGCAGCAGACGGTGAGTTTACCGGCCTACGGTTTCACTTCTGGACGTCGCGCTGAGAGATTGAAGTCGTTTGTTGTGCACATCTTCATAATTTGTGCGTCACGGGCCTCGGTGCTAAACAAGGACGCGGGAACTGAGGGTGATTAGTAACTTTTTTTTTTTTTTTTCTCGCTATGCGCGGGTGGTCTGACTTTAACTTGGAGTGTGTGTGTGTGTGTGTGTGTGTGTGGGATGCAGATGGGGTTATGGGAAGGGGGCCAGCATGCACAATTGCTCCATTGAGCTGTCTTACACCCTGTGAGCCCATCTCTCTCTCTCTCTCTCTCTCTCTCTCTCTCTCTCTCTCTCTCTCTCTCTCTCTCCCCCCCTCTCTTTCCCTCCCTCCCTCTCTGTCGCACATGCAGACACACACACAAACACACAGATACACACAGACACACACAGTCACCCTGGTGAGACTTGTCACAGTTTACCGAGTACAGTCTGAATTCTCAAGTCAGTGGAGTTGAAGGGGCTTCGATGTTGAAGTCTTGTGGATTTAACAAACGCCCCCCCCCATCTTTTTGCTTGTCTCTCCCCTTTTCTCTTCTTCTTCTTCTTCTTCTTCTTCTTCGTCTCTTCATCTTCTCTCCCTCCCTCTCTCTCTTGTTTGGAGGTTTTGTTGTGGAGTGGAGTGTTTTTTTTTTTTTTTTTTTAAGTTACACAGCGGGCTAATGAGCCGCTCCACATGTTTGAAGAATCCTGCGGCCATGCAGCAGCAGCTGTGTGTGTGTGTGTGTGTGTGTGTGTGTGTGTGTGTGTGTGTGTGTGTGTGCGTGTGTGCGTCTGACACACTTCTGACACCTCTGTGATGTTTTGGATAGCTTTCCCCCTCTGTCGCGCCTTATAAAACGTCGCAGACACGGAGCAGCACTGTGCGGTTCTTCATCCCCGGGCTGGATCACGGCGAGCCGCTTGAAGCCCGACTGCGATCCAGTTCTGAGAGACAGTCTGCACTTGTTCGCCCCGCGCCTTTCCGTCCACAACCTGCCACGTCCATTTTTTTTTTCTTCATTGTTCATATTTCATCGTGCCGACATAATCGGTATTGCACGGCTCGGTGCTGATGCTGTGCAATGCATGTCCTTCCTCTTTTTTGTTTCGTTTAAATGTGTTTGCGGACAAACGTCGTCCCGCTGAGATGAACGGGTTGAGGCGAGAGAGAGAGAGAGAGAGAGAGAGAGAGAGAGGCAGAGTTCATGCATAAAACTGTAACCAGTCTCTGAAGAAACCTTACCTGCTGTACATCACCGAAGGCAGTGACGGCCGGGCGAAGACTGCGTCTTGAATAATGAATGCGTTTCCTCTGGAGGGATCGGTTGCAAGTGACACAGAAGAAGAAGTCTGTAAATGTGATTTCTTAGCGTAGAGGGAGCGAGTTGTTGTTGGAGCATTTTGTGCAGCTTGAGTGTGAAGTTTCACGCGTGCGGCGAGCGCGTAATCAGCCACGTGCAACAGTGTTCTGCTGCAGTGCATTCCCTTCAGCAGCGTTCAGCAATTAGATGAATGAAAACGTGCAGGGTTCAAGGAGAGCGTCAAACGCGAGTTGCTCGTAAAGTTGGCGCGGCGAAAGGCGCGATGCCCTCGCTCCGTTCGGGCCCGCTCGGCGTCGAGCAGAAAGAGGATTTTGACGTCGCGGCACCGCGGGCGAACTGAAGTTCGAAATGTCGGTTCGGTGACGGAGGGTCCGAGACGAGGGGTGATCGGCGTAGGTGGCGCACGGAGGGAGGAGGCGGGGTGAATGATGGGAGACAGGAGACGGGAGGAGATGCCAGCGCGTGACGGAGCGCTGCGGAGAGGAGAGTCGTGGGGATGAGATCCATTAAAATTAAATGAAGTTTGAAGAAGTCGGGGGGAGGGCGGGTGCTTCGCAGCCGAGAGGCTCAGTCGTATGTAGTTTAACAATTTTATTTCCAAGTTTGCTGTCGCGCCGGCACAAAAGCCGTGTCCGCAGGTTGAACTTTAAAGGCGTGGTGCTGGAAAGCTTCGCTTGTGTGTGTGTGTGGCCAAAGAACATCGAGCTGTGATTGAAGAGGAGGGAGGAAGATCGCTCGGGAGCCGGAGGCGATGGTTTGCCACCCATTGGTCGTTTTCCTGCAAACGCCGCACTCCTCGTCTTCTGCGATGGACCGCGTGACTCACAGTCGGCCGCTTCGACGCTTCCCTGCTTTTCTCACATAGGGATCTCTGCGATCTTTGAAATGCGTCCACGTGACTTTACAGCGTGCCTTATATTCAGTGTTCAGTGTTCAGGGAAATGAGCGCCGTTGTTTCACGCGCGGCCGTAACCGCAGCCGATTGTTTCGGCTTTTCCACGAACGCAGTCGGATGCTCCGTCGGGGTGTGTTTATAAAATCACCCTTGGGGTCGTTTTTACGTGGTCGGAAACGTGCAGTGTGTTTCAGGTAGACGTGTCTGGAGCGGACTGAGAGGAGGAGGAGGATCAGGGGACGCAGGTCACTTGTTAAAAAGATTAGTTTCCCACGCAGCGCGATGGGAGACGGCCAGTGTCTGCGTGTTATTCTGAAGATCACGACGTTTATCCGACCTGGCAAATCGATGATGTGATGACAGCTGTGACAGCTTGTCTGTAAAACTCTCTCGGCTGCGGTTTCGGTTCGTCCCCCGGGACGACCGGCGCTGCGTCGGGATGTTACTACGTTCTCTTCCCGCTCCTCGGGGAGGTCGGAGGTCAGGCTCGGCTCACCGGGCCCGCGGCACATCCGGATACGCCGTCTCTCCCCCCCTCGACAAACAAGTTTTAAAAAAAAATTATTTATTTTATTCCACGAAATTTGAAAGAGACATCCGTGCCCTTGTCGGGAGCTAATTGCAATGACTTGAGCGATCCTCCGACGTCATCACGGGGTCGTTTTAATTCGTCGCGTGCCAACGGTTAGCGACCCACAGAACTGAAGCGCGGCCCTGCAGAGCCGCCAGCTGTCCACCCTTGAATAAGTGCGATTTAATTTAGCTGGGATCTTTCACGGTCGTCATCAAAAGCAGCGGCCCCTGTTTTCAAGATAACGTCGTCAGTCCCCGGCCATAAAAACGATACAAGACGCGAGCTTATTAGGAAACAGTAGCAAGTAGAGATCTCCCTTCCGCGCGTTTCCGTCCCGAAACTGTACGGGCATATCTGCCGGAGGGATTGAAAGCAGAGCGCGGGAGCAAATCAGATCGCTGGCACTGCGTGCTGCATCAGAAACACGGCCTAATCTGGATTTACACACTGAAATCCAAACCGGTTTTTGAGTTTGGACGTGTTGCGAAAACGGAGCTCCGTCATCACAGATGTTCTCTTCATGCGCTGTTCAAATGCACGGCTTTAGAATAACGTGGTGTGTGTGTGTGTGTGTGTGTGTGTGTGTGTGTGTGTGTGTGTGTGTGTGTGTGTGTGTGTGTGGGTTGGTGAAACCTCAGCTTCTATCTGAGTTAATCTATCAGTGGATGTGATCAGATTACTTTGGATTATACTCTTGACTATTAGGGCTCCAACTGTGTCATGCACACACACACACACACACACACACACACACACACGCATACTCGCTCGTCGACTGATGCGTGCAACCGGACTGACACGCTAATGCATGTGAGCTCCCTCAAACCCCCGCAGGCACAAATATGAGCTGACACTTGTTAACACACACACACACACACACACATACACACATAAACACACACACGCACGCTTGGTCTGATCTGCTGGGGGCTTAAAGTCCATCCCATTATCAGAGAAGCAGGTGCGAGGGCTCCGTCGCGGACATCCTTCAGCCGCCGCTCAGAATAAAAAGTTTGTACGGACAGGGAATCATTACGAGAACAAACGTCACACATCGCATCTGGAAATTATAGATCTATGTTTTTTTTTCCAATGTGAAAATGTGAAAAACAAAGAACTAAAGAGAAGCAGCGCGCTCGGCTGTCTTCACACAGTTTATATGAAGGAGGCACAGCGTGTGTGTGTGTGTGGACTCGGCCTTGAATTCGTTCCGCTCTTTTGACACCCGTCTTCAATTTCAGTAATGAAATTCGCCTCACTGTGCTGCCGATCGTCAGCGGTCTTCAGGTGCCCCGGCGTACAGCGCGTGCCCGCCGCTGCCCGCGACCCGTTGCGGTGTCATTTTCTCTCTGCCCCATTTCATTCCTTTCTTTTCTTAACCGCTATGAATTCGTGCCTGACGCCGTCCCTGCCTGAACCAACAACAAAGCGCCGAGATACGCAAACACGCGCCCTCGCCCTCGGGAGTCGTCAGGTGACTCAGACCAGGAAAGCAAACCACAGACACCGCAGGAGACGAATCCCAAAAAGACAGATTAAAGAAGAGAGAAGGCCCGTTACATGGAAATGAAGCCATATGTCCGACGTTTTAGATGATTCCTCACATTTTATAGAGAATGACAGAGGACGGTATGAACAACGTGAAGTACATCGCCGACCAGAGAGGTGAACAGAAACTGGCTCTACGCCACGACTTCAGTCTGAAATGTGTGCGCGTGTGTTTTGAAAGTCAGCGTTGGCAGCCATTCTGGCTCCGTGCGTCACGTCCGCCTGCGAGACGGCAGCCCGAGCTGTCAAAGCAGCGCCGCGGAAGACGGGGAAAATGAAGCGAGCCGAAAAGGGACGAGGGACGGAAAGATGCAGACGGGAAAGGGAGAAAGAGCGAGGAGCGAAAAAAAAGCAGATTGCGCTGAAGGGATAGATTCCCCTGTATCCCCCACCTAATGCTAATGCTAAGCTAACCAGCTGCCGGCGGGTCACGTTGCTCGCGCGGCGCAACCGAACTTGATCCGACACGTTAGGGCGAATGTTTGCAAAACCACGCACGAGACAATTTCAGGTTTCAGCTCTCACCCAGAGAAGCATCAAATGTGTGTGTGTGTGTGTGTGTGTGTGTGTGTGTGTGTATAAATCTTGTCATCAGGCTGAGTGGCATTAAATGAAGGGGGGGCGGACTCGCTCAAAACAACCATCCTCTCCGTCTCTAATATTCCTGAGCAGAGCTGGGCGATTCATGCGCGCGCGGTTTTTATCAATCGTGCGTGCGCTCCGGACGAGAGGCCGATAACGGGCCGAAGCCATTTTCACTAAGAGGTTTTTGAAGCCATTCGCGTGATGTGAGTGATAAAAATAGCCCTCCGAAATCACGTTTCCATCAGCGACAAGTCATATTTATGGCGTCCGTTTGTTGATAGCTCATGCAAACCGGACCTCGGCGTTCGGCTTTTTTCTCTCCTCGTCTCCCGCCACCTTCTGGTGCAGTTTGCGTTTCCCATCAATCACAGCGCGTTTGGACGAGACGCAGGCACTTTGCCCCACCCCCCGCCCCCCCGTTATTTATTTTATGTTTCTCCTTGCCTGGTTCTTGGGTTTTATTCACTTTTATGTCCAATTCATCATCATTTTTTCCTTCTCAACTGTCCATTTTGTAAAAAGAAAAAGAAAAAAAGAGCCAAAAGAGCAACTGATGAATGTCTACATTTACAACAAGTAAAATTGGAAGCGACATTAACAAGCAAAGCAGAGAAAGTCGCTCGCTGATCTTTCCCAGCACCGGCTCTTCTTAATCGTGTCGAGGGTGTAGGAGCAAAAGACGGCGCTGGGCTTGAAACAGATTTTTAATTTCCTTATTTCAGCTATTTTTTTTTTTTCCAAGGATGTTTTTTTTTTAAAATCTGTGCGAAAACCGAGAGGAGAGAAAGCGGTGCATCTCCTACAGGAAGCTCGTCTCTCAGCTCCCTCGCAGTAAATTTAACCGGCTGTCAGAAACATTCTTGTGTTTTTTTTTTTCCCTCCGTTTTTATTTTCAGTTGCATGTTCAGCCAGATGTGCTTCATGCAGACACATCTGGCCGCTCGCCCTGGGATGGAAATAAATAAATTTCCTCGGTTGTTGATGTACACCATAGATTCTGACAGGTGATGGCGCAGCTTTTAGCGCTGGCTCAGTATTTACGGCTGAATTCAAAAGGTGCGCGTTTCCGGATGACCTTCGTCCCAGGCCAACGCTGATTCGCGTTTGTCGCTGATACCGTGAAACAACGTGCAGCATCCGCTTGCAACCTTGAGCTCCATGAAAAGTCTGGATGTCTGTGATAGTCATAACAGCCTACAGAACTTGGCAAAAAAAAAAAAAAAAATCACTCGGGTGAGAGGTGTCGGTGCATGAAAATGTGCATTCGCTGAAACCCAAAGCAGAAGAAGTTTAAGAAGCCTGAAGAGTTGACTGTAAAATGTATACGGAGCCTCTTAGACAAAAACAAACAACAAAACAGCCCAGCAAAGCAAAAAGTTTAAAAACCAATCTGGAGCTCTATTTTACCTGAAGTGTCTTCTGTCGGCGTGCGCTTTAGTTTTCATCCTGGGCTGAGCATTACCATCCGACTGTGCGCTCGCTCGGTTGTCACGAACACTTATAGAAATTGATTTCATGTAGGCTTGTTTTTTTTTTTTTTATAGGAGTCGTGGGTGTCGGAGAAGCTAATCTTATTTCAGTCACCGGAGGACAGCCTGTGCACAGCAGATGCACTGAATGTTTTCAGAGGGGAATGATGGGCGACAGAGAAAAAACGACGGCGGCCATTTCTGCGGAGGAAGCGCGAGCACGGACACGAAGAGAATTGAAAAATAGTGTGGAAATCCGTTCCCCCACCCTTTCTCCCCGTCTCTCAGGTGGAGAAAATAAGCGTTAAATAGGGTTTGTGGCGGTCTCAAACTGTCATTGGTTCCCCGAGGCAGTAAAGAAAACGGATCAATAAAGCATTTTGGAGAAGCTGTAGGTGAAAGGGACCTACAGAGCAAACAAGAGAGTCGGACAATAGTTTGCTGAAGTCAAGGGCAGCGGCCTGGACAGGGAGTATGGCCCTAATTGCTTTCCTTCCCGGCGTATTGATCTGGTGGGGTTTTAATCGTAACGCAGACGGACACAGAGAGGGACGGAGCGGCCGGTCGGTCCATTTGTGCAAACGGCGCGGGGCGCTGCCGCGTTTCCATGGGGACGGAGCGAAATGAATGAATGAGATGACGAATGGACGGGAGAGAGCGAAAAGAGCAGATGAGTGAATGGGTGAAGGGGATAATTAATGGCCGGCCGCTTCCGATTTTAGTCACCGGCCCGAACGCCAAATGAAGCCAAACAAAACCAGCTTCAGTTTAATTATCAGGCTGAGGACGGCTGAAGGGCGCGATTAAAATTAACTGATGATTGAACGGGATGAGACGTGGGTATGAATCGACGTATTTATTGAGGACAATGCTCGATGGCAGCTTTGATCGATCATCCTGGGCCAATAGGATCCACTTTGCTGTGACATTTAAAAAAAACTGTCCTGGATGAGGTGTCTCTCGGTTGCTCTGCTCCATTCATGTGTGTGTGTGTGTGTGTGTGTGTGTGTGTGTGTGTGTGTGTGTGTGTGTGTGTGCGCCACACTTAGCATCTCCTGCTCTCTCATTCCTTTCAGGATGACTGGGGCTCCAGCGACCTGTCCAGGAGAGGCAAAGCTCACAGCTCTGACGACAAGACTCACGGCCTGGAGACTCTGCCGCCCGGTAAGAAACCGCGCTACCCATCATGCACTGCAGCCACATCGCACGTGAGCCTGGAATTCATAAAATACGATTTATAATCGGAACTCTTTTCGGCATTTGATGAGTTTTTTTTTTGTCTTCACACATACGCACACACACAAAAATAACAAAGCAAGTCAAATATTTGTTTGACCAGGATCTCCCCCACGATGGGGAGGGAGAACTCAGTATCATTGTTTGCACCAAAGGCAGGGCAGATATGCTCCAGCTGGAAAGTACATTCATGGCAGGCACTGTACGCCACAGAGTCATATATCTAGAGTTGTTTTACATTATGTTCCCCCGACGATACCGGCTTCCTGTGTGAAACGCGGTAACGCAGCAGCACCATTTTTTTTTTCCCCAGGAGAAAACGAACATCCTCATTCCCCCTTAACGTCAGCCGTGTTCAAAAAAACAGAGATAAAGGGAGACGAGGTTTCGATACGACCATCGGCGTGACGCAGATTTACAGATGCCGGAGATGCTAATTCATCCCGGGTAATTCAGGGATCAATTTTAATCTCCCCACAAACCCAACTATGCGTCTCCGCCCAGACTTTTTGAGAAACATTGTTTCAGAGTCCGGCGGAGCAGAGCGGAGAAGTCACAGCAGACAGAGCAGCGACCTTTTCATTCGGCTCCCATCCCGAGCTCGACTCAAAGCTGCCGCCGCGCCTCCTTCACGGGTCTGTGGCCTGTGAACGCTGAACGCACGCTCTCTTATCTGATCCAGCAGTGGAAATGGAAACCAATTTGAATGTTGAAGTGTGTGTGTGCGTGTGGGGGGGGGTGTGTTTCATCTTCACTTTACACTTAGTGTTGACAGCCTATCACATCACACAACGCACACAAGAAGGGGAGAAAGAAAGAGACTGGAATAATGAAGAAGAAGAATCGCTCTTCTCTGCGGATGATGCCTGTCAGTCGGAAAAAGCAAGCAAATAAATGTCTGCAGTTTTGCATCTGACATAGCTGTGTTTTGTTAATGAATGAATCTGCCAGTTACTGCCAGTGCAAGCGACGTGGATGTGCACTCCAGGACCCCGCGACGTCACCGTTGGGTGTGGTTACAGGTCGCTCACTCGTGACCACGCCTGAGCACCTCCGCGAGTGATGCTCGGTGTTGTCGGGTCAATCCGCGGCGGTTTTATTCGGACGCGACACGTGCCTGTGTCCTGTGTCCTGTGTCCTCTTGGCCCGGCGGGCGGATGGGCTCGCGGTTTCGCGGCGCCGTGTTCCGCCTGCCGGTTCCCGTCCGCTGGAAACTCCCCCCCCCCGGCGTCGAGGGAGTTCATGGAAAACGTTGCAAAAAACACAAGCGACCAGTCAAGCGGCGATGGGTCGGAAACAGCCCAGCGACGAACAGGCAGGTGGAGGGGAGCGAAAAACCGGAGGCACTCACCAGGACAGACGCTGAGGGTATAAAAGCAGAGAAAACGCCAACCCGAGGGCCCCTGCTGAAGTGGTCTCAGAGAATATTGGAAAAAACGTCAACTGGCTGAGTGATCCCAGCGAGCGAGTGGACCGTTAATCCGCTCCGAGTGGCTCGGGCGAGCGGGGAAAAAAGGAGCAGCGAGAGTCTGACTCTTGAGTTAAATGCTGGCGGAGCGAGGCGTCGAATCATCCATTTCGCCACATTAATTACGCGCCGCCGCTAAACATAAATATCAGCAAGGACATCAAACACTCTGCCGCGCGCCACCGCCGTACAGTCGCCGGGCTTCGGCCAATTAGCATGCCAGGCGCGGTCGCGCGCCGTCGGGGTGGACTCCTTCCTCCTCCGTTTCTGTCTGTCTGTCTACGCCTGTCATGCGCGCACACACACGCACACACACGCACACACACACATACAAAAACACAGGCTCGCCCATACCGGGGGAGATAGCGTAATCTCACGCCACCATATGCTTAACACGAGCCATTAGCGTAGCAGATGCGCCCGGCTAATTAGCTGCGCGATTATTCGCGCGCGTCCGTATTGCGGTAGTCAGTGATGAGCTGTGAAATCAGACATGACAACTTTCTCTGTTTAGCGCACAATGATCTGGGTAATCTGGTCGGACAGACGCGCCGTGCCCTGAGCGCGGGTCTGTCTGAACTTACATTTGCAGCTGCAGCAAATGAGCACGCAGAGAGAAAAAAAAAAGATGTATGCGATTTTTCTTTCCACCCCTCCACCCACCCACTCCCCGCTGCAGCGCATAAGAAAAGGTTCAAAGTCTCGCTTTGTCTCCTGGATGTTCGGCGTGTTTTTCCGGCACGTTTTCGCGGCGGCGTGGAGAGCCGCGTCGTCGAGCGGGCGACGCGAAGCGGCGGGGTTTCTCTCCCCCGTCGGCCGTGAAGGATTCTTGCGTCAGCCTCGCTGCTGCCAACATTTCCCATTCCCACTGATGTATGATCCCATTCATCCCCCAGACACGTTTTCAGCCTTTTGTGAGGGTTTCGACATCATCTCGGGAGGAGGCTTTTATTTTTTCATTGTGGCTATTTAACGCGTGCTTCACCCTGAGATTATGTTTCTTATTAACAGCTGGAGTTTTGTTATCTCGGTTTAAGGGTTTATGTGAAACTTAACGAAACGTAAAGAAGAAATGGGGGTGGGGGATACAAAAAGGGCTAAAAACGTGTCGAAACAAATCTGGCAACCTGTCAACATGAGCATGTCACCGTGGTGCAGTTTCTGTTCACATAACACCCGGTTTGCTTCTCCCAAAGTGCCACTTTCTGCTCATGTAAGCTGAACTTTATTTTAAGGTTTGAAATGTCTGCAACTGAATCCAAATTGAATGTTTGTTGGGGTTTGTTTTTTTTAGCCTTTTCCTCCTCCTTTCCAACCCCCCATTTGCGTTAAACCGCAAACAAGACGACACCGGAGCGCCCGGTCCCTCCGCCATCTTCGGACACGGCTGCGTGCCTCACGTGTGTGTTTGTGTGTGTGTGTGTGTGTGTGTCCAGGTAAAGTGCGCTGGCAGGACTTTGACCAGGACCTGTACGTCGGGGCCACGGTGGTCCGACCGGGCCAGGATCCGTACGCCAGGAACAAGTTCAACCAGGTGGAGAGCGACAAACTGCGCATGGACAGAGCCGTGCCTGACACGAGACACGACCAGTGCGTATCTCTGCCGCCGCTCGGAACACGCGCACACCCGGCCGTTCGTGCCCGTTAACCTTTTATTGTTGCATGTGTGACTGCGGGGACATGCTGCCCTTTGTTATCTGTCTATTTGACTAATTGGCCCCAGACTGGATAAGATCTCTTGGAAACTCCCTTGCGCTGGTCTATCGGTTGGAACCAGGAAGTAGCAGCCGAGCAGACGCACGCCGTTCATAAATCAAACTCCGGGGTTATGGCCGTTGTTTGTTCGGCTTCTTAAGTGAGCGCATAAATGAAAAGCGCGATACGGCATCATGTCGTTACACTTTAGGGCGCTTGTTTCTTAAATCCGCCCAAAGTGTCCTGTTGCCTCCTGAATTTGTTATTCAGCTCTCTCTTTCTTTCTCTCGCCCATGTTTTCACTGGGCTCCGTTTTAATTAATAAAGTAGAAATAAACTCACAACAATTTTTTACATTAAGGCCTGCAGCTCGTGCCTGCAACAACGGGCGGCGATGCGGACTTTACGCGGACCTCAAGAAAAAAAATCAGCGCCGAGGTTGGAAATATTACATAACCCGTACGATTGGAGCAGCGTTGCTCGCAGCCACCGCTTTATCGCCGGCCCGGTATCAAGAGAGAGGTCGTGCTCAAGTGACGCAGATGCTGGGAAAGACACTGAAAGAACCTGTTCTCAGAGAACAGAGGGACGTTATTTGTGTACCCTGAGCGAGAGGGACACGTGCGCAGCGTAACGGGCTTTTTGTTCCGTGGCTGTGCTCGACCCGACGCCACGGTCCAGGAAGTTTTCGGGTTTATTTCACCCGTTACTCTCGCCGTTGATTTATTTTTATGAGTAGGCTGCGGTTTGGCTGCAAACCAGCTGGAGACACTGCTGTCATCCTCCCCAACAGCGTGTGTTCAGGCGGCGCTTTTACTGCTGCGGCGTCTCTCTAGGTAAACATGCGTGTGATGGAAAGACCCGTTTTGTAAAGGCGGCGATCTGGTCCCGCTGATGTATCGACTCAGACAGCTCGAGCCATTAGCCCACTAAAAAGAGCAGGGATGTGCCTCCCATTGATCTGTCGGTGATGTGCCATTTGCGCAGCACGCAGCGGCGCTGACTGAAAAGAAGAAAAAAAGTAAATAAAAACCTGGCTGGGGTGAGGAGCGCCGCTCTTTCAATGCAAAAAAAAAAAGCACACGCCGATTTCTTCCGCAGCTACGCGCTCTCCGAGCACTTTATTAAGAACGCCTGCTTTTTTTTTTTTTGTGCGATTATCCAATCGGCCGATCTCCTGGCAGCCGTAACGATGCAGCAAATCATGCACTTTAGCTCAGAAACCAGGGCGACCCCACCCAGCATTTGTGGCGACCCCGACGGAGCGACGGGCTCGGCTGTAACGGACGCACAAATTAGCTCGTTTTTCGCCAGTGCACGCGTGCGAAGAGGATGCCGGCTCTAGATTGATGCAGCTTGTTGACCTTCGCTGACAGATGTGGCTCAGGGCCAACGGGGCCGCACAAATCATTCAGCGACGGCGTTCAGTATGCACGCAGCATGTACGACACACTTCGCACAGAACATATTTCACTGCACGCTTCTCGCCGATATGTTTCTTGAAGCAGGATTTGGAGATAAAGAGTGTGCGCACGCCGCGGGGTTTCACAGATAGGTTGTGGTGTGAAGGTCGTGCTGGGAGAGAGGGGATTGATGGGGGAAAGAACCCCCACAGCGGCGGATAGCCCAGTTTCCCTCCTCCTCCTCCTCCTCCTCCTCCTCCTCCCGTCTCATCGCTCTCTCCCCATGCCGTGTCCTGTCACCCATGTTGCTCACTTTTTCAGTCGGGGTCGGATTTGTCTCTGTCGGACGCACACGTGCGCGCAGTGTCATGGGAGCGGGGTGTGCGAAACCACTGTCAGTCCTGGATTCAGCAGAGCATCATTGTGTGTGTGTGTGTGTGTGTGTGTGTGTACTTGAGCTTCTGTCTTTGTGTGAGCCAGTTTCAGCTCCAGACTTTACAGAGCGGGGATATTTTGGGAAAGAGAGATCCTCACAACACCGAAGGCCCGTGTGAGGTTTAAGGCCTTTTTTTTTTTTTTAGGGTTTGGGTAAGAGGCTTGGGAACGCATTACGCCAACGAGCTTCCTCACAAAATCACAAATCTTCTGTGTACCTCAGCGTCGGCGTGTATGAATCCGGTGCGTTTTGAGATCTGTTCAGGGAGCCGTTCCAGCTAGCAGCATGGCTCGCGCGCTCAGCCGCGTGCTTACGCGCACGGCATTGTTCGCTTGCGCGCGAGCACTTGTAATTTGTGTTTTTCGTCGTCGTTTTTTTAAAATTCCTGATGTGTATGCTCTCGTGCGCGCGTAGCTGCAGACATAAACAATGGAAGTCGGACCTGCCAGCCTCCAGCGTGGTCATCACCTTCCACAACGAAGCTCGCTCTGCTCTGCTGCGGACTGTGGTCAGGTAGGTGCACGGCGTGTGTGTGCTGTCCGCTCAAAAAAACTCCCATTTTCATTTGGAGGCTGAGATTTTCAATTTAATCTTTAATTTAATCCCTTTCCCCCCTGCAATAAACTCCCTCTTTCTCTCTGTTCAGCGTCTTGAAGAAAAGTCCTCCTCACTTGGTCAAAGAGATCATCCTGGTTGACGACTACAGCGATAACCGTGAGCAGTGCACACAAATGCGTTAAATACACACACACACACACACACGCACTCGGACCTAGTACTGCCAGATGTAATATGTGTCTCATCTGTGTGCGGCACGTGCTTTTGTGTGTTTTTCAGCGGAGGACGGAGCGCTGCTGGGGAAGATCGAGAAAGTGCGCGTGCTGAGGAACGACCGCAGAGAAGGTAACCGGAAGAGGAGGAGAAGGGAGTTGTGTATTTTAATGCAGAAGAAACATCCCCGTGCTGTTCCTGAGTTTGCACGTTTTGTTTTTTGTTTTGGTTTTTTCCCCCCTGTAACTGATGTTTCCCGCAGGACTGATGCGCTCGAGGGTTCGAGGTGCAGACGCTGCCACGGCGCCAGTGCTCACCTTTCTGGATTCTCACTGCGAATGTAATGACCACTGGCTAGAGCCGCTGCTGGAGAGAGTGGCTGAGGTACACACACACACACACACACACACACACACACACACACACACACACACACACACAGTGACACAAGACACATACTCACCTTTATGCTTTAGCACTGGAATATTACATGCCCGACACATCCCAGTGAACAAATGGGCAAAGATGACACCTACCTTAAGAAACAATGAATTGACAGCAGTTAGATGTTATTTGTGTTGCGTTGGCAAGAGAAACTGGTTTTGCTGAAATGTTAGAGACCTGTTCCTGCAACTCTAAATCTATAACACACCCAGCAGTGCAGCTCGCCACTAAGTGAAGTCAGTCTGGTTTGGCCTCCTCTCTTCCTGTAAATGTTGCTTAAAATAAAAAAACAAGCTGTCACGCTCCTTTTGATTCCTGTGGCAGTGAAGGGAAAAATGCATCATGACAGTCCTCAGACATTTAGATTTTGACATAAAATCCCCTCAACATCACTGTCGATTCAGTCCCAACAATGCAGTTTTAGTTGTTTTTTTTTTTGGTATAATCACTCGGCTTCGCTCGTCATCGTGCGCGTCACTGTAACTCCCCTTCCTGCTTTGAGTGGATGCGATGTTGTCTTTGGCCTGAATTTTTCCAAGTCATCGCAAACGGCCACAAAATGCCCTAGAATGTGCACAAAGACAGCGAACGGTTCCGAGAGCGCGCCGTGTCCTGAATCGCTTCCCGGTAGTAATAAAGCAATTTTACATCTGTCGGGGAATTTGTTTTGTTCCTTCCCTCTTTCACCTTGAGGTCAGAGGTTGGCTGCAAAGCAGCACCCCTGGAGCTGCTAGTCAGTCAGCGTCTTGTTAACATTCATGTGAAAAACAAGAAGCGCATGACTTCGCTTCAGTAACGCAGGAATGTTTGGACGCCTTCCGAGTAAAAGCACATTTTCACAGCTGCAGATTTTGTTTTCTGACCTGAAATATTTTTTTCTTATAGTAAGAGTAAAATGAGATATTAACATTTGATTGCATGAACCGGTATTGCTGTCAGAATGTAATCACTCTGCTGAGATCATTTTTAATCTTCCGGGACTGTAATAGTTTTTTTTAATCTCTATACTGTCAAAACAGGTGTATAGGGAAACAGTTTTCTATTCAAGACATTGTGCTTATTCAGACTCTCGGAGGTTTCCTCTTTCATAACCACAGCAAGCTGCAAAAGGAAAAGCCAGAGACTGAATAAACCTAAACCGAGCTCCGTTACAGATTAACAGGCCGGCGATATTTACAGTGAAGCCTTTCAGTGATGACTCGAGACGGGGTTTCTCTCCTGAATGTAATCTTTATCTGAACTGGGACACTGTGTGTAAAATGGAGAGATTGTGCTTAAAATATTTATCTGATCTGACTGAGAACAGTCCCAAACATGGTGTTTTGTATTGGCGTGTTTCCGTTCCCCAGTTGCTGTCCGGCTAATTGACTCTGCTTTGATTCGTTTTAGTGGCACATCTGAATAATAAATCTTTCAATACAGGAAAAAAAAGAGGAGGAAAAATGCAGTCTGTGTGGGCGAGACCTCTTGTGTCACATTAGAGCGTCTTGGCCCAAAATAAACAAACTCCCTCGGTACCTGGGAGCCTGTTCCTGTTGCCATCGTTCAGCTCCCTTGAGCAATCCTTTGTCTAAACTACTCGGCTCCTGGTTTGATTTGCTGGGACAAGATGGGGCTGCTTTACTTTTAGTTCTCCTTTATAAACACAGCGATAATCCAGATATGGACCACAGACTAAACATAATGACGTCGAGGGGTAATATTTACTCCACACAAAAAAACAGGGCGTCATCTTCGGCTTTGCTTATTTTGGTCCTTTTTTTCCCCTCCACAAGACGTTGTAGTAAATATTTATTTTATGAGCTGCATCTTTTGTTACTCCAATATGGGTTTGCCCAGAGCGGGGGGAAAAAAAAGAAGAAGTTTTAATCAGTTGTTTTCCTCTGTGTTCTTCTTCCTCCAGGATAAGACCAGAGTAGTTTCTCCTATTATCGATGTCATCAACATGGACAACTTCCAGTATGTGGGAGCCTCGGCCGACCTGAAAGGAGGTGAGGTGCCCAGGGACGCGCACGCGGTTTTAACGAATTACCTTCCTCTTGGTACTTTCAGTTACAATAAATGTCGGCTCGCCGGCAGCGCTAACGCCTGTTGTTTTGGCATCCAACCTTCTCTTTCGCCTCGGCCCGCTGTTGTTACGTCTCACGCGCGAAACACACGCGCCTCTGCCAAGCCTGCCGCACGTAACCCGCGTTTTCCACGCCGCCTGCTGCTGCGAACTGGATTTGTAGCATGTGGCGCGAAAGGAGCGCGCTTAAGCACGCTCGAATTTGTCACTATGTCGGTGTACGCGTTAGGTGTGGGGGGTTTTGGTGAACGCTGGAATCCCGGCTGGAAAAAAAAAAGCAATCAAACTTGTACAATGGCGAGCTTCCCCACATGCGACTTCTGTCTTTGAATCCGCTGTAATCACCGTGTCTGTATTAAAAATAGATCAGGTAACTACGTGCAGTTATAAAAGGGGTTATTTTGGTTCAGCCTCGCTGCTCTCATTACCATCGTTTTTGGCCACAGCAGGCTGCAAAAAAAAAAAAAAAAAAAAAAGCCACAGGACGCTGCCTGCTCGGCTCCAAGCAGCAGACGCGCAGGGTTAGCGACTAGCTGGTGAAACACAGTGGAGCATTTAGCAGCTAAACAGCCAGAGATTTCCCTCAGGAGTCGGCGGAGACCGTAAGCGCAGCTAATAAGAAAGTAAATATTGGATCTGAATTCACCAGGTGGCCAGACAGACGACTCCAGCTAAAGGGTAACGTTGCCCCGTGTCTGCTGGATGTGCAAATAGACAAACGTCTGCTCGCGGGCTCAGAATATCAACCAAAAAGGAAGGCGGTATGTCAGGGTTGTGTTCACAGCTGTTTCAAATTGGGTTTGATTGACATCTGTGGACACACCCACTTCAACTTCCTGTCAGCACAAAAATAAAACTAAAATATATTGCTGCGCTGTATACAAAGCGCTAAAATAGTACGCTCCATTGTGCAAATGAGTACATGCTGCATATATTTATTATCGTTATTGTAATTGTTTGTTTGTTTAATGTGTATACTGATGTGTGTGTGTTCAGGTTTCGACTGGAATTTGGTGTTTAAATGGGACTACATGACTCCGGAGCAGAGACGGGCCCGACAAGGCAACCCCATCGCGCCCATAAAGTAAGACACGCGCGCACACAGACGCAGTCGCTCAGGTGTTCACGCGCTGCCGCCGCACTCCTGGTTGCCATTCGCCATCAGCAACTAATCTCACACCCTTCCTGGCTCCATCCGCCCACCCGCCCTCTCCCTCTGCCCCTGCAGGACGCCGATGATAGCGGGAGGCCTATTCGTCATGGATAAGGAATACTTTGAGCAGCTCGGAAAGTACGACATGATGATGGATGTGTGGGGAGGAGAAAACCTGGGTGAGTGTCGCTGCAGCGCCGATGCAAATTCAGAGGAGACACGGCGGCGCACGAATTACAGCAGAGCAAATGAAAGTATGACACAATTATGGATGTGAGAGGAATAGAAAGTCTCTGTGAGTGAAGCTGGAAAAAAAATCGAATAGGAGAATGTGATTGAGAATCGAAAGAATCAACTGTTCCCTGACTATAAGCCTCTAATAATGCTGAGAAGAAGTTTCTCCAGACGCCTTCAAAGATTAGTTTGATGTTTTGGAAAATGTTTAACTGTTTCTGGACGCATCGCTGTAAAGTTTTCCCATCAAATGCTGTTCGTTTCGCTTGAAAAACACATTCCTGCTCACTTGTGAAATCTGCTCTCTCACAAGAGATTCGGCACCAAAGCAGGGATGTATCTCACGCCCTAATCATCTTCCTCTGATTATGTTTATTTCCATGCCAGGAATCTAATTTTTTTTTTTTAAGTATCTGCCAGAGTGCAGTTAATCTTTGAAAATTACAGTGTTAATGTGATCATGATTAGAGTTGGTAAAAAAAAAAAACAGTAAAAATTACCATAGTGTACACAATGGAGCTCAGTTTACAGGCAGTACAATGATATAATAACAACTGCGTCTCCCTGCTGCCTTTGTCTGAATACAGTCGGGACATTGTTGAGAATAAACAGCCGACAGAATTATTCATGCTTCCCTCGAGGCACCGTGATTAATCAGAGCCGGATCGACATTTCAGATGCCGGTTTACTTGTGCGCTCATTTAGACAGCGCTTATTCATATGCAGACGGCGGTGGAGAGGGAACGTGACAATGTCAACACGCTGAAGGGAGGTGCAGACATAACTGTTTTCATACCGCGGATTATAATTAGCCGTGATATTTTTATTGAAGCACTTGGTCGGAACGAGCATGGGAAAGGAGAAGCGTTTTTGACCTGTGTGTGTGTGTGTTTGTGTGTGTGTTTCAGAGATCTCGTTTCGTGTGTGGCAGTGTGGCGGCAGTCTGGAGATCATCCCCTGCAGCAGAGTCGGCCACGTCTTCAGAAAGCAACATCCGTACACCTTCCCCGGGGGTAGTGGGACTGTGTTTGCGAGGTGACACGCACATGTGTACACGCACGTCAAGACACTTACGTAGCTAATTACTCAAGCACAGCGTTTCCTGTACAAATGTCGTCTCTCATGGATATATTTGTGAACCGAACACTTGCAAATGTTCAGTCTACATAACACGTATAACCAAATACTAGGTAGATATTTTCCTAAACTAGAAGAAATTCAGCAGATGGCGTGAGACCAGGTAAAGCGGACGTTTACCATGAGGTGGAGTGTTTGTTCTTGAGCTTGTGTGCCGGCAGTTAAGAAAACAAGCACAAGGTCCCTTCGCTAGACCAACTGTCACGCACTTAAAGATCAAATGCTCGGAAGATCATGGGATTGTTGGGAGACTGTTTTTTCGTCAGCTGCTGTTTTCAAGGTCGCGACCGAGCTCTCAGTCTCAGCTTTTAACCAGCATGTGCGAGAAGTCGGGCGCACAAAAGCACTCGCGCAAACTAAATCTGATCATCTGCAACTCGGTGACAACTGGGGAAAGTCCAGCCGCTGATGAAGTTCATGTGACACGATTAAAAGCCTCAGAACAGCTTCTAAAAGCACGATTTTGTCTTCGTTTAAACTCTGTCATATTCTACCGATAAGAATAACTTCAGACGGTATTTAATCTCCCGTCATATCAGATGTCAGTTGGTTATCATTTAGTTATTTGCATCGAGCACCGTGGTGTAAATTGGTGTAAATGACTGCACGCACACGACTGAGTTTTACTTCAGGTCTGAGAATCACACCTGCGTTTGATAATTAAAACCAAAGGACATCGGCTAAAAAGCCGAGTAATCGCAGGGTAAGGGAAGGACGCTGGTGTTAAATACGGGTTTATCTCGCTTTGCATGCGCGGCCTTTTCGAGCCCTGATAAATGTGACAGCGTAATCACTGAACATCTGTAATCTGGAACATGATACATGGGAAGTGATATGGATCTCTGCTTTGAAACCACAAGTTACCCCCCTGGAAGTACGCCTGACAAACCCTCATGGCCCTGATTAAGAAAGTATGAGGCGGATCAACAGATAACAGGAAGTTTAAAGTGGCTGCGGTTTCCTTGGTCCTCAAAGTTATGTAGACAGCGCAAGGGAAAAAACCAAAATGAGGCCATATTAAGTTTTTGGAAGTAGTTTACCACTCTCTTGAATTGGTGTTGTGAGATTTGAAATGATATCCATGACTGGTCTTGATTGGCAAATGCAGCAGAAAGTGACTTAAAAGCTCCTGTATTGACATAACATGGCAGAGATTCTCAAGATGAAGAAAAGAATCTGGCGGCACGCAAAGTGCGCTTATATTTTTAACACTCGGTGTGAACTTCAAACACTTTCAGAGCTTATGATGAAATGCGCGCTGTGGATGCCACCCCAGCACCTCCTGCAGACTGCAGGTCCCACTGTGTTTTAGTCATTTACATAGTGAAAAGAAGTGAAAACAGTCTGCACAGCACGATGTGAGATATCGCTGATTGATCGATGGGTGCAGTGGTGTCATCCTGTGTCAGGAGGAGGCACACAAGGCAGAACAGCTTCACGTGAGCTCTGAGACTGCTCCAAATCAACATCTTGTCCTTTGGTCTGAATAAAACCCCAACCTCTGTGCCATGTGGCTGCTGGCACTGACCCTGGGGAGCTGCGAGACAGCAGCTGTTTTGTCTGCTTGGAGGGCGTTGTAATTGCCCTTCTGAGAGCAGCATTTCCGAGATAAGCTGTATTGGACATGCTGAGACGAAGCCAAACTTAAAATCAATGTGAAGAAAAGACTCGAGACTCCGCGGGAAAAACAACCTATGAATCTCCTCCGTCGGCGGCCGACGAAGGAGATCGCCAAAGTAGCACCCGTGTGAGAAACGCTGAGCGCGTGAAACAGACGGTCATCGTGCATGCAGTCGCGTTCCCGTCATAGCCACCTTTTCAGTTTCAGTTCAGAAAGCTCCTGTGATAATATCATTGTCACGGGCCCATCTCTCTCCTCCGCGCATAACCTGTTTTTCCGAGCACGCAAATCGGAATGTAGGAACCCCTCGACCGGATTGGCTCGCCAGTCTCTGGGGGTGTGGCCGACCGCGCTCCTGCCAGTGATTGGACGGGCACCGCTCCGGAGCTCAGGTCCCACGAAGGCAGTTTGGACAGGCTCCCTCTCCGCTCCGTTGGCAGGAGAATGGTCGGCCCCAGCGATTGATAGCTACGCAGGCTCAAAATGTCACCATGGTTCTTACGTTCCTGGAACTTTCACACTCCCCTGTCTATTCATTTACTGATATTTGTGTTGGAAGCCTGTGTAGATAAAGATCAAACAGTCGTGAGAGCTCGGTTGTCTTGGTCCCCGTTTCTAGAAAGCCCTCGATGAAGCCGAGTTCTGAATCCCGCCGACACATGGTCTGACGGCGCCTCGTTACATCATCTGAAACAATGGAGATTTGGCAAAAATATAATCGGACATCATGTCAACACACACAGTTGCTCAATGAATGTGTTAACTGGAAAAATACACACGCTCCCATTTGTTTGTTCAACCAGTGGAACTTGAAGATGTCTTAAAAACTGGGACGTGAGTGCAGGACAGTGTGGGAGCGTCCATGTGATACACACACACACACACACACACGTCCAGTTTGGTGATGACTGGTTGTGTCTGGGCACAGCTCCCATTCCACACTGTTCCAGTCTGCCTCATACCTCTGTCCTTAATCTGTCTCTGTCTCTGTTTTTCCAACTCTGCGTCGCCGCCAGTCTCTGTCTCGCTCACACTTCATCACTTGTCACAAAACACGTATATATTTGCGTTTATCCCCCTCCGTCCTTGTTTTTCCTCCTTCCTTCCTTCTCTTTCTTCATTTAGTGTCTCCCTGTCCCTCACCCCTCACTAATTTTTTTTCCTTTTCTCCCCTCTCTCTCAGAAACACAAGGAGAGCAGCAGAAGTGTGGATGGATGAGTACAAAAACTTCTACTATGCCGCTGTCCCCTCAGCGAGAAACGTCCCTTACGGAAAGTAAGTACCCTTAAAGCAGAATAACGTCCCTCGGTCAGAAAATGATTGGAACGATTGGACGTATTAATTGCTTTGCCAATTAGCAGGGTGACAGTAGCAGAAGAAGTCAGTAACCCCTTTTCTGGAAGCGACATGAGGCTTAAAACAGGGCAATAGGTCGGTGCCTGATTTGCCCCAATCAAACCACCGCCATATTTGACGTGCTGAAGGGGTTAGTGTGAAATTATATCAGCTTGGGGTGAAGCAAAAGAACACAAAAAAAGGAGCGATGAAATATCTCAACAACTGTTGGCCGGAACGTCATGAGACTTCGTTCAGTCATTCGCCATCCCCAGAGGATACTGACTACCGCTTCTCCGTTCTTCTTAACGCATCCATAAAAGCCTGCACGTCAGCGACAGCAAGCGCTCTCGCATTCGCACAGATAAATATGCCTTTAATATGTGACCTTGTGGGAACACCCTTGGCATGCCCTCCAGTGCCAGCCTAATCGGGTGTTTTCCCCAAAGGATGCAGCCTCGGTCGTGCCCCGGGCCTCCGCTCTCTGCCTTTTACGGCAGCGACTGACTGAGCGGGGCTATAATTCAATCAGACTCCAGAGGCGTATTGGAAACCACAAGCGATCAACCCTTTAATTCTCTCTCGCTGTCTCTTCCTCCCTCTCAGTATCCAGAGTCGTTTGGAGATGAAGAAGAGATTAGACTGTAAGCCATTTAAATGGTACCTGGAGAACGTCTACCCAGAGCTGAGGTGAGGAAATGAGAGCATTTTATGTGTGTCATTATATAATGAGACATAAAGTACATGGAGGAGCTTGAGCCAGACTGTGGTTTTGTAAGAGACCACAGCTCTGTGAGGAATCGCAGGGAGGATGCTGTGATCTCCTGTGTGCTCGGCTCCAATAGTCTCTACCTGAATAAGAGGCTCGCGATTGCAGTGACACTAATGACTAACCCTTATCGGCAATTATGATTCAAGCACATTGTTACACGGTGACAGGTTTGCAATTTGTCACTTACATGACTGAGATTATTAGCATACACATGTAAAAGCTCTAAATTGGACTAATTTCACATGCGGTTGTTTAAAGACTATACTTTTCGAATTTCTGTCCTCTTTCCTTTTCTAGTACCATACTTGTGTCGCTGACAAAAGCCTTAATATCCCTGTATTATATATGAGCTGATGCAAGCTTGATACGGCTAATACCCAGTCTAACAACACTGTTTATGTGCGTTTAGGGTCCCAGATCATCAGGACATAGCGTTCGGAGCCTTGCAACAGGGAGGGAACTGTCTGGACACCCTGGGCCACTTTGCAGATGGCGTGGTGGGCGTGTACGAATGCCACAACGCTGGGGGAAACCAGGTAGCGTTACAGCGGCGATACACGCAGGTCAGCTTGTCAAATCCTTGCTCTAGAGACACCTCGGTGGGTGGAGGCACTTGTGGTGAAAACACAGGGGGTATGTTGAAGGCGTTCAGCTATTTTAGGTGGAAGGTGACACACTTTTTCACTCACTTTGGGGGTTTTTTTGTGTTTGAAAATGAGTTAAAAGTCATCCTTAACCTGCAGCAGATATAAAAGTGAATATTTGCATTAACATCTTTACAGTTAATACATGGTAACTGCTGGTACAATGTAACGTGTGCACCGTGTTTCTGTGTGTGTGGTGTGCACTTTGTGCACACTAAGTGTGTGTGTGTGTGTGTGTGTGTGTGTGTGTACGTGCACACAAGCTTAAACCACATTCTGTCAGCAGTTTCTCAAATAGCTTTTTACCCCCCAGAAATAGACTGACAGGTGAACCCGTCAGACTATTTGAGCAGGGGGAACCCGCCGTCACGTAGAGTCGCACGCGCCGGCCTCACGCAGCCGGTTTGCTCTCGTTGTGGTTCTTGCCACATGAGTAGTTGAGCGGCTTCCAAACGCTTTTTATTTGTTTGGTGTGAAGAGTAACACCGGCCTCAAATTTCACTTGATGAAGCAGTTTGATGAAGGCCTTCCTTGTCCCACCGGTTTTTCATATTTGGAGCCTGATTTACAGTCAGGCCAGTCCTTTGTTCAGTGTAACCTGATAATCTCTGTGTGCGTCAGTTGTCATAAGGAAATTAAGTGGATTTTTTGTGAGTACAAAAAGTACTTTGTTTCTGTTTTTTGCGTGTACAGGTGTACAGCAGTTATTACAATTTCTTATAATAGATATGATACATTATATTTGCCGATACCTGGATTTGTGGAAAAAGCCTCGCTCGGAACAACGCCCCCAGAGTGTTTGCGCAGGCAGAAGTTTGGACGCAAAATATATTTACATATCTATTTCTGTAAAGGAATGGGCCCTGACCAAGGACAAATCAGTCAAACACATGGACTTGTGTCTGACTGTGGTGGACAGAACAGCCGGCTCCCTCATCAAGCTGCAAGGCTGTCGAGAGAACGACAGCAGACAGGTAACCGCACCGAGCTCCGTCAGCAGCTTCGCTCTGGGAAATTAAAAAGAAAGGAAAAAAAAAAAGAGCAAGAGAATACACTCCGGCAGATGGACGTTTGTTTAACGTCACGGCGCAGCGCGTGCTTCGTATGCGTATGTCATATCGTGGTTTTCTTCTCACCAGAAATGGGAGCAGATCGAATCCAACTCGAAGCTTCGTCACGTGGGCAGTAACCTCTGTCTGGACAGCCGCAGTGCCAGGATGGGTGGGCTCACCGTGGAGGTCTGCAGCCCCAGCCTCAACCAGCAGTGGAAGTTCACTCTCAATTTACAATCATAGGGGGCGCTAGAGACCCCAGGTAGAGTTGGATCTTGGATAGAGACACCAACAGACTCTGAGACACAGGTAAGAAAATGGACCGAAGGAGAAAGACAAACTTGATGGATCAGTGGATGCTTCTTGCTCCTCCTCCTCCTCCTCCTCAGACGTGCATCCAGTCATGTCTCCACCCCTCTCCCCCACCTCACCCCTCCCGAACGAAAATGATGAGCCACGCCCCCCCAAGGGGGAGGGGCTTGCAGACCATACTGGAGTCAACAGGAATCTGTCTGTGTTTGATGGATGGGTAGCGACAGTGATGATCACGATGAGGATAAAAGCGATGAAGGGGCTTTCCATCCAAAACTACATACCTCAGTGTTTCTTCATTGATGGTTTCGGAGGCAAACGATGAGTGAATTCTTTTTGTTCTTTTACTTTCTTCAGCGCTGGTGAAATAGAGCTCATTTCAAAACATTTTTACTTTGTAATTATTTTTATTTTATTATTATTTTTTTTATTTCTTGCTTTTGATTTTCCATAGGGGTTTCGCAGGAGCATTTTGGGGTTTTTTTTTGTTATTGTAAGAATCGGATGTTGTTGGTCTTGCTCCTGTCCAGCGCTCTCTCGTTAGTTTCCCACGCCGAGCTCGAGCCCGTCACGGCAGAAACGAGGCTTCAGGTTGTGGTTTCGTTAAAGGTTTTGGGTCAAGAGTGACGCGAAGGGAGGAAATGGACTCGATTCTTTGAGCTTGTCCTCTCGTGTACTTCCAGTGGTTTCTAGGATCAACAGAGAAAAGAGACACAAGGTGGAGGGAAGATTGCTGATCTGTACAGTTATAGATTGTGTCTTGGGCAGGGAGGAGGGGCGTGCAAAGGAGCTTCTGTACTTTGGACGGGGTCTGACGCCCGGTCTGACCCGGAAGAACAGTTCCTGAAACCAGGAAGTGTCTTGAAGCCCACCCTGAAGATTTACTGTCTTCAGGCTGTAGCACTGGCTGCTGCAGCACCATCACTTCTCCACCATCATGTCTCTAAAGATAATACACAGAAAATAAATTTCTTAAACCTCTTTTTTTTTGTTTACTTTTGTCAAAAAAATGGAACCAAATTTCAAATGGATGTGTTTGTGTTTCAGGAATACTAGAGTGATTCAAAGAATTTTTCTTTACATGTTCTGGCTGCTCTGTAACTGCCGCTTCCCACGGGGCTGTTCGGTTTATACATCTTCTTTTTCCTGCACAGATGATGTCTTTGCCTGCGTCTCTCTTGCTATTGTGGGACGGGTACTGTCTCAAAAACGATGCCCAAACTGGATTTAATGTTGCAGCTTCTTCTCGAAAGAAAAACAGGTGTTTACCGCAAATGGATAGCGTTTTTTTTTTTTTAAGTCACCATGATGAGGTGCCCGATCTTTTACAGATTAACTAACGTAGACTTGATTGAGCTGATTGTTTATCTGCTGTCAACCTGACAGTGCGTGGGCCGGCAGAGGAAAATCACCAGTGTCCGTATGCGGGGAACCTTCTAAGAGGACTAATAATCAAGGCCTGTGACAAAGTCAAGTTGTTGTTGTCTTTTTATAGAGCCCTCACAGATCCCTCAGTTTTGTAAATCCTGGCTTATTCCAGCCTGAGAACAGATGTCACGCAGAAAGAAAAAGAGTTTCCAAAGTCTTTACTGTGGTCAAAACTGTGAAATGTGCAGGCACGCGTGTTCCTACTGGCTGCGTGCATTGCCGACATGTTCCTGCAGTTACACAGGGTCAGTAGGGTTTTGCATCAACATATTTTTTGCTTCACTGTGGCTGTTAGATGAGCCATCTGTCCCGTAGTTTGAAATAAACAGGGTTTTACCGTTCGTCCTCGCTCTGTTTCTGCAAGAGTCGGGCAGGTTGTTTTTTTTTTTGTTTGTTTCTGTCTGCACCAGTGCCACCGCTATGGCGAAGTACTTTATGCAATGCAACAAGATTTCAGTTTCACCGAAACAGCGTTGTGCCGCAGTTTCTTGTTACACGGTTGTGTTACCGATACCATTTACAGTAGCTGTAGCGGTTTACGAGTCCATTACCTGATGGCTGTTGTGTATCCTTTGCAACACTAGTCTCCCCGGTGCTTCATCACCCCTTCCTCTTCACTGCTGTGCCCCTTTGTACTGTTAGTCACTGATGAGTAATGATGGTGGATTTTGGGGAAATTGGTTCTGATTAAATTTGGAGTGACTCATTACTTGGCAGCTTTAAGGCAAGAAAACAAACAAATAACATTTCCGAACAGACATACTGTACCCCAGAAACGGCCTATAGAGATCACATCTCCTATTTCCTGGTTTATTGTAGAGAGAAGCTGCAGCTTCAAATATTTTGGGTTTGTTTTTTTTTTTTTGTTAAATGTGAAATATCCTCTGTTTCTCATTATTCCTCTCCCTCTCTCACACGCACATTCACATCTTTACAAGGAAATGCTCCTTAATTTTATTTTATTTTGTTTCTACAGAGTTTCCAAAACTGACAAAGACAGCTGGTGGTGCTTGTCTGATGCTCTTGTGTCCTTTTCTTGTCTTCTGCCATTATGTTACAGTGGGCCTGATGTTTGCCCTGTCTTACACATGCATCCATCTGTAAACAGAGTGAGTGGAGTTGAGAAGGTCAGCTGAAACTGCAGCTGGTTGAAAAGCCTATCCTGTGACTTGATAGGTCACTTCATTGTGCTGCAAGGCACAGGACCCGCAGGTATGAGGCCAGAGAGAGACTAACCCCGAGGGGGAGAGGTGGGAGGCAGGTTTTGTGTTGCCATGGTGACCAGACTCGAGGGCCCAAACCTGGTTTTGGGTTTCAGTTAGATTTAATGTTAATCAAGAGGTAGATCTACCGTTACTGGAAAAATATTTTTTGTTTTTTTTTGTTTTTCCTTGCCATTCTGTTTAGAAAATGTAAGTTAATATGAAATATTTTCTGTTGTGTTTTAATTTCGTAAAAATACTGCGATCCACAGGAAGGGTTTTTGTTCTTTTTCTCAAATGTGCATCTAAACAGTATCTGCAGTCAAATCAGAGGCTTTGGAGTGCACGACACTACAGGCAGGTTACAATAGACACTTCACTTCAGCGGCGCAAATGCGGAAAGACGGTAGCCTCCTGATTCCCACCGTTCTCCTGTAGCCTACCACATGGTGCAGTACACACTCACGCACACACACACACACACACACAAAGTCCTGAAAAGCGGCTGGATCTAGTTCTTAAAATGGAAAATCACCCCAAACTGGTCATTTTGACATGAGCTGCAAAAATGGTGCCATCATTTTACACACAGAGTGTCATAGATGATCAGTTTTCAGCTGATTCTTATGGGGTGTCCTGGGATAAATTGGATACAGGTAGAATTGTTGTTGTTTTTTAAAAATAATTATTCCTTTTATTTTTCACGTGTAAGTGTAAAGGTCAGATGAGCTCCATATACATTTGTATGTTGCAGCCTCCTAATTTGGTACCATTCATCCAGCTATGCAGCATGAATAATTGTCAAATGCTGATCTGTGTCACCAAATGTAGTTACAGACCTCAAACCAGGCTTCATTTTCATTTTCGCATCCCCTGTACTCATCTGTGAGGGCGACATACTGGTGTTTTAGTGGCCTATAACGCCCTCTATTGCCACAACTATTCAACAATTAGAAACTTAAGAGAAAAGGGACTGGAAGTACACACCCAGAGAGTTTCAGACTTTTTTCCCTTCTTCTTTATGTTTTATTTGCCCTTTTGGTTCTTTATTTTCCTGTTTAAACTGTTTATTCAGCCCTACTCAGTGGAAACGAGCCTAATTACACCTCAGAACATCAGGCATGAGAACCAAACTGCACACACCACGGCAATACTGTCTGCTTCCAGCGTTTCAGACACGGTATGTTGCTGACAGTCTATTCTTTTTAAACTAGTCTTAACTCTTGTGAAGATGAACAGCTTGTTATTTTGTTTTATATTGGTTTTTTTACATTATACGCAGAAGAAATAACTGTAAAAGTCCAGCACCTCATTTTGATTGGATGATTAAATGTTTACATCTTTAGCACAATGTGCCAAAGTTCCTTCCAGGAAGAATGAAAAGGGGCAAAAAGCCTTTGGAAATACAGAATAAGTCAAGAAGAACTGACTAAGTGTTGGTTGCACATTTGCCTACAATATGTTGTGTATCTCATCATTGCTTTCGAGTCTCGTTTCAAAGACCAGGGTAAAAAAGAGTGGGGCGACAGCTCTTAGCTGCTGATCTGGTGTCAGTTTTTACAATGGACCGGGGGAATAAGTTTGGTTGCTGCCTGATCTCATGCCTTTTTAAATTCTGACAAGCGCCACCTGCATAATGGATTTGGATGTCTGTAAAAGGTGCGTCAGGGGAGACCAAGTTCTGTATGCGTGCTCCACTTTGGAAAAGAACTAAAAGCTTCTTTCAGAGACAGGAAAGATATTGTCAGACACGCTTGTTTGCATTTTAAGAAGGGGCTGCATAACTGAACACCAGTCAGCAAGCAAGAGCATCGACACCACTGAGCCAGCAGGAGTTGACTGATACTCACTTGTGTGTTTTTGGAGGGAAAGGTTTTTTTTTTTTTTTTTTTTTTTTGATGGGGTTGCACGAGAGCAGGTGTGAAGGTCAGGCTTTTTTTTCCATGAAACGGGGGAGAAGAATTGTGTCATGTTTTGTCCCAAAAAGAGAGACGTCTTCTCCTCAGCCCACCTTAAATCCCCTTTTTAGGATTAACGGAAGAGAAGCCTTCTCTGATAGCCCTGCTGAGACATCCAGCTCAGGACCGCTTAAGCATCTCCATCTTTCGCTATGATGATACCAGTGTGTATGAGTCGGGGCCTACGAGGGGCTTAACATGCACATAAGACAATAAACTGTAAAAGTCTCATCAACCTGCAGTGACAGATAGCAGAGAAGGTGGTAGGGACATGAACCGATGGATTAATAATGTGTGTTTTCTATGAGGAATGGGGCTTCAATGAATGACAGTGGTGTTGAAATCATGAGGCGGGCGATTGTGGCACCAGGGGTTACACATGTAAAAGTGTATATTTTTGTATATACCTACATCAGTGTGTGTACAGTATGTACATATATACACAGTGTACTCAGCTGCGGTTCCTAGTTTTGTTGTCCGACTGTACAGCGCTTCTAACTGTTCCCTGTTTTATAGATACTGCAGAAATTCAACTTTGAATGAGGAGAAATGATTAACTTAAATAAATGCATTTATATATATATATATAAACTGAACGGAGTGGTTTGATCAGCTTCAGTGATCAGTGGCGCAAGCTCATGATAACTGATGGTTCTGTTGTTTTCACAGTCATGCAGCCCTGCATCTGGACCAATGTGCGAAAACCTCCACATCCTACAGCTGCTTCATGTCTTTAATGTTCGTCAGTCCGTAATTTGTTCGTTTGATGAAATCCTCTGAAATTTCTCTGCCGTTCCCATCCAAAGATGGACATTGTGGGAGCTAAGCATTAATTTTACATGTATTCAGAGGCATGATTATTTAATGACTGAGTGTGCTCAATCCTTCAAATGCTGTTAATTTGGTTTGGATCTAAAAATGTGCGACTGCAGTGTCAGCCTGATCTCCAACAAACCACTGATTTATGTTTTTCCACAAACTTGAGCTGCCTCAAAAGAAACTAAGTTTCGGATTCCAAAACAATGCAGCTGGGTAATATGTCTTCTATTTGGCTAAGTTGGATTACTAGGACAAAGGAAATATGGTTACACATGCATAATGTATAAACAGACAGTATGTTCACGCTGAAGAAATGACAAATTTTATGCCCAAATTGTATTTTGCGTAATTGGAGAAGACAGCTGCTGTTCTGTACGGAATGATTTCTTTATGTACTTTCCCAACATGAACACCACCATTCTGTATGTCCATGCTCCACGCTGCCTCCACCCTTCTGGCAAGGCTGTCCACACGTCTTTCAAACATGGCTGTTGGCACAAATTTGGACAAACACTGTTTTCTGAAACTCAGGAGTCTAAACTTAACTGGGAATAGCTGCCCTGGTATGCTACAGTATTATAGCCATATGTGTGGTATATAGGACATCATTGTATGTTATGTTGCTGAGGCAAATAATTCTGCTTACTCGATGCACTAAAATTCAAAATTTAACAAGTAAATGATCTGGTTAGACCTTGACATACAAAGATCTGCATAATGATGAAGTTTTGTTTTGTGCCCAAAGTTCTTAGTAATTTACGCAGGGATGCGCATAGAGATGCTCGTAAAACAAGGACAACAACGATAAACAAACACAAACGTATAGGCCCATCATAAGCAAGTAAATATGAAAAAAATAAATACGCTAAAGTGTCAGTCGATTATGTAAACCTCGCTCAAAAAATTAAGTTAAGTGCAGTCGAATACAACAGTCCTGCAATAAATCCTCCTTTCTCCACTGATGTTATGAAAGTGAAATTTAAAAGCACCACAAACTGCAGCCTCCAAAAATGACCCAAAAATTGAGTCAACACTTCTATTAGCTTATTAGTTTTATCTGGGTGTTCCTTATTTTTAAAAAGAACAACTTGGTGTACACCATCATTTTGTGTGCCGGAAACTGTAGGGGTTGCAAACACGATTTAAGTCGTAGATTAGATGTTGCTGTGTCTGTTCCAGCGCACCACAGTGCGTCGCGTACACGCATTAGTTACTGTGTGTGCGTGTGTGCGCGTGCATGTGTGCGTGCGTGCGCGTGCATGTGTGCGTGCGTGCGCGTGCATGTGTGCGTGCGTGCGTGCGCGCGCTGTTTGTTTGTGTTTGTTCTGCGGCCTCTCCAGCAGGGGGCGGTACGAGCCACGGCGCACGCTCGGGGGGCACCGGAGAGGAAGAACGGGGCTCGGGCGAGAGGGCGAGGAGAGCCGCTGAGCAGACGACAGGCGGTGCTCGGCGGTGTCTGACCCGAGAGACGTGACCAGCGCGAGCCATGAAGAACGAAGGCATCGAGGGGACGGAGAGGTTCCTGAGCCCGGACAAGGGCAGGGGCCTGCGGGCGCTGAGGCACTTCGCGGTGGGGGAGCTGGTGTTCGCCTGCCCTGCCTACTCCTACGTGTTGACGGTGAATGAGAGGGGGGCGCACTGCGAGCACTGCTTCACCAGGTAACGCATCACCTCTCTGAAACAGCTGGGGGGTGGGCACTTAGCTACGATCCGGCAGCACCTCAGCGGAGTTTAAGTGGGAAACGAAGCGATTGTCCGGTTGAACGCCGGGCTAACCTCGTTGCCTAGCTAGGTTAGCCGTTAAAGCCCCGGACGGACCGTGTCCGTGGTGCAGGCTGAAACGGGGTCAGCGCGATGAGGCGGCTCACCTGACATCACGCCGCAGGGTCAGGACGGTCTAAAATACAAGAGCGCGAACAACCTCCCTGCTGCTTTTAAACAAGAAACGTAAAAACCTCTGCTTACGTGCATCCTAATGCTCCTACACTTACTTGCAGGTAGCATGCTAGCGTTTTATTTATGCCGTCGTGTGACGTTTGTGCTGTGACAGCATCGTTGCTGTTCCGCAGATGCAGCCTCGGTATAGAAGAAGTGGGGGGAAAAAAACACAAACCTCCACGATTTCAGGAGCCGCGCTCATTGTTCTTGGGTTTAAAGTCTCACCTGTTTTAGAGGGGGATTATGAGGTATAACGTCCCGCCCGCTCCTGCATCGGGGTTAGGGAGGCTACGTGCTAACGGAGAGGCGCACTGGGTAAACACGTAAAGGAAGAATGAACTTCCTTTTTAACGTTCAGACTCTCGGCTCGCCGACTTGTCTCGTTGAGATCGGATGCACTGTGACACCCTTTTTAACACCCTTTAAATTAGCTTCAGTCTCTCTCTCTCACACACACACACACACACACACTCCCCCCCACACCACACACACACACACACACACACACACACACACACACACACACACACACACACACACACACACGCACGCCTCCTACCCCAAGCTGCCCTTAAGGCTTGTAGAGCAGCAAAAGGTTAGGGTGCTAAATATAGGGGACCATGTGTCCCAAGAGAGGAGGAGCCAGGAGATGAGAAGGCCAGGGGGATGTGTGTGTGTGTGTCTACGTTTGCTCTTGCACAGTCACACAACTTTGTGTATGTTTGTTGTGCGGAGACGGAGGTGTTTGAATTGCTTGCACTTATAATTCCAACTCCTTGTCCTCACGGATGTGGAGCGGTTCTGAATAAAACGGAAGGTTCGGTGTCTGAGTAAATTCGGGGCGGTGTTTGAGCTCGGGTGACGCGAGTCAGTGTGGCCCGTCCTCCGTCGCGGGACTAAAATGAGCCTGCGAGGCCAGCCCGGTCCCCATCAGGCTAACAAGGAGTTTACTAGAATGAAACAAGCTAAAGGTTTGATTTGATTGTGCGTCGGCCGGTGAAAAGACTCGGGTGAAGCTGTCTCGCCGGGTGCACCCGGTTATTTCACATAGTGCTTTTACGTTTGAATCCTGAGTGTCTCCCTCGTCACAGCTGTGGTGAAATAATGTGTCGTGTTACAGGAGAGAAGACCTTTCCAAGTGTGGCAAATGCAAGCAGGCCTTCTACTGCAACGTGGACTGTCAGGTAAGAACGCCCTCCACCTCCGTTCCTCTGCGTTTTCATGCAGAGCTCATGTGTGCCTGTGTGTGTGTCCTTTATTTGTTTAGCTCTTATCCCAAGGCAGTACAAATAGGTCAGGTTGTTTGATTATTGTGCAGGTGGCTTATTGTTTGGTGTCGGTGCGATCCCTTTGTGCGCGTTTTACATTCTGCTCCATCAGAACCGCAACGGGGCGAATTGCAGAAACTTATTTGGGTGATCTTGCGACCCACCATGGCACCTCGGACCACACATTGAGAACCGCTTCAGCGGGGCTCCAGGTGGCAAGAGAGCGCCCGCTAACACCGTTGCTATGACAATTGAGTCGGCCTTGGCACGAAACGCCCTCGGTGCACGGCAGCGAGACTGAGGATTCGTATTGTGCGAGTGTGTGTCGTCGTTTCTCTCACCCCTCTCTCCTTTCATGCGTCGTCCCGTCGAGCAGAATGACTTGTGGTAAGAGCGGCGGCCATTTATCAACTTCTGTCTTCCTCTTCCGTTTGTGCGTTCATGCAGAGAGGTGACTGGCCCATGCATAAGCTGGAGTGTGTCGCCATGTGTGCCTATGGGGAGAACTGGTGTCCGTCAGAGACCGTCAGACTGGTGGCCAGAATCATAATGAAACAGGTGAAGTGAATCGCACGTGGGAGAAGAAATGTTTCAGCATCCAAAGACGTTTTATTGTGAACATGTGTGCAGGAAATCAGATAAACGAGAAGCAAGCAAAGAGAGGGAGGATGGGTGTGATTCAAATAATAAATTCCTAGCTCAGTGTTTGAGACACTGCAAACAAATGTGTATTCAAAACCTCCAAAATGAGCCACGCACCGTGGCCACATCAAAAAAAAAACCACACACATCGTGAGCCGTCCAACTGCGATCATGCAACTTCGATCTTTCCTTTTTGCTTTTTTTAAATTGCCGTCGGTCACGTTCCGCAACACGGCGCTGCTGTCGTCCAGTTGTTCTGGGAAGCGGCTGCGTTGTCATTTTAACGACACCCTCAAAGGCCCGCGACGTCTGTAACAAACGTTTTACCATAATAAAGCCAGTAAGGGGCAAATGACGTGATGTCGGCTCTGTTTCTTGACTAAAATGATGTCTTTCCCGTTGCAGAGAGCCACAACAGAGCGCACCCCTTCGGAACGGCTGCTACTGCTCAGAGAGTTCGAAGCCCGTAAGTACGCATGTGTGTTAAGTTACACATTTGTGCACTTTTAGTTACATGGCGCAGCGTGTGTGTGTGTGTGTGAGAGAGAGAAATTTTCCTGTGTCTCTGCAGTTTTGGCAGCGCGTCTATTAATATCCTCCGCTGTAGCTTCCAGTCAGCCCTGGTTTTCATCGGTTTCGTTCACCACATCTGCGGCAGCGCTGGGACTTAAATCCCCAGCTCCCGGGCGCTGTAATTTCACGATCTCTCCCCTCATTTAACAGCCACTGCGCGCCGTGCCCTTCAGCAAGGTAAATAAGCTGATAAAGCAGTATCTTTTGCCCAAAAAAAATCCTCCAAAAAACAAACCCAAGACAAGAGTGAGTCCCATCTCGGCACCCCGCAAACTGCTTTCTCTGCTCCGCGTGGGACGATGACTGAGCCTGAGCTGTCGGTGAAGACGTGCTGTCAGAGGATTGTCGCAGAATTGAGCTCCACACCTGTCCCTCGTCCGCACGGAGCGAATCGTGGGCCAGCTGGTGCCGGCTGCCGCCGGTCTGCGTGACTGACAATGACACATGGCGTGTGGCGGCGGTGTGTTCCACGCTCACGGGCGCCGAGTGGTTTATTCTGTGGAGCTGGAGCAGTGGCAACAACAAACCCCCCCCCCCCATAAAAATTCAGGGGGGAACAGTCAACTTTATGTTGACTCTTCCACATCTCCTTATCATCCTCTCACCCTCTAAACCATGTAGTTCCCATTATCAGTGAAAGCCATATTCAAACTCTATCACTGCTGATTGATTACCCATGTGACATGATGGTTTTTGGGTTTTTTTTGCTTGGCTAGTCCTCATTTCCTCAAGGAGATTTTCATATTTAATATAATTTTGGGCTGTTTCCTTCTGAAAGAGCATGAGCTAAACAATCACACAACCTTCTCAACACAAGGTCTCTGGTGTTTTTTCTGATCTTCGTTATTGACTTTTTCTCTCTGTCTTTTTTTTTTTTGTCCTTGTTCTTTTTTTTTTTTCTCGTTTCGCTTCCTTCTCCAGATTTAGACAAGATGGACAGCGAGAAGGAGGAGATGAACCAGGCAGACATCGCAGCGCTGCATCACTTCTACTCCAGACACATCAGCGACCTCCCCAGCGAACAGGCCCTCACTGAGCTCTTCGCACAGGTAAAGCCGGAGTGCAGACGGGACGCCACAGGGCGCCGTGCGTTTTGGAACGTGTAGATGTTTCCGGTCGTGCGTGGCAGTTTCTCCTCGTGTGAGGTTTTTCCGTGGAATGAGCTGGACTGCGCGTCAGCAGCTGCCGTTACTGCACAAACATGTGAATGCTTTTTAGGAGAAGCGGATCACGTCACTGTTTATTAGTCTGGGGCTTTTATGCAAACTAACTCCCTCAAAATGTATGTGATGGATTTCGACTCTGCGGACACACACTCTACAACTGAGCCACTTTCACTTCACTGTGAAACAGAATCCCTAAAGCTTCCCGGAAGGATCCGGGATCCCCGGGTTGGGTGTGTTTATTTCCTGTCCTGTGATTGGTCGGGGGGTGACACACAGACAGGTGTTGACCTTTCTTGGTCGTGTACTTGCCTGTTTGCACTGTACGCAGAGAACAGCGCATACACAAAGCGCTGAGACGCACAGTGTGCAAATACAGTGCGGTCACAAGCTACTCAGATGCTTAATGCTTGTGTTCACACGTTTACATCGTTCATCCCACAGTTGTTAGGTTGTTACAGCATTTATACCTTTTTAATTTGACCTGTCTGTGCCACTGTTTCCTGCCCCCCCATACATACACACACACACACACACACACACACACACACACACACACAAAGGAGAAAGTTGAAATAGCCTCTGGCTTTGTATCTCAGGCTTTATTTAATCTGCACCACAGGATTTCTTTTTCCTGTCTGTGTGTGTGTGTGGGGGGGGGTTACAGCACAGTAGAGCAGAGGGTGGTGCAAGTTGTATTATCATATGACTCACCCTGCTGTTCTCTGTCTCCACCTGTTTGTTTGCGTCTCTCTCTCTCTCTCTCTCTCTCTCTCTCACTCTGTCCCTCCTGTTTTTTCTCAGGTCAACTGTAACGGCTTCACCATAGAGGACGAGGAGCTCTCCCATCTGGGATCAGCTGTTTTTCCCGAGTAAGGGCTCCATGTCAACCCATAATTGTTCAAACGTCCATCTGCACCGATGACGCCGCAGCATGGAAGCTGCCGCACGCGCTGCTTCTGTCGCCGTTCTCTGATTTCACCCACATTTCTCCAACTTTTCTCCTCCTCCCCTTCTTCCTTCCAGCGTAGCACTGATGAATCACAGCTGCAGTCCTAATGTCATAGTGACCTATAAAGGCACAGCGGCTGAGGTCAGAGCTGTTAAAGAGATAAGCCCCGGAGAGGAGGTACGAGCGCACGAGGCTAATTCAGCACCGGGATGCTGAAAGTAGCTGAGAGACCAAATGCAGTTACATGTGTGTTACAGATGCAAATGTCCGTGATGTTTTTTGGGGTTTTTGAATCTCTTTGTCCTGAACTCTCTCCATAGATCTTCAACAGTTACATAGACCTGCTCTACCCGACTGAGGACAGGAAAGAGAGGCTGTTGGATTCCTACTTCTTCACATGCCAGTGTACCGAGTGCACCACCAAGTCTAAGGTGCCGCTGACCTTAAACTCAGACGCTTTCATTCAGCTTTTTAAAAGCATTTCTTTGTCGTATAGAATGTAGGTGTGGTGAAAATGTTCCGCTTGTTGATTCTTGAAAGTATAAATGTACTAGAAAGTATTTCATCAGCGTCAGCCTCCTGCCGTAGTTCTTTTAACATTACCTGCATGAAGCTCGGAGAATCTTACCCAACACCTGTCATCTCCTTCCAGGACAAAGCAAAAATGGAGATCAGGAAGCTGAGTTCTGCACCGGAGCCGGAAGAAATCCAGTCCATGGTCCGTTACGCCAGGAATGTCATTGAGGAGTTCAGGAGGGCCAAACACTATAAGAATATCCTCTTCTTCTTCTGATTATCATTGCGCTTCCCCCTCTCTTGTCCTCCCTCGCCCTCTCGATCCGTCAGTTTATCGTCGCCTTTTAATAGAATTCACGTCCCTGCCTCCCGCTCACCTTTTTGCGTCGGTCTCTGTCGTTGCTCCTTGACGACGTGGCACCCCCCAGCGAGCTGCTGGAAATGTGCGAGCTCAGCCAGGAGAAAATGGGGGCCATCTTCGCGGACACCAACGTCTACATGCTGCACATGATGTACCAGGCCATGGGCGTCTGCCTCTACATGCAGGACTGGGACGGAGCCATGAGCTACGGAGAGAAGATCGTTCAGCCGTATAGGTAAACGGAGCCGTGGGGCAGACGGGACAGTTTTGCGTAACGGATTCCGAAACCCTGTAAACGAGTTCAGTGGCAGACAGTTGGAATTACGCATCTCCAGACCACTGTGAGTTTATCAACACTAAATTCTCGTAAGAATGAGGATTTTAATTTCTATTTCAGTGTTTTAATCATTTGTTTTAACCCCACACTGCAGCTCAGAATAATATTACAGCAATATTTTATCACAAATTCAGCATGGCTCATGCGGTTCATGTCGTGTTGCCGGTAGACAACATATACACTATATTACAACACATGTTATATTGTTCTTTCAGTGCACTCCCGCTGGTATACAAGGCTCAGCCACATCTACCACAGTATATGTTTGGTCTTTCAGTGTAGTGCTCTCCCAGCGTGCTACTGTTTGAACTTTTTTTTGTAGCGCTGCAGGAGAACCAAATGTAACATTAATAATAGAGCGCGTCTCATTTCCTCTCGCATTCGCTGCTCAGGTTGATGTATAAATCATATTCCCTCCGCAGCGTACACTACCCAGCCTACTCTCTGAACGTGGCGTCTATGTATCTGAAGCTGGGACGTCTGTACTTGGGGCTGGAGAAGAAGACGCAAGGAGTGAAAGCGCTGAAGAAGGTATCACTTACAGACATCTTGTCCATTGGTGTATCGATTGGTCGACGAAGGGAAGGTGTGTGAGGGTAGAAAACGCAGCGGGGTCAAAAGAGAGTAAGAATGAGTATCAGGGATGAGGTAGTTGTAAAAAGCTACAGTCAGAACAACTAACGCAATGGATGAAACCACAACATACGTTCACAGTTGGATCAGCTGTCATGGAAGGGGTGTCTCTATGGTTTTGTTAAAAAAAACAACCTTTTTTTTTTTTTTTCAAGGCATTGGCCATCATGGAGGTGGCCCATGGGAAAGATCACCATTATGTAGCGGAAGTCAAGCGAGAAATCGAGGAGCAGAAGTAAAGAAGGTGCAAAAAGATTGAAGAGAGAGGCACTGGTGTTAGGAGCCTCTCGAAAAGCAACAAACGACAAAATACACATCACAACTGCATGGCATGAATCTTTTACCTCTCGTTTTCATTTTTTTTTTTTTTTTTTTCATTGCCCGCTCAGTTGTTTTTCTTTTTCTTGTCCACCGTCACCGTGTTCTGGCGGAGGATGACCACGTTTTGTATCTGCAGCAGACTTCTTCATGTCAGACCTGGAGTTAAAAGCAGACAAATCAAAGTTACGTTTTTTTTAATGGAAAAAAATTCATTTGAAAATGTTGGTTTCTGTGTGCTGAAGCTCATTAAACCCATTTAACATCCATATTGTTATTGAAAAAGGATCGTATCAGCAGAAAAAAAAGTAACTTCAGTACTGCCTTTAAAGCTGCCTTCTGGAAGAACCAAACTTTCATGTGACAGCTACATGAGCTCCAATGTCTGAAGTGAATTTTTACCCGGTGTTTCTTTCCTTGCGAGTCTGAAGTCATTCAGTTTGTTCTGTGGACCCATCAACAGACCATGTGGCCGCAGTTTTGACAGCACAGCTTTGCTCCAGAGTAGTCGCTCATGATATGACATTGTGTACAAAGTGGCAAGTAGTCGTTACAGAAGGCATTGCTACATATTCCTGGCAAATGCGTTTTATTCTGGCTTGATTCTTGTTTCAACTGTGAAAACAAAAATATGACCATGCATCAGGTACTCTGTAGCAAGCAAGAAGAGAATGCGAAGAACTATTCCTGAATGATTAACCAGCGATTAACCAGTTTGATTGATTTGTCTTAAGGTATGTTTTATTTGTTGTAAACAACCAGGAGGAGTATCGCATGATACATTGTTTATGTTGTGTGTTCAAATGCGTGTGTGTTGTTTTTTTGTTTGTGTTTTTTTTTTTATTTCATATGAGGCTTGATGACCAAAAAGGCCACGGGTTTAACTGAAAAGGAACCAGCTATAATTCTCTATTCAGTGTATCCTTTATAAAGGGGTGCTGACCTGAGACCAGTTTGCATCTCAAGTCACAGCGAAGACATCGGTACTACAACGTGACGTAATCTCGGATCAGGGCCCCTTTTCTCTCAGGAAAACAACAAGTGAAACACTGTAGCTTTTGCTGCCTTTTGTCAAGAGATCCATCATTGTAGGTCGTTCGTGTTTTCTCATAAACACCGTGAATCGAGATTGTTATTACCCGTGAATGAAATCACAGTAGCAGCAGTGGGCAGAATATTTTGTGCAGCATGACTGGGTAGGATGTACCTCATACATTTTACTAAAGCGATAACGTGGGGGAATATGATCGTCCTCACCATACACATTAAACCTTGAGCATGAATGAATGTTCATGGGAATGAAAGAAATGTATCTTAAAAAGGGAAATGCATCTCCCTTTATTCTCTGCTCTAGCACTAAGTTAATTCTTTTGTAAGATAAATAGACTGAGATCATGACGACGATGAAATGTCATGATATACATATGTCTTTAAAAGTATTTGTACCAACATGGCAACTATTTAAGGAAACATTACCTTCAGCAGCAATGAGTAGTCAAACCACATAACAATCTCAGTGGTAAAGAAGGTTGTGGCATGTTGACAGCACGGTTGATCATAAACGTTTGAGAAGTGTTGCCGGTGAGCGATGGTTTAAAATGACCCCTGTCCTGAATTGATCGGTTGCAGGTCGTAAAACTAATTAGATTAGGCTATATCAGTATTTAGAAAAACCAAGTTGAAGGGGACTGGACTTGCTGTTTCTTGTTGCTGTTATAAATCTAAGACTAAGCATGCAGTGTGGGAAGGAGGCTTAAAAAAAACTGAAAGTTAAGGCAATGCAAAGATAATCACCTGGGCCTTATTTGAGGACTCTTGCACTCAAATTTTGCACAAGTTTGTGACAAAATGATGTCAAAATGGCAAATCTGTAAGCACATTTAGTTTCAACGTATGAGTGTCTCTCCCTGCTGTCTGCCAGAGGAACTAAAGTCAGATTTAAACCCTTCTTTCTTTCGTCACCTGTAGCTTCTCGCTTATGTTTACTATGGATGTGGTTTTATGCACCACGTGAATGTGGGTTACTGAGGGTTAGCAATAGCCCGTTGTAATGAGTTGCCTATGGTCATATTTGTAGCAACTCCTGCGGCGGTGACGCTTTTGGTCACCTGCAAAATGCATCTATCTAGAAGGTGCCTGCCTTACAGCTTTGCGTAAGTAATACACAAGCACCAATTACTAATTCGATTCAACATGTTTATGACTTTTGTTTGTTTGTTTGTTTTTTCTTAATGTTTGGACAGACTGAGGAAAGACTGTAAGAGGGTTTGGAGGTGGCACTAGCCAAAAACTTAAACTCTATTGTTGCCTGATTCAAGCATTAGTTTTTTTGGTCAAAATGTATATGACTTTTTTTTTCCTGTGATGTCATAAAAGATAAAAACCTGTGGCACAAGGATTGAAACATTAAAAATGTATACTCATGCTGCACGTAGAAAACCATAGACTAATTGAAGGGCCACCCACACGATGTTTTCCTCCATTTCTTCTGTAATGAACTGTTACTTTATCAGGCATGAATGTTATTCCAATGGTATGCATCTATATGCAACTATAGTCAGATTTTTTTTCTGTACGATGTCAGTGGAACTCAATAAATGACAGTATGGCATTTGCTTTGATACAGATGATTATGTGCTCATCGGAAATGCCCTCAACTAAATTTCCGGTCCGAGAAACTAAGGCTCTCTGTCTGCGGCGGACATTCCCGGAGCCTGTCCCCGAGTATTTACGAAGTAACACCACGTGGTGGCACTGCTGAGACAGAAGCGAACCAATCAGTGCGCGTTCTTTTGGCTGCCGTCACACGAACCAGCCAATGGGCAAGCGGCTCAGTGGGTCGCAGTTTCCTGCGGCGGAGTTTGAATTTTCCAACGAGCATCAACAGTCTGTGTCTGATAGTGGAGTGTCGCGCCCAAAGTAAGTGCTGATGTATTCAGTTGTTTTAGCCCTACAGTTATTGTTTCACGTGTCATTTTACGACACGTTTTGTTATCAGTGAAGCCGGTATGCTAACTTTAGCGTTAGTTAACTTTTCGTTATCTAGAATTAAGTGTAACGAGGCTAATATGATCGAACTTCACTATGGCAGCACGGTGTTAAGAGATAACGCGATTGTGTAAACAAATGTCAAGATATTCAGCTTATCATCTTACCTGAACGTTTGCGTTCACTGCTGCTATTATATTAGCATCTCCGTGCAAATAAAACGACAAGCATCAGCATCAGGCGAAGTAGCGTGAACTTTAGTGTTGTCCTGCAAAAGTGGCGCTATCATTAAGGACATAGAGGGGTTAGGTTAACTGTCATGTTCTCTTTAAGACGAACCACCTGTTTTCATCACGACTGTTTTTCAGAAATTATCACTTAACTACTTGTTGTTGACACAGAATCATCAGTCACCTGCTCGTTCCGTTTGCAGACTAACTAACCTTTTTCTCCCGATGTCTGCTCCGTCAGGCCATAAACCATGAGCTGGGCGGTGGAGGAGTGGAAGGATGGACTTCCAGGGAAAGCCCTGCAGAAGATCCAGGAGATGGAAGTCCAGCTGGACAAGCTGAAGAAGGAAAGGTCTCAGAAACAGTTTCAGCTGGACTCCTTAGAGGCAGCCCTGCAAAAGCAGAAACAGAAGGTCAGTGCTCAAAATGAAGTGTACAGGTTCCCTCTGGGGAAATTCCCATTGCAGTCGCCTAACAGAAGTGTAAGTTCGTCCCACACGTCCCGTATGTCCCTTAATTATCTTTGGTCTTCTCTCTCTCAGGTGGACAGTGAACGTACGGAGACCTCTGCTTTGAAAAGAGAGAACCAGTCATTAGTAGAGTCATGCGACTCTCTGGAGAAGGCCCGTCAGAAGGTCGCCCACGACCTCGGAGTCAAAGAGCAGCAGGTCAGCGCCGTATTTTTAAAACGTTTCGAACAAATCCGCATTTTGTTTGTATTTTTATTGTGACTGTTACACAGTAATCAAAGAGCGGCTCAGTGTCACTGTGTAGCTGTCCTCAAAAAATGAGGCAGAGGTTATACATATCTGGAGTAGATATGCATTTATAACTTCATGTGATCGTAACTCAGTCCTGTGCCTGAATCTAGGTGAGCTACCTGGAGGGTCAGCTTAACTCCTGCAGGAAGACCATAGAACGACTGGAGCAGGAGCTCAAGAAGTGAGTTCACATTAGTCTGTGTGAAAGTAAACTCGTTGGATTTCTATGCTTGCACCCGTCACTTGGTGTTTTGTCCAGTGCTGGCTTAATCATTCTTAAAATGACTGTATATAAACTCTCTTTGACTTGCTGGAAAGATTTCAAATACTGACCGGCTAGTGGTGTAATCTTCGTTGTGATTTTTGAATTTTCCCAGGTACAAAAATGAATTGGATCGTTCTCAGCCTGCCGGTTCATCCTCCTTGTCGTCCTCTTCCTCGGAGCTTCAGCCTTACACGACTCCCCAGAAAACTTTCTCCACCCCTGCTCCTGTACCGGCCTACAGACAGCAGGGTATTTTTATCAGTTGTGTCTCAAAATTCATGCTGCATCTGTTAAAAAATAAATCATGTTATTGAAAGGTTTGTCTTCACAAACCTCAATTGTTTGGGTTCCAGCTTTGTGCTTTCCTATCTGCCTGCCTCTGTAACTCTGTAAGTTTTATTCTTTGTCTGTTCCACAGATAATAGATTAGAGGAGCTCCAGGAGAAATACAACCAGGAGGTAGAAGAAAGGAAAAGGCTGGAGACTGAACTAAAAGTCTTGCAGGTCAAAGTGAGTACTTCATCTGTCTTCGTTTTGGTTTTTCAGCTCTTTTTAGTTGGAGTTTAGGTGATGTTAACCTGCCTGTTCTCCTTTTATAGCTGCTGAATCAGTCATCAGTCAGTGTAAGCCACAAGGACATCGCTGCCCGCCAAGCTGGATCTTCCATATTCCCCTGGCAACAGCAGGACCAGGCCCACAGCCGCCAGTCTCAGGAAGTGATGGAGACGCCTCTGAAGAGGCGGGGGGCATCCCTGTGGGACGCCCACGAGGAGACACCCATCAAATCCAGTCTGAGAATGAGCTCCTCCAGAGCGGTGCAGAGTCCCAGTGGATCCTCCCAACAGATGGAGCAGCTGAAGACTCTCAACCAAGGTGGACTTTTATATATATCACAACAGCTATAATGTTAGATATACTTCTGAAGTTAATGTCTTACTTTGTGCCTTGCATCTTTTCCAAGAAATATTAGGTAGCTTTTTAAGTTGCACATCAGCCTCAGAAAAATCCCTTTGCTCCTTTTTGAGTTTGACCTTCCTGATCACGCTCAGGAACAGAAATTCATTTTTTGCCGCTTCTTCATTAGAGCTGCGTGGCCGGGTGACGGAGCTGGAGAGGAATCTGTCCAGTCAGGAGAAGGAAATTCGTAGCCAGGCCTCCAAGCTGCAGGATCTACAAACCCAGCTGAACCAGGCCCGCAAAGACCTGACTGAACGGGACAGAGACCTGGCCAAGGCCAGCCATGAGCTGAGTCAGGCCGCAGACAGACACCAGCAGGCCGAGGCCAAGGTAAGCTTCCACGAGCGGCACATGGAGACTTTATTTTTGGTTTTTTATATGTCTGCTTGGTTACATGATTCTCAGTAGGAAGGATTGGTTAAAAAAAAGTTATGAAACAACTGGCAAAAATGAGTGAAACGTTGCTGCCGATTGTTCTCAGTGTTCCTCAGCTGAGCAGAAGCTGAAACAGGTCGCGGAGGAGATGAGCTGTCAGAGGCACAATGCTGAGAGCTGCAGGCGCGCCCTGGAGCAGAAACTCAAGGACCAGGAGCGAGACAGTCAGAAGGTGCAGCACTGTGGATTCATCCCATCGATAACCCTTTCGTGGTTTTTCTTTTTTTTTAGGCATTACCAGGCCCCATAAACAAAAATGTACTTTTTGTATTTTAATCAAAAGGTTTGCGGCTTGTTCTGTTCTGTGTAGGAGCTAGCTCAGCTGCAGAATTCCAACAAGGCTTTGGATCAGCAGCTGAACCAGACCAGGACCAAGCTCACGCAAGAGGTCCAGCAGGCCAAAAAGAGTACAACATGCTTCAGGCTGATGCGGAGAAGGTAAGTTTGCAACCCCTCTGTTCTGTTTTGCACTTTTCTGCTTTTTCTTCACCGATTCCAATTCTTACTGAGGGTTCAGTCTCTGATGTACGTCTGTGTATCGCTTTGACGGTGTGTCAAAGTGAAAGAAAATGAAACACCAGTGACTGTTTGATCAGGATGATGGCTGTGAGCCTTGTAATAGTGCCAGGCGTCACGTCAGGCGCTAGTTTTGTACTTTATTTTCTTTACCACGTTTAAAGCATGCACTTCTACAGCGCTGATATCACCTGCCTGCCATGTTGAGAAAGAATTTAATCTTGCAGTACAGACACATTTGATAAAAGATTTGACATTTGCGTCTCACTCCTTGGACTTTTTTTTTTTTCTGCGCTCGAACATACGTCTCATTCCTTTGCTCGACGTGTCCCTTTTTTTTTCGTTTCAGATGTCCTTCCAGAGGAGTCAGCTGGAGAAGGAGGTGGAGGAGCAGAAGCAGAAACTGCTGAGGTCAGAGCAGAGCCTCCAGGCCAGCCAGACGAAAGAGCAGGACCTCCGCAAGAAAATGGAGGTGGGTTGCTCTCAATAGAAAATCCACTTACTTACTGTGCTCACGAGGAAGTCTGCCGTTTATAATGTGGATTTCATCTTTAGTTCATATCCGAACAGCCCTTTTGTGATGTCAAAAATACCACCATTACAAACCAAATTGTCAAAATGGTTTCAGTACGCATTCGTCTCAAGCTCAAGAATAGGCCCCCTTTCAATTTTTTTTCCCTAATATTTTTCTTTAGGAGCTGCAGAAAGAGAAGAACAGTGTGACCGTGCAGTTGGATCAGAGCAGCAGGCGTCTGTCTCAGCTGGAGGAAGAGAAGAAGAGTGCAGACCAGAGCCTCAAACGCACCCAGGGGCAGCTGGATGACCTCAGAGGTAAATATGTGGCATGACTGGTAATTGCAGTAGTTAGCAATAATTTGAGAAAATGATCTTGTTATCTCATTTTTTTTTTTTCAACTTTGCTCTTCAGCGAAATCAGAGGGACAGGCGGAAGAGCTGAAGAGACTCCAGTCAAAACTGGAGCAGCAGACTCAGGCTTCGGCCCGAGAGCTGGAAAATTTGAGGAAGACTCTTTCTGACGCAGAAACCAAAAATGACAGGTAAACATAGTTTTACTGTTCAAAGGAACAACGTTAGTCATGTTGTAAAACAGAAAAGGGCAATATTCACCCATGACGATGATGAACTTGCGTTGTAATCAGTGTAAATACGTTTTGTCAGATCTCAGAATGAACTGCAGAAACAGAGAGAGGAGACTGAGCGGCTCGCCAACAGGTTGACAGTCCTAGAGAAGGAGGGCCAAGAGCTCAAGTCCAGTCTCGCCGCGAGTCGGAATGAGTGCGAGGACCAGAAACGAGAACACCACGCTCTGCTGGAGTGGAAGAAAGAGAAGGAGACTTTGATTAATGAGACTGAGGCCGTGCAAAAGGAGCTCACGGACAAAATCGGCAACCTGGAGAACAGTCTCGGCTCGCTGAATGAAGCTAATGATGAACTTAAGGTAGAGTGGTTTCCTTTTAATACACGTTAACAGTCGTCTTAAAGCGGATTACCCCTCACTCTCAATTCTTATTGCAGAAGCAGCTCGTGAGCGCGGAGGCAGAAAAGGCCAGTCTGTCTGCTCACGTCGACTCCTTGAAGGGAGAGCTGCTCGACAAGAGCACGGAGTTGGAGGAGAGAGAGCACCGGTACATGCAGCTCCAGTCTCAGCTCTCTGAGGCCGGACACAAACACGCCAAAGACCTGGAGAACGTCGGCGTGCAGGTGGCTCAGCTCCACGCTCAGGTGAGTCACTGCATGGGTTTTTTGTTACTGATCTGATCTTATGGGCGTGCTCTCTCGAACGTGGCACTGAACTCAGCATCCCTCGCTGCTGTTTAAGGGGATGAGCCCATAAATAAACTGTCAACGTCATTGAATTGCTCGACATTTTTTTGACATTTGTAAGTTTGACTTACAGGTCAAAGATCTGGAGTTGAGGTTGGAGAGGGAAAGGAGTCGAGCGGAGCAAGCTGAGAGGACAAACGCAGAGCTGCAGGAACAGCAGCAGGCGACCAGCGACCTGGTTCGCTCCAAAGACCAGCTGGTGGAGCTGGGCCAGGCCGAGATCAGCCAGCTCAGAGAGAGCCTGGCCAAGTCCACTGCCCAGCAGGAGGAGCAGAATGCCAGGTGGGAGTTGTATCTGTCGTGTCGATCATAATTTCCTATTGACCGCTTTTCCCAGTCAACAGCCCTGCGATTAATCATGCCTTTTTTATTTAGTCTTAGTTGAGGCTTGTGGTTGAGACCTCTGCTTTAATGCAACGTGAGGTTGCAGCAATAAAATACTGAAGGATGCCTTATTGCAGGGCGATATGAAAACTGTAAATGTGACTTGCTGTTTTTTTTTTTTTGTCTTCTTGGTCTAATCTACCAGGTTGGCAGAAGAGAAGGCAGCCTTGCTGAAGCAGTGTGAAGACAACGTCTCAGCAAAGGTCGAAGAGATGGAGCAGATCAAGCTGCACTTAGAGGAGGCTCAGCAAGAGCTGCTGCTCACCAAGAACCAGGTCTGCTTTGCTGGACTGCAACAGACTGCACTTACTTCACATATGTCTGAACATTGCCTTCTTTGAATTTATTTCCACATCACTTTTTTTCCACGTCCTGGCATTTCTTTTGGAATTAATCCAACTCTGTGGGCATTTATGAGGTTGAAAATTATCCTATGAGCAACTAGGAAGCACTCAGAGATCCTCCGCCAACATTTTCTCAAAACCAGAAGAGTGTCCACGTCTGAATCAATTTGTCATGTCTTCTTGAGATAGTCTTTCCTCATTATCCTGGACGTTTGTCCTTTCTTTTGTCTCAAGCTTAAGCTCTGTTCATGTTCCAGGTTAGTTCCACGGAGCATTACCTGAAGGTCCAGGAGCAACTGGCAGCTGAGCTGGAGAAACAAGTGAAGATACAGACGGACAGCGGAGAGGAGCATAAAAAGATGTGCGAGAAGAAGTCGGAAGAGCTCAGGCTGTTGGAGGAGGAGCTGAAGGATCAGCGGGGCCAGACGGAGGAGAAGCAGAAGCAGCTCAGAGAGGCTGAAGCTCAAGCGCTGTCCGCAGAGAAACGCAAGGCCGAGCTGGAGAACGCAGTGCAAGAGATGAAGAAAGAAGCAGAGGTGAAATTTTAGTGCAATTACTGTCCAGTCTGTGTTAATCTGTCTCCTTTAGTCTGTTTTAACAAGTTTTTGCATGCACAGTTTATTTACAAGTTATGCAAATATGAAACTTCCATCCATTCTTACTGTGTTTCTCACTAAGGTCCTCCAAAATGTTCAGACTGAGAAGATCAACCGTCTTTTGGAGCAGATTTCCTCCCTGGAGGAACTGGTCTCTGCGAACAGAGCTGCGGCAGAGAAGCTTCCAGCCTTGGAGAACGAACTGGATGCGGTCAGCCGGTCCCACGCCAGCCTCAAGAAGTCTCTGGAAGCTCTCGAGACGAGCCACGCCTCCTCTATGGAAGTCAAGGCCGACCTGGAAAACACGCTGACGGAGAAGAGTAACCTGGTCTCTGCCTTGGAGAAAGAGGTCCGAGAGCTCGCGGAGAAGATGAGCAAGGAGTCGGAGAGTCGCGCCTCGGAGAGCGAAAACTTCCTCATCAAAGAGAAGAGCATGACGGAGCAGCTCGAGGCCGCCAAGAAATCGGCAGCTGCCGCCAAGGCGGCGCTGGGGTCGTGTCGAGACAAGATCAAGACCATGAAGACGACGCTGTCTGCTGCTTCGCAGGGCTTGGAAGAGAGAGACGTCACCATCAAGAGTCTGAAGGAGAAGCTGAACAAAGCCGAGGCGGAGCAGGCCAAAGCTGCGGACCTCCTGAAGGAGAAGATGGTCGCCATGAACAAAATCAAGGTAGGTGTCTTCAACCATCGTAACTAGAATCTAAACCAAGCCTGATATCGTATGTTGAGGCATTCTCCTTCGGATTCTTCACGTGAAGGTGCAGCTGGAGATGCTGCAAATGGACCTGGAGGACAACGAGACAGCCATGAACTCCTTCGACGGTCAGGTGGAGGAGCTGAAGGGCACTATAGAGTCGCTGGAGGCCCAGCTCGCTCAGAACCAGACCCAGATGGCTGACATGGAGGCCAGGCTGGAGGACAGCAAAGCCCAGGTAGAGCCGCTGTCATTAATCATTTTTTGTGTAAATATTTTTCCTTGGTTACCAGCTGTTGTTGCTCTTGAGAGCAGAAAATGCCTCGAACGGCATTCAATCTAAATTCTGTAACTTGTTTCAGGTCTCCGTCTTGGAATCCCGTTTAGAGGACGTCCAATCCCAGAACTCTGTTCTGGAGGCGCAGTACGTCACGGCTAAGGAGGAGCTGTTCGAGAGGAGCTGCGAAGTCACTCGCCTGGAGGAGGAGGCTGCAGCGCGAAAGCAGCTGGAGGAGAGCGTCGCCGCGTTACAGTCCGAACTCGGCCGGACCGCAGAGGAAAACATCAAGTTGCAGACGACCCTCAGGCAGACGGCTGAAGACAAAGAGACTCAGCTCGGCCAGTTCCTCCGGGAGAAAAACAGCCTCGAGACGCAGGTGAAGCAGTTAACGGGCGACAAAGAGCAGGTCCGAAATGAAATGATTCGGGTAAATGCGGCGAAGAAACAGATGGAAGCCAACGTGGACGAGCTGTGTGAGGAGAACAAACGGCTGAAGGCCAACAATAAGCAGTTAACTGAAGAAAAGCTGCAAGGGGACTCAAAGATCGATAAAGTGATTGCCGAGCGACTCGAAGCTGAAGCAAAACTCAGCGGAGTCGCTGAGGAGAAAGCCCGGCTAGACGTTGCCCTCCACCTGATGAGCGAGGAGAAAAACCACCTCGAGGCCAAACTTGACGAGTTAAACGCTGAGAAAAACGATTTGGTCGCGAACTTCAATCGAGCGGTCGGGGAGAAGCTGCAGCTGGAAACGGAGCGCGATCGGCTGATGGAGGAGCGCGCCGCGCTGCGGTCGACTGCGGCCGAAGTAGCGGAAGTGAAGCTGCAGTTGCGGGAAAGGATCGAGAGCCACCGGAATGAGGTGGCTTCCCTCGAGGAGGAGAACGAGCGCGCCCGGCGGGAGCAGCGCGAGCTGAGGGAGCAGCTCCGGATGAAGGAGGAGAAGGCGGAGGAGGAGAGCAGAGAGAGGTACGGCGCATCGTTTGCCTTAGCGATCGGCACGCGCGTCTGTTTCCGACGGGCTGATCCGAGCTGAAACGTTCTAACGCAGGAGCCGGCGGTTCGAGGCGGAGCAGGCCGAGCTGCAGCAGAAGCTGTGGGGCCTGCGGCAGGAGCTGGCCGTGTTCGGGCGGCGGTACGAGTCGCTGCTGGAGCAGGCGGGCCAGCAGCACAGCCTCATACGCCGGCTCTCGGCGAGCCCGGGAGAAAACGTCAGCCGCGGGGAGTCTGAGGACACAGAAACCAGCGGTGGGTGAAAACCGAAGTTGTTCATAAACGCCGCCGCCACTTTGATTTGAAAATGTGCATTTTTATATGGAGTCATCTCTTTACAGTTTCCCCAGCAGGAGCGCTCGATTCGAGTGCTAACGCTGAATCCCCTCCAGTGAAGGAGCCGGGTGAACCTTCTCACCAGTCCGACGAGGCCTTCAGGTACAATGAGGTTTCTTTTCCCAAGCACAAACACGCAACTGCGTGCTATGTACATATATTTTTATGATTTAATTTCTAAATGCAATCGTCCTCAACCCTGGCAGTGAGACAGTCTCAAAGGAGGACATCGTCGAGCAGGGGTGACAGAGGAACAGTCGGAGGAGGAGGGGCCAGCGTGTGAGGCTGATGTGGGGGAAATGAGGAGCGATGGCGAGGAGCACCAAGAGCACCCCGCGGATCAGGTAGAAAATGCTTACTACAGTAACGTATGTTTCCACACTCATGACGCCATCTCGCTGATTTGTCGATATTTCCCGTGGACGGAACGTGAAGCGTCTGTGCAAACGTATTTCCTCTCTAAAAGTTTCTTTTGTCGTGATAGCTGTCCTCGTGTGTTACAACCTTTTTGTTTTGTCTTCTCTCTGACAGCTTCCTGGAAACAGCAGCAGTCCCGGAGATGTTCCTGCAGATGATCCTGACAGTCTGTGAAACGACTGCACCCATGGCCTCCCTGAGTAAGACCAAAGAATTAAAAACCATGTGGTGGGGAATTAAAGTGTGCTTATAAGTGCAGTTGTCATAATTATGTGTTATCTGGGGCTTACAGACTGTTTCACACTGAGCACATACGTCGGACTCATAATTTCAGAAACCGACTTTGTTGATTAAGATGTATTCTGAATAGGACAAAGTAGTATTGTTAAACTTTCATGCATGATGTCTCAATAACTGGATATATATTCAATTTGTCCATCAGCGACGGACTCGTCCCCGGGAGACGATGACCTCACCCACTGCAGGGAAACGATCGCAAAACAAGAAGCCGCGCTCCAGGCGCTGCGCTCGGAGTTCGACCTGCTGTCCTCCGAACTGGCACTGAGAAAGGAGCTGGCCTCCGAACTGGAGGTCCAGGTTCAGAAGCTGGAGAAGAAAGTGGACGAGGCAGCGGAGGAGGCACATGGCGCAGCGCACAAGCTGAGCTTGGCCCTAGAGGAGAAGAAAGCCTACGCTGACCAGGTAGGTGGGACGGGAAATGGCGCGATGCCAAATGTCCCATATGTGGCGGTGTAGCAGTAATTATGAATCAGTGGGACTAATGCTGAGTGCTCATGTCCAGTTGGCGCAGCTGTCGGAGGAGAGGGAGTCACTGACTCTACAGCTACAAACAGCCAGATGCCAGCTGGCTGATGTTATAGAGATGCTGGAAGGACTGGAGATGGCTAAAGGTAAATATCCTGCTGGCTGTGATGAAAAGCTAGCTTATAAATACTATGTTTTTATACGTGATTATTGATTGGATGGTTTGGTTTTTTTTTCTGCGGTTCTGCAGGTGGGTGGGATGAGAAGTTCCTCCAGCAGGAGAGCGAGCTGAGGAGGGTACGCTCCGAGAAAGCGAACCTGGAACAGCACATCCTGGGCATGGAGTCTGAGCTGGAGACCCTGCAGGAGGAGAGGACCAGGCTGAGGGAGGAGATGGAGACCCAGAGGAGGACTTGTTCGGGCATGGAGCAGCAGATAGAAACACTCACGGCAGAGGTAAGAAGGGGAAGTGATACGCAAGGTTTTCTGTATTTCCTTGCGGGGAAAAAAATGACAGCGCAGCAAGGTATTGTTTAACATTGTCGCTGATCAATCTTCTCATTTCTCCAGACGAGCCAGCTGAGATCCGAGCTCGTGTCCTGCGCCGAGGAGCGAGACGAGCTGGACCAGTCTTTGCGGCAATGCAGGGAGAAAGTTCACGGTCTGGAGAAGACGAACTGTGACACCAGAGACCTGATTACCATCCTGGAGGGCGACATCAGAGCAGGGAGGAAGGAGTACGAATCCCTGCAAGGCAACGTGGGGAAACTGAATGCAGAGCGGCAACAGGTACGTACCGCGCACGGGAAAATCAGGAGAGGCCGGGTTGAGTCACGTCCGGCCCCCGGACCCCGGGTCACGTGCTGGGTCAGAACCAATAAAACTCTCTGTCTTTCGCCGAAGCTGCTGGAGCAGATTAAGGCACAGGAGCGGGCGATCTCGCAGCAGAGTGGAGAAAGAGAGCAGCTCATCGGCCATCTGAACCAGATCAAGGAAGACCACACCTCCGCCAATCTCAACACTGAGTCCATGGTCAGCAAGATACAGGTGAGGGTGATACGGTATAGCGAGGAGAGTCAGCACAGACATTGTGGGGGATATAGAGACCACGCGATATAAATAGATGCAGGTCTCGTACCGTCTCACCATCCAATTCCCCTCCTCTTTTCTTGCCCAAGGCTTTAGAGGGAGAGGTGAGTCGTCTCTCGCAGTCTCTGGAGTCCTCTCTGCTGGAGAAAGGAGAGATCGCCTCTCGGCTGAACTCCACCCAAGACGAGGTCCGGCAGATGAGGACGGGCATCGAAAAGCTTCAGGTCCGCATCGAGTCGGACGAGAGAAAGAAGAGGAAGATGGGGGAGCTGCTCAAAGGTGACCTGGCGGCGCCCCGTCTCTTCGGAAGTGACGCGACCTCTCGGGTTTTGCGACGCGCCGGTCTAAACGTGCCCGTGTCTCTCCGCAGCGGCGCAGAGAAAGGCCGACTCGCTGCAGGATCGCATCGATGCCCTGGAGCGGGAGAAGGACGACGTAGAGCAAAGTCTGGAGGAAGCCGTTCTGGAGGTAAGAAAAAAAAAATGGACAGTGCATGTTCCTGACGTTGACACAGCTTGTCCTTTCGCCATTGCAACTTATTTTTGCCGAGATTTGTGTGATATTTTATAAAGTTGCCTCCAATGTAATGAAAGTGTTGGGGTTTTTTTAACCACAGGCTGAAACAGCCAAAGCTGAGCTGGAGGAGGAAAGAAGAAAGGTATGTTTACATTAATCTGCGATTGGCTATTTGACACCTTGTCCGCCTAGAAATATATTTAACCGGTTCCTCCTCCTTTTTTCTTTCCTTTCTCCCATGCTATCACTTTACTCTCCATCCTAATTTTCTCCTCCGCCGTTGGCTCCTCTCCTTCCACACACTCCGGTGTCCCTCCGTCCCGCTCCTAGGTGGAGGAGGAGAAGAGGACGCTCGGTGAGAAGCTCTCTGAGCTCACGGCCGTGCTGGAGCACCTGAGATCTGAGAAGGAGCGCATGGAGAGAGAGGTGGAAAGCAAAAACCGAGAGGTGGAGGAGCTGAAGGCCGCCAAGGAGCAGCTGGAGAGCGGCCTGGAGAAGGCGGAGACGGACAGGAGGGAGGAAGAGGAGAGGCAGAACTCCAGGGTAGAGGAGCTGGAGCGAGGGATGAGAGAGGAGGCGGAGAGACAAATCCGACGAGCGGACGACCTCCGGGCGCAGCTGGAAGCCTCTCGGCAGAGGGAGCTCTCTCTGGAGCAGGCAAGGGCGGAAGCGGAAGGAGAGAAAGAGCGGGTGCGGTCTCTGCTGGTGGAGCTGGAGAAGGAGAAACGGGGTCTGCAGAGCTCTCTGGAGGAGGGGCTGGCGGAAGGGACGAGACTCCGCTCTCAGGGAGACGAGTGGGAGAAAGAGAGGAAGAGCCTGAGGTCCTGCATTGAGACGCTGGAAGAAGAAATTGAGGAGCTTAAAATGCTCCTGAAAGCTAAAGAGGAGGAGAGAAACATCTTGGAAAAGGAGAGGGAGGAGGAAGCGGAGCAGAGACAGGCCTCGGCAAAATCCATCTCATCTCTCGTGGCAGAGAAAGAACAGGTGGAAGCAGAAAATGGACGACTGGCGGAGGAAAAAGAGAAACTGCAGTCCATGTTACTGTCAGCGGAGGCAGAGAGAAATGAGCTGCGCTGCTCTCTCGCGTCTGCAGAAGAAGAGAAAGGAAGACTGGAGCGAGAGAGGGAGCTGGCCGCCGACGAGACAAACCATCTCCGGTCGCGACTTTCTTCGGCCGAGAAGGAGAAATGTGACACGGAGCGAACTCTGTCTTCGCTCGGGCGAGAGAAGGAGAGAATCGCGGGGGAGAAGCAGGAGCTGGAGGCCGAGAAACGGGAGGTGCAGTCTTCCCTCTCACGGACCGAAGCAGAGAAAGAGAAACTGGCGGAAGAACAAAAGAGCCTTCAGTCGACCATCGCGCAGTTCAACGAGCAGGTAATCGCCTAAGCTCAAATAATCATCAGTTTACTCTAACTTGTTTCTGTGTCTGTTGTTTCTTTTATTTCTCGTTTTACACGGCTCACCGCTTTGTGCCCCCCTCCCCAGGTGTCAGAGCTCACTTCAGGCGCTGCTCGTCTCTCCAAAGAGAGAGACTCTGCTCTGAGCAAGATGAATCTTTGGATGAAAACCTGCAAACAGCTGGAGCAGGAGAAGCAGATGATGATAAACAGCTCAGGTGCACACGACGGCTAGTCTTCATCCTTAACGCCGAGCTATCTCCAGGAAGTTTTTATTTTAACCGTTGCCCCATTTTTTTGTTTCAGTGGACGGGAAGAGTGGTGAGGAGGAGCGGACCGAGGTGAACCAGCTGAAGGTGGAGGAGCTTAAGGCTGCGCCGATGGAAAGAGCCGGGAGTTGGAAGAGAGGGTCAAGGAGCTGGAGGCGATGAAGAGCGACTTGGACGAGGTGAACAAGCTTGTGGAGGAGAAGAGCACCGAGGCTGATGACTGCATGGAGAAATACTGCGGCCTGATGGTTGAGGTCCACAAGCTGGAAGAGGCCAACGACGCGCTGACCGCACGGCTGGAACAGATCGCCGGCAGACAGCGAGCCGACGCCGGCGGCGCGGCAAGCCCCCGCTACCGGCGCTCGGGCAGGAAGTCTTCCTCCAGGCATCGGGGAGAAAAGGCGCGCGACGACGCCGAGAACGCGGCTCCCTCCACGCCCCAGAAGTCGCCTCAGGGGAAACGGGGCCACGGTGACATCAGCGGCAAAGACGGCGCCCAGGAGGCCCTGCACAACCTGACGAAGAAGATCAGAGCGAACGCAGCGACCACGCCCAGGCCGAAGACCGAACAGGAAGACGAGGACTTCAGGCCAGAGGGACTTCCTGAGCTGGTGCAGAAAGGTTTGTGTTGCATGATAATGTGCCACAACTCTCATTCTTCCATTTTTGTTCCCTGTACATTTCTGCAGACCTCTGTGAGCTTAAAGCAAATGCACAGGCATTAAAAAATCCCCACTGAATTCTCTATTGTTAAAAAAAAAAAAAAATTGATGCCATTGTTTGTACTCCCCCAGGTTTTGCCGACATTCCCTTGGGGGAGGCGAGTCCGTTCATCATGAGGAGAACCACGGTGAGGCGCTGCAGTCCTCGGCTGGCTGCCAGGCAGCCCGCTCTAACGTCTGCCGCCGATGGCGAGGTGAGCAACTCGCGATGCCGTTCCTCATTGTTTATGTTACGACCGGCGTTGTCGCCCGTGATCGACAAAAATTTTCAGCGACCTGGAGACAAAGCTGTAATATTAACGATGCCCCTTCCACTGAGACTAACAAACGGCCGTAACAAGATGTGACGATGTGCGGCGACCACAGCTGCTCGTTCCCAAATGAAAGCGCACATTAATATTCATCCATATTCCACTCAAATGCAAATGGGAAAATGAATTTATCTGTGCCTTCGCTCACCGCGTCAGCCTCCATCGGGGCAGGAAAACAAGTGCTTTAAAATATCCGTGTCACGTCATGAGGGTCGTGGATACGGGGCAGCTCTTCAACTCCGTTCAGCCCACTTTCTACATCAGCGTGGCACCGCAGGTTACCGGGGCCCCCTCATATTTCCACAGCGCATCTGGACCCCACGCACCTTAAAGTCAGTCCAGGTCAGCTTCTCATCGCGTCAGGCCAGACTGAGGCAGGTGTGGAGGTTTCAGGTCGGGGGGGTCCAGAGGAAATGATGCATCCGGGTCGCCCGTTCGACCAAAACCCCCGCTGTCATGTGTGTCTTCATGACGTGTTACTGCCAGTTGAACCTGTATTTCCAACGCTGCACGTCCCACCTTCTGCTTTGTTGTGCTTCTCTCTCGTCATCCCCCGTCTCCTTCTTTCTCCACAGCTTTCCACCCCCCTCCGGAGCCCCTCTCTAGACAGCAGGACGTGTCCCTCCCCGAGCTTACGGAAAACCACCGAACAGCTTGCGACAGAGAAAACGCAGCAAGCAGACAACTGTCACGTCCAGTAGATCAATGCACACATTCTACACATTCTACACCACACATGCCTAGATACACAAAAGATAAACATTTAAAAAAAAAAAAAAAAGAATACACATTGAACTTTGAAGATATAACACTTATGTTAAGAGTAATAGCCAACCTCAGTGATTAACAATGCACCTTTTCTTTATCTTTTGGGAGTGGGTGGCTGTGTGTTTGTGTCACTCAACAGTTTTGTTTCCTGTTAAATCACTTTCTCTCAGGACAGCAAAAGCCACAGCGCCGCCTCACCTGCCCTCTCCATTCTCTTATCTCTTATCTAAGTTGCTGAAAGTCAGGAGCAATAAAGAAAGGAGGAGTGGTTTTCCCTCTGCTCTATTTTAAGCAGTTTTGAGTGAAATCGTGTCATTGAAATGTCGGATACATATTTTAGAGTGAATGAAACCTTTGTTTTGTGACGCCTCTGAATGTTTTTTCTTCTCTTCTGTTCTCTTCTCTTTGTTTACTTTACCACTGACTCCTTGGTTCTACTTAATTTTCATTTGTACCACTCTTGTCTTCTTGGTGTGTGAGACATGTTTTGAACGTTGTACATTGTAGATGATGATAACAGCTATGCTTCGTCCATGGATGTATCGGCTGGATGCTAATGGCAGCTAACTTTGCGTAGATTTTCTGCTTTGACTTAGTTTCATATTTTACTTTTAACTGTTGAAGTCAAGGCAACGAATGTGGTTAAACAGTTTTTGTTATGACTGGTTTTCTTCCTTTCCAGCAAATCTGCATTTCGTACATTCTTTTGAACTCTGTAAATAGTTGAATAGTGAAGCCACATAGCACAATATGGTCCTGCTTTTTTAACTAAACCTTTTTTAACTGTTTCTTAGCTTGTCTGGCTTTGTGTCTGGTCCATACTGTTTTTATTTGACGTTGACAGGGGAAAAAACCAAAACATTAAGCATATCAGAGAGGGAGCATAAGATTACGTTTGTGACGGTTACACAACTACGCACAGTGCACTATGCCACCACAGGGTGGAGAAGTTGAGCCATATGAAGAAAAGATTTGGGATTTAGATATGGGATAATAGACTGTTTGGGAGGAAGAAAAAAAAAGATGACGCTTCCGGGTCTTAAAAACAAAGTCAATGCGGAGTTGAGTTAAGCCTGTATTCTACTGGATGGCCATCAGGGGGCGACTCCTCTGGTTGCAAAAAGAAGTCCGTTTCTTGTTTTTGACATTTTCCCTAGTGAGTTTACGGTCTCAGTCACTAGTTTCCAGTCTTATTCAGCACAACCCGATGTTCATTTTATCAATCATGGTTCGATTTAGAGGGGAAAAAAGACGGTAAATCAGGGTATGTTTTTAGGGCGTGGCTACCATGTGATTGACACCTGCCCCTCAGCCAGAGGGCGAGAGCAAAGCGTCACAGGACTTTGACCATCCACTGTGTGTTTTCGGTTCATGAAAGTTAATTATCAAAGCTCAATAAACCCAGTAGCGTCCTCCAGTTCCCAGTCAAATCCACCCTGTTGTCCAGATATGGTACTGTCCGATTTTAAAAGGCCAAATTAACAAACTCGAGGCTTCAAACCAGCCTTGTGCAGGGCTGGATTTGACCCGCTGATTATTTACTGATTATTATTTACTATTATGAGTGCAACAGGCAGGATAATAATGCGAGATACACGTCAGGCTCAAGAATTTGTTTCCAGTAGATGAGGAAAAATCTGATGACACCATCACCGAGAAGATTGTTTTCATCAGTAGAAAAAGAAGTGAAAACAAAAATGTATCTCAACTGAGTATGTATTCCGCAAAAACAAATATACCTTCAGTTTTGTGATTGAAAACCAGCCACAGAAAAGGCTTTTCTAATTTTTCAGCCAGTCAGACAAAATTCTTCTCTCTTGTATCGAAAGCTGACTGTGCAACCAGACGACGGAGGACGTTGATCTGGCTTTTACTGAGATAAACAGTTTGAAAACAGATTTCTGCTGAGGAATTGCAAACAAATTTACGCAGAATGAAACTGTGACTCGACCTGTTTTTTTCTGTTGTTTAAAGATGCAGTGAATTGGCTCAAGAAAATACAAAATACCTTGGATGCTATGTAATTTAAAGTCCAAGCTGTACACTGCAATGTCTCCTCACACTGTGGTTTAGGGTAGACATCAGGCCAACCTCAGTCCACCTTTACCTACCTGCAGGACATCAGGCCAAAGCGGGCTCCTTCCAGCCGGCTGGCATCTGGTGTCAGTTCGCTCCATCGTTCGGAAGTGCTGTAAGTAAGGCTAAGCCAGGGGCTGTCAGCCTTTTTAATAATGCAGCACTTGAGTTAAGGCACCAAATTTTAAAGCACACCCAATTAGACCTTGCTCATAAATGACAATTCGTAACAAATCAAGTGTTTTTCAATTCTCCAATGGATGACCGGAAAACAAGTTAATTTCCTCATGATGGAGAGTGGTAATCATGTGGAGATGCTGTTTGGCTTGAGTACATCGTCTCCAGTGTTAACGTGATCGGTGACCCGCTGGTCTTCATCTGCCACAACTCAAAGTTATGTCCGTGTACTGAACTCGGATTGGAAGTAGTTCCACTGTACAAGCTCACGACATCAGAGACACATTTCTGCATCTGAGTTGTACTTCTGAAATGGCAAATAAATAATTTACACACGCATCTAAACAAAACATTTTTATCACAACGCTTCGGCACGTTCACAGCACTGTAACTACTTTGCTATAGCACGAGAGTGACACAATAACCTAACCTAACCTGATGTCTGCTCTTCTTTCAGATATTTATTTTTTGAATTGCAATTTAAGTGTGAGTATCCCATCACTTATACTTGTAGTGTCCTTCATGTTGACTGAAACCTGAGGTACTAGCACAAAAAATGGTGGCTGATGTAAAATGTCAAAAATGATTAGGAGGTTGTTTTTTTCTGAGTGAACCTGTGCATGTCAGACGGACACTGACTTGGGTCAATAACCATTGATTATCCCTTCTGGTGTATAGAAATTAGAATTAGAAGTATTGATGGGTGCCGACCTTTTGACCTCTCATTTTTTTAAGTCCTAGTAAGGAAGGCACACAATAGTTATTCATCTGTTTCTTGTTCTTGTCAAAGAAAGATGGATACCTGATTTGTTCATTCATTCGCCTACATTTCCTGTGTGTCTCTGCATGGCAGTGGCTGAGGGGGCAGCAGGGCATGCTGGGTTATGGGAACCGAGAGGACAGTCCCACACCTCAGAGCGGATGCAGTCCTGCTCTGATGTCTCTGGCTGGAGCTGTCAGCGGAAGCTGCAGTGCCAGAACCAACTCTGGCTGAGGACACGGGAAACGGGGAGATGGGTCCACTGAGCTGTTATCACTGGCACACAGACTGGAGAAGGTATGTGTGTGTGTGTGTGTGTGTGTGTGTGTGTCTGTCTATGTCACTGACAGACTGACTGACTGTCAATCCCCTGCTGTATGCATGATTTGTCCCATTCTTTACCCGGCAACACTGTGTAAGCAGCGGTTCTCAGGGCCAGAGGAGAGTCACTGACAGGAAGTGTCAAACACTTTGTGTGAACCGGACAGAGGGAAAGAGATTGGTGCATTTCAGTTACAATAAAAGGTGAATTATGTAGTCTGCAACATTACAATATCACCCAAACCCAGCCCAAACTGAGGTAACTCATAACTCATGTGACAAGACAGCTGGAAAAGTGAGATACGAGGAGAGCAGAGAGAGGTTTTCAGATTGAAACAGAATTGATTAATGTCTTACAAATGCAATAGCCAAGGTTAAATAATCCTAAATATGTCAGTTTTTTTTTACATCAAGATACACACATTATTTCCTGAGGAATCTTTCAGTGTTAAGATTAAAATCCTGCCCAATCACCTGACCACGTTGGTTTGACTTCACACTGAAAGTGACTGACTTTCACAGTGTGGCCTCCCTGCACTCACCGCCTCCTCTTGGATGGAGATGTGTTGTTCAATTACACACAGAGTACATGCTCTTTTTAATAACCAGCGTCCCCGGGGTTGTTTTTTTCCCCTTACTGCACCATTTTAGCAAAGAATTGCCTGTACATGCACAGGACTAAAAATAGAAACCATTAGAAGAGAATCAGCATAAGCTTCAGTTCATCTGACTGCCATAGTTACAATGTTTTGAAACATTTACGCCTCCCTCAAGGAAAATATTTTCAAATATCCCTGTTGAATGAGGACATGGCTGTGGAGGAAGATGTCAGAGGTATTAATATAGAGCCATGGCAAGAAGAAGATGAGAAAGATTAGTCTGAAGTTAGACTATGAAGACTAGGAGAGCTTTTGCCCTTAAAGGTTCATTTCACACAAATTACAAAATCCCATTTTCTTGATTTTCCCTAATGGCATTAATTCACATTTGCAGTTTTGCTTTAATTTGCTTGCATCTTAAGATCTCAGCAGCGACGACTTTATGGTGCTTAAAGTGTCCAAAGGTATCCCTGTTGCCTTAGTAAACATTAAAAACAGTCCTCATGTTTACTTTTTTATTCCTTCATTCGTCCACTGGTGTGTGTGACTTTGGTAAAAGGACCCCTCAAGGTGTCCTAAAGCTGAATGCTGAGCATGCGATCGGTTGCAGTGGTGCAAGCTCCCAAAAGCCCACTTTAAAAAACAGTGGACAGAGTTAATGGTACGCAGCTGACACAAGCAGTTTGAGTGGAGAACGTTCAGTGGCTTTTGCATGTATTTTCACCAAGATGAATGTAGGAGTCTTTGCCTATCAAATACATACATACTGTGACCGACGTTGTGGTTCCAGCCCAGGCTAAAGCGCCGCTGGTTCCGTGGGCCTTGGCTGGCCGAGGGACGCTAATAACATGGTGGAGACGTCATGGTGAAACGAGCCGTTGTACTGTATCTGTCTGTTGATTCTGGTCTGTGCTTCCTGCTTTGATAACTTTACCTCACGCATCATAAGGCCAGCTGCCACTGGCCAGTCATACTCATCAGACCACTCTATCATGCAGGAAGTTTAAACACTGGTAATTACTCAGTGGCTCAGCGGCTGTGAACTGTGTAGGAGATGAGACCATCCTCATTAAAATGTGTCCCAATATTTATAATTAAGCGGTTATGTCTGGCAGTGGAGCGTCGTTCACTTTACAGGTCCTGAAAACTTGGTTTACTCGTTAAACACGTTAAACACTCGTTAAACATTTCTGTATTTCGTAACTAAATCTGCAACGTTAAAGTTTGGGAGGGGGCATTATTATTATTATTTTGTTTTATTAAGAATCAAACTCTGACAGTCACCAAACAATCCTCCGGGTGTTATCAGATTTTAATTCATTTGTGACAGGATCCTGATGGGAGCATGGGCGTGCTTTTCCAGCTGAGCCGCTTCAAACCAATGAGAAGATCCCAGAGAAAAAACAGAAACACAGAAGGCTCTCATGTGAAATAACCCAATAATCTCTTGCAGAGATTTGTGTTTTCACGCTGGACCTCATCACTCACAGTAACGAGCTGAGTGAGAAGCTGAGTTTCTCAGGGCCTCAAAAGGCAAATCGAATTCTCTTTTGAGATGGTTTGCATGCACCAAACTACAAACTGGCACCATTCAAAGATCTTTTAACGGTTCCTGTTTGAAGTGTAGCCACAGAGGCACAGACTGTATCACTGAATCACGTTGACTTTGAAGAAAAGTTTAAAAAAATAATTCTCAGGCAAGTTCCCAAACATATTTTGGACAGGTATTCAGTTTGGACATCAACAGTGAGTGCAGATTTTGATAGAAACGCTCCAACTTGAATGGTCTGGGCCAACTAGTTTCAAGTTGTTTTACACCTGAAAGCACCTGTCCCTTCCACCTCTGACAGTATATATGCCTTATTTCTCTCCCTGTAATTCATCAACAACTCTTGGGTTTAAACTTTACTGGAGATAGAGCTGCTTAAGATCTATCTTTTTTCGTCATTTGAAGATATAAGTATATCTGATGTATAAAGAACCAACAGAAAACGCTGAGCCCACTGAATAACAGAGTGAACAGTGCAAGAAATTTAAATTTGGTTTATTTTCAAGTCATATGTTGTACAAAAGTTTGTTACTTTGTGTTTAGATTCGCTCTACAGACGTTATTACGTCATGTTCTCCCAGACTGACATCAGTGTAGAAACATACAGCATAGAAAAATATGCACTTTTCATGATCGGAGTCATAAAAAGCATTAATAAATCTAGAACATCAGCAGAAAATGGAAAAAAAGTCATACATACATTAGTTTCATTTTAGCAAAAATAAGAAAATGATTGTGTGAACAACGTTTGCAAACAAACTGAAGAGCAAAGAGAGAAGGCAAAGTCAGACCAACTGGCCACTACTGTCCTTTCAGTGTTAGTACTGAACCATACAGATTCTGAGTATAAAAAAAAATATTAAAAAATCAAAACTGCTGCAGCAAAAGTTAAATAAAAAGGATCCGGTTGGTTCAGTTAGGACATCCAGTGGGTGTCTGAAAAGCTTAGTTACATCCAATAGAAGTAAAAGAATCCAAATCACTTTTCACAGACACCAGTCAGTCAGGGCGAGAAGAAAAGACTGAATAACTGGAACTGCAGCGGATTCTTAAAGCACATATTCTGGTTCAGGTATGAGATTTTTGAGACTTACAATATTTCAATATTTCAAAACCCTGTGAGTAGAGTTCTGGGAGGGTCAGATAAAAATTGGTTTCAAACTGTATGTGGGCCATCATCTAAGGGTTAAATGTTTGTGTGTTTAAAGCGTGTACGTGCCACTAATGCCAGATAACAACAAAATCTGGATGGACCGGTTAGCTGTTAAAGTTGCAGTGTGTTGTTACGTTCAAAGGCTGTTAAAAAAGTGCATTTTCAATGGCAGGCATACACACACGAACGTGAATCTTCCAAAATCAAATACATAACATTTTCTAGGGCACCAAAAGTATGGTAGCTCACAACGAGAGGTAAAGATTTTAAGGTTGTTTGCAAGAAATATTTGTTTCATGTTGTGGTGGTACAACTCAGAAATGTCTTTTCAGCTTTAGGTCTGTGTGCAGAGATTAAACATTTGCTGGATACAATACTCTGATGCATCATAGAATCTGAAATAATTCAAATGTTCGCATAAACATTTTAATGGTTGACCAACCGACTCAAAGGGGCACTACATCAAGTTTCCCCAAGCAGGTGAACATTTTCTGCCTGCAGCCACATAAAAAACAGTAAAACAGTCAAGCCTGCAACAGTCTGCCTACTGAGCCATACAAATAAACTTATTATAGAAAACACAAAATACTGGCTGAACCTGATCAGCTATGGTTTCGGGCCAGTTAAAGATTATGTGTGAACAAGTGATTTAGATATGTTAGACTGGATTCACCCTCAGCACGGGGCTTATCAACTAGCTAGACGTAGCTTGGAGACATATGAGCTCGCTGCAGACGAACACTTGTTAAATCAGTGGTTCACCCCACGCTTTGTTGTGCTCGGCCTTGTGGGCAAAGTACAGACTTTAAGGCACAGCAATGGTTTGACAAATTTCCTTTCAGGGCCAATCAGTCCTCTTGATTCCTTTTAAAATGCTATCCAGAATCAGACTCTCTCCAAGCACTCCAAAACACTTGCACCTTCCTGCCTCTTCTCCAAAAACCGAGACGAGTTAGTGGCAAACGTCGTGTGTAATGGTGCCCTCCGTCACAACCAAAGTGTTAAGATGCCAATTTCAGTTATAGTAAAGACTTACTACGTTCCTAACAATAGGACTGCGACTGAAACCTGCAGTGGCCAGACTCATTTAATGGGTAATGGCTCTGATCAGAACCTACTCGACCTCCAGTCCGCAACAGACTACAACTTACTGTTCAGTTACTAAACAGTCTGCTTGAACAGTGGGAAGTCTTACACTGAAATAAAATATTTGCATGCAGTAACTGCAAAAATTCACCGTGTCTGCTTGCAACTGGTAACAATAATGACTCTTTCAACTAAACCTGTGGATTTGATTTACGACAAACTCCAGCAAACAATCGACACTGATTTTCAGCATTACTGTGGGTTGCAGGAACAATTATATTTCTTAATATCATAATTGGTGGCAAAACTGATCAAGTAATCCCCTTTGGTTGTAACTGTTAAAAAACAAATGGATTAAGAGTTTTCTTTCCCATGTGGGAATTCAGATAAACAGCACTTTAATATGTAATATGAGCTGAGTCCAAAGAGATTCTCTGAGTCAGTTTGTAGCTTGATCATCAAAGTCCTCCATCTTTGTAGTTCAATATGACACTACTGCGCCTTTTCACCAGTAGTTCAAACAACATCACATCCCACCGCCGTCGCATTCTCACAGTCTTTACATTCAGCAGTCATTTACACAAAACCTGCGTCTCCACCATCTTTGTAGTTCAGACATCATCTTCTCTAACTTTTACAAATCTTATATCATCACATCCCATCATATATGCGACATCCCTTATATGGAGTTCACGTCCTAATATGAGTGTAAATGTCTTTCTGCATTCAGATGACAGACAGCAGCATCCCAGTTAATAGAAAATATGGTGGTAAAAGACACATAACACATGAACGCACCGTTCATGAGCTGATTCTAGTCAGGGACCTTGGTTGCACGTCTCTCCCTCTCTCTCCACATGTTACCTGTGTGCCTTTACACTATCAACAGTCCAGCAAAGAAAGAAAACACATTGTAAAAGCTGTGTAGTGAAACTACATTTAAGTGGAAAACACTGAATTGGTGCAACCACAGCCAGGCACCTTGGTAATTTTTCTGACTTTTCAGTATCAGGTCACCACGTACTGGAATTTCATGTATACAGTCTGTTGGAAATGTAACATTTCATTGTCCTCTGGCAAGTTTTAACTGCTGACTGTGCATTTCCCCTCCCCAAGATGGAAGTGAGAATTAGTGGACAGATGCCCAGTAAATGCACTTTTCGACAAGATCTACGCATGCTTTGTAATTTCTTCTTCATGCTCCGTTTTTCTTGGTTGGGACGAGGTTGGTGGGGTGAGAAAGGCGTCCCGTCATCAGAAATCTGTTGCTGAGCAAGGCTTTGACTCCAGCCTCCCTGTAAAGGGGTGAAGTCCCTGCTGGGATCACAAAGTAATACATTCATTCATTATTACTTGATTTGTGAATAAAAAGCATTTGTTTGGTCAAGCAACTCCGGTCTCAGCACTGCTGCCATCTGCGATAACAGATGGAAAGGTCTTGGAAGGATCTCGAAAGCTGTTGGTCATCGTCTTTCTACTTGAGGTGTTCAATGATTGAGATATCTCCTATCTCTGGGTCCAGACCGTTCATGAGCGAACTGCCGTTTCTGGTCAGGGGTGTCATCGTGCCCTGTAGCCCACCCTCACGGTCTTTCCTGTCCCGTTCGTCATTGAAATTGACCGACACGGTCCTCCTTGGTAGGGTGAGCTCAGGGGCAGGGCTAAATCCCAGCTCGGAGGACAGCTTGCGTTTAATCGACGCTGCGCGCTGGAATTTATCATAGATCTCAACGCTGACACGTCGACGAGTTTCTTTGAACTCAGCTGAGACGTTGGCCGTCCACTCTGCAGCATGAGCACGGATCTCTCCCACCTGAAGCAACAGGGAGAGAAAGAGTGGCATAAGTAGAGAGGACAGGGGGAAATGTGTATTACAGGTGTGATTCCTGAAACATATTCATTGTTTGCTCAACATTACATCATTAGCACTGCGACATTTCCAGGCGCCTTCTGGGCAGCTTTTGCTTTGCCATTCAATTCACTACAGTATGAAAATCAACATGCAAAGTGTCAACGTCAAATACTTTAATTCAAACTGACTGCTCTGAAAACTCTGCCCGTTGGTGCCTTCAAGGGCACTCTGACATCCAAGACTTGCCAATCAATGACCAAATCACATTATACCATTTACGATATCGATGTTTGCCTATTTTTACTCTTTGTCCTTTGAGTATGATTTTTTTCCCCGCAAGCTGCTAAATGGCTATATTGCATAAGTTAGAGGTATTATCCCATATAAAACTACATCTTTGAATGACAGAGACACATGTCTTGTCCCCCGAAACTCTTTCACAAGAAAATCTTGGTAAGTTAAGAACTGGCTCTCACTTTATAGAGGAGCCCAAATATTTTCTGGCTTACGAAAACTCCCAGGTGTTCCTTTTGGGAAACACATGGATTTATTTGCACATCCCGTGTTATATTTAGTCTTCAGACAGTTCTAAATAAAGGATATCATCACACATTGTCCATATAATTTCTCCCTCTCTCTGGATATGCAGACAGTAATGGCATAAGACTGTGTCTGGATGGCAGACAGTGAATTAGATTAGAAAACAGTCTTATCATTGAAATGAAATTAAGCAGAGGGCAAAAGTTGATCGGGGACATGCCACTGTAACCTGGGCTAAAGAAAAGAGACAAGGCAATATAGAGGGTGCAAACACACATGAACAGATGAGCAGATATGCAGGGAGATAAGAAAGGAATTAAAAAGCGATAGAAAGAAGTCTGAATGAAGTAGCAGACAAAAAAAATGGTTTCCCACCTCTTCTTTCGTCCTCTTGGAGATGACTCTCAGCCAGTCTCCTATCATGCTGAGGATGGCAGCAAAGTAGGCCAGTCCCACCAAAATCCAGAACCATACAACTGGTTTATAGTAATCTAAGTACTCAATTTCTGACCCACCTAAAACACAGGGGAAAAGAGATGTTCAGTTTTTCAACACCTGATGTGACAGGTCTGTACGATGCAAAGATATTGAGCTCCTTTTTTAGAGTTCAAGTGTCCGTACCTGCCACAAAGTCCCCAAATCCAATGGTAGTCAGGGTGATGACCACGAAATAAAGAGACTCCAGGGCCGACCACCCCTCGATGTATTTAAAGATGGCCGCTGGGAGCGCCACAAACAGCAGGCAGCCAAACAACACAAACAGCAGGGTGGAGATAACGCGGATCTTTGTCTGACTGATATCCCAGTGCTGCAGGAGAAAGGGAGAAAGCTGGAGCTGCTGAGGTGGCAGAAACTGGGTGATGAAATTGATAATCCAGATCAGTAGTGGTTGTTTCAGGGAAAGTAACTGAAATGATTTCCCAGCTACAGAAAGGTGCTAAACATTATGCAGCAGGGCACTGTTTCTTTGACTTAGCCGCTGGAAAACACGGAGGGAGAGTCCATCAGCCATAGAATAAACAGACTTGTACTCCTGACATTGATGCTTAACAAGGCTAAGAGTTCACGACCATAATAGCGGCTCTGTAGACTGTACTTTGGCATTTCTGATAAAGTCAAATGTCAGCATGAAGATGGCATTGGAGGAGAAATCAGAGGGTCTCCAAAAGGATCAAAGTTCATCCAGCAGGGGACGTGAATAGGGGAAACTAATTTCTTTACAATTGATTTGTGGAAGTAGCACATTTGTTGAGACATCTCACTCAAAAGCAGGAGACACAGTCATGGTTTCACTGGAGGAGAAGTCAGGGGATTGCCAAACGATTCATCCTCTTGGCACCATGAATTTTTAAACAAAATTTCAGTATACAGCACATTGCTGAAGAGTAAAGGATCTTGAAAGTGAAATGTTAAAAAAGAACAGACGCTGCTGGTAGTAATAGCATTATTCTGTAAATTGGTCCTTTGGGTCCAGTAGAAAAGAAAAGACATTCACAGTATTCAATGAGGATAATGCTGCAGTCTCATACAATTTGCACAGAGCAATAAGGGTTGCACAAATACGCACACACACACACACACAATAGCACAATGATCTTTTGTCCCCTTTCCTATGCCTTAATCATTATATTCATTACGGAGTCCCTCGGGTGCCCTGGGAGCAGCTGAAGGAGCAAATCATTCTGAATTACACATTCTGAATTCAGCTTTCTGCTTCATTTCATTCGAGACCAGAAAATAAAACTATTCAAACATGAGCTTAAACTTTAAAAACTTTGAACACAAGCTGTGTAAACTCTGCCACCAAGTGATGTGCTTCACATGCAGACTATTGAGTCCGGATCCCAGAATGAGAAACCGCGTGTTCATTTTCAATTCTGGCGTCTGACCCACTGCGGTCTCACACCTGGATTCAGCTCTTAATCAAACCTAGCAATCATGAGCAGTTTAGGCTTAAATCGACCCCTGATATACAGAAATCCATTCAGTGTGTCACACAGCTGGGTATTTATTCATCACAACTTAGATGAAGGTGAAAGGTTTTGTTTTTTTACACAGCATTTAAAATGAGCAGGCACAAAGCATACATACTGTACATACTGTCAGCTTTGGACTGCAATTTGCTATTTAAATTTGTACTTTCTATTCCGGACTCACCACAAACATTTTCTCCACTCTGGCGATGCCCTTGCCGAATATGGTGCCGAGCTGATCTCCTACACCAGCCAGCAGAAAGCCAAACAGAGGGATCCCGAGCAACGCATAGACGATGCAGAATATTCTTCCACCTTCTGTGTGGGGAGAAATGTTCCCAAAACCTGAAGAGAGGACAGACAGATATCACCAAATAATCCTATGGCATGAACACTAGCACAGTGGAAATTTGGCCTATTGTGGTGCTCACATTCGCCACACTTTATGCATATGATGAGGGATCCTGCTATGCCATGTTTTTTCACTCTATTCTGTTTGTCTTTGCCGTTGCGAATTAGTTTATATCTAGTTTGTGATGTTTTTCATTTCTCTCCAATCTGGCCTGTGAATTAAATCCAAACCTACTGAAATAATTACGATGGTTCAAAATGGCCATGGGGACGATAATGTGCACAAGCTCAGTTACATCCAGGAAACAGATGTAGAATCAATGAAAAAAGAAACTCTCCCCACTTTCAACAGCATGAGGTCTTGTTACATAACTGAGCTCAACAGCTATGTTCAAAAGAGCGTGCCCATAAACAGCATTCCTAACATAACATACTTGCAAGGCCATTGCTATGATTTAAACTTTTGTGTGTGTGTGTGTCGTACCAATGGTTGTGATAACAGTCCCAGCAAAGAAAAAGGCAGAGTTCAGGTCCCACAGGCTACTGTGGTTGGTCAGTATCCCTGCTGGGTTTACTCCTGAACGAATAGCAGACACAACTTGCTGGAGAGAAAGAAAGAGAGAGAAATTTGTGTTCAAAACAGCTGTTATCCAACAGATGCCCCCCCCCACCTGGTTAAAAGCACATAGTTTGTATCATGAAATATTAATGTGCTTTTGAGACAAGTGCTTCTTTCCGCAGTGCAGGCAGGAGTGTGTGTTTGTGTGCTTGCCTCTCTAATGAATTAAAATCTGGAGCTGTCAAAAAGAATGCCCTAAGGAAAGGAGGAGTAGTTGAATGTTAGAGTCCCAGTAACGGTGACTGGCCTAACTGCATAAACAAACTTTCTCTCAACAACTTCCACTAAAGAGGAACTGTCCATGGTGCTGAAACCGCTGGCGCCTGTGTCTCAAAATCTCAACTGTGTGTGTGACTGGAGACACGGTAAGGTGACACACATGCATGCTACGACTCTGTCTCTGTCATCTTTACTTCTTTGGTGAAGTTAAGGTCGGTCTCACCTTCACCAGCTCCTCCAGCTGGCTCTGGTTCACACAGGAGTGTCTAGACAGGAACTCCAGCTTCTGGGACAGGATGGCCAGACGCTGGGCACTGGATGACAGAGAACGAGAGGAGAGAAAAGTGAAAGACTGAGATAAATTCTTGATGAGAAGTCAAATTAACCTCATATTTTACACACAGAGTGTAAGAGATTGTTATAGACGTTTAAGTACAGGAGCAATATTTCAACATTCAGCAGGAATATCATCCTAAACACGCGGCAAAAGCAATCAAAGCACTTCAGGCTGAAGAAGTAGAAAACCCCCTACTGTCTGAGTCTATCACATCTCAGTCTGACCGTTATTTATGGAGTATCTCTCCATCTGCATAGCGATGTTGCAAAATCTTAATGTAATGATTTTGTATCAAAGCATCCATTAAGTTTTTCAAGGGGTTAAAACCTATCCTGACAGCACTGAAGGAACGCCTGGTAGGAGTGAGCAATTTACATCTAGTAGACATAATGTCAATAACAGGAGTGTGACTGATTGTAAACAGATGGATGGGTGGGGGGGCAGACAGACAGCAGACATATTTAACATGCCTACCTCTCATAAGGCTGTTCCAGGGATCTGAAGACTGCTGCTCCCATCACCAGGTACAGAACCACCAAAAGAAAGATGGCTGTCACCGTCTTCCATTTCATCACCGTGGCGACCATCTACAACACTTAAACTGATCAGTCAACCCACATTCATACAGGAGGTGTCCAGAAATAACATGATATTTCTGAAAGCTCATTTTAGTCTTGAGTTCTTTTTTTTTTCCTCACCTCACTCTCCTCCCGTGTAGTCAGTTTGATTGGCTTTGTGGAGAAGGAGAGGCGGGGCTTGGTGTTGTGAGTGGCAGATTTAGGGTCCAATAAGTCTGGAGCTGCCACTGTCAGGAGAGAGGTGAAAAAAAAGGCCACTGAATCTTTTTTCCCCCACACTTCCTTCCCCTCCCTGTATCTGCTAACTTGCTCCAGTCAACACATTTAGCTGTTAATTTTAGAAGTCCTTATAAATAAATCACCAAAAAGTCCTTTAAATGGTCCTGACCCGGGTGAAAGCATGAATCGAGCAAGTGTTTAGACCTCAGGCCTTTTTTTACTCCCGTTCATGCTGCAGTGCGTGAGCGTGTAATGTGCTGCGTGCGTCTGCTTTTATAAGATACAGCAAGTAGTTGAGAATAAAAGGCATGCTGAAAGCAAAAAGAAAAAAAAGAGGGGCGGGAGAGTGGTGTGCATCTTAGAAAATGTAAAGGGTATAGTGACAGTGTTTGGAAGACAGAGAAATAAGAAAGCAAGGCTGACCATAGAAGACAGATTTTACTGATCTCCGCTAAGACAGAGAGGGATGGAGGATGGAAAAGTGTGTCTAACATGTCTTTGTAGTTTGTTTTATGTGTTTAATACTTTTAAGTAGGTGAAGGAGTGGCTGGAAGGTGTGTGGGGAAACTCTGTTTGCTCAGGTTATAGCAGGTTTACTGTCAATCAGTTTTGAATCTGCCTTTTAATTGTGCAGACAAACAGAAAATAAAAAACGAGAGATGATAGTGGAGACAGCGGTGTGGTAACTACCCTCTGTTTGTCCTCACACAACATATGACCTGTCTCTGGTTACATGAGAATTGTCCTGACTCAAAAAACTGTTTCATGTATCTATGTATCCTATTAAGTTGGTACAGGAGTGAGGAGGTGGTACGTTTTAGAACATGACAATATATTGTGAGTTATATTGATAATAATTCTGCAATAGCATTCTATTTTAATTATGCTCCCTTCAATATTGTTTACTGAGTAGTCTAAAACTGCAAAAAGAACAGACTGTCAGACATCTAAGTACTCTGGTATGTAAGTTTTATTTCAGTGTGAGTTTGAATATGTGTATGCTGAGATGAATGAACAAGGGGAGGAATGGAGGGCAAGAAGGAAAAGAGCAGCAGATGAGGAGAGGACCAGGGAGGTTGCTCAGGTGGAGCCTGTTTGTTCACTATCACTCCGACAGGAGAAAAAAATGAATGAAATTGATGGATTTTTTGGACTTATTTTATCATTTAATAGACAAAATATCAATCAAATTGACTGGCACAACTGAATTAATTGTTGTTTTTTTTTTTAAACCCAAATTACTACATAATATGCTCCCCAAATGAAAATTTGCTTTGAAGGCCACAATATATTCAAGTTACCACACCACATGGTCACACTGACAAATTAAAACTCATCACTTTGCCTTTTTTACTTTAAAAGATTCTCTCTGTACTGAATGAACAACATTTTATTAAAATGAGAATAAAAACAGGTCAACGGCACTCGGGTTGATTACTTTGTACGTAAAGGTGAACCCAAACTGACACACTATGTGCTGGTCACCTGAATGAAATAATCTTTCAGCGGGGTCACCTTAGAAGCAGAGTGTAACGTGTAAAAACATTCCTCTCCATGTGTGATCAGTGCAGTTTGTCACTCCATACAATGTTAACAAACAAACTTCATAGAAAGATGTAAAAGATATTATTCGGCAAATATTGTAGTCAGTCTTAAAACTCAACGAGTTGCAATAACTTTCACAACAAATTTTCTCTCTCCCTGCTGCTCTCTCTCACGCTCTCTTGTAACAACCTGTCAATCAAATTCTGATGACATACGGTATTAATTCTGTGCTTACTCCTTGTTGATGCCTATCCGATGCCCTCCGCTCTCTTCTCCTCATCCGACGCTCTCACTGCGTTTGGGGGAATCTTTCCTGCTCTGCGTGTCTCCTCCCTGCGGCGCTGAAGCGGGGCAAAGAGCAGGCGCTCCGTTTTTCTTTTCCCCAGGCGACGGTTCTGCGCTAACTTCGTTTTTATTGTCTCCACGTGCGACGACAAAAAAAAAAAGATCTCTCTGCTCTGACGCTCCTTCTCTTTCAGCTCTCCAGCATCCTCTCTGTGCCGTTTGATGAGCACACCGGTGCAGCGGCGGGATATCACTGAGAGGAAAGAGGAGGAGGAGGAGGAGGAGGGAGAGGGGTGGAGATAACAGTAGGGAAGGGGGTGGAGGTGTAGGACACAGGGAGGTGGTCCCCAGGCCAGGGCACCATCTGCAACCATCTGTAATGTGACTGCATGTTTTTCTCTATAGGTAAATCTGACGTATAGGTAAGGTTACATAAATTGTTAACAATTCCTACAAAAAGTTTTGAGTAGCCAGGGGAGATGAAACTTCCCAGCTTTGTTTTGTACAAGAAAAGCAAATCTGAGAAAAATTATTCTATAAAATCATTTTACATTTTTGTAGCAGAAGTTTTCTTTCTCCTTTCATTAGTCCTTTTGCAACCCCTTAGAATTATAGAATATTGTGAGCCCTTGGGGTCAACCACTGTCCAAAGCCACTGTTTGGAAGAGTTGTGCTATGGATGGATTTGCCAAAGACATTTGGCATGGTATTTGAAAGGATTGGTATGTTTCCAATAAAAAACAAAACAAGACAAAACTATAGTTAAGATGACCATTGTTTTGGAATAATTTCTTCTTATACTGTAGCACAGGATGAAATGGAAATGCTCTCTCAATGTTTAACCAGTATAGCTGCAGTAAACTCATCGAGTGAACACAAAGCTGGTTTATCACACTCATTCTCTGCAGTCATCTTATTTGCTCGAGGATATTGACCCGTATTACCATGGTCACAGTATCAATCCAGACTTCTGAATTGATGTGTTACAATCAAATAGAATACAAGTCACTTTCATAAATGGTGAGTTTGGGTGGTTAAAAGGAGCATGAAGATCACTGAAAGACAAACAGCCATTATTTCATCAATCAACCGCTCAGTCAGCAGAGAGAAGCGTTCGGCTCAGATGTTAATTTGTCTCACACACACACCACATGCATGCTCGTTTCTACTGAACAAAACCATTTACAGAGGGGATGAGCAGGGGGGTGAGGGAGAACTGAATCAGGCTGAATGACGGGTGTCTGAGCCCACTGAAATGATCACATGTAAAGAAGTAGGCATGAATGGAAATGGGGGATGCTAATAGCAGTTTATCGCCTCACAGTAAGTTTCAAGACCTACAAGTGTCTGATGTTGGATAATCTTCATGGAATCATTCTCCAGTTTGGCCTGCACCCACTGACTGAGGTGAAGATTGTAGAGTGCTGTGTAATGGTGATTAAAACAATCAAACGGATAAATTACGCTCCCTTAATTTGAGAATGTGTGCTGGCATATTATATGTATTCTTACATGGTAATTTGCAACCTAACTCCTCGACTACCAGGATACTCCACTTTTTTTTTTTACATACATGATCTTAAGATGTTTCTGGGGTCAAAAATGTGTCTTTTCCTGAGCTGTCAAACAATAATAAACTTGATCTAGTATCATCCATCTCTAATTGGTCCATTGCTTTTTCTCTCATTTTTTCCCTCCCTCCTACTCTCCGTCTCTCTCCCCCTTCCCTCGCTCTGTCTCTCAGCCCCTGATGAGAAATTAATAGTAGTTTAAATGTTCATGTTTCCACCTCATGACTCCAACATCTAAACATCAATTACACGCCTATTTGTACAGCCAAAGATAGACGCTGTGTGTGTGAGACTTTCCGTGTCTGACTGAGTGTGTGTGGGTGAGCTGTCCATCATGATGCGTCTACGATCTATGTTGTAAGCTTACTGATGTGTCGTGCACAGTAGTTTTCATGTGTATGAGAGGCTTTGTTTGTGTGTGTTAGTGAGACCATAACAACAGTCACGGTCTCACCTCACCTGTCTAAATGCGTGCACGCACCTGCTGCTCAGTGTGGGCAGACAGACAGATGAGATTTTCTGTTGTGCTGCCTACTGTTAATATGACTCATGCAGTCGAGCACACCTTGTTACAGTTTTGAGCTACACAACAGACAACGGAAACTTATACTTTACGGTATTCCTGGCCATTTTTCAATTCATGTTTGACACTTTAAAAACTGCATTACCCATCACGAGGAGCATCAAGTGAGCAGGCATCACCTTCACACATCAGAGAGGGACTCAACATGATGACCACAGTTTTCACTAGTAGTTTGCTGTTATTGGCTAATGTCCTTAAACATTAATCTTTCATGTAAGCTCACTGTATGACACGTTTTCAAATTGTGCAGTTGAAAAGAGTTGGTCACTTATGACCAATTCAATCTAGTATGAACATATTTCCTCATTTTATATTTGTCAGTTAATTGGGCCTACTCCGCACAGGGTGGCCCTCTGAGCGAAAAAAAAATACAGATAACTCATGCCGGATTGAAATTTTGTTTCAGTTGGGGTTTATGTGCCTGTGTGTCTGTGAATCTGTCGTGTCTTGTGCTGGAACAGCTAATTTAGACATTGATTGCTTAATGATAGCAGACAGTCTGGTGTAGGATAATCAGCGATGCTGATATTTAGTCACAGTCAATTTACAGAGCAGTGACCAAATATAGCGCTCTCATTTCAACTTATTTTCCCATCATTTGTAATTAGTGTTTTGCAGTCTGTCTGAAGGGTAAAAAGAATTCAAATGCAAATATTCCCCCGCTACGGAATGAAATTTAGTTTCACTAAAAACCCATTGAACTATTTGTGCTTGGCTGATTTGAAAACAAGATGCTGTCACAACACAATTAGATGTTGTTAGTTTTACCATTTTTGGGATCATGAAACCTGAGGTATTGTGGAGACCTTAAATCATGAAATTAACAAAGATGGAACTGTGGTGATTTTTAATAAGGTACAGCTGTATTCATATCCAATTTATCAACCACTGTTGTCTCTGAAACACACAGTATCTATTTTTACCCAGTCTAAAATAAAACACTCCTCATTGGAAAAGTTGACTTATACCTTCCAGTCCTAAAATTAAATCTAATTTGTAGTTCCTAATATTTTAACATTCTAAGAAACTATTTATTCAGCAGTGAAGCTCTGACAAGCAAGCTCTTTTTTGTGCACATAACACACTGATGAAGACACTAGAGGGATGTCGAGGAAAGTGGAAAAAAGTAAAAAGAGTAAACAACAAGGAGATGAGAAAGCTCTACAGAGGCCAGACTTGAGAAGATGTAGATATGGGAAGCAAAGAGGACAAACTTTAATTTTATTCTTATGTGGAAAACAACCTGACCTCCTGACCTTTTACTAACATTACCATGACAACCTGACCGTTTTAATTACCTCAAAAGGTTCTGGAGTAGATTTTTCCACCATTACTAATCCCTTGTTCATGTATCTGTGCCTGACTTTGTATACGTGTGTTTTTATATATATATATGTGTGTGTGTGTGTGTGTGTGTGTGTGTGTGTCTGCTGTATATGCATGTGTATGTGGGTGTATTTAAGCAGAACAGTTGCTCTCTCAGGTGATTGGTCCTGACAGTGTGGTGCCCCCTCATGATACCTGTGGAGAAATGAACTTGAGTCCTCAGGACATCATGTCCTGGCTAGACACAAACCTGCAATTAGATGCCCATGAAGCGGAACCACCCTCTGTGTGTGTGTGTGTGTGTGTGTGTGTGTGTGTGTGTGTGTGTGTGTGTGTGTGTGCGTGCGTGTGTTAGTGTACAGTATGTATTGCCAATACTCAAGAGAAACTGTCCCCCTGTGTGAGTCTGACTTGGGTAGAAACCGCAATAGTGACTGTGTCAATATATAACTATGTCAGTATATAACTCCGTGTGTGTGTGTGTGTTTGTGTGTGTGCCACTTAGTGCTTCCTCTGGTTTTCCCGTTGGTAATGACCTGTATCCCAAAGGAGTTAGCTTGTGGAATGTGACAGCGACTACTTCAAACAAACTCATAGTATGGAACTGTCCTCTGTGCATGTCCGTGTGTGTTTGTGTGTGTGTGCACGTGCGTTTCAGGTCCTAAAGAACGTTGGGCTCGCAGGACCCATACACTTTTACCAAACTGTTCTCTTTATTAAATGCATTCTTTTTTGTCACACAGTTGTAAGCGACAGTGTTCAGGGGCAGATAGTGCCCTCTAGTGAAGTTGTGTTCACCGCGCTCACTAGAAGTTGGTTTGAACAGCACAATTTTGTAGCAATCATTTCCCAATAGCTCATGGTTAAATTGAGATTTTGTTAAAAGTTTGGCACAGTACAGAGACTTTTCGTACATTTTGGTGTTTTGATTTCTACACCCATGTTTGCTTTTAATCAGCGAGCAACGGTGTTCTCACTTGAACGGCAACCATAACATGTACGCTGCTTCCCACGTTGAGAATGCAACCTCTATCAAACGTTAAGTAGCTTGGTATTGATTGATTACACATGGGCTAGCAACAGGCTACAGCTCCAAGAAGTGAAAACAAACTCGCTTACAGGCTTAAAATAGTTCCAGATTGTGCAGCAGCAAATATTTTTTTTGTGGCGGCCTCAGATGTGCCCATGAAGTGACAATGGCTGTTGGTGTTGTTGCGGGAGGCCCATGCAGTGACTATCAGCATTAGGAGAACACGTTAATGTGAGCAGCATTGACCGTTAATCGCGATAAGCGCCTGTTGATATTATATTGGGGTACGGGGTTAAATTTAGCTCTTGTAGTTTTGACTGCTGGGGCCAGGAAATAGTGAAACTTAATCCTTGTTACATAACTGAATGGAGGCAGGGCTTCTATATGGGACCTGTGTGTGTGTGTGTGTGTGTGTGTATGTATGCATGTGTCTGAAGTGTATACCAGTGGACGTGCTTGTGTGAGTATGCATGTGAATGCACTTGGGCTATGCTAAAGACAAACAAAACCATGCAGTTGCGTGACATGGTGCTGGGAAGTAGGAACGATGGTCGAAAATAGTTCGTAGTTAACAGTGAGGAATTTCATTGACTTAACACGGGGGGGGGGACTTTTTCACTACGTCAGTACCAGCCGTAGTATGCAGACAAAATATCTGCAACATTCAGTATCTCCAAGTCAAATAACAGTCCTTCATGTGGGAATATGTGTGACGGAGCCAGATTTTGGGGTGAGCTTCCAAAATATGTGTCTGTCAAACTTAAGTTTTCAAATGAAAGCTCAGACACCTCCCATTTTTGAGGAATTAAAAAGCGGTGAGATGTCTTTGCAGTAGTTTAATTGATCTGTCACATTTAGTCACATTTATTGGGAAGAATTTTGAACATCCAAAGACCATGAGTGCACAATGAGAGACACAAATCTAACACAACTCGGAGAGTTTACCAGTGCCGACTGATAAGACGGGAGTACTGCACTGGTACTGAAGGACAACATAGCGCAACATAGTTAATGTCTTGGTCACCTGCACTTCCACAGGACACTTGAATTTACTTTTGGGACCGGAACAATTTTCTTTGTCAACCTTTTATTTTTTCTCAGTCTCTCTCTTCATCCACTCCTGTTTTTCTTTAGACGTGGGACAAAACTGTCCCTTCAGGCAACATTTTCCTTCCTCCTTTTTCTCCTCTCTCTGTCCTTACTTCCTGTTTTGCTCTCTCCTTCCCGAACCTTTATTCTCCCCTTGCTGTCTTTTTCTTCTTCTTCTTCTTCTTCTTCTTGCAGATGACTGTGTAATTTTGTAAACAATGAAACTTGCTTCACTGAGAAACAATAAAGTCATATTATAAGGGAATAATAAGAGAGTAAAAAGGTGGGCAATCAAGTGTTACATTAAACAGAAGAGGGTTCGGGGAGAGGAGATACGCACAGGGAAGAGAGGTGAGTGAGGGGATATGTGGACAGTAGGATGGAAGAGGGGTAGAGGAAAAGGACATTGCACCTATGGGGACGATGATCAATGTCGACCACGCAGGAGGAAAAGGGTGTGTTAAAAATAGAGCAGCATGGTTTAAAAAAAAGCCACATTATTCACCTTCATCTGGTTGGAACAGCAGAGGAGGTCAGATAGAACAACAGATTTGTTTGGTGGAGGAAGAACAGAGAGAAGTTTCACTTGACATTTGCATAACTGATAGTCTTGTTAATGTGGGGCCGTTTAAATCTCTATCATTATTTTTTGTACATGGAGATTGGTGATGTGTAAAAGACTTGGAAAAGCACAGATGTTACTGTTGACATTTACGATGGCTGCGTTAAAGTGTCCCAGTAAGTCATGACAGTGGCAGTGAGCCAGCAACACCAGCACCCTGAAACTGAAGCAGATAAATGGAACTCAGCCCTTATTCATTTTAATATTTACCCCTTTTACTTTTCCTACTGTGACAGGTCTGCTGTGAGATAGACCTACAACTGAAATCTTCTTTTGCTGTGTGGTGCACCTGTGGCAAATTGAATTGACTGGACATTGTTTAGAAAGGTACACAGCTGTGTATGCAAGGTCCAGCGATTCATGCTGCATATCAGGAGAAAAAAAGACAAGCACAGACAAATGAAGTCCAAGGAACTAGTCTTGTGTGATGGAATTGTGGCAAGGCATAAGATGCAGGGCCAGGGTATAAAACCATTTCTAAAGCTTAGAGTGTTCCCAGGAGCATAGTAGCCTCAATAACTCTGGGTGTGAACACTTTCTGGAGTCACTGAAGGGCCACTGAACTTTATAATGACCGGCGGTCTATAAATTCGAGAAAATGGGTAGGGATACATGCTTAATGTGTGCTGCATGATACGATTAAGAAATAACAATGTGAAATGTTCTGTGACCTGTAGAAAAATGCTGGCCTCTGAGATAATGTCTGTTGAAGCTATGCTACACTACACTGCGTCTCCCCAGGCCCCTTAGTAAAATGCACCAGCAGGGGACCAGGCATCTCTTGTGTGTGGAGTTACAGTAAGTCCTTGTCTGGATTCTGCAGTGACCCTATACCTGTCATAACAACTGTAAAAAAAGTCGCCCTAGCTCTCATGAACTACCTGAAATGGCAAATCCAGTTGAAAAACAGTGGAAATATTCTCGTGCATCAGATGCTGACATGGACGTAAACATGGGAAAGGTGCGGACCCCTGCAGACAGCAAACCAGCGTCTGTGACTGGAAGCCATGTCATCCCACAGCACTGTCAGCCTAATTATGTTACAGTAGTTCCTCGGCCGTTTCTTCTCAGCCGAAAAACACACACACAGTCAGATCAGCAGGAGACTCGTTTTAACAATAACAGCACATACTGTGTGGTGTGATCTGCAAGAACAACATCGCTGCCTGACGGTCCAATTTTCTGCATCACGTCTCTGTCTCTCTATCTGTTTGCGTGCTGTGCGTGAGAATGAAAAGTGTTTTGTAAATGAAACGCATTGCCATTAATCACACGCGCAGATACGAGACAGCAACTCATGTTAACAATTACAGGGTAATCTCCCTTCCTGTAAGTGAGTGTCAGTAGGATGTTTATGTACCAGCCGGCTCTGAAATAATGAGCTACTGCAGTGCTAAGCCACTCAGTGAGTCACGCATGGAGGTAGGGTTTGGGTAGGGAGTATATTTGTGTTGTTATAAAGGTGTGACTGGTCCCACTCGCAGGTTCCAGCCTCAGAGTTTCCACTGGAGGGTCAAATACTTCCATCCTTGACCTTTCTAAATGTGCATTCAACCAGTTGAGTCTGAAAAGTGTTTCTTTCCATCTTCAGCATTTGCATCCCCACTCCTCCTAACAGGCCTTGTGAGTTTTTTCATAAGCTTCTCATGTGTCTAAAAGGCTTCAGAGGTTTAGTGTTTTATCTCTGTGCAGCTGAGGTTGTCAGGGTTACAGTCATGCTGTAGGTCATTAATAACTACATTAAGTAAAGACTGAACTCACCCGTCATCGCTGAGGAATCACAGGTTGCATACCAACCCCAGTCGGTGGAATTACAACTTTCCAGCTTTTACAGTAATGGTAGCGGTAATGTGGGAGCAGGCTGGTACTGTCCTTCAACCACACATGTCAAGCCTCAGAGGGATGGATTTCTCCTTAGGGATCAGGGACAATCCCAAAATGATGAGATCAGGGAAGGGCTCAGTGACTTGTATGCTGTTTGAACTGATCTCCTGTCATGCAAAAAACTCATATAGACTGGCCAGTGGGAATCTAAGTGCGCTTGTATTTGTGTGTGTGTGTGCGTGCGTGCATGTGTGCAGCTGTATTGGTAATGGTCCAATTATCTGGTTGAGTAAATGTATGATTCAAACACACACTGTGCATCTCCCTCGTTTAAATTTCCATCTCTGTCAGACTTGGTTTTTTTGTGGATGTTTTTTTACCTAATGCAGTTGCAGTTTTGCTGCCTTTCACCCATGAACTGCATTGAAGCTGTAAACTCAGCACCGTGTGCGTGCACGCACTGATGTGTTTGTGTTTGTGTGTGTGTGTGTCTGTCCACCATGCTGCTGTGTTGGCACCTCAATAGAGTTTTTTCTATTTTTAGAAGTTTGAGCGTAAGATCTGGCATTACTTCAGAAAAAGAGGGGGACCGGGAAGGCAGGAGAGGAAGGACAGATGGGAAACAGATAAAAAGAAACAACTGAAGGGAGTGATGTGGGACTGAGAGGAATAGAACAGTAATACAACTGTAAACAGAGCCTTCTGCAGCCCACTGATATCAATTGTGCTTTAAAAGCTTAGACTGTAGATGAAAGAATTGTGCAGCACACCAAATTTAATTTCCCTCTGTTTCCATCTATTTTATACTTTATAGCATTCCTTTAATAGTACAAATTTCCACTATTTTCTCTATAAATAACTTACTGAATGTAATCCCACTATGTAGGAATCTACTCTACATTTTAATAGAAAAAAGGTTTATTAATCAATCAATAGTCGTGTTTCACCAGTATCCCACCACCCATCCATCGATTTGCTAAACCACTTAAACATTCAGGGTCGCAGGGTTACTGGAGCCAATCCCAGCTGACATTGGGCGAGGGCGGGGTGCACCCTGGACAAGTTGATAGTCTATCACAGGGCTGACATATAGAGACAAACAACCATTCACACCCACAGTCATACCTACGGGCAATTTAGAGTCACCAGTCAACCTAACCTGCATGTCTTTGGCGGAGTAGAGCTCGCCAGAGTACCAAGAGAACAACCACAAAGGCACAGGGACCACATACAAATTCCTCATAGAAAGGCCCCGAACCCATAGCTCAGATAACATGTGGTCAGAAATCTGGAATATTCCCTCTTTGTTTGTTTTTTTTTTTTATCAGAACCCATGCTGTGTGCTTTTCTGCAACAGAGACCAACAGCAGCGCTGTGTCCAAGAAATATTTTCCATTTGGGAGCAATGAAATGATCTTGAATGCATCATGTTAAATGAGCATTAATCAGTGCTATGTAAGTTACAGAAAACAGATCACACACCACGGAGCCAGCAGAAGGTCA